>CM066031.1:1504458026-1505658026 GCA_033557465.1 Ichthyophis bannanicus
AACTGTAGTTTGGGTTGTTCTTCCCTAAGTGCATATCTTTGCACTTGTCCACATTAAATTTCATCTGCCATTTGGTTCCTAGTCTTCCAATTTTTTAAAGTCCTCTTGCAATTTTTCACAATTCTCTCGTGTTTTAACAACTTTGAATAATTTTGTGTCATCTACAGATATGATCACCTCACTCGTTATTCCCATTTAAAGGCAAATATGAATATTTTAAAAATCAGCTGGCCCAGCACAGATCCCTGGGGTACTCCACTACTCACCTTTCTCCATTGAGAAAGTTTGCTATTTAGCCCTACCCTCTGCTTTCTATCTTTTAACCAGTTCCTGATCCACAATAGTACACTGCCTCCTCTCCCATTACTTTTTAATTTTGCCAAGATTCTCTCATGAGGGATTTTCAAAGGCTTTCTGAAAATCCAGATACACTATATCAACCGTCTCACCTTTATCTACCTGTTGACTCACACCTTCAAAAAATAAAATAGGTTTGTAAGACAAGACTTTCCAAGGCTAAATCCATGTTGTCTTTCTCTCTTTAAACTTCGACTATCTACATGTTTGGTGATTTTATTCTTTATAGTGGTTTCTACCATTTTGCCCAGTACTGACATCAGGTTCACTGGTCTGTAGTTCACTGATCACCTCTGGAATCCTTTTTAAAAACTGGCATTGCACTGGCCATTCTCCAGTCTTCAGGTACTACAGAATTAAAAATAATGGGATAGGAGGCAGCGTATTAGGAACTGGCTAAAAGATAGAAAACAGAGAGTAGGGCTAAATGGCCAATTTTTTCAGTGGAGAAAGGTGAATAGTGCAGTACCCCAGGGATTTGTGCTGGGCCCGCTGCTTCTTAACATAATTACAAATGACCTGGAAATGGGAATAACCAGTGAGGTGATCAAATTTGCAGATGACACAAAATTATTCAAACTTGTTAAAACACAAGAGGATTGTGAAAATTTACAAAAGGACCTTGAAAAATTGCAATACTGGGTGTCCAAATGGCAGATAAAATTTAACGTGCACAAGTGCAAAGTTATGCACTTAGGGGGTCATTCTGAGCTGTGTTTAGCAGGTCTGGATGTCCAATCCGGATGTCCAGACCCACTAAACGCCCGGATCACATTACCTGCAGCAGAGCTCGCCGCATGCAGTATCGTTTGTACAGTGAGCTCTGTTTGTGGGGTGGGAGGGAGAGGGCTGTGGGAGGAGCAAGGATGGGCGGTGGGCAACGACTGACCCTGGATGTACAGGGCCGATGCTGAGGTCAACCCTGTACTTCAGGGGTTATCTGCTTAGATGGGGGATGCAGGAGCTGGGGGTGGCAAAGAGGTAAGGGGCACAGGGAGTTCCCCTCCCGCAGCTCGACCCTGGCCATGGGAGGCGGATTTGGGGTCGGGCTGCAGGGAAATGGGGTTCTCGATTGCGACCAGTTTGCATGGCCCCTGAACGGAGCCACGGTGCTGTGACGACAGGACGCCATGGCACTGTGGCTCCATTCAGGGGCCTGGCTGAGTTAGCCAGGTATGTGGCTGCCGCTCAGAAAAGGGGCTCGGCCTGCATGTCCAGGTCGTAGACCTGTTTATGATCTCGCAGGCATGTCTAGCCCCCATGGGATCAGAATTGGGTCTACCTCTGTACCCTCCAATTCTGATCAGCCACACAAGAGGCTGGATGGCCAGTACAGAATTGGCCTCTTAGTGTAGAACAACCCAAAGTATGGCTACTCAATGTAAAGTTCCACATTAGAAATCACCACCAGGAAAAAGATTTAGGCGTCATTGTGGTTAATATGTTGAAACCTTCTGCCCAGTGTGCAGTGGTGCCAAGAAAGCAAATAGAATGCTAGGAATCATAAGAAAAGGAATGGAGAATAAATCTTAAAATATAATGCCTCTGTATTGCTCCATGGTACTACCGCACATTGAATATTGTGTGCCTTAAAAAGGATATAGTAGAACTGGAAAAGGTACAAGGCAACCAAAATGGTAAAGAGGTTGGAAGGATATCCCTATGAGGAAAGGCTTAAAAGGTTAGTGCTCTTCAACTTGGAAAAGAGTCAGCTGAGGGGAGGTCTACAAAATAATGAATGGAGTGGAATGGGTAAACGTTGATCGGTTGTTTACTCCTTCAAAAAGTAGAAAGACTAGGGGACATGCAATGAAGCTGCCACCTAGTCCATTTAAGACAAATTGGAGAAAATTATTTTTCATTCAATGCATAATCACCTCTGATATTTGTTACCAGAGGATCGAGTAAAAGCTGTTAGGTTTGGACAAGTTCCTGGAGGTAAAGTCCATAAACCATTAATAAAGTGGACCAGGGAAATCCACTGCTTATCCCTGGGACAAGCAGCATGGAATCTTTATAGCTTTTGGGAACCTGACAGATAGTTGTGATCTGGATTGGCCACTGTTGGAAACAGGATACTGAGCTTGATGGACCTTGGTCTGACCCAGTATGGCATATCTTATGTTCTTATCCCCGAGAATTGGGATGGAAAGGACAGCATTTGATTTTGGTTGTTGTGTCCCAAAGGAGCTTCCAGATTGGCAGGGGTTACAAACTCTTTAAGTTATACTTTCTATTACATATTCTGATTTGTAATGATGTTACAATGCATAAACAGGAAATGTTATCCTTTTAGTTGCTGTAATAAGGATTTTGAAATATTACAGATGTTAAAAGCTTTGCACTCATTCTTGTGCTCTTACTTTGACCTCTGAGTAAAGCAAAGCAGCACCCTGTAGCTCTTAGTTAACATAATTGAGGGGGGGAGAGAGGGGGATTTATGTAGTGGAACTTGCATAATTAAAAATAAGGATTATGCCATATGCATTTAAGAGGATTTTCACATCTTAAAACTACATATATGAATACATTTAACCACATGTGTTCCAGGGGCATGTTGTGAACTTAAATACAATATGCCCTTGGAACACATGTGATTAAATTTATTCATAAATGTAGTTTTCAGATGTGGAAAATCCTCTTAAATGCATATGGGCATAATCCTTATTTTTAATTATGTGAGTTTCACTACATAAATCCCCCCATACCATGATGTTAACTACGAGCTTTTTACAGTAAACTAAGAGGGTGAAATTTCCTGTTTATGTATTGTAATATCTACTCGGCAAAGCGGAGGCCTAGCTGTTCTGGCATCATACTCCATACAGGTTCTCATTAGGAGTTCTTATCAGTGAGGTCATCATTCAGGAATGTCCAAACAGGGACAACTACATGGGGCATTGTTTTGGTTGTCCTTATCCCCAGTTCAGAACAGACTCTAATGAGGACATTGATGGTGGGTGTCAGGCTTATGGTCTACTCTCCCTCTAAGTACCACTCTTGGTGCTTCTTTCAATTGTACTCCCCTTTGTCTTCATGCAGTTGGATTGCGGATCCAGAGTGGATTCTTAGAGTAGTCTATAGCATCTTGCAATCGGTTTCCTTGATGACCATCTCCTGGGCCATACAGTCACTGACATCACTCACTGAAGACATGAGCCCCTCTCCACAGGAAGAGGGGGGATGGAATATTTTCCTCCCCAAGTCTTGCTGAGTACCTTCCTGCGGTGACCCTGTGGTATAAAATCTATACCAAATCTCATGAAGGCAATATTATGATAAAAGTATGGTAGGAAGAAAAAAGGAAGATACATACTGGTCTCACATTGCCCAGGATAAAAAGGTACCCGCCCATAGCTTATGCACTAAAAGGTTCATTTTAAAAGGTTTAGTCATGATTTGGACATCTGAAGATGTGCACATGGACGTCAAAATCACCAACACGTCTCCTTAGCCATTCCACAAATGACGTTCACAGACATCTCTGGTGTAGGAATGTTCAAGTAAGCATGGGGGTGTGGCGGAGGCATGTTTGAGGAGTGGCAATGTACTTACATGCCCCCATTTGATTTCATAGAAACATGATGGCAGAAAAAGACCATATGGCCTATGTAATCTGCCCTTCCATTCAACTACAATACTCCCATTTTTTCCCTTAGAGATCTTCTGTTTTTATCCCATACTTTCTTGAAGTCAGATACTGTCCTTGCTTCTACTACCTTCACTGGGAGACTATTCCACACATCTACCACTCTTTCCGTAAAGAAATATTTTTGCATATTATTACTGAATCTATCCCCTTTTACCCTCATCCTATGTTACATAGGAACAACAGAGACGATTACAGGATGCTAGTGTTTATATCTGCTCAAGCCACAAATAGGCATCAGGAAAGGGCTTGTTCTCACCTCAAAACATCCAGAGAGTGTACAATTAAGTGACTAGCCTTGGATCACAAAGCCCATGCTGGGATTTGAACCCTCATCATTCTGCTCTTAAGCTCTTACTCAAGCCATTATGCTACTAGACATCTTGGTTCAGAAATGCTTTCCTGGGGATGTCTATATAAACATTTCATACACATGCATATCAGGCATGTCCACGTTTCCGAAATCGTGTCTAAACTTGCACGTGCTTATTTATTTATTTATTTCTCTTATATATGCGCTCTTCAACATCAGTGCGGTTTACATGGAACATTTATGATTTACGGTGGGATTAACTGTAAAAATACAGATAACAGGTAGCTCAACTTGGATAGTCAAAAATTAACTATTTACACATATTTAAACATGTTAGTATTTACAAATACATCCTGTGAGAGAAAATTATATTGGACATGGAGCTTATTTGCGGGAAGGACGGGATGGTGCATCTTCATTTGGGTAACATTCGCAGAAAAGGTGGTGTTTCAATGCCCTTTTGAAATTAGTTAGTTCTGGGATTGCTCGTATATTGGGAAGTAGGGCATTCCAAAGTCTGGGAGCACTGATGCTAAAGGCCCTACATGCTGTAGCCTGAGTGCACTGGGTCAGTGTTTTGAGAATTGCCAAGATGTTTATTGCAGTGGTTCTTCTGGCTCTATTGGGGGGGGGGGGGTTGTGCGAGACCAGCGAGGGACGTGGGGGAGAGCCCAATTATGGCCTTGAATGTTAGTAGTAATGTGTTGAAGACGATCCTACAGTGTATAGGGAGCCAGTGGAGACTTTTGAGGATGGGTGTTATATGGTCTCGCCTCGAGGGCCCGTTCAGAACTCTGGCTGCAGTGTTCATGGCTTGCTTTTTTTCAGACATTCTGGCTTTGACATCCCAGATTGCACTTGAACGCCCCATTGTGAAATATGCCTCCCTGATTAATAATGGTGGTAGTGATAGTACAAAACCTTCAGGACAAGATAACATCCCTGATGCAATCATAGGCCACGGTGAACTCATTCATGGACACACTGCAGCAGGAGATAAACCACAGAAACTAATGAAAAACGAAGAGGACAGAAAACTGTTAAGTGGATGCCTGAAGAAAAAAAAAAGAGATAATGTATTGCTACTATAATGCCATAAACCCTGTATTTGGTTACATAGGATACACAAAGAGAGCTTGGCATAAAATGAAGAAAGAGATAAAATCCCAAAAGAAAAACTGGAAAAGGCTACCAATGAAAATATAAGATCTTTGATTGGATAAATTAAAGAGAAATATCTAAGTCAGGAAGTATTAAAACAGCTGAGCAGTGCCACATTGAAATAGAGAAAGAGAAAGGGTTCAGGAAGGAGTTAAAAAAAAGAGATGCCACAGCAACAATCACACTTAGATGAAGCAACAAAGGACATATCTAAGGACGATGAGAACATCGACCCGGAGGGGCAGAATTTCATGAGGCAGCAAGAGGGGGAAATGTGGGTTGGCCCAGTGAGTGAAGGAGGAATTGGAGAGAATTTGAATAATGTGAAACAGGCCAGGAAGCAGAAGGAATAGGAGAAATGGGAGAGAGATCAGGAGATTGAAGAGCTGGCCATGGACCACCTGGCCTGCATGGAAGTTGATAGGTATGCTGGGACTCAAGAGAGAGATGGACTGCCAATGTTACACCTAACATCTAAGGCAAAACGCATGAGATGTAAAATTAATAAGGCCATAATTTACATTAAGAAACCATCAAAAAATATTACCAAAAAGGACACAGGGCCAGAAGAAAAGGAGAAAGATAGCAACTCCTCCATGGAAAAAAAGGTATGGAAGAAAAAAATAAAATCACTGTGTGCCGAGGTGTCCCTGATAGATGGGTATCTCAAAGGATCAGGATCACCAAAGATAATGCGAAAGATTGAAAACATCAAAATGAAAAATGCTACATTAACAGCAGAAGACCTAAAAGTCATGTGCTCCAACAATTAACTACAAGTAATAGCAGAAGCACAAAAATTGTGGAGATATGAAGAAAAAAGGATGGAATGATATCAAAATAAATTATTTAGAGAGAACCGAAAGCAGTTTTACTGAGAACTGGGAAAGAGCATCAGTGAGGTGAAAGTACTACTAAGACTGACAGAAAAATTCTGAAGAAATTTATATGAAACCTCTGTAGAGCACAACCAAAAAGCAGAATGGCTACCTATCATAAGAGAGCATTTGGAAAAGCTGAACATCAAAATTGGGGACTGGTTTGAGATCAAAGGCAGCGGAAAGGGGTGGGCCACAGAGGTCATGGCCCCACCAATATTTCGCCCAACACTGCATCAGGAAGAGAGCACTTCAGGGCAGGGCCATAGATTGGTTTATTTGGTCCCTCAAACCAAAAAGATGTTCTGCTGCTCCTGCCTGAGGTAACACAAGAAATGAAAAATAGATTAAAAAGAGCCCCAACCTGGATAAGCCCTGGCCCAGATGGATTAACTAATTTTTGGCTGAAATTGTTAACATTCCTTCACCATAACCTGGTAAACAGAAAAAATCAATTAATCAGGCAGCCAGATTTAACAGCACAATGGCTAATAACAGGAAAAACACTTCTCCTTCCAAAGGGAGACCCAACTAACACACCCAAAAAATATAGACCAATAACTTGTGTGCCTACAATTTACAAGTTATTTACTGCAATAGATGCTTACAGAATTTATGACCACATTGATTCCAATAATATCTTGGCAGTAGAACAGAAAGGTACACAAGGGGAGTATATGGAAACCAATTGACCAGCTACTGCTAAACAAAGCCATCATGACAAGTGCTAAGACAAGCATGAAATCTTAGCGTAGTGTGGATTGACTACAAGAAAGCCTTTGACAATGTCCCACACTTCTGGATAGTAAATTGCCTTGAAATGTATAAAATAAATTCTAAAGTGAGTGAGCACATCAAATTCGTCATGAAAATGTGGCAAAGCACTATAGTTCTAGTGATAAACATCTAGCTGAACAACTACATGTAGTGAAAAGCTTCTCTGATGACATCAGGAGGACCTTTGGTCTGTACAAGTGTTCTAAAACTATCTTCCTTGAAGGAAAATTGAGGATAACTGAAAACATCTTTCTGACTGATGACTATAATATAAAGGAACTTCAACATATAAATACCTAGCAGAGGAAGGAACAACAGCTCAGTATAAAGTACTGAGAGAAAAGACCAGCAAAGAATATACAGGATACTGAAGATGATTCTGAAACATGCACTAACATCACAGAGTAACATGGCAAGCTTGCAATCCCCATACTCTCGTATAGTTTTGGAATTGTAGATTGGCTTCTGAAATATCTTGAGTAACTAGATATATGAAAAAAAACCCCTCCTCCATGCCTACGAGGTGGTTTATAAGAATCAACATATGCCGAGACTGTATATCTCTAGAGCCAAAGGAGGACTGGGCCTCCAGAGAAATTGATTATACATCTGGAGCGACCATCATAGGCCTCCAGGCCTACTTAAACAACATCAACAGATCTGAATGAATGAAAAGTGTTGCAGTATGAAAGTAAATGGCTAGTGTCTGCCTCTATTATTAACCTAGGACAGGCATCCTGATGAACAGAAGGAATGGATGAGAATCCACCAGTATATACAGGGAAGAAAGCAATAGAATTTGCAAAATTAGGTCAGCAAACAAGGAACAAGAAGTGGCAAATTCATAAATACAGTGGGAAATACAAAAAAAAAACATTACTCCAGGGAGCCATTTATTGATCAAACAAGGACACATGAGTGGGTAAGGCGAGGTGAAATGAAACCTAAGGATGAAAGTTTGATAGTTGCAGTCCAACACAGTGGATAACGGCTGAGATGGTTCACAGCAAACATAAGGAAAACAGGTTAAACAGACACATGCAGAGTCTGTACGAAAGAGCTGGCTGTGAAGTTCTGATGGCGAAAAATTTCTATACAGAAAGACACAAGGTGGCACGTCTCATCCACTGGAAACTTTGTAAGCACTAAACATTAGAAAAGCCCTGGGATTGTGACCCTAAGGGGTATGTTTACTAAACTCCGTTGCTGTGCGGGTCCCCGTTAGTGTGCGTGTGCCATATAAGGAGTGGGCGGTTCAGGCAGAAAAAAGAAAAAAACCCGACCGTACGTGTTGTGCGTCGCGCTAATGTGCGGGGCCCACATTAGCGCGTGGGAAGGCTAAGTGGGGCGATGCTGCATTACCAAACAACAGAGCCGTAGTACAACGGTGAAGACACTGACCTATGGTGCAGGGGCCATAGGTTCAAACCCCCATTGCACTCAACAAAAAAAACCAGCTGAGGCATCAACTTTTATGGGCAAAAGTGGTGTAGGAGGCATATTGATTATGGGCGGCAGAAGGCGGCGCACTCTTTTTTTATACGGCATGAGGCTGCGCACTGTTCATTGTGGGCGGCAGATGGCGGCGTGCTGTTAAGGTTGGGCGGCAGAGGGCGGCGCGCTGATAAAATTGGGCAACAGAAGGCGGCGAGCCGGTGGGCAGAAGGCGGCGCGCTGATGTGTGAGGGGGCAGCCCAATAGTGGGTGGGATAAGTGGCGCGCTGATGTGCAAATAACAGGAATGGAGCCATAGCACAATGGTTAAGACACTGACCACTTGTGCAGGGACCAGGGGTTCAATCCCTCACAATGGCCAGTGAAAAAGGTTAGCTGAGGCAGTATGTTATATGTTGTGGAGTGCTGTAGGAGGCTTTTTAATTGTATTTTGTGATAACTACTAGCAAACGCACTCTCACAGGCATATTAATATAAGGCGGCCCATAAGGCACATGTTACAGTGCACCGTCCGCCAAGGCACCCTAGAATGTCCCCTATAGGGCAGCATGTATGTTGCGACACAGGATAATGTATAGTGCACCTATATGGCTGGCAATCGTAACGTGCCCTATAGGGCGCCCCATAAAGCACCCTCAGAGGCACCTTATGGGTACAGTACGCTGAGGGTGTTATTGCTGGCAGCAACATATGCTACAGTAAATTAAAATAAATCTTTGGACACCCCTATCACAGAACCCCACTGTGGGTTTGAACCCATGTATCTGGCTGCACAGGCAGTGACATAACCATTGGGCTACAGCTGTAAGTAGCCCCTGGCTGGCTACAGATAGCCTGTACGTCACCTCACTGACAGTCTGCTGTTGTGAACCACCCGTACCCATGATGCACTGCTCATGCAAATCAGCTGTCCACGATTGAACACAAGATGGGAGAGTTAGAATATATAGCACTAAACGAGAGGTTAGATATGATTGGAATATCAGAGACATGGTGGAAGGAGGACAACCAGTGGGACACTGTGATACCTGGGTACAAACTATATCGTAATGATAGAGCTGATCAAATTGGTGGAGGGGTTGCGCTCTATGTTAGAGAGGCATTGAGTCAGAAAGGATTAAAGTTTTGCAAGAAACAAAATTTGCTGTAGAATCTCTATGGATTGAAATTCCATGTAAAAAAGGGGAAGGCGATGGCAGTGGGGGTGTACTATCGTCCGCCTGGCCAGAATGAACAAATGGATGATGAAATGCTCAAAGAAATCAAGGAAGCTAGCAAAAGTTACAGTGCAGTAATAATAATGGGTGATTTCAATTACCCGGCATCGACTGGGTCAGTGTCACAACAGGACATGCTAGGGAGATAAAGTTCCTAGAGGAAATAAATGACTGCTTCTGGGTGCAGCTGGTTCAGGAACCGACCCGAGGGGAAGCAATATTAGACCTAGGGGCATTTTTAATAAACATTCGTATCGTGCGGGTCCGCGGTAGTGTGCCTGTGCCATATAAGGAGTGGGCGGGTCAGGCAGAAAAAGGAAAAAAGCCGACTGTACGTGTGCGCGGCGCGCACATTTGCGGGCCCGACATTAGCACGTGGGAAGGCTAAGTGGGGCGCTGCTGGGCACATATAGGAGCAGAGCCATAGCACAATGCTGAAGACACTGACCAGTGGTGCAAGGATCAGGGGTTCAATCCCCCATCGTGCACCAGGAAAAAGGCTGGCTGAGGCATGAATTTTCATGGTTAAAACTGCTTTAGGAGGCATAATAATTTTGGGCGTCATTAGGCGTTGCGCTGTTAATTGTGGGCGGCAGTAATTAAGTTCGTGCGGCATTAGGCGTTGCGCTGTTAATTTTGGGCGCCAGTAGCCGGCGCGCTGTCCATCTTGTGCGTTTTGGCCGGCATCAGGCGGTGCGCTGTCAGTTGTGAAGGGCATAAGGCGGTGCGCAAACATCCAGACACAGGAACAGAGCCGTAGCACAATGCTGAAGACACTGACCAGTGGTGCAAGGATCAGGGGTTCAATCCCCCATCGTGCACCAGGAAAAAGGCTGGCTGAGGCATGAATTTTCATGGTTAAAACTGCTTTAGGAGGCATAATAATTTTGGGCGTCATTAGGCGTTGCGCTGTTAATTGTGGGCGGCAGTAATTAAGTTCGTGCGGCATTAGGCGTTGCGCTGTTAATTTTGCGCGCTGTCCATCTTGTGCGTTTTGGCCGGCATCAGGCGGTGCGCTGTCAGTTGTGAAGGGCATAAGGCGGTGCGCAAATGTCCAGACACAGGAACAGAGCCGTAGCACAATGCTGAAAACACTGACCAATAGTGCTGGCATCATGGGTTCAATCCCGTGCTGTGCACAATGAATAAGGCTGATTGAGCCATTACCTGTTATGAGGAATAGCGATCTAGGAGGCATGTCACATTTTATTGTAATTTCTACTGCTAGCAAATGCACTATCAAAAAGCACTGTAATATAAGGTGATGCATAAGGCGCCCTACAATGTACCTTAAAGATCACATTTGAAGGTGCACTGTCCACCAAGGCACCCCACAATGTTGCGTATAGGGCGCTTTACAGGGTGACGTATGTGGCAGGGCAAGGTCGAAGCACTGTCTGTGCTGGCATCACTGTGCATTGTAACGCATGGAAATCGTAAGTAGGTGAGCAGACGTGCAAGAAGGAACAGCAGTGTAGCACAATGGTTAGGACAGTGACTGATGGTGCAGGCGTCATGGTGTTAGATGAGCAGTGATTACCGTTGGCTTAGGTAAGTCTGTCTACGTCATGCACCTGTACATCAATCTGTGCTGCCACCTAAACAGAAGCCCACCAGAGAGTATTGCACCTATCAGGGTGCACCAGAATGCACATCATAAACAACCACGTCAGCAAAGGTGATTTATAATGCTATCCATCGTCCATGTTCACATGTTGGCAACTCCCAGGGCAGCATAGTAGATCCCCCATAAACTGACTGAATGGAAGGTGTGCCATAAGATGCCCCAATCATGTATAGGTCAACCCAAAAACGTTTCCCAGAAGCACTAAGCTCCCCAAATGTGAGGGGCAGCAGAGGTATGTGGCAAACACATATGTAACCTAAACACGTCACAGAGCTGAAAGGAAAGGCAATGCAGAAGTAAAACAAGAACAGAGATCACAGGTGCTCAACTACAAAAAGCAGCCCCAGTCCATGTGGCAGCTACACAAATGGACAAACATATTGGAGATAGGTGTAGCTATGTACAGAGTGATGGCAATGTACCATGCTGTAATGATAGTGTGTGACATAGGATGGGAAGATGTGTCCAGCACAGGAGGCTGAAATGGCAGGATAGGTGAAATATCTGGATGACAGTGGAGTAGCAGTGCTATGCACAGCACACACACGAGAGGCAACCATGGGGACATGAAATGCAGGAAGGTGTAGGAGTGCAGGACGTGTCGTAGCAGCATGCACATCAGGGTAGGATGGCACAACAGCTGGCAGACAGAAGATGGACAGAAGCATGGCTCACAACTCAGATGAGGGTACAATGTGCTCACAACACCAATCTGCTGACATATGACCGTAAAACAAATCGAAACCACATCTGCAGGACAAGCATACACATCCAAGGGAACAGAGAGGGATCACACCTACGACCACTACCACAAATGCAAATGGAAAAAACGCTAGGACACACCACCAACGTGAGCGCAGTAGCAAAGGCTGCATACAGAAATAGTCCAAGCCATCACACAAGATGCATGCTGGTTATAAGGACAGGAATCCCCCCAAGAAGAAACATGAACAAATGCACATGCAGATCTGGTGTTTACAGATCAGATCCCAGTCTGTATTTGGCTCCATGGACACATGCACACACACACAATGAGATGTTATGCAGTCGATAAAGCATGCAAAAGAGGAAAGAAACCAAACCCCAAGGGTAGCAGAGGATGCCTGGTGGAGCTGGGTAGCAATCTCGGGCATGACAGGAGACAAATCAACATGACGACAGCTCTAACACACACCACCAGAACCGCAACACAACAAAACCCCCAGGTGCACTGCACTGTAAAGACCATCACGAAAGAGACCTATGTAACAGATAATATATGATGGCTAGGGAGCACTGAGTGCACACCTTGCTGTACAATGACGACAGACAAGGGTGTGTGTATAGGTGATGAACCTGCTGCTTAATGATGGCTCAGTTATCATAATCGAAAAACTATAAATACAAATGTGGGGATAAAACCTGCAAACCAATGATTTCAAACACATGCCTCCAAACACACCCACAAAGAACACAATGAGCACAAGGCAGAAGTAATAGTCCAAAGGGAGGGTCTGTATGGGAACGTATCATACCCAGTGATGTGCCAAACAGCAGACACATACACAGCTGCCATTGTACAAGGATGTGAGCACAGGTGGGCTGTGGACATGACCAGCAAATCAGTAGACACAAGTGTAAATGTGCACAAAGAGTGGAGGAGTAGCCTAGTGCGCACAAAGCTGTCTTGGACACAAACCAAACAGGCCTCATCTCACACTGGCACTACATGTGCCTTGTTCAAGTCACTGCAGGGACACCGTCAAGGAAACCATGGAGTCTCTGGGGCACAAGGAGTCATGATTGAATCAAAGGCACCCATTGTGTTGCATGATTGTCACCATGATCAAGTAGTAAAAGAGACAAATGTCTGTCAAATACACATATTTATTATGGTCGCTCCTCACACATACGTTATACACTGCAATCATAATATCAAGGTGAGTCCCTCCATGGTGAAAGATGGAAACATATGTAGCAGGTTAAAAACCCACATGCCACATAAAGGTCACTGCCCTGAGCACACATGAAAGACATGAGACATAATGTGCATCAGGTGCATGCTATGCCCTGGGTAACAGGCCCACACACCCCACTTGTTGCAGCATGGCTCAATTGTGTGTCGCAGATATCAGTGCATGGAGACTGTAGGCGTTGCATGATGACGAAACGACAAAAATCACCGGACCCCCGAAACATAGCCATCACCCAACACAGGAGGCACACAAATGAAGAAAACAGATGCTGGGGCAATGTTGTAATGTGACAAAAAAAGCTCTGAACGTAATGTTCCAGAACCACATAATGGCTGATCCTCAAGACAGATATGCTACAATGCACACCCCAAATATCATCACAAGCAGAATGACCATATGCTAACAGGTAGCAGAGGCACATGAACACAGAGAGACTAGACATCAAAAACCCTTCAGAAAGCTACAGACATAATACCATGCAGGAGGTACACCCTGCATGTTTATGTGGGTAGACAGTGTCTGGACACATATAGCATGGTACATGGACTGCAGAAGTGCAGGAGGACAATGGACACCCACACTGACACACACCAAATGTAATGGTGCAATGAGATTGACGTTACTGCAGGGGACAAACAGGACTGTGCAGACGTGCAATGCAAGGTGTGTACACACATGCAGAGTGTCACGTCTGCACAGTAAACAAACACAATAACCAGCATGTTCATAAGCAAATGATGGCCAAACATCTTACAATGAACCACACAGAGGCCATAGATCCACATTCTGTGTCTCACAAACATAGTTAGTCACAAGCACAATCACCATCCGCACACAAACATGATACAGTGATGCCACACATGCATGTAATCACCCTTGCCCACCCCAAACATCAATCAAGGATGGTGGTGGCCATGAACATGTGGTTGTGTCAAAGCCTGTATCATGTCCAGGTGGAGGGCAATTGGACATAGACAAAAGGACTGCTCCATCTGTGCCTCTATGCCACAAACATGCCTGTATGCTTTTGTTAAAACAAACAGATGAGCGTATCCTGTGTGCCCTGTCACACACATGGCCAAAACCAATACACCAACCAACTGTGGAGAAATGTCCAAAATACATAGTGAATGTCAGTCCCTGATGCGCACAGTGTCCCAAAAGCAAGGTGTCTCTGCAATCCAACTGAGCAGTTCAAAACATCCCTTGCAAACATGGGAATGCATAATAAGGTGGCACATTCCAATATGACACACTCCGTGAAAGGTCATCTGTGTCCCTGCAATCAGCATGACTCTCAGCCACAGCATGGCACAAACTGTGTGTTGTACAGGTCAGTCATGGCCAAACCAGCAGTCCAAGAGCAAAAATGTCCATCACAGGCCTGTGTTCCACTCTCAAACGTCAAACATCCAATGGCAGATATCTCCAGAAACACGTACATGGTGGTCTGTCCCACAACAGGTGTTGGATGGCGAGCCCAGGTGCACCGGAGGAAATGGGTCCATTATGTCTCCTGTCCTGTGTCACAAGAGGATAAGTATGGTCTTATTAGACACTGTGCAAAAACACCACAAATTGCCAAAATCCAAAACGCACAAAATAGGGAATAAAGGGATGCAAAGGCAAACATTACAGGATATGGACATCAAATCTAAATCAGATTATAGCCATCAGTAAATGTCAATGCAGACACGGGTCTCACATGGCTATGGTTAGTTACAATTCCATGTCACACAGCCATTTCACAGCAACACACTATATGCATCTGTATGTGTCCACAGAGATGCAACATGACATGTCCATTAGATGAAACGAAACCCAACAACAGGTACAGCCAGATTTAATCCCCAAATAAGAAAGGTACAACATACCCCGTTTGTGCATCATGTGTATGTCATCAATTCCTTCAGCTACTCCATAGCCACATCTGGTCACAGTGAAGGGAGACAATGTCAGCCAAACATGTAGAATCAGCATGTAAAGTCACTCGTGATGCATCTCCACATTATGCCTATATATGAGAGAAAGAAAAGTTGTTCAACACTCGTCCCACCAAACACACAACAGAGTTCTGCTCACAGCCCACAACACATGTTGACCATGATGACAAGGTAAACAGCAGTACGGTAGAGGTAGCATACCCAACAATGCCCCCCGGGTACCCACACCCCTCAACGCACATGATAATGTACCATGCCAGGACACTGCATCACCACTTAGTTAACCCATAAACACACACCCACACAGTATGCGTAGGTCAGCGGGACAGCTGTAATACATGGCCTGTATGTGCACAAGTGCAACATTGTGCACATAACCGCCCAGTCACATGCATAGATACCCTATTGATGTCTGATCGAACTATGTTGCTGGAGGCAGCAAGTGTTGGATTCAGCAAACAAGATTAAACACACACACATGTAGCTCTGCTGTAAATATGGCTGAACAAGTTGTCCAGTGGATATACTGTACACAAACACATGGGGAGATGTGTGACAACAGCAAGATATGGGTCAGGGAGGCTCAAGGAAAATAAATGAACAACAACATCTGCACAATATGACACATCCCAGACGACATGTTCTCCCCCTGACCTCACACACATACAATGTAGCTGAAGATCCACATACCCTGGACCACAGCATCTTGGCTGATGTACCGTCACGTGCAAATGCCACACAGGAACAGCATCCTCAGGAATGATGTCCTGTGGAGTGGACAAAACACCAGACAGAAACAATATGACATGTTCTAGCTGTGAATCCCACACTGCAAATCACTGTCCCCAGCTGTCAGACACCACAACATGGCCTGCCGAATGACTGTTCACTCTCACACTGTACTGATATCTCACATGGGAGGGCAGCATGTAGATGTCTGATGCTAAGTGAAGGTCCCCAGAATCCCACTTTCGCCTCCCCTCCCCCTCTGTTGTTCCGCGCACTGGTCCAAAGACGTGTCTGCACCCACCATGTTTGGGGCGCATCCCAAGGTGACACTATTTGACTGTGTCACCCATGTTGACACCAATACCCCATCTCCATGTGTAGTGTTCTCCAAATGTTGTGTGTCATCCCCGTCTAAATAGCTGTGACACCCGGAAATATGCATCAACACCTCCTGTATCCACTGTGCAAATGCATATTCTGCAGTGTACATCTCCTACACCAAATAATACTGACAGTTGTGTGCTGAGCATGTGTTGACAAACATGACAATGTAAGCACCATGCCTGTCAAACAATACCCCCATGTCTGTTTGTCACCTGACCATGATGGCTACATCTCATCCCACTGTGTGACAGTGAGAATGTTAAACCATGGATAGGCTATATGTGCATCTGCTCTAAATAACTCCCATCTAGGTCGGTGTGTGTATGCGGACATAACATCCCTTGCTAGTGTCCACAAGGTATCTGTGGATGTGGACTGTGCTATCCTGCCCTACACACAACATGTCCCAGAGCCAGGAGGCAAATGTTGAGATAGTATCACCTACATATGCCATGCGGCAAATGAAAAAATGCAAACCGCAAACATCACCCACACATGCAGTGTCACCGTTGGCTACAGTCATTCACCCCTTGGTGATCTGACCCGCTGAACCTCTGTATGTGTCGACATGTAAAATACTGCAATGAATGACTCATCTCCAAAAAAAACAGTATCAATGATATGGACCCCTGGCTCCACACTGCACATGTCCACATGACTCACCATATCCATGTCTGTGCTACGTGAGGAGGTATTCCTTACGGGACAATGTGTGTTTGCACCAACACCCGTCCCAAGTAAGCAATCACATCATGGGAACGTAGTCATGCGCATGTGTACTGGGCTATGTCTGACACGTTGCACCATACCTAACAAACATACACACATAGCCAGCGCACCGGAGCATAACACACACACAAGCACCTACAGATTGTAGGAGATGAACAAAGAGCCCGCAGGAAAGCTCTCCACAAACATGTGCCTCCCTCCCACAGTGAACCCCGTACCATATGCCTGACACCGTGCTCCACACACACAAGAAAAAGACATAACTGGGTTAGCACAGCAGTTGTTAACACAAACAGCCACTGACTGGTACTGTCAGCCCAAAAAGCTCCGAAAGGTGTATCCACACCGACCCACACAATACACCAACAGCTGCTGTTGTGCCCTGTGCACAGTGTCCATCACACACTCATGGCTATATGCTACCATTGGATGTTCAGTGTAATGACAATGCAGTGTTGCAGCAGATAGCTACATGGTCAGAAACATCACCCGTGATAACCATCACACGCACACAACAACACATATATGTGGGAATATATGCAATACATACCAGTGAATATCTCTGCAATCAACCTCCGCCTGACCGCTGTGCCCGCCTGTGTGTCACCACTGCCATGTACAGGGGGGCACGGTGGATCCTCCTCCAGATCCTCATTAATCTCTGCAGGAATATCATGCCTGAGAGCAATGTTGTGCAGGATGCAACAGGCTAGGATTATCTCTGCAACAGTCATTGGCTCATACTGTAAGGCCCCACCTGTCCTATCCAGACACCTGAAGCGACTTTTCAACACGCCAAAGGTGCGCTCTATGACAGAGCGGCTGGAGGCATGGGCCTCATTGTACCTCCGCTCTGCACGTGTCCGTGGCTGACGCACAGGGGTCAGCAGCCAGGGGCGACACCCATACCCTGCATCACCTGCAAAACGAAATGTTTCAGGTGAATACATGGACGCATGCCAGCACAAATTGACACAGGTATAGACGTGAGAAACAAATGCATAACACCTCATGACAGAAAGCTCTGACAGCAGAAATGTACATTTGCCAAAATAAGACCTCTGGTGATAGAAATGGAACAAAGGGCCTCTTGATTCTGTGCAGACATGCCAAACAACACCACAGTCCCATTTGTGCCTCCACAGATACGCTATGTGTAGCACATGCGTCTTGTTATGCAGTTAATGTTCTAATCACTACCACCACCAAGGTTAGACTAAACCACCAATACACAGATAACATGTGAAAAGTATATGTTAGCAAACTAAACACCACAATAATGTGTTGTGAGGCAATGTAGGTGCCAACACACAACATGTCTGACCTGGAGGTCTGACAAGATCAACACAATCTCACCTCCACACCCCGTGTCCTGAAAGGTCTACATATCTACATATAGCAGCCTGACGCCATATGCTGTTGCTTGTTGACCACCAACCATGTTAGTAGACACCCTGGGCATTGTCCCCATCATGTTCCCATCCGTGTTGATCAGCGCTCCACAGAATTGCACACTGTAGCCCACATGAGCCTACCAATATCACAGTTACTGAGTTTGACTACATTCCTGTGTATGTGCTACCAATACCTCTCTGTATGGCCCCAAGTTGGCCCCTTGCCCTTGCTGTCACCTTTACCAAATGCTGAGTAACAGCAGGATAATCACATACAATGATGCCTACGTACCACACATCTGCAGTGGCCCAAGGTAATGCAAACCCTAGACTATTTGCCCCCCCTGCCATGGCACAGGCCTAAACCATTAACATTCCGATGCAAACATGTACTCCCATTTGCAAAGGTCAGGAACATACATCATACGTCTCAACCCCCCCCCCCCATTAGCTAACATGAAATGGCTAACAACCACAGTACTGAGTGAGTGTGTTGCCGTCACACACACATGACAAGTGTTAGGTGCATTGATTGTCAAGGACATAAATGTTACAGGACATACCGCAGTTCTAATCCAAAGCCACGTATGCACAGCTGGGTGAGAAGGACACTAAACCCCCTCCCCCTCCCTGTGGCCACATGAAATACACACACAGGTAGCAAACTACAACCAGGATACACATCTGCACAGGTGCATAGTTCCAACACCACCATCAGCACGTTTATCACAGATATTGTTTCAAAACTGATGTTACATGTCCAATCATGTCCCCTGTTACTCAACGTGTACAACCCCCTAAGGATGTAAACTCATAACATTCCTCTGTCTGCTGAATGTGAGTTCAATATCCAACTGCACATAGAGGAAACGGCGCACTATATGAGAGATGTTACTCAAACACACACATATATGCATGATGTCATGATATATTTGGAAATACTCACCCAGCAATATACAGTCCCCATACTGTCCCTCCTCAAATTGCTGAAATAGTGCTGAGCGATGCAGGATATAGGAGTCGTGGGTGGACCCTGCAAACCTTGGGACCACATTCAGAATATGCAGATTAGCATCACATACAACCTGAACATTCAGGGAATGGTAGTGTTTGCGGTTGCGGAACACCACCTCCCTGTCTCTGGGCGGGACCAGGGCAACATGTGTGCAATCAATAGCTCCCATCACGTGTGGTATCCCGGCTAACGCCGCAAAGGCTTGGTTCAGGGTCCCCCACTGTTGCCTATTGTGGGGAAGGCCTATGTAATTCCCCACCCGGCTGACCATGGCACGCAGTACCTGGTGGAGACAGCGTGAGAAGGTGGGGCGGCTCATGCCACCCACTGCGGCCACAGATGACTGGAAACAGCCAGAGGCAAAAAAATGTAAGGCAGCAAGGAGCTTGACTAAACCCGGTATGGCATGGGACCGGTCAGTCAGGGGCTCGAGGTCAGGTCTTAGATCCTCATAGAGCCCCCTAATAGCCCTTGTGCTTAGTCGGTAAAGGGAGATGACCTGGTCCTCACGCATGCCCTGGAGCTGGGCCCTGGGCCTGTAGAGGCGAGTCTGCCGAGCCTGCACCTCGGCACGCCGTCTGCGCCGTCTACGCACAGCACATCTCTGTGCCGCCTCCACAGGAGCAGGTCTGATTTGCTGCGGGTCCACACCCATGCCCTGTGCCGCAGCCACATGGACACCATATCCCCTGTCCAGCAACCGCAGCATCCGCCCACGTCTTCGGGCACATGCAACAACATATATCTCCGCCATCAATCCCTCCACTGTGGTCACACACACACACACACACACACACACACACCTCCCGAAACACTGGACACCTTACAAAACAATACAGACACTAGCCACACAAGACCAGACACTACAGACAACACAACAAAGAACACTACAATGAGCACTACAAACACTACAATCACTACATACAACAATACAACACTACAAACGCTACAGAAACCACTACAATCAGCAGTACATGCACTACAAGCACAACAGACAACAGTACAACACTACATACACTACAAACAACACTAGTAACAACACCTGCTCTCAGCTCTCTCTATCTCCCAAACAACACTCGCCGCGCCTACAAAACAACCCTCAATGTGGCCAAATGTTCGGCATCATTTTATATAGGTAAATGGATGTCCGTAGAGTGCGCATGCGCCGTTGTGCGACGGCGCCGCTTGTGCGCGGCGCCCCTGTACAACAGTTTGCGCATGTGCAATCCGTTACGCATGGGCGTTTGCCTGTGCGCGCCGCACACGTTCAAATGATAGCGCATGTGCGTGTGGATGTGTGCGAGGCGCATGTGCAATTTGATGCTTATGTTTGTTGGTTTGTGCACGGCGCCCATGTGCATCTCGTTACGCCTGTCCGGATGCGTTGCCTGTGCGTGACGATGCACACACAAACGCACATGCGCAAAGAGTTGCACATGCGCGCCTCGCACACAACCAAACCCACCAACGAACGCCTATGCGTAATTGCAGTTACGCGCCGCGCACAAGCAGCACCGTCGCACAATGTCGCATGCGCAATGTAACCAACGTGCAAAAACAAATATAAAAACACTACACGCCTGGAAAACGTTGAGGGTTGTTGGAGGAAGTATAGTTTTGTGAGAGATAGGTTGTGGAGGAATAGGTTGGTGAGGGTTCATAGTAGGAGGTGTGTTGTATCTGTAGCCAAATAGTTTGTTGTTGTCATTTGTCTCTGTAGTGTTGGGTGTATTGTTCCGTTTACTGTGTTGGTTTATTGCTATTGAGTATATAGCTGTTGTGTCTGTGTTGTACGTGGTGTAGGAGAGGCAGAAGGGATGATGTGCGGTGAGGAGGGGAGTGGGGAGCGGACATGTGAGAGGAGGGTGATGGATGAGCAGAGTGAAAGGGATAGAGAGAGGGATAGAGAGGGGGACAGAGAGAGGGTGAGTGGGAGGGATAGAGAGGAGAGAGGGATAGAGAGAGGGAGAGAGAGAGGGGGAGAGTGAGGGCTCGAGAGAGGTATTCGGGGAGGGCGAGGGTGGGAGAGGGTGCGGGTGAGGGGTGGGGGAGGGGGGCCCACCAGTGCCACTGGGGCCAGGACCTGCAGGCCCTATGGAGGGTGAGCCATCAGCAAGGGGCCAGCCTGCTCCCAGCAGACACACTGGGAAAAGGAAGAGGGTCCCTGTGCCTGAAAGCCTGAGAAGGAGGGCCACACGGTTCACAGATGGGGAGAACCACAACCTCCTATCCATGGTGCTAGAGCAATACGAGGTTCTCTTTGGCAGGCTGAGCACACGGACATCAACAGCAGGGCGGAATGCGGCGTGGGAGGAGGTAAGCAGAAGCGTGGCTGAGGCAGGGGGACACCCGCGGGACATAGAGAGCCTCAAAAAGAGGTTCTCCGACATCAAAAGAGGTGTGCGCCAGCACATGTGTGAGGAAGAACAGCATGCACGTGGCACAGGTGGCGGCGGCCCCCTACCAACCATGCTCAGCCCCCTGGAGCAGCAGCTTGCACAGAGACTCGGTCCTGTCTACACATATGGGCTGCCTACGGCCCTGGACACCGCACACACACAGGCAGGTATGTATGCTACGCATATCCATTACGACTCATGACCCCCATGGGATCACCATTGTGTAGATAGTTATGTGAGTGCAGTTGGAATTGTCTGCTATCTGCCGAGACGCATCTACAGGTACAAGCAGGAATGAGCCATCACATATGTGACTGTCAGTACCGACAGAGCCTGCACGGGAATGCTGCCCAGCTAACGATCATAACGTATTTGGCAACATCCCTTGCGCCTGCGCGCTGAACTGCCTCCTTCTCCAGAGCCTCCCTTCAGTGTTTGAGTCCTCCATGGAGCCCGAAGGACGTCCTCCTGTCACCGCAGAAACCTTTGTGTGAAAATGATGTCAACACCTATCTCCCTTGTTATCGTGTGTGTGCGGCTGTATGTGCCACCGACACAGGTACCCCTGGGGGTGTATGTCCAGAATCGTGATAAACATTTTCCGCATCCTCATGTCCCAACCTCTTGGGGCACAAGGCCTCTGCATCATGGAGCCAACGTCACTGAGGGGATGCTATGACTGTGGAAACAACGTTTCCTGCTTAAACTCCATTTACTGTTGTCCAACCAGTATAGGTCATGACCATTTCCCGCCTGCATTGCCTTGTCCAAACACGGTGCTGGAAGCATGACGTCCTCAAGTCTCCCTCGATAACATTTGTTCCATGCCACATGGGGTACAAGCTGTCCCCACTCTACAGGATCAGGTAACCCACACAACGTCTCTGAGGACTAGTTAATGCTTGCGTGGTACGCCTCATGGCCAGCATGGGGATGGCTCCGTCCGTACCCTCAAACAAACATTGCCCTCACATAGGCTGCGGGAGCCACCTGGCCCCAAAGCATCAAAGGGGTTTCAGTTTGTTCCAGGGCCTCACCCCTCACAGAACATACCACAGCCATGCTTGCCGTAGATATCCGCTCCGAGCAGTACCGATATCGTGTCACTAGCAACGGTATGGAGTGCCTCTCCCTCCCCCGACGCATGTCATTGCGTGTCCTTGTTACCGTCCAAAACAATGTATAACACTCAGACCGGGTTCTGTGTGTTGGCATTGCTGATACCGATGTCCGTACCATCAACGCATACTTCGATCGAGTCACCCTCTTAGATGCCTACTCCATGACCGATATGTACTCCTGAGGATTGGGTCACGATGTGTTTTGAAACTGCACATTGTTGTTTCAGGATACGCACGTCTACGGAGACTTGCTATGCCACGCCAGTTGTCCTGGTGCCGCTTCAGCAGCCCCCGATGACAACATCAAGGGCTGTACTATTGATACCCAGTGTGGAGTTGATACCCGGAGTGATCAATGCAGTACCTCCTGCATTGTCTCCTGATCGCAAGTGCCTCCACACCACCACTAGGTGTTCTGTTCATAATCAGTCTGCACCCTCTGGTGCTGAGGCTGCTACTGCAAACCTACCTTTGCCATGGATGTTTTCCCTTGGATGACCTTCGTCTCAGACATTCCACCTTGACATGGCAACCTATCTGGCTATTCCCATTCCTGACCTTCCGCTTACCACTGGCGCCACTGCAGGAACGGACAACCTAACGTCTCTTATAAATCCTTCTTTGCAGGTCTGCCTCCTGGAAATGTGGATATCACCTTGGAGGGCTCCTCCTCCCCCTGCCTCAGCAACTGATGCTCTGTATGAGGTGGCACCCTCTCCAGGATCTCATAATACCCGACCCCCCCACCATTCCTTGGTAGTGGAATCAGCAATGCGGAAGGTCAAACGTTAAACGGAGCAGTCATCCTGTCTGCCAGGTCGTGCTTCTAGAGCACATGATGCTTTTGGACGTCACAACGTCCAAACGTCTATGCTGCCATCCCGGATGATATCCCATATGTGTTATATGAGTCACGCCCTCCAGGAGGTCACACAAAACCTGTCCCGTTTGAGGCCCTTCGTGGCAGAGTCAAAGGTAGCTGACTACTCATAACTTCTAAGTCCTAGGCATGGTATATCATAATTCTCTCACGTGCTTATGTTGACCCTTGTGGGTCTGTAGGCATATCCACTGGTACTCCCATTGTAGCACGTTGCAAGGGTTGGCTCGAGGTTGCAGGTCTGAATAGATGGCCTCAACCTACTGTGGCACAATCACCATGTACTGGAGAAAGCCTCATCAACAAGGAGGTTGTACGTCAATTTGCCCACTGTTCATCTGACGTCCCTAGGGCTACAGGCCATTCCAATCCACCATCAGTGTCAGGAGGTAGGAAATGTCCCACCTGACCTTCTTTCTTTTGGAAATGAGGAGTTGTCAGGTCTCCTGCCCATCATGCAGATGTAGCACAGCGAGGAACACCTCAGCATGGTCTGATGTTTACAAAGTCTAGGCAGCCGCAGCATTCACACAAATCTTAGGTGTCGGGGAACTGTAACATACAGTTAGTGTATTCTCATAGGTGCCGCACTGGTGTTCCCCAGGAGACTACACTGCATACCCTTTCTCAAGAGGTTAAGATGTCGGGATATCCTTGTTTCTGGGTTATAGATCTGTCTTCCTCTCATCACTGAGAGGAGGAGTTACAACTATCCCATAATAGTGTCTGTCACAACATGAGCACCGTGCCATCAGCTGACGTCCCCTATGGGTACGTCACCCCTCCGTTACCTACGTTCCACACCCTCTCATCCAGGACTTTCCTAGGCTGAGGGTTACCTTACTAAGATGCTCCTTAGCCTCCTTTTCAGGGTATTGCTTGTCCTGCCATGAACATATGTGCTGGATAACTCAGTAGACAGGGACAGGACCATCCCCTGTCCTTTGTCTCATTGCCCATGTCCGCCACCCATCTATTTCTACAGCTGCTGTGCCTGCAGGAGGCACAGTGATTGCCTTGCAGACACATCCCACATGTTCCAGTTTCTCTATCTCACAGTTCCTGTTCAACCGTAGTAGTGGTTCCAAGCTAGTCCATGGTTATTTTCACTCATTGTAGGCTGAACACCTCTTATCTCTGGACAACTCCTTCCAGGGGATATGGCACTGTATCTGCTTACAGACAGTTCATTCAAAATCAACCTCCATATGCTCTCTGCACTCTCAGAGAGCCCATCCACTATGAGGGCCCTGATATAGAGCGAACACCATCCTCATAGGGCGACGCTATATGGCTAGACAAGGTTTATGACCCCATCAGAGGTCTGTGTGGGTTTACTGCAACCTCTGGTTTTGTATTGTATAGAGGGTGGAACGTTCATGCATGACTATCCACGGCTACTGGGAACGCATAGTACCGCCATATCCCTCCAGTGTGTCCCCTTGGTATCCGTCGGCTGGATTTCTGTACCTTTGCCATGTTAGATATCTAACAGATGTTAGCCATGTCCGCACAGACTGGGCTTATCCCCTGTTGTCACGCAACCATCCTGGTGATTCGCTGTTTGCAATACTGCATCCCTGTATGCCATGGAGATTGATGATCATTGTATCTGTCAGGTGGGCTTGGCCTCCTGTTACGAATAGAATGTCTCACACTCACATACCCCATCCCAAACTAACTGTGGGGCTCAGTGGCAGACATGTGTCGTCAAGAATATAGTCATGTATGTGAATAGGTCCTCATAACTCTACATACATATGTCAATTTGCTGCCGGTGCATATTCATGGCCCACATATATATAGAGATAAATGTGTGTATATATAGATATAGATATAGATCTAGCTATACATAGATATATATGGATATAGAGATAGAGATAGAGAGAGATAATAGATAGATAGATAGATAGATAGATAGATGGATACATATAGATATGTGTTTTATTATGAACATTATATACAAACATATAAATATAGCTGCCTATGTATATATGTCCACACATGTCTCCAAACATATCCTGAAATACAGATATGTGCGTATATCTGTACCTAGATATGTGTCTGTGGGGATACCTCGTAGGGATTGATATATGTTACATACGTTCACCTCACTGTCCATGTAAGAGAGTGAACTGACTGACGTATCAGACAGTGTATATCCCCATCCGCACACTATTCTTCAGTATGAAGAGCCTGTTATGCACTATGATGCATTATGATGCTATCAGCATCCATGTCTACTTAGGTTTCCCTACCCTTGAAGCTTCGTGCGTATATGTCTTTCATATCTCTTACCAGCTTGGACAGACAGTGTACATGTATTCCCTTTTGATGACACATCTATGTTACTAGGGAATGAGGTTTCCCCCAAAACCGCTCTCCCCGCAAGGACTGGGATAGGTGTCTCAGTCGGTCGGTCTGCGTCTGTCATACCTAATTATTTCGGAGGATGGGTCTCCAGAAGGTCCCAGCTGTGTCCCATAATGCTTGCCATTGGGGACGTGCCATCACAATCCAAACCAGTTGACACCTGGATCACCTGCTCGCTCCAGGTAAGGCCCGTCATCCCCACTGCTGTGATGTCGCCGTGACAATCCCGTCACTACGTATCCAGCAGACCCCATCCTGCCCTCCACTCCTAAAATCCAGTCCGTAAACATTATATATGTGAGTTCATTTGATATGTGTAATGCACTTATCATGCATACTGCGGACTCCCCCCCCCCCCCAGTAGTCCTTCGGTGAGTTGTTTGTCTTTCATTGAAGGTCCATTCATCCCAAATCCCACCCTCCATCCCACATGGGATGGTGGAGATACGTGAGGGACTGATGCCCACCTGTGCCTCGGCACTGCAAATCTCAGGGAGCTTCCCCTGGCCTCCATAGCTAGGGAGTCCACATATGTGAACACACATTCCTGCTTGTTTCCGGAGCTAGGTGTAACAGGTGATGTCTGTGAACAGCACGTAGTAGTCTGGACAACCCTCCCACCTCCCCCATGAGTTTTATCCTTTCAGCTATCCTCCTATTCGCAACTCACCCTTGTCTCAGCTTGGGAACCCTAATGGAGAGAGGCTCTGGAGAGGGCGGGACGTCAGTGTACAGGCCCCAGGTATGCTGCCCAAGGCTTACTGTTTGGAAACGGGTAGGTATTCCTGTGCAGGCTCCATTGGTTGCCGATGTACCCATATGTGGAGACTGATTCCTGCTTTTCCCAGAGATCACCTTTTACAGGTATGTAACTGTGCTAGCATTTAACTATGCTGCTGTCAGAGGTGTGTGCTCTACACCTTCATACCCTGTTCTGTGAAACAAAAACAGAACACTCACACCCCAAAGGTTACATCAAGCCAATACCAGGAGGTGCAATACACAGGGGGACAGCTGAATAGTGTTCTCAAAGACATATGTCACGTAGCCAACATAGGCTGGGTTGTGGTGTCAGCCACGGGGGCAATAGGTGTCCCTATAAGGTGCTCCTCCCCCTCCAAAATACCTGTGGGACTACACCTTGCCCACTAACGTTACACAGTGTGTGACAGGGTAGGTTACCCCACAATATGGAGCAGTTGGACACTGCAGATCTGGCAGGCGTAGAGGTCATGCACATCACACAACGCGTTAGATCTGTGACTGTGCTATCGCCGTCTGTCACCTCACAGTCACATGTGCACACGGCAAGCAAATGTGGACATATGTGACTGTTGTAAAGGACTGAGAGACCACAGTGTATGACATAAGGAGCGTATCTCAAGAGCAGTGCATGTACGCCTGGCATCACAGCAGGTACCGAGTGCAGCATGGTGTCTGGTAACCTTCCCTATCACATGTGTCTGACAATGACTTGTCAAGGTGCAGTGATACACGTATGCCCATGGGGTAAGGGCAGATGTGTCATACAACACCTGACCCTGTGGGGACATGAAAACATGGCCTGTGTTGGGACGATGACATCTGTCCTGAGTTAAACATGTTGTGCATCCTCAGAGCTGCAGACATCTGTGTATTGGCCTGTGTCACCATGTTCTGTTGCCATGTTCCAGGGACACATTCAGCATGTGTCCCTCATCCTATCAGTCCCCCAACCTGTCCCAGACATGTCTACGTCTAACAACCCCTTACCTACACCCACAACACTGCCTCTCCTCAGCTGTCATATTGCAGTGGCCTGTGAGATGTGAATGTTTATGTGCCATACTATACGCACAGTGCTGCATGTGCCTGTCAATGGCCCAGTGTTGATTTACATTGGTAGCTACCTCCATTGTATGTTGGAGACAAACACATGGAGCACTGTGATGACAGTATGTCCCAATGTGATATGCCCTTCAAGATGGCAGGCACACCCACACCGGTGTGTGCAATTACAGGTGTACCTGTCAGTTATGTGCATCCGTGTGTGCACATATGTTGGCCAGGTGGTTTGAGAAATGGGGTGGGGGCTAAATGCACAATTAGAGCAGACTCAGAGGCATGGCAAACACACAAGGTGTGCAGAGGGTACACACACACCTGTTTCCCTGGTACAGGTACATGTTGCAGAGAGACAGGTATGTGAGTGTGCAGGGGGCCCTGTCTGCAGCACACGTGTTGGGTCCCCACACCAGCAGGTATGTGTATTCTGCAACACACACGTATACGTAGCTGTATTGCATAGTCATATGTGTGTTGTCATCTTGTGCCCACAATACAGGTGACTACAGTACAATGATGACACATGAGGAGGGGGGAGAGGAGGAGGAGGAGGAGCAGGAGGAGGTGGCGGAGGGGGCTGCGATGCGTGCGACACACATCATGGAGGATCCAGAGGTTGGTGTGTCTGGTGACAGCATAACCTCTGCCGAGGGGCCCGTGGAGGCAGACATGATGCGCCATACGACAATGGGTTCTCATTCACCAGCCGCAAGACAACCAACAAGCCAGGAGGTGTGTGGGGAGGATGTGCTGCTGGCAGAGCTGAGAGCACATGGCAGATCTGCACGTCAAGATGCAGAAGGTGGGTGCTAAACATTGTTACCCCCAATGTTTTGTATGCTGAGTGTTCATACAATATCAGCTGTGCATCGTATGGGAGTATCTTATATGTGATCCACTCCACACAATGGCCGGCCTACCTACATGACATAACACTATACCACACGTCAGGATTCCGCATGTGCAACACAGTAACTTCACTGGGACATAACCTAGCACCTCTGCAATGCTGACATACAGCATAACATGTACAGTTTAACAAATATGTGTTGATGTTGATCTTAATCAGAGACACACTTTCTGTGCACTCAGTCATGACGTGGTTATTAAGGCGTGCAAAGATGTGTCCCCACACACATGCGCACAGATGAGAGGCAACAGTGGTGACCAAGGTCTGGCACAACCACCACACACAAACCATTAGACCCTGTTTGGGGGGTGTGTGGTGGATGTCAGAGAATACCATACACAGCTGTGACATGTCTGCCTACCGTAGACTGTAGACATATTGAACAACAGAACGGCACAGTGTATGTTAGCTCATCGCACTGTGCCGCACAACATAACAGCCTATGGTACATTCACACCTACAGATGCACACATAAGTGAGATGTTGTTTATGTTGCAGCATGTTATGGGTCATAACCTCAATACGCCAATTGGAACAGCAACAGCCAGCCTCATCACAGCAGCACAGGCGTGTGCCAGGTGAAACAATGCCCAATGTCCCCTAGTCCATTGCGAATCCGACCTACCATATGCAAACCTGAACAGTGTGTGTACTGCTATGTCACAACGACCCCATACCCTACAGTCTGTGTTTCTGGTGCAAAACAATCATACGATGTGGCATTAGCAGTTCAAATGTGTGTTGACACACATATTGCACAGTGTACAGAACTGACAGGGCGACTGGTCATGTAGGTATGGTTTGGGTGGCCTACAGGTCCTTGCAGACTCACTGTATGTACAATACAAAGGTATGCTGCTAGACATCCAGACAGGGCTATCCGCATGTGCCATTCCTCTCTAGATCTAACAATGTCTTTCACAATACCATGGGTTGTGACCCACACACCTGATCACACAGCTCAGCTCCTGGCCCCTTTTGTTATTGGAATGAATATACACCACACAGGTGATACCCCTGCTGCCAACCTGGGTCACACATCCCCCCCCCCAGCTCTGTCCCTAAGCACACATCCCTAGTGGCTATCATGTGCAGGTGTTTGCACATCATAACCATGTGTGTTCAATCGTGCCGTCTGTCCCCCTGTGCTGCATCATCTGGTGCTACCCATGCTCTGTCCACAACCTCCACATGTGTATGGAGGTGTACGTGCATTGTTATGAGACCTTTTGCTCTGTTGGCCCTAGGTGCAAGTAAACCTCTGTGTTCAGAGACACATGTGTCATCAGTGGACCTGGCCACGTAAGGCTGCTAATGCTGGTGCTGCCAGCGCATCTTGCAGAGTCACATCTGCTTGATTTGTGACCTGTCCATGCTGCACATATTAATACAAGTGTGGCGCCACCTGGCCTAGTTGTCCTCAAACAAACTCAGCATCACCAATGCAACTCCCCAGGTGTGGATGTTGTCCAGCGCACTTGCTGCACCCCCGTACAAAGTGGACATGTGTCTGCTATCTGTTCCTGGGCCTATTGTAAAGTACGCATTATGTGGGCGTTTTTGCGCATCCAGTGTATACCTGTGTTCACCCCCACATCACACAACTGAGCAATGTGCTGTGTGTGGCTGGGACAGTATAATTGCTGACAAGGTTTTTCTGCTAATATGTCCATGTATTCAATATGGAATGTCCAATCACAAGGAGAATGTGGTGCTACATACGTAACATTGTTGTATGTGATGGTTGTTTACTCGGGATGTGTCTCATGGCCACCCTTTGTTCCACCCACAGGCAATCGTCAGGCAGCTGCAGCTATTTGCAATTCTGTGGACCTGTTACGGCAGGAACTTAGGGGATTGCGTGATGATGTGAGAGCCATGCCGTCAGAACGAATTGCTGTGGCCCTGGAGAGCATCGTTGGTTTGCTGCAACGCTCGGAACCACCTCCACCACCACCACATGCACAGCAGGGGCGTGCCCCAACAGGGGAGGGGGAACTGGGACGGCCCAGACGTGGGAGGCCACGGCGGAAAATGTAAATCTGTGTGAATAAATGTATATGATTACATAGCTGCAACGTGTGCATACAATCATTGTCCCTGTGCTCCCCTATGTAGTGTGTGCATGCATGTTTTGCTGCTGAACATCTGACCAGCACCCAAGCAGTTTCCTGTTGTCCTGTTTGCAGTGGCAGGTACATCTACACAGATGGCACCACTTGTCGTGTGTCACCTGCACAGAGTGTGTTCATTGGCCCTTGGCTGTAGCATGCCCCGTTACACACACCCCGATGTGGTGGCTGGGGAACTGCTCAGGGTTTGCATGATGACTACTCACACCCATCAGTATTTGCATACCCTTATACACCATACATTGATCGCATATGTGTGACCATTGCCCCTGGCTGGAACACTGATAACATGGCTGCGCAAACAACACCATGGCATGCATGTGGCACTGACAGACATGGGTGGCATGCATATGTGTTTGCCATATGACCACTGACAGATCTGTGGATGTCACGCCCACCCATGTGACATGGATGTTCCCGGGAATCCCTTCCGACGCAACAACCCATACGCCTACCAAGGTGTCACACACCCGCACACATGGATAGGACCCCATGAATGCATTTTGAGCAAGTCCACATATGACATCCATGTCAACTGTCAATGCATATCCTGTTCCACATACATATCCCATGCTTGCATCCATGGTGAGTGTGTAAGGGAAACACATGACCATTGTGTCCAGAAAACAACGTCCAACTTTAATTGGAGTAAGGTAAAAACAAAATGGCAACATGCCATACAACAAACACCCACAGCCTGTATGTTTGTGTAACACAGCACAGCACAGGCCACATGTGGCCGTCACAGGTGCCATCAATGCTGCCTGTGACGGTCTCCAGCAGATGAACGTTGATGTTGCAGCTGTGCAACATCAGCGTTCACCTGCTGGACAGCCCCCGTCAGACACTGCAGTGCATGATACACCAAACGGATGTCGCGTCTCACGTCATCCACTGCCACCAACACATCGTGCATACACCTGCCAGCACACAGACAAACAGTCTCGGTGGTCTGTGTGCTGGCATGTGCATGTGATATGTTGGTGGCAGTGGATGGCGCGGTGACACTACGATGTCTGTCCCATGTTCCTGCCTGTGGTGTCTGACGGGGGTCCACAGAGACCTGTGCTGTGCTGTGTTCCCCCAAACCCCCCGCCCTACCTGTTCCCCCCCCAAACTCCCCCCCAACACCCCCTCCACCCATGCTAACACCCCCGCAGGGACATCCCCACCATGCCCCCCCCCCCGCATCCCCCACACCTTGCACAACATGCCCATCCGCTGGTGAATGGTGGCCCACATTCCCCTCCTCCCCATCTTCCCCCTCCACGTCAGAGTCCTGCACCAGCACCACATCGTCCTCATTGGGCCCCTCCTCCTCATCTGCATCCTCTGACCCCTCCACATCCTCTGTCTGCAGATCCGCCACCTGCGCCTCCTCCTCTTCCTCCTCCTCCTGCACCTCCGCCACCGCGCTCTCTCCCGTCCACGGCGTGTGGTGGGCCGTCTGAGGGTGGGTGGGGAGTCTCCGGGTCCATCACTGCTGTGGTCTATATATGGGAAAGATTACATACATTACAGGCCGTCCATGTGTGTCACATAACACCTGTACATATGCAGGTAACACACAGGCTGGTAGGTCAATGTGACATTTGATGATGAAAGTTATTCCTGGGATAACTCACCATCTTGGTGTTGTCCCGGCCCCCTGCTGAAACGCTCAAGATACTCCGGGTGGTACAGCCTCAGTTCACGGGCCTTCTTCCTCAGGTCCTCCACCTGTGGATATGCAAACATAGGTTGGGGAAACAACATTCCGGCCTAAACACGTGATTGCACGACATGGACATAGAATATTGTGACCACCATCTGTCTGCTGCCTATCCCCTGCTGTGTGTTGTGAAGCTCACAGACCCATAGACTGTATGAGATGTGTAGACTATCCAACATAGCTGATATACATGTGTGACAGACATACCCTCCGTTACAGTCCGCTTTCCAGCCCCATGGGTGTTGTGTGTCCTACAGCACCTTAGCAGGGAAATGCATCATCTACGTAGGGCGTTTAAATGACAACCATACACAGGTGTCAGGACTCCTGTAGATGGGGAGAATGGATTAAACAGCATAGGCACACTGCACCATATCACCAGGGTGGGTGAGGGCCCCCTTTGAAGGCTTCTCTGTACTCCTGGGGATAGGGAGGATGGGTTAAACAACATTAGCACACATTCCCATATCTCCAGGGTGACAGAGGGCCCCCTTTGAGGGCTTCTCTGTACTCCTGGGGATAGGGAGGATGGGTTAAACAACAGTATTTGACATTCCCATATCTACAGGATGACACAGGGCCCAGTTTGAGGGCCTCTCTGTACTCCTGGGGATGGGGATGTGGGGTTAAACAGCATTAGTAAACATTCCCATATCTACAGGATGACAGGGGGCCCCCTTTGAGGGCTTCTCTGTACTCCTGGGGATAAGGGGGATGGGTTAAACAACAGTATTTGACATTCCCATATCAACAGTATGACACAGGGCCCAGTTTGAGGGCTTCTCTGTACTCCTGGGGATTGGGGGTATGGGTTAAACATCATTATTTGACATTCCCATATCTACAGGATGACACAGGGCCCAGTTTGAGGGCTTCTCTGTACTCCTGGGGATAAGGGGGATGGGTTAAACATCATTAGTACACATTCCCATATCTACAGGATGACACAGGGCCCAGTTTGAGGGCTTCTCTGTACTCCTGGGGATTGGGAGGATGGGTTAAACAACAGTATTTGACATTCCCATATCTACAGGATGACACAGGGCCCAGTTTGAGGGCTTCTCTGTACTCCTGGGGATTGGGAGGATGGGTTAAACAACAGTATTTGACATTCCCATATCTACAGGATGACACAGGGCCCAGTTTGAGGGCCTCTCTGTACTCCTGGGGATGGGGATGTGGGGTTAAACAGCATTAGTAAACATTCCCATATCTACAGGATGACAGGGGGCCCCCTTTGAGGGCTTCTCTGTACTCCTGGGGATTGGGAGGATGGGTTAAACAACAGTATTTGACATTCCCATATCTACAGGATGACACAGGGCCCAGTTTGAGGGCTTCTCTGTACTCCTGGGGATAAGGGGGATGGGTTAAACAACAGTATTTGACATTCCCATATCTACAGGATGACACAGGGCCCAGTTTGAGGGCTTCTCTGTACTCCTGGGGATTGGGAGGATGGGTTAAACAACAGTATTTGACATTCCCATATCTACAGGATGACACAGGGCCCAGTTTGAGGGCATCTCTGTACTCCTGGGGATTGGGAGGATGGGTTAAACAACAGTATTTGACATTCCCATATCTACAGGATGACACAGGGCCCAGTTTGAGGGCTTCTCTGTACTCCTGGGGATGGGGATGTGGGGTTAAACAACAGTATTTGACATTCCCATATCTACAGGATGACACAGGGCCCAGTTTGAGGGCTTCTCTGTACTCCTGGGGATTGGGAGGATGGGTTAAACAACAGTATTTGACATTCCCATATCTACAGGATGACACAGGGCCCAGTTTGAGGGCTTCTCTGTACTCCTGGGGATGGGGATGTGGGGTTAAACAGCATTAGTAAACATTCCCATATCTACAGGATGACAGCTGGACCCCATTGAGGGCTTCTCTGTACTCCTGGGGATTGGGCGGATGGGTTAAACAACAGTATTTGACATTCCCATATCTACAGGATGACACAGGGCCCAGTTTGAGGGCTTCTCTGTACTCCTGGGGATTGGGAGGATGGGTTAAACAACAGTATTTGACATTCCCATATCTACAGGATGACACAGGGCCCAGTTTGAGGGCTTCTCTGTACTCCTGGGGATTGGGAGGATGGGTTAAACAACAGTATTTGACATTCCCATATCTACAGGATGACACAGGGCCCAGTTTGAAGGCTTCTCTGTACTCCTGGGGATGGGGATGGTGGGTTAAACAACATTATAAAACATACCCATATCTACAGGATGACACAGGGCCCAGTTTGAGGGCGTCTCTGTACTCCTGGGGATTGGGGATGGGTTAAACAACTGTATTTGACATTCCCATACCTCCCGTATGACACAGGGCCAGTTTGAGGGCCTCTCTGTACTCCTGGGGATTGGGAGGATGGGTTAAACAACAGTATTTGACATTCCCATATCTACAGGATGACACAGGGCCCAGTTTGAGGGCTTCTCTGTACTCCTGGGGATTGGGAGGATGGGTTAAACAACAGTATTTGACATTCCCATATCTACAGGATGACACAGGGCCCAGTTTGAGGGCTTCTCTGTACTCCTGGGGATTGGGAGGATGGGTTAAACAACAGTATTTGACATTCCCATATCTACAGGATGACACAGGGCCCAGTTTGAGGGCTTCTCTGTACTCCTGGGGATTGGGAGGATGGGTTAAACAACAGTATTTGACATTCCCATATCTACAGGATGACACAGGGCCCAGTTTGAAGGCTTCTCTGTACTCCTGGGGATGGGGATGGTGGTTTAAACAACATTAGCAAACATCCCCATATCTGCAGGGTGAGTGTGAGTGTACTTTGAAGGGTTCTCTGTACTCCAGGGGATAGGGGCGATGGCTTAGGCAACATTAGTGGGGATCCCCATAGCTCCAGGGTGATTGAGGGCCCACTCTGATGGCCTCTCATGGCTCCTGTGAATAGGCTAGTTGCGTTTGACAACATTGGCGCAGAACCCCTGGGCTGCATGGTGTATGACAGACCATGTGATGCAGATTTCGCTAGCACTAAGGATTGGCCATATGTGTTAGCCTGCAGATGCAGACCCCAGCATCAGCACATGATGTTTCCAGAGACTATTTAGCAAGATCTCTGGCCTAGCTGTGTTACAATATGTTTTATCTGTTCAACAGAGGCAGATTGCATGACTGCAGGATTGCATCATGCCCTATGTGACCATATCCAGCAACACCTGCATACATGGAATACTACTCAGATGTGATACATAGAGATATCTACATGCGGTTGTAGCTGCTGTACATTTCTGTTGTAAACCACCTACACACAGCTGCATGGTCACCTGCAATCACCCCAGTGTTTGTATATGGCTATTGTTACATGCTGCCATACCCTTACCTCACGTTTGTTTTCAGCCACACGGTTGAAACGCCTTGTGATGCGTTCCCAGGCCCTCAGCACCTTTGCAGTGTCCCTTCCCCTGGAGGCTCCTGGGAAGAGCTTATCCTGTTTTGGCCCTATTAGTATTGCCAGCTCGCGGACCTCTCTTCTAGAGAAGGCAGGCTTCCTTGTGCGGGGCGCCATTTTCTTTTTTGCACGTGTAGCAGCCGTGACGCACACAACTCATCTTCCGCATTTGCGCACATCGTTTGCCGAACATGCGCGGCGCATGGCTACGCGAACGAGATAGGCGCATAGCAACGTTCCGCATGGCTGCGTGCGGGGAATATGCACATTGAACATGCACGCTGCTTTCATACACAGTGGGTAGTGTGTGAACAACTGTATGTCTATTGACCTCTGCAGCCACAGATAGCACCGATGTATTTCTCATGTTGAAATGAACACTTTTAGGGGTGTGTTGATAAACACCTAATATGTGCGGGTCCCCATTACTGGGCATGTGGCATATGAGGTGTGGTCAGTTCAGGTAGGTAACACACAAAACACCGAGAATACGCGGCCGGACTTGTGCGCGGCGATGTGCGCTGCCTACATTATCGCGTGGAAAGGCTAGGTGGCGCGCTGCTGGCCATGCAAAACAACAGAGCCGTGGTACAACGGTGATGACACTGAGCAATGGTCCAGGGGCCATGGGTTCGATCCCCCATTGTGTGCAACGGAAATGCCCAGCTGAAGCAACACCTTTGATGGGTATATGTTTTACGAGACATATTAGCATTTGGACGACATAGGGCGGCGCACTGTACATTTTGTGCGTTTTGGACGGCGCACTGTTATTATGGGTGTCATTGGGCGGCGTACTGTTAATTATGGGCGTTTTGTGCGGCATAAGGGGTCTCGCTGATATCCACGCACAGGAACAGAGCCACAGCACAATGTTTGAAACAGTGACCACTGGTGCAGGGATCAGCGGTTCAATACCTCACAGTGCCCAGTGAACACGGCTGGCTAAAACAGTATGTATTATGTTGTGGTGTGGTGTAGGTGGCTTTTGTTTTTTTTATTTTTGAACACTACTAGCAAACGCACTCTCACAGCATGTTAACATAAGGCGGCCCATAGGGCACATGTTACAGTGCACTGTCCGCCAACGCACCCTAGAATGTCCCCTATAGGGCACCATATATGTTGCCACACAGGATAATGTATAGTGCACACTATATGGATGGCAACCATAAGGTGGCCTATAGGGCGCCCTATAAAGCACCCTCAGACACACCTTATGGGTACAGTATGCCGCGGGTGTTTTATCATGCATAAAAATAGGTGGATTTGAGATGGATAATGCTCTGGACAACCCTATCACATTACCACACTGTGGTTTTGAACCCATATCCTCTGGCTACACAGGCAGTGACATAACCTTTGGACTACAGCACTATAGCTGTAAGCAAAAGCCATGGCTGGCTGCAGAAAGCCTGCACGTCACCTCACAGACAGTCTGCTGTTGTGAGGTGGATAGGGTTTGGCCACCCGTGCCCATGATGCACTGCACATGCAAATCACCAGTCCACAGATGCACACAGGATGGGGACTGCAACCCGACAGCTCCAGGCCTGGTATGGGGATGTGCCCGTGTGCACCCACACATCAACTCGGCCTGGTAGGGTGTACTGAGTGGGTGTTGTACTGGCACAGAGTAGCTACACACCGTCACATTGTGCGGGTACTGTGCTCACCCTAAGGGTGCGATGAGGCACCCAGGACCAGGTCCACAACACCCTCCACGGCAAATTTAGGCCATGGCAGAGCTCCAATGCACTATTACTCTGTGAGATAGGTTCTTTCTGCAGAAACAACTTGGATATCTCTGTCGGTCTGAGTCTGGGGAACCCCTTATGGACACCTAGGTGGGTTAGGTACCACCATTTGTCCCCCTCCTCCCCCCCGTTTGCAACACAGGGTCTCCTCTCTAAATGCTACCTCCCTGCAATGGTGGCAGCAGAGTGGACCATCAACCCCAGTCCTGCTGTGAAAGAGACACCCTACAGGCCAGTCATGGCAGCTGTATACACATCCATAACACAATATCTGACAGACATTAGGCCTGTATGTGCTTGGTTGCACCCCACCACTATCTGATATTCTCCTGCAGCAAGCCATCAGCCACTGCACCCTGCAAGGCGCTCCATCAGGACACAGACCAGCTGCGGACAATCTGCTAGTTAGTCCTGTTAGACATGCACATCCCTGACACAATATCTGACAGACATTATGCCTTGATATGCTACGTTGGGCCCCACCACTATCTGATATTCTCCCGCAGCAAGCCATCACCCGCTGCACAGCACTCCATCAGGACACAAACCAACTGAGGACAGTCTGCTAGTTGGTCCTGTTGGAAATGCATGCACCCAGAACTAGGATGGCCGTGCACACCAGCAGATAGGTCAGTGACTGGGCCCCAAAACACAACCCATATATATCACATGACAGAGATACTATCTAGCACTATGGGGGTGCCTAGCCATGCTGTCGTCACTGCACAGTCAGGGTGTTGTACAACCCCAGCAGCACATACAGAGGCCACCCTGTCTGTGTGGGTGGTGGCCAGCCACTACAGTGTCCCAGCCAGTGCCCTCTGCCGCAGATGCATCCTGGCCATCCCACCCTGTCTGATCTATACCCATGGTACCTTGCTGCTCATTATGCACATTGGCAGGCCAATACTGGCAACAGTGCTGGCAGTGTGGGCTGTGGAAGGTGTTTGCAGCCAACACACACTGTATAGACAGACACACACTCACACACGTATGCCAGCATTGTGCTACTATAGAGGCGTTTGTCAACATTGGCCACCACACCAGTCCTGGGCACAGTACAGGCATGGATATGGTACGCAATACCGTTGGGAGTCACTCCCCAGGGTGGTAAACACTGTCTGAGACCAGACCTGATGCACCCACTGCAGACAACAGAATGATTGTCATGATGGAGCTCACAGAGCATAATTTGCGTAACGTAGGGTTATCTATCTGCCAGTACTCATAGCAAGCATTTGACAGCTGTGTACCGTATACCCTGGTGTAGGGTGACATTGCTAAGGAATGCACATGCTAGTATTGTGAGATGCACGCAGGGCCCAATGTCCTGCCTCTCCAGGAGGCATTGGCCAATGTGGCCTGTGGGTGTGGGTGTGGGTGTGTCTGCCCCTGTTGGCTGCTGCTTTACAGCAGAGGTTCCCAGATGTAGGCCAGGGTTACAACACACTGTTCTGGTTTTCCTGCTGTCCCTCATGAATATGCATGTGCTACATCTAAATGCCATGGCGGTGGTGCAGGGATATGACACACAAACATTTCTATGCGTGGCAGCATGGAACAGGAATGGTGTGTGGTCTGCCAGGACTGCATTTGTGAGACTCTGCTGTAGGTCGTGCCCCTGGTCATGGTGTCCGTGATCAGTGGGGTGAAAGATAGGCGTATGACCAATGCATATGTCCCCAGCAATAAAGGATTATCCTTACTATCACATTTTCGTTGTGGAAACAATATGTGGGCAGGATTGGCAGGGCTTTGAACCTGTGACCTTCTGTTCTTGCACACACTGTCTGTGTGCAGTGCACCCCTGTGCTGCCACAGATTTGCTGGATTTCCTGGGATGTCCATGACTGTACATCCGACAGGGCCTATCTGTTGCAGTGGACGGTGCCAGCCTGCACATGGCTAGGCCACTGTCTTCTGTGGCTATCAGGCACTGCCCCCTTCACCACCTGTACCCTTCCGGCAACATGCTGCCATGTGCTTATCTTGGAAAAGCTGATGACATGTGTGTGAGTTGTACCACTCCAGGAATGCATTTTGGAGACTCTGCTCTAGGTAATGGCCATTGTTATGGTGTGTGTGCAGTGTTGGGTACAAAATGTGTGTGTGCACCATTCTTATATTCTCTGCAATAAATGTATGTCTTTACTCTCTCTGTTTAGCGGTGGGTAAAATATGGGGACTGGGTTGGCAGGAGCCCCAGATGGGATTTGAAACTGTGACCCTCAGAAACTAGAGGTACTGGCTTTGTCCACTGCACCACACTGTGGCCACAGAGACAGTGCAGTCCCTGTGGATGGCAGACCTGACCAACAGAGTCAACATGCCTGCTATGCACATTTGTGATGTGGGGTCTTTCACCTTGTCTGGTGACAAGGGTGCAAATAACTCCCCCAACTGACCACGACAAAGGGGGAATGAATGTAACCAAGCAGAGCAACAGTGATGTTTATGGACAACCATAACAGACACTCCCAGGACAGCTGAGACACACGGAAGTGAATTTTGGTCAGGTCTCCGCTCCATAGCCCCTTCCACAGCTCCTGTCCTTCTACTGGGGCTTTCCTGGGTGTGTTTTTAGTTTTTGCCCATTAATAGTATCAGTGTTCCCCAGCTGTATTAGTATTTTGTTCTGATGTTGCTCAGAGAGCAAACAGTGCTTCATGTAGGAATGTCTATCTACCATTACTCCTAGCAAACATTTGAGAGCTGTGTACCGTGTACCCAGGTATAGGGTGGCATTGCTAAGGTATGCAGGTGCTGGTAATGGGAGATGCATGCAGGGCCCAATGTCCTGCCTCTCCAGGGGGCATTGGTCAATGGGGCATGTGGGTGTGGGTGTGGGTGTGTCTGCCCCTCTTGGCTGCTGCTTTACGGCAGGGGTTCCCAACTCCAGTCCTGGTATGCCAAACACTATTCGTATTTTAGTGCTGTCCCTCATGAATATGCATGAGCTACATCTACATGCCATGGGGGTGTTTCATAGATATGCAGCACTGGCATTTGTATTAGGGGCAGCATGGAACCGGAATGGTGTGTGGCCCTCCAGGACTGCATTTGGGAGACTCTGCTCTGGGTAATGCACCAGTTCATGGTGTCTGTGCTCAGGGGGGTAAAATAGAGGGGTATTACCAATGCGTAGCATATGTCCTCACTATCATGGTGTGGGTGTGTGATAAATATGTGGAGAGGATTGTCGGTTACTCCAGCTGGGCATTGAACCGGTGACGTTCTGTTCTTGCATACACTGTCTGTGTGCACTGCACCACCGTGTTGCCATGGATAGGCTGTATTCCCTGGGCAGACCATGACTGTACATCCCACAGGGCCTGTTTGTTGCAGTGGACAGTGTCAGCCTGCACATGGCTAGGCCACTGTCTTCTGTGGCTAGCACCCACTACCCCCTCCACCACCTGTCCTCGTCCGCCAACATGCTGGCATGTCCTTCTCTCAGGGACAGCATATGACCTGCTTGCGTTGTGGCACTCCGGGACTGCATTTGGGGGACTGGGCTGTAGGTACGGCTCATTGTTATGGGGGGTGTGCAGTGTAGGGCAAAATGTGGGTGTTTGCACTATGCTTATGTTCCCTGCAATACAGGAGTGTCTGTGCTATCTCTGTTTGGTGGTGGGTAAAATATAGGGACTGGGCTGGCAGGTGCCCCAGCTGGGATTTGAACCTCTGCCCTCTGGTCCTAGAGGTACTGGCTCTGTCTGCTGCACCACACTGTGGCCACGGAGACTGTGCAGTCCCTGGAGATAGTTAAACTTGCAGGATGGAGTCTCAACCCCTGCTCTGCACATTTTGACTGTGGGCTCATTCACCCTGTCTGGTGACACACGTGCAAATAAACCCCGGAATTGACCACAAGAGAAGGGGGATGACATATAACCATGCTGGGCAACAGTGATATTAATGGGCAACCATATAAAACACTCCCAGGACAACTCCAAACAAAGGAAATGTTTTTTGGAAAGGTCTCCGCTCCGTTGACCCTTCCGAAATTCATTTCCTGTTTCTGGAACCTTCCTGGGTGTATTTGTTATATTTGCCCATGGCTATCACTGTTCCCCAGCTGACTTACTGTTTTTAATATTTTTGTGGTGGTCATTTTCTATTTTTAATAGCACTTTTGTGCTGTGCACATGTATCACACTGCTCACGTTTTACAGGTTTCCCCGGTTTTGCTGTACATTGCTGACGGAAATGGTTTCTCTTCCCTTTAAATGCCCTCTACCGCGAGTGTTTCACTCGCGCTATTTTTTACTTGTAAATTCGGCCCCGCAACTGTGCGAGGGGCCTCTCCCCTCCCCTTCCCCGCCCATTAACCCCGTCTCTCCGCCCCTCGGGGGCCTTCCTCCGCCCTCCGTTAGCCTTTCCACGCCTCTATCGGACATTTGCGGGCCCGTACTTGTGCGGGGCCCGTTAGTGTGTCGCGCACATGCACGGGGGTTCATCGCACATGTGCGGGGCGTTTAAGAGCGTTTAAGAGCGTTTAGGTGCCGCGTTTCCGTGCGCTATTGTGCGGCGCGCACTTTTGCGGTTTTTAGTAAACATCCCCCTTAGAGAACAAGAACCCAACCATGTTTATATCACCCAGGAAAAAGATTTAGACGTCGTGAACAATGAATTGAAACCCTCCGCCCAGAGTGCAGTGGTGGCCAAGAAAGTGAATAGAATACTAGTAATTATAAGGAAAGGAATGGAGAATAAAACCAAGGATATCGTAATGCCTCTGTATTGTTCTATGGTGCGACTGCACCTTGAATATTATGTGCAATTCTGGTCATCATATCTTAAAAAGGATATAACAATTAGAAAAGGTACAGAGAAGAGCAACAAAAATGGTAAAGGGGATGCAGAGATATCCATTTGAGGAAAGGCTCTTCAACTTTGCAAAACGATGGCTGAGGGGAAATATGATAGAGGTCTATAAAATAATGAATGGAGAGGAACAGGTAAATGTAGATCGGTTGTTTACTCCATCAAAAACTAGAAAGACTAGGGGACATGCAATGAAGCTACAATGTAGCTCATTTAATACTAATAGGAGAAAATATTTTTCACTCAATGTGTAATCAAATTCTGGAATTCATTACCGGAGGATTTATTAAAAGCTGTTAGTGTATCTGGGTTTAAAAAAGGTTTGGACATGTTTCTGGAGGAAAAGTCCATAAACCATTATTAAAGAGGACCAGAGAAATCCACTACTTACCCTGGGATAAGCAACGAGAAATCTATGTACCTTTTTGGGAACGGGCAGGTACTTGTGATCTGGATTGGCCACTGTTGGAAACAGGATGCTGGGCTTGATTGACCTTGGTCTGACCCAGTATGGCATAAACCGCCTTGATTGTAAGAAAAAGCGGTATAGAAATACAGTTAAATAAATAAATAAATAAATATCTGATGTTCTAACCAGTCCTCCATGTCCTCACATCTTGGGAGTTTTGATTGACTTTGTCTCTATTATCACTGTAATAGAAAAATTCAAAACCAGTCAGAATCACCTAATAATCCATAAACCTAAAAATTCTGACATCTAATGTTCCCTATTGCTCAATTTTTTCAACTTTTTTTGTCGTAGCTAGTCGTCCCAGTGCATGGAAGCTCTCCAAGCACCACTGCGACCTCTCCCTTTTATTTTAATAGTTTTATGAAAACGAAGTCAGACAGCTTTGTTGAAAATTTTGCAAAACAAGCTTCACCGGCTTGAACAAGACTTGCCAGAAGTACAGAAACGACGATGTGCCACACGCACGGGCGGCCCAAGGGGGGTGCGGGGCCATGTGCGGAGATTAATTGCGGGGCCTCATTTGCATAGGGAGCCTCATTTGCATAAATACTTGCATAATGTTAACATGCATTTTTAGTAAACATGCTTCTTAATGAGTGTCTGGATAAAGAAAGACTAACAGATTTCTACGTTACTATATTCCAGTGCCAACCGCCAGTGTCATTAGGAAGTACTATAAACACTGACCATTTAGAACTCATAGCAAATCCACCATATCATAACAGGTCTGCCAGGACTCACAAAGCACCAAACCCTACCTATCAAAAGGCAACACTGGTCTTGGGCAAACCACTTAACCCTCCATAGCCCATGTTCCCTGTAAAATAGTTATCTTCAAGTTATAATGCCCTGTTCAATGTAATTTCAGTTTGTTCAATGTAAACCGCACTGATGCAGAATAGCGCGGTATATAAGAGAATGTAAATAAATAAATAAATAAATATTAAACCAATACATCTCAGAGAATACCAATGCATCTCCTACTGGGGAAAGAGAACAAGTGACATGGTCAAATAGTCTATGTTCTGCATTTTAACCAAGCTGAGGTATTCTGTTCATGTAGTTTCTGTCACCAAAGAACAAGGGATCACAATTTAGAAACAGGAAGACAATAATTAAACTGGGAACCCCAAAAGCCAAACTTGATGTACAACAAAACTGGAGAAATAAAACTATAAATTAATTTCCTCTTGTACTAAACAAAACACAAAAGACGTTAACGATGCACATTTCCCAGAGCTGATATATTCCAGTTAATAAATTCAAAATAAAAGAGTATTTTTCTACCTTTTGTTGCTTGTGCATTTTCTTTTCAGTTGCAATTGCTCCAGTCATTTTCTTCTGGTTTCTTTGTGTCTTCTGCAAGATATCCATTTTCCTTTCTTCTCTTTTAGATTTTTTTCCAAATTTTTTCTCTATATCTGGTTTAACATACTGATCTTTCCCCTTTTGCTCTTTCCTCCATTTCTTTCCTTATTCCTTTATCATCCACTCAAATTTCACCCTTCCATTCTCAATCCCCTCTTACTCTCCCAATACCCGGCCCATCGTAGACTTTTCTTCCCTCCCACACAAAATATCTTTTCCCCTCTCCATTCTCATTCCCCATCCCTTTCTAGTCCTCCCCCAAAATCAGCTCCTTTATAGTTCTAGACCCACCCAGCATTTGCCCCCTTCTAGTCCCAGTCTCCCAAGCTTCCACATCAGCCCATTTCCAGGCCTAGCCTCCCATATGCTGTTTTCCAGTTCCATTCCAGCCCCCCATCAGCCCATTTCCACTCCAAGCTCCCCATCAGCCCATTTCCAGCCCTATTCCAACTCCCATCAGCCCACTTCCAGTCCTATTCCAGCCCCATCAGCCCATTTCCAGTCCTATTCCAGCCCATCACCCATTTGCAGTCCACGTTCCCCCCATCAGCCCATTTCTAGTCCTATCCTAGCTCCTCATCAGCCCATTTCCAGTCCTAGCCCCCCATATGCTCTTTTCCAGTTCCATTCCAGTCCCCCATCAGCCCATTTCCACTCCACGCTCCCCCATCAGCTTATTTCCAATCCTAGCCCCTCGTCAGCCCACTTCGCCCTATTCCAGCCCCCATCAGCCCATTTCTAGTCCTAATCCAGCTCTTCATCAGCCCATTTCCAGTCCAAGATCCCCCCCACCATCACAGCCCATTTCATCCATTCCCCCACACCATCACAGCCCATTTGCAGTCCTATCCCCCCCACCATCACAGCCCATTTGCAGTCGTCCCCCATCACAGCCCAATTGTAGTCCGTTCTCCCCATCACAGCCCATTTCCAGTCCGTTCCCCCCCCCACCATCACAGCCCACTTGCAGTCCTCCCCCCCACAGCCGAATTGCAGTCCATTCCCCCCCCCACATCACAGCCCATTTCCAGTCTGTTTCCCGCCCATCACAGCCCATTTCCAGTCCGTTCCCCCCCCATTACAGCCCAATTACAGTCCATTCCCCCCCCCACATCACAGCCCATTTCCAGTCTGTTCCCCCCATCAAAGCCCATTTCCAGTCTGTTCCCCCCCATCATCACAGCCCACTTGCAGCCCCCCCACAGCCCAATTGCAGTCCATTTGCCCCCCCCCACATCACAGCCCATTTCCAGTCTGTTTCCCCCATCACAGCCCATTTCCAGTCCGTTCCCCCCCACCATCACAGCCCATTTCCAGTCCGTTCCCCCCCCACCCATCACAGCCCAATTGCAGTCCGTTCCCCCCCATCACAGCCCATTTCCAGTCTGTTTCCCCCCATCACAGCCCATCCAGTCCTAGCCGCCCCCCCCCCGAAGAGCCCCGCGCCGTCTAAGGGGCTGCAGAGGGAGCCAGGGAAGCCTGCGCAAGGCTCCGGCTCCCTATGCACAGCCCGCCAGTGTGAAGAACCTTTACCTACCCGCTGGCGGCTGTTTTAATGAAGCCGTGAATGCTGGGAAAGGTTAAAGGCAATGCCCTTTAACCTCTCCCGGCATTCGCGGTTTCATTGAAACAGCTGCCAGCGGGAAGGTAAAGGCTCTTCACGCTGGCGGGCTGTGCAGAGGGAGCCGGGGCTTCGGAGGGCTTCCCCGGCTCCCTCTGCAGCCGTCCATTGAGCGAGAATGTGGTTCGCGCGGGGCCCTGTGCGAACAACATTCTCACTCAATGGACGGGCCGGCCCTGGCCACACGTTTCGGGTTTGATTCAAGTTTTCACATAACCCTGCTTCAGGTCCCTTTGTAATTTGCCAGTATCGAAGGGACCTCAAGCAGGGTTATGTGAAAAATTGAATCGAACCTGAAACGTGTGGCACATCGTCGTTTCTGTACTTCTGGCAAGTCTTGTTCAAGCCGGTGAAGCTTGTTTTGCAAAATTTTCAACAAAGCTAAGTCTGACTTCATTTTCATAAAACTATTAAAATAAAAGGGAGAGGTCGCAGTGGTGCTTGGAGAGCTTCCATTCACTGGGACGACTAGCTCCGACATAAAAAGTTGAAAAAATTGGGCAATAGGGAACATTAGATGTCAGAATCTATTATCACTGTGTCTGATCTCAGCTTGGCAGTCACTAAGAAACCTATACTGCCTGCCCTTTACTTGGACTCTGTCTCAGCCTGTCATTTTGGCTTAGATCCTTCCTGGTGCTTCTCCTGCTTGAAGATCTGTGCCCACTCCCTCTTACTCAGGACACCTGAAGGAAGTTGTTATAGGTAAAGGGAGACATCATTGGTCCCTGATGTGCCCCTTCAGTGGACTGGCTGTAAAAAGCTTTGGGCCTGATTTTCAAAGGCATTTACATGGAGTTACCTGTGTAAATGCCTTATCTAGGATTTTCAGAAGGCACCTACACAGGCAGTGCCTTTCAAAAATCCCGGATAAGTCTCTAACGTGCCCAGATGATAAGCAGTTAGCATTGGGGCATGTTAGGGATGTTCCGGGGCAGAGTGGGGGCAGAAGAAAGGGCTAAATGGGTAGCAGCGAATTTCGATGCTACTCGCTTAGCCCTTTGTGCCTTAAAGATAGGTGAGGAAAATCGCTGCTACATGTTTAGCCTCAGTGGCTGCCGGCGCATCTAGACCAACCCAGATTTTCACTTCCGCCACCGTGGAAGTGAAAATCCGTCTTAAGGGGGTTGGCGGGCAGGCTATGCACCGCTGTGGCGCATAGTCTGCCCAATTGAAAATCAGGTCCCTTGTTTCATGGATTAAAAATTCTCAAGATTCAGTGGCATACATATATATTAATTTACACATGGCTTTCATTTTAAAATGTTTTATTTCACATTTAACTATTTAAAATTTAGCGTGAAGAATATGGCTTTAAAAATTAAAATAACTTTACAACCTTTGTTGGGAGTGCCTTTTTTTTTTTATTAGTTTTCCTCTTTTGGTTTCAGTTCTTTTCCTATTTTCTTCTGGTTTATTGATTTTCATCTCTCTCTTTCTTTCTTTTCTTCTTATGCCTCTTCTTTAATGTCACTCTCTTACTACAATCCTAGAATGGTCTACCTGTCTGTCACTTCCCAAAACAGTTATTTTTCTTCTCATCTCCTTTTTTACAGCAGTTGTAACCCTTTCCATTATTCCTCTGTCCTCAGTCTCCTCTTTCTCCTTTCCCAATTTCTTTAGAACTCTTGCCCATCTCTGGTCTGTCTCTTTCTTTTTCGCCTCTAGTCTACTCTGCCTATTCCACCTTCTTAATTCTGGTTTTTTTTTCCTGATCTTCTTCCAATTTTCCCCTTTTCTTCTTCCTTTTACCCTGCCTGGCTGGCCCCAGTCCCTAACCCACACAGAGGTTTCATCTCCTTCCCCCCTTTCACTCTATTGGGCCCCTCTCCTATCTCTTTAATCCCACCTGACCCCCATAACCTAGTTGTAACTGAAGCCAACATCCACCTGCCTATTGCCACTATTGCCAACCTGCTCAAACACAGTAAACAGTCACAGATAGAGCATCAGCAGCATCTGTGGGGTTACTGGAGTGGAAAGTTTCAGCAGTGGATAACAGCATCAGACAGTGGGTTACAGTAATGATGATGGTAACCTGGACCACACATGAAACAGGGGACAGGGACAGGGCTGTAAGCAGCAGTAAAAAAGCTGCAGTGGTGACGGCAAGACGGCAAATCACAGGCAGATAGTGGTCACTGATTTTTGTGTCAAGAAGTGAATTTTTTGAATTTTCCATTGAAAGCTCCATAACCAGATTATTGACCATGATATAAGTAGGAATTCTGATTTTTCTACTAAAATACCGCTAAAACATTCCCGATGTAAAATATTTAAAATAGGTGCCTTGACTGAGTGCTACTCAGTTTCCATGTTTTGAAGGCTAGGGCTTTGAGTTTGGAATGATAAAGGCAGCCCTTGTTCTGTGTGATTAATGATGGAAACATTGGGAGACTGTAGGGTGGGTGTGTGGATTGCTAGGTATTTTAGCAGAGGAAACCAGTTTTGACCAGGTCTGTTGGGCTCTGTGAGAATCACCATGCTTGGCATGTGTTGAAACTTGTGGAGAATCTTTGCTACGAGTGGGATTGGGGGTAAACAAAGAGCAGGGATGAATCCCGGGGCATTGCTAAAGCTGTCAGAGGATCTGATAATGTTCCAGCTGCTTCTGCCCCTGTGCAAACAGGAAGTCTGCATCAGAGGGGGCGGAAGCACGAAGCACACGCAGCTCTGGAGGTTTTAAAGTCATTGCCATTGCTGCAGGTCCCAGAGAGAGATGGCAGTGACAGCCATGGGCCTCCCTCCGACCACTGACACTCTAGGCAACCGACTAGTTTGCCTAATGGTATCACTAGCCTTGAGCTTGTTGCTTGTAAATGTTTAATTATTCATGAAGGCACGGCCACCATCAAAGCAATGATTTTGTTTTTAATGTTATTAATTGAAAATAATGTGCTAAATTGTAGTATGTTCTGCAAGAACTTCCCAGTAGCATGAGCATATTCTTTTATGATATGAAGCCATTTTCATATTATGTAAATAGGCCTTAAGGAGTTTTGTGGTAAAGACTATGCAAAATCACTGCATTTATCCAAAGGGCCATAATTATGCCTTCCTGAGTTGCTTGCTTTGATTCTTTGGGACTTGTAATAAATTATTTTATGGGCTTTCTGCAGGTATAATCATTTACTGTGTTTAGAGTAGATGCATTTTGTAAGTGGTTTTGGAGTTCTGTTGCACAACACCAGCAACAATGCATAGATATATCCTTGCTCTAGATTTTGTCTTTGGTTTTGTGTAGTTGTGCTTTCTAGCAAAATATCAACAGATTTCTTAATATGGAAGAAGGAAACAAATAAATTGTGTTCATTACCAACTATATTTATCCCAAATCAGTGGCAATGCACTGCAAATATTGCCCTTGCATATTTTTTCCACTGATTTGCAACAGATTTCCACATGCCCTCAGCATATTTTTGTGGCAATTGCAGCATTTTTAAGAAAAATAACGACTGCAAAAAAAAAAAGAAAACTCAATAATGTGTGCATTAGTAGGATTCCATGCATTTATTCATGTTCCTATGCATCCAAGTTCATGCATACCTAATATTAAGGTGCATGTGCTGTAGACACAATTAAAGAACAATAGGTCTTATTGAGAAAAGGATTTTTTCAATTCTGTGCCTATGGAAATTTTTTTTTTACCAAATAAGGTCCTTTGACTCCTTCCGTGCTTTGCAGTTTACCTAACTAGGTAATGCTGTATCTTCTAATGGGTTAGTTTTTTCTTATATCACAATAGGAAAGAACCTCATGTCTCAAGCTATCCTTTGTTGGAGATGATGCCAGTCTCTCTGATTTGCTAACACTTGTCTCAACACTTGCGCTGTGCCAAGGACAGCCTCCTTCTGGAGTTCATAAGTCATAAGGAGCCTGGTATTCAAAAGGGTTGATCCAGTCAGCAAGACCTGCAAATCGGATGAGCCCTGGCAAGAGCAATATTCAGTAGCACTGTCTGGACTGTGTCACTGAACATTTCCTCTGACTGCTGCGGCATGATCTGAAGAGTGCCGGAGCATTTCATGAGTGGAGCTGGAGCAGAGCCACGGATGGTTCAGATAGCAGCAATGTTCAGCCTCTGTCCCGGGAGGTTTATAGATAAAGTTAGGACTTCTAACATGTATTCTTAACTTTATCCACAAACACTTATCGGGATAGCAGATGAATATCTCTGCTATACTACTACTAACACTGCTATTTATCATTTATATAGTGCTACTAAGCATATGCAGCACTGTACAGGTACACAAAAAGACAGTCCCTGCTCAACAGAGCTTAGAATCTGCTAAGATGTACAAATGAAACATCAGGGGAGTAGGACATTCTTATGGAAATGATTAAAAAATATGGGTATAGACAGGAGGATAAAGGGTTGGGATCCAAAGGCAGCCTGGAAGAGATGAGATTTTAGTGCATTTGAATAGGACCAGGGACGGAGCCTGTTGTATTGACTCAGGTAGTCTATTCCAGGTATACAGTGCAGCAAGGTAGATGTAATGGAGTCTAGAACTGGCAGTAGAAGAGAAGGACATAGATAACTGTGATTTGCTTGATGAGCAGAGTTGCCATGGAGCAAGTCACTGTTACAGTATCTATGCCCTTTCTGGATAAGGTTGCTATTGACTGCAAAAACCTGGATATTCAGCAGGCAGTCGCTATCTGGATACGTCCACTGAATATCCAGTATAATTTACCCATGACGGCTGGTGTTTAAAGAAACCACTGACCACTGTGGGCTGAATATAGGCCAGAATGTGTACATTTACCCTGATAATGATTAAAGCCATCTTCTCATGGGATTGACCCTGGTTGTTGGAAGCAGGCCCAAATTTACTCCTGTTTTACCCTTGACCCAGTTTTTAACCTTCACTTCATTTCCAAGATCCTGGAGAAAGTGTGCTTGGCCAGCTGTTGGATTTCTTGGCAAAAACAAATGTATTACACCCGAGGCAGTTTGGCTATCATATGGACCACAGTATAAAATCAACCCAGGTGTCTATGGTTCATGATACCCTTTCCACATGGTGGAAAATGCTGCTATTTTGGTTCTTTTGGATTTAAGCTCCATATTTAACTTAGTAGAATATTCCCTCCTGATTTCTTGACTCTAAGAGCTTACTTCTGGGGGTTAAAGTCCTTTCTAGGGGATCACATGTTCTGGGCAGTGGTGGGATTCAAACAATCAAGGAACCGGTTGTCCCAGCCTGCCGGGTTGCTGTTCCTTGCATGGAGGCGTTGCAGTAGCCGTATGCTTGGGCCGCTGCCCTCCACCGAGAGTACGCAACTCCCTGGTGGCCCAGCGGCTTGATCCCTCACCTGACAATGTTCTGACTGTATCAGGGACTTCTCCCAATGACATGATCTCCTGATGCTGTCAAACATTGTCAGATGGGGGGGATTTTCATCAGTGTAGAGTCAGCGCTACAACGCCATGTTCAGCCCAGTTTGGTGAACGCAAGTCACGGCAGGAAGCGGTTTGCACAAACCAGGCCGAACCGGCTGAATCCCATCACTGGTTCTGGGTCAGTTGACAATGCACCATGTTTTCATCCTATCCCTTTATTTGCTCTGTCCCTCAGGGATTAGTTTTGGCTTCCATTTTGTTCAATGTGTTCATGGCACTTCTTGCAATGCTTGTTCAGAAATTTGGAGTAAATGATTACTTTTAGATGATATTCAGCTGATTTGCCTGATTTTAGTAGTCTCAACAATTATCTAGACATTGTTGCCGAATGGCATATGCAGTTCAAGTTAAAATTTGACCCCATGAATTTAGGGCCAATGCAAGGAGTGGAGATGCCCTAGGTGAGCCCTGCCTCCTGCCTTTCCCCCCATCTAGCTGCTGCTGTTGCTGCCCCTCTCCGGGGCTTGTAGAGGTGACAATGCCATTGAAACCTTGATGCAGTTCTTGTCTAAACTTTCCGGTGCTGTATCATGGTTCCTTTTTCTAAGACTTGCTGCTTCTGGCTCATTCTGATACTGACTTGCAGAAGTTGTCATCAGAGGTGGGTGGATGTGGCAAATCTTAGAAAACAGGAAATGCAACACAGTACTGGAGAGTTTAGGTAAGTGCTGCATCATGGTTTCAATGGCACTGCAGACCCCAGAGAGGTGTGGCGGTGGTGGCAGTAGGCACCCCTGGGATGTCAGAACTCTAGACGACTGCCTAGTTTGCCTGATGGTCACACCGATCCTGCTTGAAATGAGAAGCAGTCTGAATTTTTAGGAAATCAAATACTCTTCCGTTTCCCCTACCATTATGGGCATAGCTATTTTTTTGAAGGACTCTGTGGTGACTTTAAGTGGCCTTTAATTTAGTCCCTCTTGTTTGAACCTCAGATGTGCTCACTTGTAAAGTCTATTTTCTTTGTTGTTGGTGCCCAATGACGTGGGGCCTCGGAGGCCTGGAGGGCTTCCTGTGTGACTTTTGTAGCAGATTTCTTGAAAAGGTAAGTAGCTTTTTCTGTCTTATTCACTCCCGGCTGTTTATATAGGCATTCTAGTCCTCCAGCCTTGTGAGACCCAGTCATAGAAACAGGTTGGAGAGCTAGTTAACAGTCCTGTAAGAAATAACTTGACCTTGAGGAGGGCACAGGACTGGGTTGTCTAATTACTTAGCGAAAGGGTCACTGGGTGATTGGGGGCGCTAGTCCTGTTTTTGGGTCAGCAAGTGACATCACCAAATTGGAATGGCAACATGGTGCTGATCCTCCAGGGCCACTGGGTGACCATCATCTGGACATGGTGGCATTGGTCTTGTGAGGGTTTAAATTAGGGTCATTAACCCTATAAAGATTAGGGATCATTGAGTGTCCACCGTTAAAAAGGAGTGGTGGCGGCGCTGATTGCGCTAGAATTATAATGGAATCCCAAAATTCAAAGGATAGGAAAATTGAAAAGCCGGGAGGGAAAAACTCATGCTCTTAGCCAGTTGATTCCCCAGTTGGGGCAATGAGCAAAAAATATGAACTGGGTGTCTGTGCCTACCTCCCAAAATTGAATTTTTATACCAGAGACTGTGCAGACAAGCAGTTTCCACTTGATGGGCCATGGGATATAAGTAAATTGGTTTATTTAAGGGAATGTATGTCTAGCAAGAACCCCCACCCTGTACAGTCACTGTCTCCCTGATCTGTTTGGTATAGGCATTACATTGTGCTTCATTTTTTAGTTCATTTCTATGTGCAATTTTACAGAAATATGATCTAAAGAAACAAGAAACAAATTACTATTTTATGGTCCATTCTCAGGTATGCCTAACACCAAGACACTATGGGCCCAATTCCATATTACGACTTGCAGTACTGAATGTTCCAGCGGGACTTCCAGCCCCACAAGCCGTCCTGTCCCTATTCCCTCTCTGACTCTCCATGCACGACTAGAGCAGCAGGATGGGGTGAGCCACTGGGGGGGGGGGGCAGGAGTGGGCGGAGTCTGGGCAGAACAGGGGCAGGCCGAGGCGGCAGGATGTACAGGGCTGATTCTGGTCATGACCCTATATGTCCTGCAGGGTCAGGAGGAAGGTACTTATTATTCCATCTTGAAGATGGAATAATCAGCACAAACCTGGTGATAGGGCCTGGAAATCTCCCCCACCCCTGGGGCTGGGGCTGGGGACAGGTTTAGAGAGGTCCCCGCCACCCGATCCAGGCCCAGGCTGACCAGCTGTGGATCGGGTGGCGGGGAAGAGGAGAGTCGGCGTTGCAGGAGCCAGGGGAGGCATGGAGGACATGCCGGACCATCCTCAGGCCTGATTCTGTATGCTGCCGGAACATTTTGCTCCCCGGTACAGAATCGGGCCCTAACAAGCCCGTCCTGCCAGGGGCCTGGACGTGCCCCTGATAGAATTGGGCTCCACGTAGGTAAATGGATATTTATGTGTGTATGTACTGTATATGTGTATGTGTGTGTGTGTGTATATATATATATATATATATATATATATGTTCAATTTTATTTGTGCATTTTAGCATTTGATCCCTTAGACAGGAAACTAGACAATTTGTGAGGCATATTTTAGTAAGGAAAAATTTAAGAAGTTACTGGTATCAAAAGATCATATTTTTGATGAGATTAGAGTCTTATGGGAACATAGCTCAGGAACTAAAAGAAAAAGGAACTTGCAAACAGTATGAAGGTTTAACAGATTTGAAAAAAAGTATTTTAAGAGTGTGATTTGTTCCTTACTTATTATGATTAAGTTCTCCTTGTGCTTCTGGTCACAAGGAGGAAGTAGCCTGCCTCCTCCATGCCTTCCTTACCCCCATACTTTTTAACAACCCTATTGGACTGACTAATTGTCCTCTCTGTAGTAGGATTCCCCCTGCTAGGATGATAGAGTTACCCTTTGTGACCTATCCTCTCAATGCCACCCAACATCAATTTGTTGCCCAATCTACTTTTGCAGGTCACCACAACATCACATGGAAGGATGCGGGGTTATTACACATCAAGGCTAAACCTTTTAAAGTGTTTATTCAGGGTGTTCCCACCTTTTATTTCTGGGGGGGGGGGGGGGGGAGAACCATTATGTGGGAGAAAGTATAGCTTGCCACTATACCCAGAGGCCGAATGGCACCTGTGTCTTTCTCCAATGGCACAAGGACGACCTTCTGTTATGTGCAGATCCTTGCTGAGGATTCCACTTGGGTCTTCACTGATGTCTTGAAGTGTGATGATGAAGAGAGTGACTCAATATGGTACCTTAGTTATAGACCCATTTTGGGCCATTATGAAATTCAGTACCCTGACACTATATAGGAACTTTGGGATGGCCATAATATCCGATGACCCTATTTTCCCAGGGGTCTAATAGCTCAAGTGGAGCATTAATTTTTTGTGTGGAGACCTGGCCTACCAATGGCTCCCTGAAAGTTGGTCAGGTACCTGTTTCATTGCTATAGTCTTTCTCCTATTGTCCATCTTCCCTTTGGATTGTACCAAGTCCAGTTACTATGGCCCTCACCCTATGAACTTGACCAGACCTCCTGGTCCCCGACTCCATCTTCACCTCGGAGAGATGTCCTTATAGAACCCACTGAGGAGGAAAAAAATGCATCCCTAAAGGAAGCTGAGGAATATATTGAGTCCACTTCCAAACTTACCAAATCCAAATTAGATGCCCTCTCAGGCATGGGATGGCTACCCTTCTCAGGTTCTGCCATTGCTGCAGAGTTGGGCATGTCCATTCGACATCTACAGGCTGTCGCTGAACTCATTGATAGTAATACCTGAGCACTGAAGGAGTTGCAAGATCAGGTATCCCAACTGCACACCTATTCAAAGTAGAACTGCATGGCCCTTGATTATTTGCTATCAGCTGAGGGTGGTGTCTTATAGATGAGCAATGTTGTACTTTTGTGGATGATCGGTCCCAGTTGGTCATGGCCAGCATATGATATATGAAGAAAATTGTCCACGTGAGGGTAGAAAGTTATCAGGAAGGTATTGATTGGTCACCCTTTACCTCCTGGTTTTCAGGCCTTGGGTCCTGGGCCAAGAGACTTTTAGTATATTTAACCATTTCTTTAGCTATAGAAGTTGTGTGTTGCTGCTTATTCCAATGCACTTGTACTTTACTGCATGCCCTATCACGCTGCACTGCCAACCCTTTAAGCCTTCATGTAGCTAACATGCAAACCAATCATAACCCCCATTTCCACTGTTTGGTAGATTTAGAGAGGGCCACATCTGACCGAGATGAGGCCAAAACCATGTTAGCCACAGAAATTGCTTGTCTCAAGGCAATACAACCCATAAACTCCACATGTTAGATTAGCTAGTCAACACCCATTTGGAGGGATATGATCAAAAGGGGGGAACTGTGGATTAGGAAACTGCAGCTAGGATGGCTGCCAGTACCATGTGACCAAGAAATAGGGGCTACGTGTTTCTGCTATTATCATCAAATGGCTGCTTTCCTAGGGTCTATATGCCTCCAGGGTGAGTCCTTGTAAGAAGAGCCGAGTCAGAAAAGGAGATGACGAAAAGGAATGTGTAATGTATGGTGTCTAATATAACACTGGTCAACAAATTTTTACAAAAGTCATGTTACTGAAATAAAAATAGTCATTTCTTATCAATTTTTATATGCTGAAAATGAATATGACAGTGAAATTGCAAAGTTGGCTCTAGTTTTTTTGTAATCTACAAGAATTAATGTTTACATCACAAAATGCATGTCAATAGTAAATATAATAGGCCTTCAGTTAATACCTGTAAAAAACCAAGTCATAGACTACTTAGATTTTTTCGCTTGTCTCTTGTACAGCTGTTCGGGAGCTTCTCTGGGGAGTGTCCAGCAGTAGTCAGCCAGCATTGTAGTGGACCATTTTCCCTGGTATCTTTGCTCCATCGTTGCGATATCCTGGTGAAAACGTTCGCCCTGTTCATCACTAACCATACCACAGTTGTCAGGAAAGAAATCGAGATGGGAATCAAGGAAATGGATCTTTAGAGACATATTGCAGCCAAGTTTCTGATACTGCAACAGCATGTCTTCTACTAGTTCCTTGTAGTTTTCTGCCCTAACATTCTCGAGAAAGTTTGTTGACACTAGGCGAAAAGCATTCCATGCTTGTTTCGCATCACCCTGCAGCAAGTTGTTGAACTGGTCATCTTTGAAGAGCTCTCGAATCTGAGGACCCACAAAAACTTCCTCTTTAATCTTTGCTTCGCTGAGACGAGGGAATTTTTCATGCGGGTATCGGAAAGCTGGTGAAGTGCGGTCCATGGCTTTCACAAGGTTTTTCATCAAACCTAGTTTGATGTGAAGGGGTGGTAGCAGGATTTTGTGAGCCTCAACCAGAGCTGGGTGCTTGATATTCTTCTCTCCAACTGTTACATTTTGTCTGCGATTCCATTCCTTCCGCAAGTAATGCCAATCCCTTGTTAGGCTATCCCACTCACATAAGAAACACATGTATTTTATATATCCCTGCTGCAGTCCCATTAAAAGGGCAACTACCTTCAAGTCACCACAGAGGTGCCAGCTGTACTTGTTATAGTTAATGGAAGTCAGTAGATGCTTTAAGTTATCGTATGTCTCTTTCATGTGGACGGCATGCGCTACTGGAATAGATGGAAGACGGTTTCCATTGTTCAAAAACACAGCCTTCAGACTCAGTTTTGAAGAGTCTATAAATAGTCTCCAGTCTTGTGTGTCATGAGTGATTTTTAAGGCATTCATGAGGCTTTCAATATCGGAACAGAATACCAGATTACTTTCCTTTCCGACTGCGTATAGTACACTGCTGACGTCAGATGGCTTTAGCAGCCGTCTGGCAGTAGTATTGCATTGCATCAGAAAATGATGCAATCAATTCTGGATGATGTGTGCATGCTGGCATTATGCAATGTGATGCAATATTACATCATTCAAGGCTTATTTGGGATGTTGATGTCTATTGGATAAATTTACATGGTGAAATGTCAAAAATGAACTACATGCAATATCTTCAAAACGAGAGCCAATAAAAATTTTTTAATGTTATATTTGTGTTCAGCTCACCAAGATACTACAGATTAGGGCCTTCTAAAGTCAGTAACGATTTCAATGTTGACCAGTGTAATTGGTAAAAACTTTGTGTGTATTCCATTATAAAAGGAGCTGTACTGCTTGTAACATCCAGACTGGAGTTTGCCCCTGAAATGTTCAGACCAGCTGAGCTGTTCAGTGACTTTCTCTACTCTCTGTGCAATTGTTCATAACTGTCTTGTAATTGTCTGTAATAAACCCATAAAAGAGGAAACTGAAGTCCAGTCAGTCTCTGAGATGATTTAGAAACACAGAGATAAAGCATTCCACGCTGTGTACAAGATCCACTCTGTCAGATATCTGCTTGAGGATGAGGATGTTCAACCACAACCGTATATATTGATACTGAGCCAATTAGACTACTGTAATGCTCTTTAAAATGGTCTGAGAATCTTGGGGATTAAGAGGGTTACAGCTAATACAATAGATTTTATAGCAGTGTTTTGTATCACACTCACAGGTTTAATCTTGCAACTCTTCTCCTGTTTGCCCAGCACTGTTTTCCAGTTCTTTGTAGATGCAATTTAAGATTCTTTTGCTGACCAATAGAGCACTTTATGCTGACACACCTGAATATGTAACCAATAAGCTCATTCTGTACGTACCATCCTGGGCCTTGCATTTCTTCCAAAATAATTTGAAGACTGTTCCCCTGTATTCCAAGAGCCGCTTGAAGATCACAGTGTTGTTTCTTTTGTTACTTGGCTCCATTTTTGTGGAGCATGTTTCCTAATGATCTTAGAACTGAGACCTCTATCACAAACTTTAAAACAGGCCTTTAAAATGTGGTATTTCACTTGGGCTGTCAATAGTGTGCATACTTTTGTTAGATATCAGGACCTTGGGCATGTTGGTACACTGAAGGGAACCTGTTAACCTATTATGTGAATCTGTTTGTGTTTTGCTGTTTCTATCTTCCTTCCTTATTTTATATAATTTCACATTTGTAATAGATTTTTTTCTTTTGTGCACACTGCTTTCTTACTATTTAGTGAAAGGCGGTCAATCAAATGGAATAAACATAAACATATCAAGATAAATTTGGAAATTCTTTTTAATCTTTTTAGCAACCAGCACAATTGGGACAATGTCAGTATCTTTGTGCCGCACATTATTTGTCTCTAATTCCATTTTTGGGACTTGACGATCTTTTTCTCCACGTGTAGTACTGAATAGTTGCTTTGTACCAACATTTCTTTTGGAAATGCTGCTCTTATGCTTTTCTCTATTGACACATTGTTTTTCTTGCTTCAGGAATTTTACTGGTGGGAATGGAAATGTCCCAGTCAATTGCATATCCTGTCATAACAGTAATTTTGTGTTCTATTCCTATTCTGTATGCCTAAAGTCTGTTTAGAGTGGTGCAAAAGCCCAGAGTAAGGAGTTATCTTCTGCAGGGACCTGTCCTTGGTCAAATTCTTTTTAACATTTTTTTTTAGTGATATTGCAGAAGGGCTGTCGGGTAAGGTTTGCTTGTTTGCGGATGATACCAAAATCTGCAATAGAGTAGACACCCAGGAAAGAGTAGATAATATGAGGAGGAATCTAGCTAAAAAATGTAGGGTCATGCATTTGGGCTGCAAAAATCCAAAGGACCACAAAAGAAGAGCAGAACCTGGACTTAATTGTGTCTGATGATCTTAAGGTAGCTAAATGGGTAGAAAAGACAATTATAAAAGTCAGAAGGATGCTTCAGTGTACAGGGAGAAGAATGGCCAGCAGATAGAAGGAGGTGATAATGCCTCTGTATAAGTCTCTGGTGTGACCTCATTTGGAGTATTGTGTGCAATTCTGGAGACCACACCTTCAAAAGGATATAAGCAGGTTGGAGTCAGTGCAGAGGGTGGCTACTAAAATGGTTAGTGGTCTTCATTATGAAGCATATCAGGACAGACTTAAAGATCTTAATATGTATACTTTAGAGGAAAGGCGGGATAGGGGAGATATGGTAGAGACATTTAAATACCTCCATGTCATAAATGCACAGGAGAGTCTCTTTCAATTGAAGGGGACATAGGATGAGGGTGAAAGGGGATTGATTCAGGAGTAATATGCAGAAATATTTCTTTACGGAAAAGGTGGTAGATGCGTGGAATACAGCAGTCTCCCAGTGGAGGTGGTAGAAATGAGGGCAGTATCTGAATTCAAAAAAGCATGGGACAAACACAAAGGATCTCTAAAGGAAAAAAGTTGATATGGAAGGGCAGACTAGATAGGCCATGGGGGTCATTCCGAACCACGAATAATGTGCATGGATGTGCCGTGTGGACGTGTGAACGTCGTTGACATTGAAAACCGTATTCCAAAATGGGAATGAAGTACACGCATGGGCCACATGGACATGGAAACCTGAATGCCCAGAAGAGGGGTGGGACCGGGTCATGGCCGTCGGCAGCAATGTCCAAGTAGTATTCTGTGCGGGATCATGTAGTGCAATGTCCAGATCCTAGATGTGCAAATTAGACCAACAGAAACATGGAATAAGGGCAGGAGAAAGACAAAAGAAGACCAGCATACAGGCAAGGCACAGACACCATGGCAAGAAACACAAATGAGCATGTCCCTGGTGATTTCTGCAAAAGGAGACATAGAGACAGGTAGATGATGAACCAAGGTGTGTACTGAAGTGCAGACAGAGGAGCGACAACTATACAGAGCATATGCAACCTACACAGGCCTGCACAAATCATGCCACCTTGCACATGACTCCCCACCCATGTGACACCCCGCTATACAATTCTGCCCTCACCACACACACACCCATGTGACCCACCACAGCCCATGACATACCTACCCCAACCACCCCCCACAAACCCCACCCACAGAAACCCAGAGAAAGCACACCCCAGGCACACTGATCCAGACATCGGACCAGGACTAGTGCTGTCCGCCACGTATCCTTGCCCGCCCCCTTGCTCTCCTCCATCTTGAGGCCCCCCGGCTGAACCCCTGCACTGGGATATGTGCTGGAGGGGAGGGATATCTGCCCTCTGAGGATAAGCCACTGCTGCTGGTATTTAAATTGTGTCCCCAGTGATCCTCATGGAAAGGGGGGAACACCAAAGATGGCTCCTTACCCCAAGGCATAGGACCCAGGATGTAGGACTGCCTCCTGGCAATGCATCCCCCAGATGATGCCACCCGTGCAGAGGGGCATGTGGAAACCTTTCTGGTGGAAGGCATGGCATAGGCACAGGAGCATGTGCAGGTGCAACAGCAGTAGTGGACTGTGGCAGAGCCGATGACACAGACCTGGTGGCCGCAAATGGCAGTCCAGGGCCGGTGATGGGATCAGATATACCCTGTGACCTGCCTAGCTGGGTGACAAGGGTCACAATGTTCACTCCAAGGTGGCCTATGGAGACATCAAGCTTGGATGTTGCAGCCAGCTGCTGCTCCTGGAGGGCCAGCTGCTGCTCCTGGAGTGAGATACCCTGGTGAAGAAGCTCCAGCTTCATGTGCATGTGCTGTGCATGTACCTCATTGCATGTGAGCGGGCGCTGGGCACACTGCACGAGCAGCACAGATGGGCGTTGCCATGGCCGCTTCCTGGGCATAGCACTACCTGGTTTCCCTGGTGGATCTGGTGATGCTGTGCCCTGGCCCTCCCCATCCTCTGATGTGTTATCCTCCTCCCCATCTGCATCAGCAGACCCAGTGGCCATGCCACTAGGGCTGTCAGGGTGCGACCTGACTGTCACTGCTGGCGCCACAGAGGTAGCAGCCTGCTCAGTTGACTGGGGCAGGGTGGAGCGGCTGGTGGCATGTCTGGCAAGGGAAAAGTGCTAGGTCCTGCATCAGCATTGGCACCTGTTGCGAGAAGCAAGACTGATCAAACCATTACGGATGCATGCAGTTAGTATGCACACACACCTGTGCCAAGGTATAGGGAGAAGGACCCAGAGACACAGAAGTGCAGATGTGTGGGCACAGCAGAGACTGAGAAACACACCATAGTGCAGACCGCAACCACAGAGCCCCCCACAGAGATAGCAGAGGAAAAGGAGGCAGTGTGACATGGCCATGCATACCAAATACACACCCTGAGGGGGGACATGTGAAAGGTGCAGTGGGAGGTGAGAAGGTGGTCCAAAACCAAAGTTGCAGGGTGCAGAGAGAGGCCATATAGGAGGTGGATGACAGATCATGCACGTTCCCCTGTCCCCTGCCATCCTCGTGGCGTCCAAGTCACTGACATCCTCCAATGTAGCTGAGTCAACTGTTGCCAGGATCCACCTCTCCAGGTTGGTCAGTTGCGGCCCCCAACCATCCAGACTCTCACTGTGTGCCTTTGTACACATGTCCCGGCGCACCTGCCACCATTTTCGCTTCAGGTTCTCAGTCTCACAGTCGTCGTGGTGTATGGCATTAAGCCTGCAGAGAAGAGAACGTCTCCCCTGCAGAGCACAGAAAACCCCCAAAAAGGAGCAGGAGAGCCACACCAATGGAAGACAGAGCTTTATTGATGGTCGAAGGTCAGTCCTACACATGTTTTGGCACAAAGCCTTCTTCAGGGGACAGTGGCCTTAGAAAATAACCATACATATAGGAAAAATTAAAAATTAATTACCATATATATAAAAATAAATAATAATCAAATTAAAAATATACAATAACATGTATACAAAGGTCAAATAAGAACATAAAATAATAAATACTGACTAATAACAAATATAAATATAAAAGAGCCCATTTAAAAAAACTGTCATAATATGATTTAGATAACGTATACATGATAATAATTGAATAGAAGGTGAGAACAGTTAAAAGTATACAAGGTGATAAATGATAGAAACATAGAAATATGACGACAGAAAAAGACCACATGGCCTATCTAATCTGTCCTTCCATATCAACAACTACAACAGTCCCCTTTTTTCCTTTAGAGATCCTCTGTGTTTGTCCCATGCTTTTTTGAATTCAGTTACTGTCCTCATCTCTACCACCTCCACTGGGAGACTAGTCCACGGATCCATCACTCTTTCCGTAAAGAAATCTTTCCTCATATCACTCCTGAATCTATCCCCCTTCACCCTCATCCCATGTCCCCTCGTAGCAGAACTTGCTTTCAATTGAAAGAGGCTCTCCCCTGAACATTTATGCCACGGAGGTATTTAAACATCTCAATCACATCACCTCTATCCCGCCTTTCCTCTAAGGTGTACATATTAAGATCCTTAAGTCTGTCCTCATATGCTTTATAATGAAGACCACTAACCATTTTAGTAGCCACCCTCTGCACCGACTCCATCCTGTTCACATTCTTTTGAAGGTGCGGTCTCCAGAATTGCACACTATACTCCAAATGAGGTTGCACCAAAGACTTATACAGAGGCACTATCACCTCCTTTTTTCTGCTAGCCATTCCTCTCCGGATGCACGAAAGCATCCTTCTAGCTTTTGCCGTCGCCTTTTCTACCTGTTTAGCTACTTTAAGATCATTAGACACAACCACGCCTAGGTCACGCTCTTCTTTAGTGGACAAAAGTACTTCACCCCTATACTATATTGCTCCCTTGGATTGCTGCAGCCCAAATGCATGACCTTACATTTTTTAACATTAAATCCCAGCTGCCAAATTCTAGACCATTCTTCAAGCTTGGCTAGATCCCTCCTCATGTTATCTACACCTTCCTGGGTGTCTACTCTATTGCAGATTTTGGTATCATCCGCAAAAAGGCAAACCTTACCAGACAGCCCTTCCGCTATATCACTAACAAAGATGTTAAAAAGAATCGGACCAAGGACAGATCCCTGGGGCACACCACTGGTAACATTCTTCTCCTCAGAGTGAGCTCCATTTACCTGTACTCTTTGTCGCCTCCCACCCAACCAATTTCTAACTAAAGCAGTAAATTTAGGGTCCATCCCTAGGGTGCTCAGTTTGTTTATAAGTCGCCTGTGAGGGACAGTGTCAAAGGCTTTACTGAAATCTAAATACACCACATCTAGGGCTCTCCCTCGGTCCAACTCCCTGGTCACCCAGTCAATCATATTTGTCTGACAAGACCTGCCTCTGGTGAATCCATGCTGCCTCGGATCCTGTAATCTGCTGGACTCCAGAAACCTTACTATTTTCTCTTTCAGCAGCGTTTCCAATAATTTACTCACCACCAAAGTTAAACTAACCGGCCTGTAGTTTTCAACCACATCCTTACTTCCGCTTTTGTGTAAAGGCACCACATGAGCCTCTCTCCATCCACCCCCCACGAATTAATCAGTCTAAAAAAAACATGCAATAAAAGGGGAAAGGGAACCCATAAGAGAAATTTAAGAGGAGAAATTGAAAAAGAAGAAAAGAGAGAAAACCATCCACCATAACAAAGGTGTTTTATAAACATCGTTATTACAGAGGAAAACCTAGACTCACCAGTACTAGAACACTCATACTCTTAATGGAGAATGATCGATTATGTCAACATATGCAATGTAGCTAAAAAAGAAACATATAAAAGTATTGAAAATTTGTTAGAGGGTAAAAATGTATGTTTATTTGTTACATAATCTAATCACTGGGAGAACAGAGAGGATGTGATAATAATTCATGTTTCATGGATTACAATATATCAGTAAGAGATATGTGCTTTCACACTTGTATTATAACACATGCTATCAATTTTTAGCTTAAAATAACTTAATATGAGTAAAATGTATTACCCTTGTGGCAGGGGTCTGAGCCAAAAAAGCCGAGAATGCACTGGAAACAAGGAGAAAAGATTGAAAGGGGCACAGCCATAATCAAAGCATAACTGACAGCTTGCATATAAAGACATACATGGAGAGGGAAAATATCATTACCTTTGAGCAAACGACTCCTCAAAAGAGAAAAAAACAATGTGCTCGCAAATGCGCATTTAAAGGAGAGTAAAACAAATCCCCTATGACATCAACTGTTTAGACAATTACCCACAGAACCAAGCGAGTCAGTCAAAGCAAGGGATAAAAAGGGGTTTGAAAGGAATGGTTAAAAATCAATCTTAGCATTATCTACATCTATAAATAAAATGATACAACTGAAATTAAAACATCTGTATATAAATAAAATGTAAAGAATTTTATTATACATTGCCAGCTCAAAGTGATATAAAAACCATCTAACAATGCAATGTTAAAAGCGCAGACCAAGAGTAAAGCGATTTCACAATTACATAAAAATAACATGTAATCATAATGATATTCCAATAGTGAAGAACATAAACGTAAATGATAAAGGAAGGACAGCAAAAAGACGGTAAAAAGAATAAAAATCCTCATATAGGGAGCTAAAATAACAACATAAGAAAGAAATTTATTTAAAAGCAATCAACCACATCATAAAACCGGGTGCACCATGACAAAGAATAGATTGGACATGCCTAAAGGAGGGACCAAGGAACAAAATTATATAAGGACACTACACACGATGAAAATATTTCTAGGGGCAGCAATGGAATCAAACACAGGCACCTGTAGTTGTATCAAGTAAATAAAGGAACTAACCATATTAATAGCCTATAGAAACATAAGAACATAAAAGATATATATAAATATATAAAATAAAAGAGATGAAAAAATGCATAAGACCAACTAAAAAGATAATACATAGTAATAGATAAATATAAAAAGTGAAAAATTAAAAATAATAAGAAAATATAAATACAGCAAAGCATGTGAGAGGACGCTGTAAACTAACTGTATTCATAGGAAAATAGAGAGGTCAATCTCTTGGTTAAGACCCATAGGGTGTAAAGTAGTCATATTAAATATTGTCTTTTGTTCCAGCCTGAGTAGGGTTTTCTCAAATCTCCTCCTCTCCAGTGATGGTGTACTTGTTTAAAAACTAAATATTTAAGGTCAGAAATTTTGTGTTGAGCCTTAATCCAATGATCCACCAAGGGGTTTTCAAGAGTATTATGTCTAAGATAACTTCTGTGTTCCATGATACGTGTTTTGACAGTCCTGCTGGTCTTACCAACATAAAGAAGGTTACATGGGCAGACAATGATGTAGACAACATTTTCAGAATTACAGTTGGCAAATTTATTTAGAGGATATTTTTTGCCTGTGAGAGGATGTTGAAACATTCTATGGCAAGTGAGAACGTGATTACAAGCTGAGCAAGAGCCACAGCGAGTGTCCCTTAGTAGGGGCACTGTTTTGTGGCACTGGCAAAGCAGATGGAACTGGCATATTAGATAAATTTGGATTTCTTCTATATGTCATAAATCATAAACAGCATGGCATTGAAACTGACCCCCCCAACGAAGTTACCAAACTAAAACTCATCCTCATAAACATCCGATCCATACGAAACAAGATACCAATCGTTAACGACATGATAAGTGAGAAAAAATCTGACCTCCTCTTCATTACCGAGACATGGCTAGCACCCACAGACACAGTCTTAATAAACCAACTTACAATATCACAATACGATGTATTCAACTGCCACCGAGATATAAAAAGAGGAGGTGGCGTACTCATACTCACTAAAAAAGACCTACAATACACATTAACAAACTCAAACAATGTTGATGGCATGGACATCATCAATATTGAAACTAAAACCCTCGCATTCACCTTGATCTATAGACCCCCTTCAGCAGATCAAAAAAACCTCTCCCCATCCTTGAGCTTGCATGTACAGCATCTCAAAGCAAACCACACATAATCCTAGGAGACCTGAACCTCCCATCCCTAAACCAATCACAATCGGATAACTTCTTGGACGCTATGACACAAATGGGATTTAATCAGATAATTCAAACCCCTACCCACACAAAAGGTAACTTATTAGATCTCATCTTCCTCCCTACCCCTTTTAATAACCACCAACTCCACCCTCCCCCAATAGTAACAGAAGTGCCATGGTCTGACCATCATCTGATAACTTTCCATCTCCTGGCACAAACCCCCACAAAATCTACAAACATAACCCCTCACTACTCACGTTTTGCCCGTTTTGATAACAACATATTCCTTGAAAAGGTATTGCCCAAACTCACCACAACCCTACAAGACATCAACTCAACCATAGATAATTGGAACCTAACAATTCAAGAAGCAGCCACCCCCACAAGAGCCACCCAGTCACGAACAAAGAAATCCGAAAAATGGTTCACGAAGGACCTTGCTTTGCTTCAAAAACAACTAAGAAAACAAGAAAAAAGATGGAGAAAAACAAAATCAAATGAAAACAAAACCAAATACACAAACATACTCAACGACTACAAGAACACAATTAACAAATCAAAAAGGGAATACCATTCCAAAGTAATAAATCTAGCCCTCAATCGGCCAAGAGAACTCTTTGCGATTGTAAAAACATTAACAAAAACACAAAGCCCAGAACCTGACCAATCTACTATAAATGTACAAACCCTAGCTCTGCATTTTGCCGATAAACTAAAGAAAAAACCCCTCATTCCAACCATAATAATGAAACCAAATACAAAAATCAACTATCAATGGACAACTTTCCACATGATTGAAAAAAAACATCTCCTCAAAATTATAACAATGATCAATACCACAACCTCCCCACTTGACCCATGCCCAGTGTCATGGATCAAATCCACGAAGGATTTTCTTGTTGAAAACATTCAACACATAGTTAATCAATCACTCTCACAAGGCATCATGCCCAATACTTTAAAATTCACCTCTATCCGCCCCATCATAAAAAACAGTAAACTGGACCCAAAAGACCCAAACTCTTACAGACCCATTGCTAGCATACCATTCATTGCCAAGATAATAGAAAAAACCATACAACTCCAATTACAAGAACACATCGATGAACACAAACCCCTTGATTCACACCAATTTGGATTCCGCCCCTTCCATGGAGTTGAAACTCTCCTAATTGCATTGCTAGACCTCCTTATCAAAGGCACAAACGACAACAACCAAGGTTTTATACTCCTCTTTATAGACATATCTGCCGCATTTGATAGCATCAACCACGACACACTGATCAATAGATTACAAAACCTAGGAATAGGTGGGACAGTTCTCGAATGGTTCAAGTCATACATCTCACACAGGCTAATACGTGTTCAATTAGGCCAAGACACTTCAGAAACTTTTCCCCAAGGTCAGGGAATTCCACAAGGCTCAGCCCTCTCTGCCCTACTCTTCAACTTATACCTACAGCCCATTACAAATATCTTCAAAAAACACAAAATTAACCATTTTATATATGCCGACGACATCATGCTCGCCATCCCTATAAATACTAACAACCCTAAATATGACAATTTATCTGAATGCATGAGTGAGGCCACCACATGGTTTGAAACTAACCACCTCAGCATCAACTTTAACAAAACCGAAGCAATGTTTATAACGAGAAAGCCTGTCACTGATGACACCTACCCAACAGCAATCACAATAAACAAAACAACTATACCTGTTAAAAAAGAGGTAAAATACCTAGGAGTAATATTAGACCACTCACTCACCATGCTTCCACACATAAAACAAACAGTAAAAACAATATTCTTCAAACTTAAGACAATACAACACCTAAGACCCCTCCTTGACACTCATGATTTTAGATCAGTAGTCAATACTCTCATCACCCCCCATTTCGACTACTGTAATAGTCTCCTAATTGGTTTACCACTGAAAAGCATCTACCTACTACAAAGAGCTCAGAACATATGTGCCAAGATGATCACTAAAGCTAGACTAACCGACCAAGTGACTCCAATATTGTTAGATCTACATTGGCTCCCCATAAATAGCCGCATAAAATATAAAATCCTACTAACAACCTTCAAACTCCTTAATGACATTTCCCCCTCACACCTATCCACCCTACTACACCCCCCATCAAGAACAAGAACGCGCAGACGAAATGCAACCCACTCTCTCACCATAAATACAACTATCAGAAAAACAAAGACAACCACAAGCACTAGGGCCTTCTCCTTTGCCGCCCCCACCCTCTGGAACAAACTTCCACTAACTCTACGATTGATAAAAGACATACATCAATTCAAAAAAGAACTCAAAACCTACCTCTTCACAATCCACTTTGAAATCCCCCACCAACAGAAAACTTCCCCCCAACATCCACCGAAACACCCCCACAGGACTCAAGACAGAACAAATGATTAACGTAAATAATTCTCTCATTACTATCCATTTACTCACTGCAAATGTCTTATGCAAACTGTTGTTTTACTGCACCTTGTAAATAGTTCCTGTAATTTAGTTCAGTTAATGTTCCATGTAATCTTACCTGTACATAGTTTAAACACTGTTCTATGTAAAGTATACTGAAGTATACAAAATTGTTAACTGTTCCATGTAAACCGCCCTTGATCTCTGGAAGGGGCGGTATAGAAGAAATTTATAAATAAATAAATAAATAAATATGTGAAAAGAACTTCTTGTCAGCAAAGGAAGGGATAGTCTGTATAATGTGCCATTCCCGTCGAACAATATCAGTGATCTTGTGAGATTGATTGGAAAAGAAAAGAGGACAAACCATTTATCTAAACTCTTTTTCTCTTTCTTCTTCAGAAGATCAGCACGATTTGTATTCTTAGCCCTTAAATATGCTGATTCAATATATTTAGGGGAATACATTTTATCAGCAAATCTCTTACATAAGATCTCAGCATGAGTGTCAAAATCTCCGTCTGTTGTGCAAATCTGCTTAGCTCGCAGGAACTGACTGACGGGAAGATTCTTCTTCAAGGAGTGGTTGTGAAAACTGTGATAGTGAAGGAACTGGTTCTTTTCAGTGGATTTCCAGTAAAGGGACGTCTTGAAACCATTGGTATCTTTCATAATTAAAATGTCTAAATAAGAAATCTCATGATCATTAATGGATGCTTCAAATTGTAAATTAATATCAAGGGTATTGACCCAGGACAGAAATTCGTCCAAAACCTGTCGTTCACCATCTCAAAGGAAAAAATAATTGTCCATATACCTTTGCCATAGCTTAATATTCTCTGTATGATATGTCTGTAAGAAGTTTTGTTCAAATTGCGCAACATATAAATTAGCAACATCAGGTGCCATGGAAGATCCCATTGTTGTTGTTGTTAAGTGCCGTCGAGTCGGAGTCGACTCATGGCGACCCTCTGGATAGCTATCCTAAATTGTGTTCGGTCTTCAGTCAGGCGGCTTATTGTTGACAGACTGGTACCCGTAGCTGCTGTTATTGTATCGATCCATCTCATTGCTTTTGACTGTGTAAACCATGAGAAACTCTGGGCCACATTAAGAAGCATGGGTATACCAGAACACCTGATCGTTCTCTTGCACAATCTGTACATTGATCAAGAAGCAACAGTTCGAACAGAACAAGGAGAAACAGAATGGTTTAAAATAAGCAAAAGTGTAAGACAAGGCTGCATACTTTCCCCCTACCTGTTTAATTTATATGCAGAACAAATCATCAGAGAAGCAGGATTGTATGAAGACAACAGAGGTGTGAAGATTGGTGGAAGACTCATCAACAACCTTCGCTATGCTGATGATACCACATTACTGGCGGAAAGTGAAGATGATCTGAAACATTTGCTTCTCACAATCAAAGAACATAGTCTCAATATGGGCCTGTACCTTAATGTAAAGAAGACAAAGATCATGACAACTGGCATAATCAACAGGTTCATCGTCGAAGGAGAAGAAATTGAAATCGTGAATAACTTTAACCTACTTGGATCAACTATCAATAAAGAAGCAACAAGCAGTCAAGAAATCAGACGACGCATTGCTCTTGGCAGAATGGCTATGAAAGACCTAGATAAGATTCTCAAGAGCAGAGATATCTCTCTCCATACAAAGATTCGACTTGTTCAAGCCATGGTATTTTCAATAACATCATATGGATGTGAAAGCTGGACAGTGAAAAAGATAGACAGGAAGAAAATTGATGCCTTTGAATTATGGTGCTGGCAGCGAATACTGTGTATACCATGGACTGCCCGAAGAACAAACCAGTCTGTACTAGAGGAGATCAAATCTAAGCTTTTTTTAGAAGCTCAGATGACAAGACTTCGACTTTCATACTTTGGACACATCATGCGGAGAGAGAGATCATTAGAGAAAGACATCATGCTTGGCAAGATAGAAGGTCAACGCAAAAGAGGAAGATCCCATTGCTACCCCCTTAATCTAATGATAAAACAGACCATCAAACCAAAAGAAATTATTCAGCAGGGTCATTTTGGCCAATGCATAAGAAAAAACAGAGGGAATCGTTTGAACTGGTCATCACGCTGTAATAAAGTCAATTCAATCAATTCACTAGCTCCCTTGTGGGGTATATTAGTATACAGAGAGACTATATCAAGGTTGACCAATAAAAGACTAGAATGATAACCTTGGAAATCTTGCAAAAGCTGTATAACATGACTTGAGTCTCTAGTATAAGTCGGAGCTTTGCATACAAATGGTCGCAAAAGATTATCAAGATCTCCGATAGTGGAAATAATGGGATGGCCAGGTGGATTCACAAGGGATTTGTGAATTTTAGGGAGAATATAGATGATAGGCATGATGGGATGAGAAACCATCAAAAAATCTTTCTCCTTTTGTGTTAAAAATCCTGCTGCAATAATCTATCTCAATAATGCTATCTAATTCTCTTTTTAAAGCAGGTGTAGGATCTTTATCTAGTTGTCTGTAAAAAGTATTATCATGTAATTGTCATTTGATTTAGAAACATATTCGCATCTATTCATGATGACGATTGCTCCATCTTTATCGGCTGGTTTAATTACTATACTATAATCTGTCTTAAGTGCTTTGATCGCCTGTTTTTTGTTCCCTAGAAGTATTATGAAAAATCCTACCTCGAGATTGCTCTAATTTGCGGATACCTTTAAGGACTGCTTTCTCAAAAACACCAATAGCCGGACTCATAGGAACTCGGCTTACACTCCTCTGAGCCCATCAGGGCAGCAAAGTCACCAAGTACTGCCTCTATAAGGAGAGTCGGTACACTGTCGCTGAAGTTGTGTTTCCATGTTGAGATCTTGAGGGCCATTGCCAAATCCACAGTCCGCAAACATGGATGCAGCAGCTCAGAAGCACGTCTAAACTGACTCAGTAGCCCGGGAAGACATCTAAACCACAGGGCATGACCGTGGACGTGATGTACGTCCTATGACGGGTGGACGTGTAGCGGCATAGATGTACTGGTGCGTAGAATATGGGACACGTCCATGCATACATTGATGCATAGACATAGAGATGGCACAGAATACGTCCATGGCCGTACATGCAGGAATGCCTAGGCATGCCCAGCAGGTGTAAATTGCATCCACGGCTGGGCCTGCACTCTTTCAATGGTTGGATCCATTGGCGACAATACTGAGGTGTTAACCTGACCTGTAGATGCATATCTGTGGATCCCACAACCCAGTGTATATGGCTTTTTATAAATATACATTTTTATTAATTGTTTATTATTTTTTATATGTAACTCTTTGGTTTTATTTTGAGGTTTTGCATGCCCCGAGGAAGGCCCTTTGGGCTGAAACGCATTGGGGTTTTGGTCTGACAATAAAGAGCCTGATTTTCTATCTCACGAACCTGCTGCTTTGTTGTTCCTGTTCCCTGTGTGGGTTCTTTGCTCTTTGTGGTTCCCAAGTGAACATGATATCCAGATCTGCAATGCATGCAGCTGGCAATGAGGAAATGGAGCCCCCTGCAGGTGGTACTACCCATGTGGAGAGCTCTGGTTGTGGGTGTGTGTTTGCAGGCTATAGGTGAGGCAAGAATGTGAAGGGAGTGCTGTAAAGATCATGGATGTACAGGGCGGGATCCAAGGTCAGCCTTGTATGTCCGGATCTGTGCCCTGCATGAGGGATGTAATCCACCATGGAGGGTGGGATATGTCCCCCTGGATGAAGGACGGGGGATGGCACAGGTCAGGATAGGCAGGAGCGGGTATACAGGAGATTCACCTCTGCCTGGCCCCATGACCCGCAGGCCCGATTTAGGGGCCAGGCCGCAGGAAATGCAGATGGCTGGGGACTGCCATGGAGAACCACCCCTGCATGTAGCCATGGTGCCATGGCAACAAGGCACCATGCGCTGCGGCCTCATGTAGGAGAGAGGCAGGACAAGCCAGTGGACTGGATGTCAGGGGTGCCTGTACCATGTTGCGTCCTGGATGCCCAATCCCCATGCCACACCCCTGCCCCTTTGGGATCACCTAGTACCCGCTGGATCTGTGATGAGTGCATCAACCGCCCACCCAGATATGCCAGACTGGCACTGTAAGCAGTGGCACCCACACATATACTACTCATGGCCTGGCCTCTTGATTCCCCCACAGGTGTGAAATGCTGTTGCAGCCAAACACATGATACAGTGGGAGGAGACATCCACATGGCTTGCCACAGCCCTGCTTATATGTGCAGAGTGTGAACGCCGGAGGGCCAGATGACATCACCCGTATTCTAGCATACCCAGGCTGCGCTGCCAGTACCTGGGCCTGAGTGATGAGCTCTGTGTGACCCGCTACAGGTTCAATCATGCTGCCATCCATGACCTGTGCCTGGAGCTGCAGGCAGACCTGGAACTGCATGCACACAGACAGGACACGGTTCCCATCTATATGAGGGTGCTTATGGCCCTCGACTTCCTGGGAACAGGCTCCTTCCAGCCGGCACTGGCAATGGCAGCAGGATTTTGCCAGGCAGCTATGTCATGCTGCATCACTGGGGTCCTGGACACCCTTGTGGCACATGTTGCGCAGTACATCTCCTTCCCGCATGCCTCACACCAGCAGCAGTGGGTCATGCTGTGGTTCAATGAGGTTGCTGGCTTCCCAGCTGTCCTGGGTGCAGTTGACTGCACACATGTGACCCTCCATCCCCTAGACCAGTGATGGCTAACCTTTTTGAGCCCGAGTGCCCAAACTGCCGCACAAAACCAAAGAATTTCCTCAAAGTGCCAGCACATCAATTAAAGCCTCATTTGCATAAGGTGCCTCATTTGCATAAATATTTGCATAATGTTACCATACACTAACTTTTAGTAAACATGCCTCTTAATGAGTATATGGATAAAGAAAGACTAAAAGGTTTCTACATTACTATAATCCAGTACCAACCGCCAGGCACATTAGGAACTACTACAAACGCTGCCCATTTAGAACCCATAGCAAACCCGCCGTATCCTAACAGCACTACCAGGACTCACAAAGCACCATACCCTAACTATCAAAAGGCAACACTGCAAATATTAAACCAATACATTTCAGAGAACAACAATACATGACCTACTGGGGAAAGAACAAGTGGCAATGTCAAATAGGAATTATATAAACAGAATACCTCAGCTCAGTTACACATGCAGAACAGACCATCACCAAACAAGGAATCACAATTTAGAAACAGGAAGACAATAATTAAACTGGGAACCCCAAAAGCCAAACTTGGAATATACAACAACACTGTAGAAATAAAACTATAAATTAATTTCCTCTTGTACTAAACAAAGCGCAAAAATTAATGATGCACATTTCCCAGAGCTGACATATTCCAGTTAATAAATTCAAAATAAAGAGATATTTTTCTACCTTTTGTGCATTTTTTTTTCAGTTGCAATTGTTCCAGCCACTTTCTTCTGGTTTCTTCGTGTCTTCTGCTAACTCTCCATCTGCTGTCCATTTGTCCTTTCTTCTGTCTTGTTTTTTTTTTCCATTCTCTCTCTACATCTGCTTTAACATACTAATCTTTCTCCTTTTGCTCTTTCCTCATTTCCTATTTCATCTACTCAAAATTTACCCCTCCATCCTCAATCCCCACTTATTCTCCCAATACCCGGCCAATTGTAGATTTTTTATCCCTCCCACACAAAATATTTTTCCCCTCTCCATTTTACTCTCCCAGCCCCATCCCATTCTAATCCTCCCCCAACACCAGCTCCCTTCTAGTTCCAGCCTCACCCAGCATCCATTCCCTTCTAGTCCCTGCATCAGCCCATTTCCAGTCCTAGCAGCCCCCCAACCCATTTCCAGTCCTAGCAACCCCCAACCCAATACCAGTCCTAGCCCCCCCTCATCAACCCACTTCCAGTCCTAACCCCCCATCACCCCATTTTCAGTTTAAGCCCCCCCTATAACCCATTACCAGTCCTAACCCCCATCAGCCCACTTCCAGTCCTAACCCCCCATCAGCCCACTTCCAGTCCTAACCCCCATCAACCCATTTCCAGTCAGCCCCCCATAGCCCATTGCCAGTCCTAACCCCCCCATCAGCCCACAGTCCATTACCAGTCCTAACCCCATCAGCCCACCTCAAGTCCTAACCCCTCCCCATCAGCCCATTTCCTGTCCTAGCCCCCCCATAGTCCATTATCAGTCCTAACCCCCCATAGCCCATTACCAGACAGCCCCCATCAGCCAACAGCCCATTACCAGTCTTAACCCCCCCATAGCCCATTGCCAGTCCTAACCCCCCCCATCAGCCCACAGCCCATTACCAGTCCTAACCCCATCAGCCCACCTCAAGTCCTAACCCCTCCCCATCAGCCCATTTCTTGTCCCAGCCCCCCCATAGCCCATTATCAGTCCTAAACCCCCCCATAGCCCATTACCAGTCCTAACCCCATCAGACCACCTCCAGTGTTAACCCCCCATCAGCCCATTTCCAGTCGTAACCCCACCCAACAGCCCACCTCAAGTCCTAACCCTTCCCCATCAGCCCATTTCCTGTCCTAGCCCCCCATAGCCCATTACCAGTCCTAACCCCACCCAACAGCCCACCTCAAGTCCTAACCCCTCCCCATCAGCCCATTTCCTGTCCTAGCCCCTCATAGCCCATTACCAGTCCTAAGCCCCCATCAACCCACTTCCAGTCCTAATCCCATCAGCCCATATAGACTTAGCTCCCCCATAGCCCATAGCCCCCCCATAGCCCATCACCACTCCTAACCTCCCCCAGCCCATCACCACTCCTAACCCCCCCATCAGCCCATTTCCTGTCCTAGCCCCCCATAGCCCAGTACCAGTCCTAGCCCCAACAGCCCACAGCCATTACCACTCCTAACCCCCCCAGCCCATCACCAGTCCTAACCCCCCAACAGCCCACAGCCATTACCACTCCTTACCCCCCCCAGCCCATCTCCACTCCTCACCCCCCCAGCCCATCACCACTCCTAACCCCCCCATCTGCCCATTTCCTGTCCTAGCCCCCCCAGCCCATCACCAGTCCTAACCCCCCAACCGCCCACAGCCATTACCACTCCTAACCCCCCCAGCCCATCACCAGTCCTAACCCCCCCCCAGCCATTACCACTCCTAACCCCCCCCCAGCGAATTTTTTTTACAAAGAAAGCCCCCGCGGACTTAACAGAGCAGCGAGGGAGAAACTCCCCTCGCGCTCTGAAAGCCGGCGCGTGTGACTGGAGGCAGCTGAGAGAGGTGATACCGGGGACGGAGGGCAGGCTCTGCTGGGCGGGGGGGCCCCGCGGCACACTCGATTCTGCCGCGGCGGCTCCGGCCCCGGCAGCGGCAGCTTTTTTTTTTTTTTTTTAATGCCGCATATCTTGATTGCGGACCTTCCCGCGTGCCAGCTGCAAGGCCTTTGCGTGCCACAGCTGGCACGCGTGCCATAGGTTCGCCATCGCTGCCCTAGACTGCCACAAGGCTGCATATTGCAACTTGGTGAATATGCAGGTCATCTGCACTGCCGATATGGTGATCACCAATTTTCGTGGCTTGCTTCCCTGGGGCATGCTATGATGCCTACATCCTGGCCTAATTGGGGATATATGAGACCTTTGAGAGTGGTGCCATCACCAGTGGCTGGCTGCTGGGTAAGTTGAGACAGCACAGATGAATGCACACATGCATGCGGGTCACCGTGCGGCACAGAGGCATGGGCTGCCATGTCCATACTGGCCTACCATAGCCACTGTGGAGATGTGAATGGGTGTGGGACACACAGCAATGGCCAGGGGCACTGGTCGCACCACCACTGCTGTATGCCTGCATGAGGGGCCACGCACCTGTGACATGTGGGCACGTCGATTAGTGCATATTAGCACAGCATGCACATCACCAGTGGATGGGACATATGGCATGGGCACACCACCCTGCATGTTCATGAGTAGCCTGGCACAGGTAGGGCACATATGCATGTTGGGCAGGGTGGGGGGAGGTGTGAACATAGGAACATATGATATGCCATACTGGGTCAGTCCAGGGACCAGCAGATCCCAGTACTCTGTTTCTAATAGTGGCCACCCCAGTCCAAAGGTACCTCTACCAGTTCCCATATATGACACACCAGTCCCTTGGAGGTCAACATTGACATGCAGGATCTGACCCTGGGGGGAAGGTCAGAATCGGGGTATGCAGTGGTAGCATCTGGCATCCTCCCAGCGGGGTCCCAGTACACCTGCGGGACCAGACCCAGGTCCACCGGCCTGACATGCAGGCTCTGCCCCGTCCTGGGCAGTCTGCACACCGAGCAACATATCCGGTTGCCTCAGTCAGGCCCCTACGTGGAGCCGCAGTGCCATTCCTGCCTGTGATCCCCGGCCACTGACCTTCCCCCATTTGTCCCCACAGCCTGGCCCCCAATCTGGCCTGCCAAGGCCTGGATCAGCCCTCAGGGAGCCCCTGCACACCCTCACCTGCATCCTTGGGTCCCGCGCTGCAACCCTCCTTCGCCCAGCGGGACATAGGCCATCATCCAAGTGGTATATGACCCCTGTGTAGATGCGGTGCCCCAGACATACAGGGTTGACCTCTGAAACAGCCCTGTATGTCCAGGGTCACAGCCCACTCATGCCCCATCCCACCTCCAGATCGCCCCCTCCTGCCCCCATCTAGGCCCTCAAATACATGCCAGCTATTCGTATGGGGTAGATGTGGCCTGGGCTGGTAGGGGCGGATATCAGGGATGACTGTCACAACAGGACATTCATCCCCGCCATTTGTGAGATGGACTGACCCTGTTTGTACCTTCTCCCCCCAACCCTGCAGGTGACAAAGGCTACCCACTTTGACACTAGCTGATGACCATGATCGTTAGACTACTCACACCTGAGAAGCAGCGGTACAACCAGGCATACCTGTAGACACACTCCGTCATCAAGCAGACATTCGGCCTGCTGAAGAGCCGGTTCCAATGCCTGGACTGGTCTGATGGAGATCTGCTCTATGAGCCATCTAAGGTTTACAGGATATTCCTGGCTTGCTGCATGCTGCACAATTATGCCCTTCGCAGGAAGCAGCCAGAGCACGATGTGGAAGAGGTCACGTCAAAGGATGAGGAGGATGATGATGATGATGATGATGTGGCACCACAGCAGGTACATGGTGCAGCATACCTGAGAGTTGTGGTGGCACGGCTGGACCTCCTGTAGACATACTTTGCATGAGGTAAGCCTGCCCCGCCTGGGTGCTTGGGCTGCCGGAGGGGGGGGGGCTCTGGGTGGACATGGGAAGGGGGCAGGCAGAGTTTGCTCAGTATGTGCATCTGTGGCAGGGGCCATTATAGGTCCAGGGCTCTGGAGCACTGACCCACATTGGCACCACAGGATGAGGGCTGCAGACATCTGACATGGCCCTGCCTGGACACGGATGTGGGCTCTAGCCAGCACAGGTGACATGCAACTGTACCACATGTGCCCCCCCACACACTGCACACTGGGGTGGGCACTGACCAGACCCCCAGGGCAACAGACCTGCTTGTGCCCCTGGGGTGCCCAAATGCTTCAGCATGGGATAGGTGGGTGTTGTATGCTTCTTATGCACATGCCATATAATGTGCCCCTGATCCTGCTGCATCCCATGCATGCACCCCACTGTCCACCAACCCTGCACTGTTCCTGCGGCTGCCACCTGCTGGGCTGTCCAGCCTCCCTTTCTGTGGCCATCGTACCCATCTGTCCATACCTCCCCTGCAGCCTGCCATTCATGTGCCCCCTCATGGGGCACACCCAAACCCACACATGTCCACCCCTGTCCCTGCAGGATCAGGGCCATATCCCCTACCCATGTGGAGGCACATTCTGAGCTGCCCTCCAACCCTCTGTGTGGACGGTTGGAATCGTGACCCCCCAGAGGTAGACCCAAGTCTGTACCTGTGAGAGCTGGGCATGTCCATGGGATAGGAATCAGGTCTAGTGCCTGTGCATGAGGTCCTAGCCCATTTCCAATCCACCCACATGCACAGCCACATGCCTGGCTATCTCAGTCAGGCACCTGAATCGGGCCACTGTGCCATAGTGCACCATCACCATGGCACCGCAGCTCCACTCAGGCCGCGTATGTCAGCCGCCACCTTTTAGCTCATTCCCTGCAGCTGGGTCCTTGATCTGGCCTCACATAGCCAGGGTCCATCTGCAGGGAACGTACCCGGCCCCCTATCTGTTTTTGCCGTATTGGCATCAGGCTCCTCCGATGTGCAGGGGGACCCTTTCCACCTCTGTGATGAGCTATGTCTTTCGTCTGTGTTCATGGCCTCGGCTGTACAGGGCCACCCTCTGAACTGGACCTGTATGTCTGAGGTCACCAACCACCCATGCCCCACCCTCACTCCACCACAGCATCGCCCCCTACTGCCCATGTCTAGGCCTCTCCATACATACATGTTCATTGTACAGTGGGGCTTTTGCCAGGTCTAGCAGGGGGGGAGCCAATAGCAGAAATGGATGCCCCAACGGGATGTCTATCCCCGCTATTCACGGGACAGAATGACCCCCTTAGACATGTTCACCCCCACCCTCCCACCTCCCATGCACATCCTGTACTCACAGGCCCCATTGTCACAGCGCCCGGCCATGGCACACAACACTGTCCATACAGTGCCTGGATGCACCCGTGCTCCCCCTGCCCCTTCCACAGGGCACCAGGGTTGTCAGGGATCACTGACACCCCCCACATTCAAGTCTAACATACATGATAGGGCCACACTGTGCACCTGTGCCTGCACAACCAGGGCACCACCCCCTGCATCTTGAGGCACCCACTGGGGCGAATAGGGGGACCAGAGGTTGGGTGAACAAAGCTTTATTTTCAGACATGGGATGCCCCTGCCACACATATGTGGCTGTACCAGCCCTGAGACAGACCTGTCTAGCTGCTGCACAGCCCACATGTCCATTGTGGCTTACAAGATGCTGTGCCCCCAGCCCTGGGGACTGAGTGGGGATGTGAGGGTCTCTGTGAGCCAGCGCACCATGAATGTCCTGCAGGGGACCCACATGGACAGTATGGCCCTGGTCCTTGGCCCCCTCTTTGTCTGCAGTGTGCTGCAGAGTTCTGCGTTCTGCAGGAGTGACCTGTGGCTCATTGACAGCTCCAGGCCATGGCACCTGGCACATGGGGCACTCACATCCCCACTTTTCTCCCCATGCACTTCCTCGCACCTCTCCCCCTGCTCAGACCCTGCCCCCTTCCTCCCCCCTGCTCAAACCCCAGCCCTCCATCCTTCCCCTGGTCACTCCTATTCCCACAATCCTCCACCTGTGCACTTCCAGCCCCTCTAACCTCCACCTGCATGCTCCCATCCTCTTCCACCTCCTCCTTCACGCTCCTATTCTCTCCTACCTCCCTCTGCTTGCTCCCATCCTCTCCCTCCTCCCCCTGCTTGCTCCCATCCTCTTCCACCTCCTCCTTCATACTCATATCCTCTCCCACCTCTCCCTGCTCGCTCACATCCTGTCCCTCTTCACTCACATCCTCTCCCTATTTCCCCTGCCCACTTCCGCTCACTCCCTCTGCACCCTGCCCACTCCCAACCATGCATGCACCCCCAGACAGCCCCACTCAGCCCTTGCCTCCTTCTGCCAGAGACTACAACTGGGTGGCATGTCTCTGAGTTCACCCTCCTCAAGGGAGTCTGCCTCTTTGGCATCCTCCCTCAGGGTCACTCACTCAGTTGTGCCCCAGCTTACCGCCCACAGCCATGCTGCATCACTGGTCTGGTACAGGGCCTGCCACAGTATGGTGCCCTTCATGTTCCCCACTATGCTATCCCGCCCCTCCAGCTCAGGGGAGCTGAGTACTACTGTCAGTGTCAGGGTGACCCCCCCTTCTTCCCCACTCTCCCCTGAGAGGGAGGAGTCTGATAGCAATATGGGGCTGCATGTGCCTGTTGTTGTGGTGGCCCCAGTGGATTCTGTGCTTGGGCTGCTCTGTGTGGGGCCATGGTGCCTGCCTGTCCATGTTCATGACTGCCCCGGCTCCTCTCTGGCCATCTTCTCTGCTGCCTTGTTGCCTTCAACCTCTTCCTCAGCCTCCTCTGGTACAGGGGGTGGGAAGTCCTCCACCAGGATGGCTGTGGGGGATATAAGGGGGCATGCATTAGTGGCAGTACTTGGGACTGCATGGCAGGCATGCCACTGCCACATGATCTATATGCAGTCACCCCTGTGGTGGATGGGCTGATTTGAGCTGGGGCAGGTGAGGTGTCATGGCACCTGTGTTCTCACGGTGCCTGCATACTCACCCTGCTCCTGCTGCAGCTGCTGGTGGATACAGTTCAGCAGGCAGGGTCGTGTGTGTCTGATGGCCTTGAAGTGCACACAGTACGCTTCTGTGTCCCTCATGATGTGGAAGCATCTGTAGACACAAACAGTGGTGCACTACATGGATGTCTGTGTTTCATCCCTCAGAGGTCTGTTCCTGCCATTGCCTGTGTGTTATTCCCCCACCTGCAGATGCTGGAACTGGACCCATTGTGCTGACACATCCCATGTACTATCTCTCCCTGGCCTGCAGCTAGCCCTGCACCCTTTGGCATCCTGCTTCATGTGTGCCCGCAGAGCATACTGGCCGGGCCATGGACTGGAGGCCACGGGGACAGTGGTTCACTGCCCAGATGTACCATCAGACCTGTTCCCTGTGGGACCTGCGCTATATGCGGCACGACTGGAGGTACGCACTGTGACCATTGGATTTTGTTCTCAGGCCGGTTTTTGCTACCTGTCACCTGTGCATGGCACCATGATTTCTGGGATGTGAGGAACATTGTGATTGAACTACACCTTTCCTGTGCATATCTGTCTATGCCTGCAAGTACTGGGCCCATCACCACTGACTATTTGTATGTACACCTCCTGCCTCCTGCTGGGGTGTGTCTCTTGCCTACTGGTTGGCCACTGTCCTGAGTGCTGGGGGCTGGGGTTTGGTCCCAACCTGCTTCGCTTATTTTGGGTGTGCTGCTGGTGTGCCACCCACACTTTCTCTATTCTGGGTTTTCATATGTCCCTGTGACTTTCTCTGGGCACTCTTTCCACATGGTTTAGGTTTGCAGCACTCATGACTGTCTTGTGCAGAAGTGATGGTCACAACTATGTTGTGTCTAGTCCTCCCATCTCTGCTTTACTGCTGCTGCTCAGCACTCTATCACAGGTCTACACGTCTTTCTTTGGACACAGCAGCATGTCAGGACAATTGGGGATTTGCAGTTGCTTTGTGTTCTGTGCTCTCGCTGCCTTTTGCCCTGTGCTTGTGACTGGGCACTGCAGCCTGTCTTTTGGGGCTCTGGCCTAGTGGTTTGGTCAGTGGCCTGGGTGCTGGGGGCCATGGGGTCAGTTCCCACCTGCTCTGCTTGTTTTGTGCAGTCCTTTCACCTCTCACTCCACTGCCTGTGGCACATTCCTGTTGCCATTCTTGGCTGTGATGTACCATCTTCTTTTTGCACAGCTTGGGCTGGCATGATCTGGGGATGTTGCTACATTGCTACATATGCGTGGGATGGTTGGTGTGCTTCACAGTGTTCTTTCTTTGTGGTTTATTCAGTTCTCTGCCTCACGGTGGTATTTCATCCTCAGCATTGCACATTCTACAGGGACATTGTTGTATGTATTTCTATTTTTGTCTATTTGGTCATCTGTCCCTGGTGCCTACATATTCTTTTATTTATTTTTATTTACATTCTCTTTTATACCGCGCTATTCTGCATCAGTGCGGTTTACATTGAACAAACTGAAATTACATTGAACGGAGCATTATAACTTGGAGATAACTATTTTACAGGAAACATGGGCTATGGAGGGTTGTGGCTTGCCCAAGGCCACAAGGAGCACCTGTGGGACTAGAAACCCCAGGCCTTCCGGCCCAAGGTTGCTGTCCTCTAGTGGGATTTGAACCCCCGACCTTCCGGCCTGAAGTACCTTGCCCCAATCACTAGGCCACTCCTCCACTTATTCTCTAAGGCACAATGTATGTGTACACTGTATGAGTCCTCTGTACCCTCACTCACTTTGCTTTGGGTCTGCTCCCCTGACTCTGTGCCCTGTTCATGTTCCTGCCCTTGCCCAGCCTCCCTTCCACCTTCCTTTTTACTGCACTCTCTGTCACTCCCTATTGTTTGCATGTCTGCCAGCTTTCTGCTTTCCCTACTTACTGTGCTAGGGTGGTCCTGATGCACTCCCAGCCCCTGCGTGCTACAGCAAGGACTGACCTTCTGTGCCTCATGGGGAGCAGGGCTGCCTCCTTCTCCAGGCCTAGCCTGCAGAGCAGGCGTGTTTCAGCCTCAGAAAAATTTGGGTGGCCTGTGTCCATTTTCCAAGTTCTGCTACTTGATTGCCTGCAAAAGGGGGGGGGGGGAGGGGAGGATCACGCCATCGGGGGGGGGGGGGGAGGGGAGGATCACGCCATCCTGTTGCACATGGGCCACAGTGCAGGTCTGGACATTTTCAGGCATCCATGTGGACATGCCATTCAAATGAATGGTGCACGTCTTGCTTTATTGTACGTGTATGCCAGGTGGACGTCACATCATCGGTTTTATACATTTATTCATGTAAACATAGTAAATGACGGCAGATAAAGACCAGTATGGTCAATCTAGTCTGCTCAGTAAAATGGCAAGAGTAGGTGCACCTGCCGCTCCGTTCAGGCCACCCCTCCCCATGTCTTTGTTTAAGGGGTGAACCCACCGCTCCATGTAGGACACCCCTGTATGTTGAGAAATTAGTTAGTTAAGTTTATTTTGATTTTATCCTGTTGCTGTAAAGGGATCCACTGTGTCTGTCACATGCCATTTTGAATTCTGTCGCTGTATTTGCCCCCAACAATTCCATCGGGAGGGCATTCCAAGCATCCACCACCCTTTCAGTGAAAAAGTATTTCCTGACATTGCCTTTCAATTTACCCCCTTGCAGCTTCATGTTATGCCCTCTAGTTTTACAGCTTCCCCGTCTTTGGAAGAGGTTTGTTTGCTCATTATTTCTCTTTAAGTATTTAAAGGTCTGAATCATTTCTCCCCTGTCCCTCCTCTCCTCCAGAGTGTACATATTTAGGTATACGTTTTGCCATGTATTCCATGGTTGTGTGCACGTAGATTCATGTGCACACGGTATACTATCTCAGTGTTGCACATTCACCTCTTGTACATTTTTCATGGACCTCAACATCCTCATCGGAATAGGCCTCCATTGTTCTTTTACTGCTGTCATGTTTCTATGTTTCTACCTAATGGTTAATGCTATGAGCTAAGAAACACAAAGGTGAGGGTTCAAATCCAACTGGTGCTTCTTGCGACCTTTGCCACATCACTTAACTCTATTTCCTCAGGTATAAAATAAAATTATATAAATTGCCTTGAGCTATCACTGAAAATACATGAACAAAGTTCTGTTCCTTCTCTTAGTTTGTTTGCGTATTATTCTGCCCCCTGCTGACTCTTTTGAGAAACTGCATAGAAGCTTTATTAGAGTTGCGAAGTTACCTACCGTAGTTCCAGGTGTGAGATTTTAAACCGGTCCAGGATTTTTGACAATTTCATTCTGATGCATTATGGGATCTGCATCACTGATTTAAATGGGTGAAATCAGGGACTACAAATATACTGTTCTGCAATGCAAATTTAAAACCAGAGCTGTAAAAAATCTCACTCCTGGAACTCAGTAACTTCCTCTTCTTCTTCAGTCCCTAGCTTGTATTTGGAGAGGTTGTCCTTTCAGTCAATACGCTGCAGTCGGTGCTACTGGATTCTGTGTATTGCTCAAAATAGGCTTCCAACCTTGGCGATCAGTGGCAACATTTCTGGCCTCATTGATGATCAGTCGTTGGCTCCTTAGGTCTTCCGCGATGTGTTTGAGCCATGTTTTCTTTGGTGCTGCTCGTCGAACCCTCCAGTGGACAGGTCACTCTCAGTAGAGGAGTTTGTATGGCAGCTGACCGGTGTTCATTCTGCAAAAGTGGCCAAACCAGCGCAGTCTGTGTTTTTGAATTTGTTCTTGGTAACTCTTACTTAGTTAGGGCTTCTAATTTTAGATTTTAACCAATAAACACCAGAAAAACACACTTACCATAGTATTCTCTCACCCCTCTTCTGGCTTTTCTTGTATCCTACACTCAGATTTTGTGCCTTTGCGTGAAATGCGGCCGCATTCTCTGGCATTTTTTGGCATTGTGAAAGGCAAGAGCACAGCACTTGAAACAGGGACATTTCTATCCGAACCGTGTGCGTCATGCATTTCCTTGTTAGCAATTTTGGCACATATTCAGACTGCTTCTTTTGTAGTTAAGTATATTTACACACTTTAATGTTTTATGAACCAATTTTGATTAAAATGGACATCACTGCCTGGCGTGGGTGAGCTTGGTTTCTCCCCTCCCCCGGTGTAGTCCGACAAAAAGTTATAAATTTTTGAAGGACAACTTGGGCAACTATTTTCACATTTCATGTTTATATTTATTTTATTTATTTATTTATTTCAATTTTTTATATACCGCGCTATTTACAATCAGCGCAGTTTACAGAGAACCAAAGACCAGAACAACAGGCTGCTCGGTTTTACATAAAACAGGAAGATAAACTTGGATACGATAAACTTGGATAATATGGGGATAAAGCTATATACATAGAATATAGATCTGTTAATTCGATCACATGAGAGTGGTATTTACGTAAAATTATCAATAGTGATTGGGAAAGGAGGGAATGTGGTTAAGTTTGTAGTGAGTATTTTGCTCTTTATGTAGGGTAGTATTTGGTGAATAGGTTATGTTTGAGGGCCTTTCTGAATTGGACTATGTCAGTTATGGCATGAATTTCGGGTGGTAGGGAGTTCCAGTGTTTTGGGGCGCAAAACATGAAGGCTCTGTTCGCTGTTGATCGGCTACAAGTCGTTATGGCCTTCGGCATTATTAGGGTGTTTATCGCTATTTGTCTTCTGGATCTAGTTGGTGGTAATGTTTGTGTGAGATCAGTTAGTGAGTTTGCAGACAAACCATGGATGGCCTTGTATGTGAGAATTAGGGTTTTGAATATGAGTCTGCCTTGTATCGGGAGCCAGTGAAGCTGTTTGAGGATTGGTGTCACATGATCACTCCTGGACGCTCCTTGTAGAACCCTTGCAGCAGTATTCATCGCAAGTTGAAGTGAACTTAGGGTGGATTGTGGGAGACCTTGTAGAATTGAATTGGTGAAATCGAAATGCGGTAAGATGAGTACTTGGAAGATGGTTCTAAAATCGTCTGGGTCCAGTAATGAGCATAGTTTAGTCACTCTGTTAGGGTTTTTATTAGTGATGAATAATTTTGAGCCAAATTGAGCTCCTCTGTTGTTAAGTGCTGTCGAGTCGGTGTCGACTCATGGTGACCCTCTGGATAGTTGTCCTAAACTATGTTCGGTCTTCAGTCAGGTGTCTTATTGACAGAGTGGCATCCATAGCTGCTGTTATTGTATTGATCCATCCCACTGCTAGCCTTCCTCTTTTGTATTGATCTTCTACCTTGCCAAGCATGATGTCTTTCTCTAATGATCTCTCTCTTCGCTTGATGTGTCCAAAGTATGAAAGTTGAAGTCTTGTCATCTGAGCTTCTAAAAAATGCTTCAGTTTGATCTCCTCTAGTACTGACTGGTTTGTTCTTTGGGCAGTCCATGGTATACACAGTATTCATCGCCAGCATCAAAATTTAAAGGCATCAATTTTCTTGCTGTCTATCTTTTTCACTGTCCAACTTTCGCATCCATATGATGTTATTGAAAATACCATGCTAGTGGTATAACACTTCAATACTGTAGGTCTATTTCATAGAGGATGCAATCACTTGCAAAAAATGTAAACGTTCCTCCAAACTACCGTCTTGGATAAATTATCCCATAAGATGTAAAAACATTCCAATTATTCATATCAAAAACATTTTTTCTTTTATAATTATCTCTTTTCAATTATTCTTTTTTCTTTTGTTCTTTTTTTATTTTTTTATCTTAAATATTTCTACTTGAGTAGAACCAGGTCTCAGACAATCATCAGTACTTATCACGGGTTAAAAGCCCTTTTGTACTTGTTCAGCATCAATGACCACGGTTCAGTTGGTTAGTTCCTAAACTTTAACATTCTCTTAGGTTAAAAATCTGATCTATTAAATATCCAAATCCACAGTAATATGATTGTGCCCGAGAATGTAAACGAATAAGTGGAACTTAACTTGCAGTTGATCTCAAGTACGTTGTTATCATTTATACTTCTCGTTGAACTTTCCCCGACGCCACCAGTCGGCACCGTATTTGCGTTTCACAATTGCTTCTTCAGGGGTCGAGTTTCATCAAAAGCTGGAAATAAACGCATTCTTCATGTAATTCCAAGACCTGATAACATTATTAATAACTAAAGTTCAGCAATCCCACATATACCATGTATAATGGCAACAAGAAATCTTTCAAGCGCTGGACTGCGTGTTCAACACCGGGCTCCTCGGCTCCAAAAAACGCCGCGGATGCGAGATGATGCAGCTCATGGCCATTTAAAAAGAGATGAACACATGACATACCCAGTCAGCCACTTACAAGCATGCTCCCCATTCTATGCCGTTATTTAGACTGCCAGGGAATACTGTCCCTAGGCGGTGTATCCATCGCTGTTCTTTGTTAATCAAGGTTTGCTCTCTAGTTTTACTATTTTGTCCCACTAGAGTTCTATCAAAGCAGAAACAGCGCAGATCTTCAAATTGATGTTGATATTGTATGCAATGTGCAACTATGGGGGCCTCTTGTACTTTACATCGTAAACGACTACGATGCTCGGTCATACGAATTTTAAATGGCCTAGTCGTTTTTCCGATGTATAATAATTGACATGGGCATCTTATGCCATAAACAACATAATCAGTTGTACAGGAGGTTTGATGTCGCAGATGATAAGTCATATTATTATATGTAAATTGTGTGATATCTTCTGATATTATACAAATAGTACAATCTCCACAAGGGTGGTGACCTGGACTAAACTGTATCAATTTATTAGAAATTGGTCGAAGAACAGCCGGACTAAGTTTCTCTTTAATATTTTGATGGCGAGTCCACACACACCTAACTTTCTTAGCCTCCAATCCCGGTAGCGTGCTGACCACATTATAATGACGTTTGACTGCTTTTTGTATCTGCTTATCAGATATCCCTGCATAATGCCTTCTCTGCCTTAGCTAATGAGGATGCTCAATCCAAAGAAACTGAAGGGCCCTTAAATGAGACAGACAATGCCCAATCTCCTGCTAATTGTCTTGTTAAAGAGAAGACACCTTTTGCACTTGGAAATGATGTACCTGATGAAGGATTATCATTGTCCTGGGATACGCTGCTGACATTAATAAAAAGGAAGGTCCGTACAGAACTGCATAGATCCTCCCTGTTGGAATACATTCACAGACAGCAGATCCTGAGGGGTCTTCGGGTCTATAAGGAGCCTCGAATGCCAATGCTAGATACTGAATTTATCAGTAGTTGGAATATGATCCTGAACAAATGTTCCCTAGATCTAATGGTTTTGATGGTGGATGCCCTTAAACCTGTCTTGGATAAATTAGTTTCTGAAATACAACTGATTCAATTAGAATTAAAAGCGAAAGAATCTGAAGATAGTTACAATAAAAGAATGGCAGAAGTTGAACAAAAAGTTCAATTGGTACAACAAGAAACTATGACCAAGAAGTTGAAAAAATTACAGAGGGATGCCACCGACTATAAATCTGGCTATGTGTATCCATGGATGGACACGAAACGACGACCACGGAGGCTGAAGAAGAATGTGACTTTTGATGATTCCCCGGAAGGCTCTATTACTTTAGAATCAAGTGCCTCCTCTAAGGAGGATTTTCTCGAAGAGGCCTCGGAGAAATCAAAGAAAAAGAAAAACAGTACAGACCGGGTGACGCGAAGTCATGTCAGTCAAAAGAGAAAATCATAATGCCCCCCTCCGCCACTGTGTCTTTGGTGGAGAACATTTCAGGTGTGGATCTTGCCTCAGAATGTTTATCATTGCTTAATAAGGGTCTTTCGTTTGTACCGACTATTTATTTTGATTCATTCCAGTTCCGTGTGGATTTTACTCATTTGCTTAGAAAATTGCATCTTAAGCATTATTTTTCTCAAACTTTGGAGAGAGAAGAGGACATGGTTACTGTATGCCCCGATATTACTTCTCAACGTATTCAGCTACCACTGGTATCCAAGTGGGTACCACCTACCCCATTACCAGCGGCCTTGGCTATTTTTCGGGACCTGGTGTTGCGGGATGTTGAAAAGTTGGAAAAAGAAGTATGTTTGCGTACTACAGCGTTAACAACTGCTGAGAGATTAGCTATGAAAGATCTGACTGATAGAACGGATCTGGTTATAAAGCGAGCGGACAAAGGTGGGGCGATCGTGATTATGTCCCGGGAAGACTACTTGCGTGAAGCTCATCGCCAGCTACAAGACTGTACTACGTATCTGCCGCTTAGTGAAGATCCTCAACATGCCTTGCAAAAGACCATCAAGCAGCTGACACAAAAAGCTTTGCAAGATAAGCTTATTTCTAAAAAGGAATTTAGTTTTTTGAATGTTTCAGCTCCTCATGTAGTTGTATATGCTTCCTAAAATTCATAAGAATCTTTATCAACCTCCTGGACGTCCGATAGTCTCGACGAAAGGCAATATTTTGGAGCCATTATCTATTTATCTTGACTCTTTTATGCGCCCTTTGTTATCCACGATCTCATCATATTTACGAGATACGACACAATTTTTATGTCTAGTGGAAGAGATGTCGGATTGGGCTATGGATCCTGACATCTTTTTGATAACTATGGATGTGGTCTCACTGTACACAAACATACCTCAAGAAGCAGCATTAACTACAATACAATCAACTCTATCTTTACGAACAGATTTGTCTATGCTTCATACTGAGTTCTTACTATCTCTAGCAGATTTGGCAGTTTGTCATAATTATTTTGAGTTTGAGGGTACTCTATACAAACAAATATCAGGGGTTGCGATGGGCGCAACGTGCGCCCCATCTATTGCTAATTTCTATATGGCCCATTTTGAAACCAGCTGGCTATCAGAATCCCCGTATAAGAATCATATTCTTGTTTGGAAGAGATATATTGACGATGTCTTTCTGTTATGGAAGGGTACAGAAGAGGAGTTTCTTCAGTTTGCACGATGGATTAATGAATGTGACACACATATAAAGTTTACATATATTTACCATAGACATAGCATCACCTATTTGGATGTACAGTTACAACGTGGGACGCACGGATGGGTAACTACTGTATACCGAAAAGAAACAGATCGGAATGCTCTGCTACATTTTGATAGTAAACATCCACGGCAGCAGAAAGAAGGGCTTCCGTTTTCTCAATTCCTACGATTTCGTAGGAATTGTTCAGATGCAATGGATTTTAAATTCCAAGCTAAATACTTAACTAGGAATTTTCTTAATAGGGGATATCCATCTAAGGTTGTGTCCCGAGCCTATAAAAGAGCGCTATATAATCATCGATCTTTGCTTCTGCATGATACTTTGGCTGATCAACAAGTGTCTTTCGATCAAACCCATATAAACTTAATAACTGGATATTCTCCACTCAGTAACTCGATACTGAAAATTATAAGGAAGTATGAAAATATTCTTTGGGTGGTCCCTGGTCTTCAGGATAAGCGCATTAGATGTGTTTGGAGAAGAGGTCGGACACTGCGGGATAAGCTGAGTCCAGCCACTTTACCTTGTGAGAATGCAATTGTGGCTAATAGAGGGCATAAATCCTGTGGTCACTGTGAGATGTGTCCGCTGATGTTGGAATCATCTGAATTCAAGTATAAACATATTCAGTGTCAGTTATATGCATGTACGGATTGTGGCTCGAAGTCTGTGGTATATGGAATACGATGTCCCTGCGATTTGTGGTACATCGGGAAAACATTACGTCCTCTTAAAGTTCGATTAAGAGAACATAAAAGTCGTCTGAAATGTGAAAAATTGGATGCACCTTTGGTATCACACTGTTTAGAGCACGGGCATACTTTCTTGCAATTACGATGCATAGTGCTTGAACATGTTTGTAGGGGTAAAGGTGGCAGAATTGTGATAGAAACCTTATTAAGGAATGAGCAGTGATGGATCTTTCAATTGAATACTGTGTTCCCTTCAGGTTTGAATCAGGAGATAGAATGGGGAGTTTGTATTTAAGAACCGTTGATTAAACTATAATGAGGAAGATCAGCGATGGATTTTTCAATTCGAGATTGAGCTCCCTTTAGGTTTGACGTAGGAGATAGAATGGGAAACCTTGAGTTTTGAAGTTCTATAAGACAATGAATACTAAGAGCTGGATGTCTAACTATCGCTTTATCTTGCTATAACTGAAGAGGGATCAAGGCCACTTTTTACACCCTAGTATGGGTGGTTTGCAACATAAGTGCTAGCAAGCTATATAAACCCAGTTCCGGGAGGTAGTCCGCATGCGCGGCGTTATTTGGAAGAGCCGGTGGCTGAAACCATAATACCTCCTATCTGTGTGTAAACGCGGGCAGCATCAAGATTTAAAAAGTAAGTCTTGGTTTTTTTAAACTCTTTTATGTATGGTATGGAGAGAAGAGGAGACTTGTCACATATTTTTATTACGTCTATATATTACAGAACACTCGTTTTCAGTATGATCCCCTGAGGAAACCGATGACGGTGCAACGCCTCAAGCGGTGCCCTGTAAGAGCGTTGGGATCTGAGTTGGAATGCTTTGAAGAAATAGCGTCTGTTTTTTGAAGCTAAGTGCTCGAAAGAGTTTTTTACCTTAAACGCTGGATTCATGATACATTCCTTGTTCTGTTGTGCACAATTACTGCTAAAAAAACTACACCACTGCTTTCCTATATGAAGGTCGTTGATGCAATAAGAGCAAGTTCTGGTTAGGCTATCCTGCCAGCTTGTGAATGAAGAGTCTGAGACCTTGGGGAAACAGTTGTTGCGGTTTAAATTAAATGTGAAGTCTAGAGTTGATATTGAAAGAAACCATTAGGTATACTGTTGAGATTGAACGCATCCTTTAATAATCTGATTTATACGTTCAGCAAGAGACCTAATATCTGTTAGTACTTTTACAATCTACTGCTAAAGCATCAAATATGAAGAAAACCTCACCAAACAGAAAACTACTACTACTTGGAGACTCCATCATCAGAGGCACCAACTTGGGAACACAGTTCAAAGGAGAGAAGATAGTCAGGTGCCTACCAGGCTCGACAGCCAGCAGGAATACAAAACAAGTTGTTGAAGTACTTAGCACAAAAGTGAACACTCCAAACTTGATGTTGTTGTCCACTTGGGCACAAATGACCTGGCTAGAAACAGTGCCTCTACAGTCCAAAAGGACTTCCAATCTCTGGGAGAGAAACTCAAGCCCATTGTTAACACTGTTGCATTCTCAGAGGTTCTTGGTAAGGGGACAAAAAGGCTGCATCGCATTAACAGCTTTAATACATGGCTCCAGACCTGGTGCAAACAAGAAGGATTCAGATATATTGGCGACTGGGGAAACAGATGGACCAACAAGAGACTATACTGTGCTGATGGACTACATCTCTCTGTCGCAGGGAAAAGAATCTTAAGTGAAAAATTCAGGCAGTATGTGTATATGCATTTAAACTAGGAAAAGGGGGTGACGGATGTGGAAGGTGAAGACCTACATGCCACTCCCGGGAAAAGCAGAATAACATCAGAAACAGCCACACTTTTAAACCACACATCAAAAACAAGTGGTAAGAAGTGGGCAGAACAAAATCAATGCAAAATACACAGAAGTCAGGTAAATGCTGGAAAGCAATGAGCACAAATGCTCGAAGCTTAGCCAACAAAGTTCTGGACCTGGAAGCCCTAATGGTGGAAATGGATTTGGACATTGTGGCAATTACAGAAACATGGTTTAATGAATCGCATGATTGGGATATAGCCATAGCTGGCTATAATCTATTCAGAAGAGACAGAGAAAATGGAAAAGGAGGAGGAGTAGCCTTGTATGTCAAAAGCAATTTTAAAGCTACTGAAATGCAGGGGACATGAGGAAAAGAAGAAGCGCTCTGGATTGCGTTGGAAAGGGGAGATGGCACTGTCATCCATATTGCTGTAGTCTACAGACCTTCGACTCAAATTGAAGAGATAGATAACGAATTGATTATAGATATTACCAAGATAGCCATAAAAGGGGAAGCGATCATTTTGGGTGACTTTAATCTACCTGATGTGAATTGGATTACTCCTTCTGCACATCTGGAAAGAAGCAAAAAAATTGTAGATGCTCTCCAAGATGCATCACTTAGACAAATGGTCATGGAACCAACCAGGGAAAGCTCAACGCTGGATTTAGTGCTCACCAACGGTGATAGTGTGTCGAATGTCTGCATGAGTGCCCCTGTGAGCAACAGCGATCATCACACGGTGTGGTTTGAGATAAAAGCCAAAGTACAGGCCAAACATAGCAAGCTCAAAGTCCTAAACTTCAAAAACACTGACTTCAAAAAAATGGCCGAGTAAAGGAGGAGATGACAGGGTGGAAGGAGATAAGGGAAGTGGAATTGCAATGGGCTAAACTAAAGGTGGCAATAAAAGGGGCAACAGATAAATATGTAAAAAAAGTAAATAAAAACAAAAGGAGAAGGAAACCTATTTGGTTTTTCAAAGAAGTGGCTGCTCAAATAAAGGCAAAAAACACAGCTTTCGCAAAATTCAAAAGCTTGCAAACAGAAGAACACAGAAATGAATACAGGATTAAACTCAAAGAATCAAAAAGAGAAATAAGGATAGCAAAATCAAAGGCAGAGGAAAAGATGGCTAAAGATGTTAAGGGTGGCGACAAAACTTTCTTCAGGTATATTCGGGAAAGGAAGAAGATCAGAGTTGGAACTGCAGGACTCAGAAGTTCTGGGAAAGGACTCATGGAAAGTGACATAGAAAAAGCGAAATTGCTAAACAAATACTTCTGCTCTGTTTTTACTAAAGCGTGGAGTGGAGGAGTGGCCTAGTGGTTGGGGCAAGGTACTTCAGACTGGAAGGTCAGGGGTTCAAATCCCACTAGAGGACAGCAACCTTGGGCTGGAAGGACTGGTGTTTCTAGTCCCACAGGTGCTCCTTGTGGTCTTGGGCAAGCCACTTAATTCTCCATATCCCATGTTCCCTGTAAAATAGTTATCTCCAAGTTATAATGTCCTGTTCAATGTAATTTCAGTTTGTTCAATGTAAACTGCACTGATGCAGAATAGCACAGTATATAAGAGAATGTAAATAAATAAAATCCTGGAGATGGACCAGCTGTGACTCCCAAATATAAAATTGGGAATGAAGTAGATACCACACCATTCACAGAAGATGAGGTGTTGGAACAACTTGCTAAAATGTTCAATGTATTTGTGAAGGATATTGCTGAAGGACTGAATGGAAAAGTCTGTCTTTTTGCAGCTGACACAAAAATTTGCAACAGAGTGGACTCCCCTGAGGGAGTGGATAACATGAGGAAAGATCTACAAAAGCTGGAAGAATGGTCTAATGCTTGTCAATTACGATTTAATGCGAAAAAATGCAGTGTCATGCACTTAGGTAGCAGAAATCCAAGGGAAATGTACGCAATAGGGGGCGAGAGGTTGGTGTGCATGGTTCAGGAGAAAGACCTTGGTATGATTATTTCTGATGATCTCAAGGTGGCAAAACAGTGCGACAAGGCGGTAGCTAAAGCCAGGAGGATGTTGGGCTCCATACAGAGATTACCAGCAGAAAGGAAGAGGTACTTATGCCACTGTACAGGTCGCTGGTGAGGCCACACTTGGAATACTGTGTTCAGTTTTGGAGACCATATCTTGCAAAAGATGTAAAAAGACTGGTAACTGTTCAGAGGAAGGTGACCAAAATGATTTGGAGCCTGTGTAAGAAACCCTATGAGAAGAGACTTGAAGACCTAAATATGTACACTTTGGAGGAGAGGAGGGATAGGGGAGATATGATTCAGACCTTTAAATACTTAAAGAGGAACGATGAACAAACAAACCTGTTCCAAAGACGGGGAAGCTGCAAAACTAGAGGGCATAACATGAAGCTGCAAGGTGGAAAATTGAAAGGCAATGTCAGGAAATATTTTTTCACTGAAAGGGTGGTGGATGCTTGGAATGCTCTCCCGATGGAAGTGGTGGGGGCAAACACGGTGACGGAATTCAAAACAGCATGGGACAAACACTGTGGATCCCTTTATAGCAACAGGATAAAAATAAAATAAAACTGAACCATCTAACTTCTCAACAAATAGGGGTGTCCTACATGGAGTGGTGGGTCCACCCCTAAACAAAGACATGGGGAGAGGTGGCCTGCACGGAGCAACGGGTGCACCTACTCTTGCCGTATATTTGCTGGGCAGACTGGATGGACCATGCTAGACTTTATCTGCCGTCATTTACTATGTTACTATGTTTAAATGATGCAAGGTTCCACATAAGGAATCAACACCTAGGAAAAGTATCTGAGTGTCATTGCAGACAATATGTTCAAATGCTTGGCTTAATGTGCAGTGGTGGCCAAGAAAGCAAATAGAACGCTAGGAATTATAAAGAGAGGAATGTAGAATAAAACCAAGGATATAATGCCTCATATCGCTCCATAGTGCAACTGCACCTCTAACATTGGTCCAATTCTGGTCATCATATCTGAAAGCGTGTATAGTAGAATTAGAAAAAGTCCCGATAAGAGCTACCAAAATGATAAAGGAGGTGGAAGGATACTACTATGAGGAAAGGCTTAAAAGATTACGGCTCTTCAGCTCAGAAAAGAGATGATTGAGGAAGATATGATAGAGGTCTATAAAATAATGAATGTAGTGGAAGAGGTAAACAAAGATCAGTTGTTTATTCCTTCAAGAAGTAGAAAGTCTCTAGGGGGTGTGCAATGAAGCTACAATGGAAAACATTTAAGGCTAATCAGAGAAAGTATTTTTTTCACAAAGTGTAATCAAGCTCTGGAATTTATTGTCAGAGGATGTAGTAAAAGCTGTTAGTAAAGCTGGGTTTAAAAGAAGTTGGACTATTTCCTGGAGGAAAAGTCCATAAATCATTATTAAAGTGGACTGGGGAAATCCATTGCTTACCTATGAGATAAGCAGCATGGAATCTGTCTATCTTTTGGGAACCCGACAGGCACTTATGGCCTGGACTGGCCACTGTTGAAAACAGGATACTGTGCTTGATGGACCTTTGCTTGGACCCAGTATGGTATGTCTTATGTTCTTATGTTTACATGCTGAAATAGATTTTAAAATATCATTCCATGCTAAAAATGGTTTAGTAGACTTGGGTGGAATAAGGAAACAAACAGGTATATTTAATTTAAACCTTCCATATAGGATCTGCTTTCCTGGAAGGTGAAACAGTTTTATATTAAACAGAACCATTTTTTCTAATGTCTTTCTTTTGAGGATCATTTGCCATCTATCTGGGACCATAATCTACCCATTATCCCTAGTCATTTCACAGTAAAATCAAATTGGATTTTTTCTTTGGAAGTATATTGCATCTGTTTTATTTGGGTTTTATTGCCATTTTCTGCTAGTATAGTTATTTTGCAGTGGATTGGCTGTGCGTATGTGCTTAAGTAGAAACATAACAAGATTCAGTAGTAAGTTCACAACTTCTTAATCTAAGCATAAATCCATTTAATAAAATATACATAATAATAATATATGTTATAATGTAAACCGCTACTGATCGCTAGAAGAAGCGGTATAAAAATATAACCATATAAATAAATAAAATAAATACATAAAGGATTAATCCATAACCTAAACAAACTGATCTCCAGTGTTCCCTGGCTAATCCCCTACAAGCACTGTACCAGTTTTAATAAAAGAGAGATGAACATTTTGGATATTGTTTTGTTCCTCTTTTTGTTGTGAATATTATTTTTAGTATCACCTGAATGCCCATGTCATCAACATTCCTGCCCACAGATTAGAAGCTCATGAAATTTCAGCCCTGAAATACGACCTTTGACTTCAAATTGAAAATGCACGCAATTTCATAAATGCGGTATGCATGACATTTTCACTTCCTCTGCTAGAAGGTCATGAAATTTGACTTTAAGCTTCAATTTGAAAACAAAAAACCCCCAGCACCATTGCAGCATCACAAGCCACTTCAAGGTTGCCGAGTTCCTTATGAGCCAACTTTGCGCGCTATAGAGATTAATAAAATGGTTTCATGCAGTGGCCGAAGTTCAAATGAAGAGCTCCCAAGTAAGATATTGAAAAGGGCCCCATAGCAGGGGAAATCCACTTCAGATAGTATGGGAGTTGCTCGAAGGGGGCCTCTCCTTCCCTGGGTCCTATTGCACTTTGATGGAATTTAGCCTACTAGTTTCATGGCAAACATGCTTATAACTGGTATTGTAGATGTGCTGATGTCTTGGATGCCATTTTATATAGGGGAGTAATATGTACATGCTTTGGGTGGCATGCACAAAGGTGTGCACCTATAAAAAGGGCTTGTTCTTGGTGGAGAATGGATATACTGGGCAGGAAGTATAAGTAGATATGCTATGTATTTTATAGCAGGGGTGGCCCAAGGGGGGTGCGGGGCCATGTGTGGGGCCTGATTTGCATAAGGGGCCTCATTTGCATAAATATTTGCATAATGTTACCATACACTAAATTTTAGTAAACATGCCTGTTAATGAGTGTATGGATAAAGAAAGACTAAAAGATTTCTACATGACTATAATCCAGTGCCAACCGCCATGCACATTAGGACCTACTACAAACACTGCCCATTTAGAACCCATAGCAAACCCGCCGTATCCTAATAGCACTACCAGGACTCACAAAGCACCAGACCCTACCTATCAAAAGGCAACACTGCAAATATTAAACCAATACATTTCAGAGAATAACAATACATGACCTACTGGGGAAAGAGAACAAGTGGCACTGTCAAATAGGAATTACATAAACAGAATACCTCAGCTCAGTTACACATGCAAACATAGACCATCACCAAACAAGGAATCACAATTTAGAAACAGCAAGACAATAATAAAACTGGGAACCCCAAAAGCCAAACTTGGAATGTACAACAACACTGTAGAAATAAAACTATAAATTAATTTCCTCTTGTACTAAACAAAGCGCTGATGTTAATGATGCACATTTCCCAGAACTGACATATTCCAGTTAATAAATTCAAAATCAAGAGATATTTTTCTATCTTTTGTGCATTTTTTTCAGTTGCAATTACTCCAGCCACTTTCTTCTGGTTTCTTCGTGTCTTCTGCTAACTCTCTATCGTCTGCTGTCCATTTGTCCTTTCTTCTCTCTTCTAGTTTTTTCCATTCTCTCTCTACATCTGCTTTAACATACTAATCTTTCTCCTTTTGCTCTTTTCTCATTTCTGTTTGATCCACTCAGATTTTACCCCTCCATCCTCAATCTCCACTTACTCTCCCAATACCTGGCCAATTGTAGATTTTTCTTCCCTCCCACACAAAATATTTTTCCCCTCTCCATTTCACTCTCCCAGCCACATCCCATTCTAATCCTCCCCCAACATCAGCTCCCTTCTAGTCCCCGCATCAGCCCATTTCCAGTCCTATCCTAGCCCCACCATCAGCCCATTTCCAGTCCTATCCGAGTCCCTCCATCAGCTCATTTCCAATCCCAGCCCCCCATCAGCCCATTTCTAGTCATTTCCTAGCCCCACCATCAGCCCATTTCCAATCCAAGCCCCCATGAGCCTACTTTGTTCTAGCTCCTCCATGAGTCCATTTCAATCCAAACTCCCACCACAGCCCATTTTCAATCTTAGCACCCCCAACAGCCCATTTCCACTCCTATCCTAGCCCCTCCATCAGCCCATTTCCTGTCTTAGCTCCCACCCACTCAGCCCATTTCCAGTCCTAGCTCCCTCCCCTCACAGCCCATTTCCATTCCAAACCCCCTCCTCATCAGCTATTTGCAGTTCAAGCCCTCCTTCCACTCAGCCCATTTCCAGTCCTAGCAACCCCCCAGCCCATTACTAGTCCTAGCCCCCCCATAGCTCATTACCAGTCCTAACCCCCATCACCCCATTTCCAGTCCTAGCCCCCCATGGCCCATTACCAGTCCTAACCCCTCATCAGCTCACCTCCAGTCCTACCCCCCCCCCCATCAGCCTATTTCCAGTCCTAGCCCCCCCATAGCCCATTACCAGTCCTCACCCCATCAGCCCACTTCCAGTCCTAACCCCCCCATCAGCCCATTTCTAATCTTAGCCCCCCATCAGCCCATTTCTAGTCTTAGCCCCCATAGCACATTACCAGTCCTAACCCCCCATCAGCCCACCTCCATTCCTAACCCCCCCATCAGCCCATTTCCAATCCTAGCCCCCCCACAGCCCATCACCTGTCCTAACCCCCATCAGCCCACCTCCAGTCCTAACCCCCCATCAGCCCATTTTCAGTCCTAGCCCCCCCCGTAACCCATTACCAGTCCTAACCTCCCTCCCCCCCATCAGCTAAGGAAAAATTAAAAAAACAAAATGGCTGCTGCCGCCATGGCAGCGGCAGAATAAAGTGTCCCGTGGCCCCCTCGCCTGCCCGGAAGAGCCCCCTGAGTCACCCCCCTCGGCACTGGCTTTCAGAGCTGCAAAGGGAGAGTTTCTCTCTCGCGGCTCTGTTAAGCTCGCCGGCGCTTTCCCATCAGCCCCGACGGGCTTAACAGAGCCGCGAAAGGGAAACTCTCCCTTCGCGGCTCTGAAAGCCGGTGCCGAGGGGGATGATTCAGGGGGCTCTGCCGGGCAGGCGGGGGGGGGGGGCCGGGGGACACTTTATTCTGCCGCTGCCATGGTGGTGGCGGTGGCGGCGGCAGCGGCAGCAACCAGTTTTCTTCTTTTTTTTTTAAATTTTCCCTGGGTTTTTAATGAAGAATGTTGTTTGCGTGGGGCCCCCTGAAAGACGGGGCCCTGTGCAGACAACGTTCTTGCTCAATGGACGGGCCGGCCCTGTTTTATAGCAACAGTATAAGCCTAGAGGTGTAGTCTAGTGGCCTAGTGACCAGGGTTCATTTCCTATGGGCACTCCATATGGCCTTGGGCAAATCGCTGTATCCTCTGTTGCCTTGGAAGAAAGGCCTAAAGTCTATATCATTAACGCTCACTCTAACTCATGAATCAATTAACCCCTAGAGTGTGTCCCCAGTAATTAAATCCTACCTACGAAACTTTTTTGTTGGAAGTTTTTGCCATGGGAGGTTTCCCTCTCTTGGAAGAAAGGCCTGGCAATTTATTTTCCGTAACACTTTGCTAAGAAAACCAGGGGCACATGTTTTACCCCTGCTATAAATAGGGCTTCTACTTTTCTGTTATAACTGAAAACCTTAATAAAATGCCCTGAAAATCGTCTGTTCGCTGGTGCTTTGATGACATGCTTGGTTCCCTCACTGCTTAAAATTACAGCTGCTTCACTGTCAGCCTTTGCTTGCCTTCAATACGTGTGTGGTATGCAATGCCACCCAGGGGCGGCCCAAGGGGGGTGCGGGGCCATGTGCGGAGACTCGGTGCGGGGCCTCATTTGCATAAGGGGCCTCATTTGCATAAATATTTGCATAATGTTACCATACACTAACTTTTAGTATACATGCCTCTTCATGAGTGTATGGATTAAAAAAGACAAAGATTTCTACATTACTATAATCCAGTGCCAACCGCCAGGCACATTAGGAACTACTACAAACATTGCCCATCTAGAACCCATAGCAAACCCACCGTATCCCAACAGCACTACCAGGACTCACAAAGCACCATACCATACCTATCAAAAGGCAACACTGCAAATATTAAACCAATACATTTCAGAGAATAACAATACATGACCTACTGGGGAAAGAGAACAAGTGACAATGTCAAATAGGAATTACATAAACAGAATACCTCAGCTCAGTTACACATGCAGAACATAGACTATCACCAAACAAGGAATCACAATTTAAAAACAGGAAGACAATAATTAAACTGGGAACCCTAAGAGCCAAACTTGGAATGTACAACAACAATGTAGAAATAAAACTATAAATTAATTTCCTCTTGTACTAAACAAAGCACAGACATTAATGATGCACATTTCCCAGAGCTGACATATTCCAGTTAATAAATTCAAAATAAAGAGATATCTTTGTACCTTTTGTGCATTTTTTTTTCAGTTGCAATTGTTCCAGCCACTTTCTTCTGGTTTATTTGTGTCTTCTGCTATCTCTCCATCGTCTGCTGTCCATTTGTCCTTTCTTCTCTTCTAGTTTTTTCCATTCTCTCTCTACATCTGCTTTAACATAATAATCTTTCTCCTTTTGCTCTTTCCTCATTCCTATTTCATCCACTCAAATTTTACCCCTCCATCCTCAATCCCCACTTAGTCTCCCAATACCCGGCCAATTGTACATTTTTCTTCCCTCCCACACAAAATATTTTTCCCCTCTCCATTTCATTCTCCCAGCCCCATCCCCTTCTAATCTCCCCCAACATCAGCTCCCTTTTAGTTCCAGCCCCACCCAGTATCCGCTCCCTTCTAGTCCCCACATCAGCCCATTTCCAGTCCTAGCTCCCCCATCCATTTCCAGTCCTATCCGAGTCCCTTCATCAGCTCATTTCCAATACCAGCCTCCCATCAGCCATTTCTAGTCCTTTCCTAGCCCCACCATCAGCCCATGTTAAATCCTAGCTCCCCTCCACTCAGCCCATTTCTAAACCAAGCCCCCCATGAGCCTACTTCCAGTTCTAGCCCCTCCATGAGTCCATTTCAATCCAAGCCCCCACCACAGCCCATTTCCAATCTTAGCTCCCCCCAACACCCAATTCTCAGTTCTATCCTAGCCCATCCATCAGCCCAGTTCCTGTCCTAGCTCCCTCCCCTAAGAGCCCATTCCAAGCCCCCCTTCCCATCAGCTATTTGCAGTTCAAGCCCCCTTCCACTCAGCCCATTTCCATTCCAAGTCCCCCTCCCCATCAGCTATTTGCAGTTCAAGCCCCCCACTTCCCCTCAGCCCATTTCCATTCCAAGCCCCGTCCCCATCAGCTATTTGCAGTTCAAGCCCCCCACTTCCCCTCAGCCCATTTCCATTCCAAGCCCCATCCCCAACAGCTATTTGCAGTTCAAGCCCCCTTCCACTCAGCCCATTTCCAGTCCTAGCAACCCCCCCAACCCATTACCAGTCCTAGCCCCCCCATAGCCCACTCCCAGTCCTAATCCCACCAGCCCATTTCCAGTCCTAATCCCCCATCACCCAATTTTCAGTTTAAGCCCCCCCATAGCCCATTACCAGTCCTAACCTCCCCATCAGCCCACTCCCAGTCCTAATCCCCCATCACTCAATTTTTAGTTTAAGCCCTCCCATAGCCCATTACCAGTCCTAACCCCCCATCAACCCACTTCCAGTCCTAATCCCACCAGCCCATTTCCAGTCCTAATCCCCATCACACAATTTTTAGTTTAAGCCCCCCCAGCGCCCATCACCACTCCTAACCCCTCCCCAGCGCCCATCACAACTCCTAACCCCCCCAGCGCCCATCACCACTCCTAACCCCCCCAGCCCAGCACCCATCACCACTCCTAACCCCCCAGCCAGCCCAGTGCCCATCACCACTCCTTCCCCCCCCCAGCCAGCCCAGTGCTCATCACCTCTCCTAACCCCCCCCAACCAGCCCAGTGTCCATCACCACTCCTAACCCCCCCCAGCCAGCCCAGCCCATCCCATCACTACTCCTAACACCTCCCCCCCCCAGCCCAGCCCAGCCCAGCCCATCACAACTCCTAACCCCCCCCAGCCCAGCCCAGCCCATCACTACTCCTAACACCCCCCCCAGCCCAGCCCAGCCCATCACTACTCCTAACACACCCCCCCCGCCCAGCCCAGCCCAGCCCAGCCCATCACTACTCCTAACACAACCCCCCCAGCCCAGCCCAGCAGCACTTCTAACCCCCAGCCCAGCCCAGCCCAGCACCACTCCTAACGCCCAGCCCAGCCCAGGGAAATTTTTTAAAAAAAGAAAACCTGTCTCCTGCTGCTGTCGGGGCCGCCGCGGCAGAATCGAGCGTGCCGCGGGGCCCCCCTGTACCCGGCACAGCCTCTCCTCCCTGTAGCAGCTCTCTAGTTGGAGCTGAAGTCAGACGCGCCGGCTTGCAGAGCGCGAGGGAAGAGTTTTTCCCTCGCTGCTCTGTTAAGCCCGCGGGGGCTGATGGGAAGTTCCCATCAGCCCCCGCGGGCCTAACAGAGTCGCGAAAGGGAAACTCTTCCCTTCGCGCTCTGCAAGCCGGCGCGTCTGACTTCAGCTCCAACTAGAGAGCTGCTACAGGGAGGAGAGGCTGTGCCGGGTACAGGGGGGCCCCGCGGCACGCTCGATTCTGCCGCGGCGGCCCCGACAGCGGCAGGAGACAGGTTTTCTTTTTTTTTTTCAATTTTACTTTTACAAAAGAATGTTTTTTGCGCGGGGCCCCCTGAAACGCGGGGCCCTGTGCAAAAAACATTCTCGCTCAATGGACGGGCCGGCCCTGATGCCACCAAAAACATACATCCTCCCCCTTCCCCCTCTCACTTTTGGGCCCTTTTACTGAAGTGCATTAAGCAGTTAATGCACGTTTTGATTGGTAATAACTGTTAGCAGGGGCCCTGTGCCCTGCGCTAACGGTAACCATACACTAAAAACAGCTAGCATCATAAAAATCCTGCATTAACTGTTTAATGTGCAATGGGGTCGGGAGTGGGGAAGTTATGAGCAGAGAGTGTGTGAGGCCTGTGCATTGCAGTTAACACATAGTATTTATTGTGTGCTATTAATTTTGCAGTTAACATGGATACACTTAACATTATCACAAGAGGAGATATTAAGTGCACCCTTGCTAATTGCAAATGAAAATGCATGGTAAGGAACTTGTAAGGGAATGCTGGCCATGCCCATGGCTATGCAACTTGCTGCACTTAAATAAAAGGGCCACTTTGTTTCATACTGTCCTTGATGCCTCAGCTCTCAGCTATGATGACTGCTCTTGTAAGTGAAGCTTCTCCATCCTTCTAAGGAAGTAGCTCACCATTAAGCTCTTGCTTTCACCTGGATCAGCACTCTCTTAGAGCTGGCACACATCATGACTTCAAGGATGGCAGGGCACCACTATGACTGAGTCCCTAACCTGCCAGGCATTTGCACCAGTCGGAAGGGAAAGGGTGGCATGGGCCAAGAAAACCAAGAGGGAAGCCTAGGTAGTACACACTCCCCCAGCAGCCTGGAGGAGGGACTGCAGGGCAATGACTGCAGCTGCAGAGGGAGTGCTTCATCTCAGTGCCACACCTAGGCTCAGGGCTGGCAATACCCAGTAAGTTGGATAAGCACAGCAGGAGGGTGCCATCGGCGGGGGCGGGGGCGGGGGGGGGGGGGGAGGGGAAGGGGGGCACCGTCGCTAGCCTCCCACTGACCCACTGCCCACTGCTTCAAAAAAGAAAGCAGCCATGGGAACATTTCTCTGTTTCCGTGGCTCTGCTCTCTTTTAAACTGCCAGACTGTGGCGTTTCCAGCAGTAACAAACATTTCCTGTTTCTCGTAAGAAACAGGAAATGTTTATTAGAAACTCTGCGACCCAGCAGTTTAAAAGAGAGCAGAGCCGCGGAAACAAAGAAATGTTCCTGCGGCTGCTTTATTTTTCAAAGGACAAATCGGAGCAGACAAGGGGGAAGAGGGGGGCTGAAAGGGAGCAGACACGGGGGGGAGGGAAGCTGAAAGGGAGCAGATACTGGGGAGCTGGAAAGGAGCAGTCATGGGGGGACTAAAAGGGAGCATATACTGGGAAGCTGGCAGGGAGCAGACACGGGGGGAGCTGAAAGGGAGCAGACACTGGAAGGTGACTGGGTAATAGGAGGGGGATTGGAAGAGAACTGATGGGGAAGGTGGGGGCTAGATGGGAGCTCAGATGGGGGTTGGAAGGGAGTGGAAAAGAGGGGAAGGAGGAAGGTGGGGGCTTGAAGGGAGCTGACACCCAGGTATGGCACTGGAAGGCAGATGGACAGGAGAGGGTGACTAGAAGGGAACGGACATGGAAGGGGGCACTGGGACTGGAAGTTCGCTGATACCTGGGATGGTATTTGGACTAGAAGGAGTTGGACGATGGAGAAGGAGGGGAACAAAAGGGAATAGACACCAGTGGCAGTGCTGGGAATGCAAGGGGGTTGACACTGGAAGGTACTGGGAGGGGAGGCTGTAAAGGAGGCTGATACTGGGGAGCGTTACTGGGACTGGAAAAAGGCTGATGGAAGAAAATGAAGAAAGCAAAATGAGAGACAAGAAATGGCAGATGGACTATAGACCATAGAGAAAAGAGCTAAGAGAAGACCAAAGAAAACAGAAACCTCAGATCAGGACCAGCATGATCAAAAATCATCAGACAGCAATGGTAGAAAAAATAATTTTATTTTTGATTTAGTGATTGGACTTTGCGCTGTCTTTACCTGTGAGAGAGTCAGTTGGTCCATTAGATGATAAAGGTGTTAAAGGAGCACTAAGAGGCGACAAGGCGATAGCGGAGAGATGGAATGAATTCTTTGCTTCGGTCTTTACTGAGGAAGATGTAGGGATGTTACCCATGACTGAAGTGGTATTTAAAGGTGCGGAAGAATTGAAGGAAATATCGATACATCGGGAAGATGTATTACAACTATTAGATAAACTGAAGAGTAGCAAATCACCTGGGCCGGATGGTATACATCCAAGGGTGTTGAAAGAACTGAAATACGAGATTGCAGACCTGCTATTAGTAATCTGTGAACGATCATTAAAATCATCTCTAATACCTGAAGATTGGAGGATCGCCAATGTAACACCAATTTTTAAAAAGGGTTCCAGGGGTGATCCGGGAAACTACAGACCGGTGAGCCTGACATCAGTATCGGGAAAAATGGTAGAAACCATCATAAAGAATAAAATTACTCAGCTTGTAGATAGTCATGACCTAATGGGAGACAGCCAACATGGCTTTAGACAAGGAAGATCTTGTCTTACTAATCTGTTATGTTTTTTTTGAAGGAGTGAATAATCAGGTGGACAAAGGTGAGTCGGTTGATATTGTGTATCTGGACTTTCAGAAAGCCTTTGACAAGGTCCCTCATCAGAGACTTTTGGCAAAACTAAAGAGTCATGGGATAGGAGGCAGTGTACTATTGTGGATCAGGAACTGGTTAAAAGATAGAAAGCAGAGGGTAGGGCTAAATGGCCAATTTTCCCAATGGAGAAAGGTGAATAGTGGTGTACCCCAGGGATCTGTGCTGGGTCCGCTGCTTTTTGACATATTCATAAATGACCTGGAAAGTGGAATAACGAGTGAGGTTATCAAATTTGCAGATGACACAAAACTATTTAAAGTTGTTAAAACCCAAGAGGATTGTGGAAAATTGCAAGAGGATCTTGATAAATTGGAAGACTGGGCATCAAAATGGCAGATGAAATTTAATGTGGACAAGTGCAAAGTTATGCACCTAGGGAAGAACAACCCAAACTATGGTTACACGATGCAAGGTTCCACATTAGGAACCACCACCCAGGAAAAAGATTTAGGCGTCATTGTGGATACCATGTTAAAACCCTCGGCCCAGTGTGCAGCAGCGGCCAAGAGAGCAAATAGAATGCTAGGTATGATAAGGAAAGGAATGGAAAATAAAACAAAAGATATTATAATGCCTCTATATCGTTCCATGGTGAGACCGCACTTTGAATATTGTGTGCAATTCTGGTCGCCGTATCTTAAAAAGGATATAGCGATTTTAGAAAAGGTTCAGAGAAGAGCCACCAAAATGGTAAAGGGGATGGAAGGATACTCCTATGAAGAAAGGCTAAAAAGGTTAGGGCTCTTTAACCTGGAAAAGAGACGGCTGAGGGGAGATATGATAGAAGTCTATAAATTAATGAACGGAGTGGAACGGGTAAACGTAGATCGATTGTTTACGTTATCAGAATATAGAAAGACTAGGGGATATACAATGAAGCTACAGGGTAAACTCTTTAAGACTAATAAAAGAAAATATTTTTTCACTCAACGTGTAATCAAACTCTGGAATTTGTTACCGGAGGATGTAGTAAAGGCTGTTAGTGTAGCTGAGTTTAAAAAAGGTTTGGACAAGTTCCTGGAGGAAAGGTCCATAAACCATTATTAAGAAGGGACCCAGGATATCAATGCTTGAACCAATACAAACATTGTGGAACCTATGTCCCTTGGGAAAACTGCTAGGTACGTATGACCTAGATTGGCCACTGTTGGAAACAGAATACTGGGCTTGATGGACCTTGGTCTGACCCAGTATGGCATATCTTATGTTCTTATGTTTATATTTCAAACAGTATGGGGAACTGCCTCTCTTATCTGGTGTAGTACCGCATGCAGATTCTGGCTTCTCGGGGTTTCATTTTAATTTTTGTCTCCATATTTTTATTTTTACTTTAGGTTGTGGTCACTTAATCTGTACCAGTGAGGGTCTTTGTTCTGTGACCAAGGCCAGGTGTTCTGTTAATATGTAGTTTGTACGTAGATATCTGTATTGTAGTAATTTGACTTGTACAGCTATTCAAATAGGTGTTTGGAGATTTTGGGGCCCATTGCAGTATCTGTAGTGCTGCTTTTTTCTGGGTAGGCCCCTTATTCATGAGTTTTGGAAGTGTATGTTGGTATGGTATGATAGATTTGACTTTGTAGATTTTCAGTGACTTTTGCAGTGTTTTATATTAGTTCACAATATGCCTGGCACTGAAGAATGTTTATGTTGTTGTTAGTGAGATGACCAGACTCAGATTTAATTTAATTTTTTTGGGCTATCACAGCCTGTTTGTATAATGCTAAGTATTTTTATTTTGGTTATGCATTTGCCCTTTTGCTGCAATTTTCTTACAACACTGGATTTGAAGGAGAAATACTAATATTGCTTGAAAAGAGTTCACAAAGTGGTTTGGGAAAAAGGAGGGTAGGGTGCAGCCAGCATTAATAATAATGAGGGAGGGGTGCCGATTTATAGGTTGCAGGGGGGCACTAGAAACCATAGCAACGGCCTTGCCTAGGCTGGTAATGTCCATCCAAAACAGTCCCCTCTCCTCAGCACCTATAGCAAGCAGCCCCACTGTCAGTTCAGATCAATCAGAATTCTACATTATAGTCCTAGTGCTTATGGGTATTGTCCGAAAAATCCTTAATTGAACTCCTTTTCACTCTAACTCCAACAGCAATGATCACGATAGGGACAGCTTAGAAGGTAGTGGTAAGATGTGGAAAGGCGTTGAAAGGTGGGAGTAGCTGGTGTTGGGTTAAGCATTGGAAATCTATATGCTCATCTGTCCATAGTGGTAGTAAACCAAAAAGGAAGACAACTGTTCAGAGGAAATGGGCCAATTGGTTCTTATCTGTCAGAAGATTTCCACCAATTTGTAATGTCATGCAGACAATGGAATGCACTTAAACATGTTCATAAAATTTAATGTCAAAATGCTCATATATTTTTACATTCTCTTATATACTGTGCTATTCTGCATGAGTGCAGTTTACATTGAACAAACTGAAATTACATTGAACAGGGCATTATAACTTGGAGATAGCTATTTTACAGGGAACATGGGCTATGGGGGGTTAAGTGGCTTGCCCAAGACCACAAGGAGCACCTGTGGGACTAGAAACCCCAGTCCTTCCAGACCAAGGTTGCTGTCCTCTAGTGGGATTTGAACCCTCAACCTTCTGGCCTGAAGTACCTTGCCCCAACCACTAGGCCACTCCTCCACTCCACTCTGATATAGACAGAATATCAGAAACCCCCCCCCCCAACCCCTAATTTGTAAACCCTACCTATAAATAATGCCTAAACCAGGAGCAACTTTTGTTTTGGGATCTTGTGATTGGATTAGTGATCAGTGCTGAAGATTTGCTTGTGAGCTAGTGGTCAGTCAGCATTTCTTGTTATTCTGCCTCCTCTAATCCTCTCTACCCCGTTCTGCCTCCATCTCGCTTCCTTCTTTCTCTGTCTCTCTGCTTCCTTTTTGCTTCTGTGTTTATGGGTCTACCTGCTGTTTCTGTCTCCCTATCTGCCTGCCCTTCCTCTGTGTCGCCATGTTTCTGGTGTGTGCCTGCTTCTCTCTCTGCCTCTTTTCCTTTGGGTGTACCTGTATATCTCTCTATTTCTGAGTGTATCGCTGTATATAGCTGTGTTGTTGGTGGGTTTGGTGTTACTGGTGGTGTGTGTGATGTTCCTCGGCCCTCTGGCAATAGGAAAATAATTAGAGAGATAGGTGGCCACCCTGTGAGCATGGGCGGCCCAAGGGTGATGCGGAGCCATGTGCGGACATTCATTATGGGGCCTCATTTGCATAGCTACTGGACCTCATTTGCATACATTTAATTTATTTTATTTTAAAATGTATATGTTGTCCATCTAAAATTTTAGGTGGCTTTCAAAGAAGCCCTTCACAAGCCTCTTGTGAGACAAATCTGATGGATTTCTTTGACTGGGTGACCAGGGAGTTGGACCGAGGGAGAGCCCTAGATGTGGTGTATTTAGATTTCAGTAAAGCCTTAGACACTGTTCCTCACAGGTGACTTATGAACAAACTGAGCACCCTAGGGATGGACCCTAAAGTTACTGCTTAGGTTAGAAATTGGTTGGGTGGGAGGCGGCAAAGAGTATAGGTAAATGGGGCTCATTCTGAAGAGAAGGATGTTACCAGTGGTGTGCCCCAGGGATGTCCTTGGTCCGATTCTTTTTAACATCTTTGTTAGTGATATAGCAGAAGGGCTGTCTGGTAAGGTTTGCCTTTTTGCGGATGATACCAAAATCTGCAATAGAGTAGACACCCAGGAAGGTGTAGATAACATGAGGAGGGATCTAGCTAAGCTTGAAGAATGGTCTAGAATCTGGCAGCTGGGATTTAATGTTAAAAAATGTAAGGTCATGCATTTGGGCTGCAGCAATCCAAGGGAGCAATATAGTATAGGGGGTGAAGTACTTTTGTCCACTAAAGAAGAGTGGGACCTAGGCATGGTTGTGTCTTATGATCTTAAAGTAGCTAAACAGGTAGAAAAGGCAACGGCAAAAGCTAGAAGGATGCTTGGGTGCATACGGAGAGGAATGGCTAGCAGAAAAAAGGAGGTGATAGTGCTTCTGTATAAGTCTTTGGTGCGACCTCATTTGGAGTATAGTGTGCAATTCTGGAGATCGCACCTTCAAAAGGATGTGAACAGGATGGAGTCCGTGCAGAGGGTGGCTACTAAAATGGTTAGTGGTCTTCATTATAAAGCATATGAGGACAGACTTAAGGATCTTAATATGTACACCTTAGAGGAAAGGCCGGATAGAGGTGATATGATTGAGATGTTTAAATACCTCCGTGGCATAAATGTTCAGGGGAGAGCCTCTTTCAATTGAAAGCAATTGTCCCATTTTCTTTCTTCTGTCTTCATGTATTCTGCTAGCTGTCCAATTGTCCTTTTTTCTCTCTTCTAGTTTTTTCCATTCTCTCTACATCTGCCTAACATACTGATTTTTCCTCTTTTGCTCTTTCCTCCATGTCTTTATTCCTTTTTCATCCACTCAAATTTAACCCCTCTATCCTCAATCCCCACTTATTCTCCCAATACTCAGCCAGTCATAGATTTTTCTTTCCTCCCACACAAAATATGTTCCCCTCTCCATCCTCACTCCCCCAGTTTCTTTTTTTCTCCTGCCAGTCCCAGTTCCACCCCCTTCTGGTCCTCCCCCGGTATCAGCTCCCTTCTAGTTCCAGCCCCTTCCAGCATCCGCTCCCTTCTAGTCCCAGTACCCCATCCACTAGCATCAGCTCATTTCCAGTCCTAATCCCCAGTATCGGTCCTCATCCAATCTCTCCCAGCATCATTTCCCTTCCAGTCCTCCAGTATCAGTCCATTTCCAGTCCTAACCTTCTAGTATCAGTTCCCTTCCCTTCCCTTCCAGTCCCAGATCCCCATCCCCAAGCCATTTCCAGTCCTACCCCCCCATATCAGTCCTCCTCTAGTCCCTCCCAGCATTAGCTCCCTTCCAGTCCCAGAACCCCATCCCCAGCCCATTTCCTCCTCCTCCTACTACTACTGAGCATTTATATAGTGCTACAAGACATATGCAGCACTGCACAGACATGTAAGAGACATTTCTAGTCCTAAGCCCCCCAGTATCAGTTCTCTTCCAGTTCCTCCCAGCATCCACTCCCTTTTAGTCCCAGTCCCCCATCCCCCAACAACAGCCCATCCCCCTATTCCTGTTCTAGTCCCTCGTCCCCCCATTTCATTCTAGCCCCCATTCCCATTCTAGCTTCCAGTCCCCCCATTCCATTCTAGCCCCCAGTCCCCCCCCCCCAGCCATGCACCAAAAAGGGCCCCGTGCCTTATCAGCTTGAGAGGGAGCCGGGGAGGCCCAAAGCCCCAGCTCACCTCTGACCAACCACGGGAATAAAGAGCAGCGCTTGCCTTCTCTCCTGTGGCTGTGATAAAAAGGAGCCCACTAGTGTGCTTAGTGCAGGGATGTTAAACGGGGGCACATCTGACGTGTGGGGTCATGTGCAGGCAACATTACTGCATAATAGACGGGCTGGCCCTGCCTGTGAGTCATGTTAATTCACCCTTACGAGTTCTTACCTCATAGACAGCCATTGGTTAAATCACTGGACGAGGTACTACCAGGTCTTACTGGACCCTAGACCCGCTGGACTCCAGACAGTGTAAAAGCTGCTCTTCTCTCCCCATGATCAGCTCTATAAGGATCTAGGTGTCTGCCTTCCTGAAGTTGGGTTTCCTTTCTCAAGATGCCCCCACTCATGTATATCAGTGCACATGTCACCTAATTTAATAAATTGTGCAAAGGTTTTGAAATCCTGGCGCAATTTTTGGCAGCTGATTTTCCCATGGCCATCTCCATTTCTTATATAAAATTATCCCTAAAAAAAAGACTGGATCAAAATTATACCATTGCAGTAACAAAAATAAATATATTCATTCTACCTATAAAACTCTATCTCCGCATGAGTAAGACTATGAATTTTGTTATTTATATTTTATTCTTCTCTTGATTGGAGAATTTGTAGCCTGCACCTGTATTATTTTTCTCAGAGGCAACAAAACCCCTCTTTTATTGGAGGAGGGGGCCAAATGTTGCCTTTATTCTGTCCCAAGCTCCACCCTAACTCCATCTCTAGCCCCCCACAGCCTTCCCCTCCTATTCTGCCTGCAGGGATCCTATCTTCCACAGGCAGAAGAGAAGGGAATGGCTCCGATTGTGGTAGACTCTTTGGGAGTCATTCCCAACCTCGAATAACGGGGATGTACATACAGCCTGGACATACATCCATGATGTTTGTCCAGATGTGGGTGCTGGAAAAAGGCTCCCCATACGAACATCTGAGGTGTATGGGGAGCCTTAGATGTGGGCGGGGGAGGGCGGAGCGAGGGCGAGTCATCTCCCTGGATGTACAGAGCCTATTCTGAGGTTGGCCAGGTAGATGGGGGATTTATTCCACCTCAAAGACGGAATAAGTCCCCCTGGACATCAGGAGATGGCGACACAGGGCCAGGTCTGTGGGGCGAGGGGGTGGAGGAGATTCCCGGCAGCCTGACCTTGCCTTTGGAAGGCTGCATTGGGGGTTTGACTGCGGGGAAAGAACATTTTTGTGGCAGCCGGGGATTGCAGCTCCTTAATGGAACCGCGGTACCATATCAACATGATGCCATGGCACTGTGGCTCCATTAAGGTGCCTGACTGAGTTAGCCGGGTAAGTGGCTGAACGTCCGGGGTGCCTGAATAGGGGAACGTTCCAGACATCCAGCCACTGTGTGCGATTTTGCTCCCAAAAGGGACATCTAGCCCCATGGGAGCAGCATTGGTTGCGTCTCCTGGCTTCCAGATGTCTGTACATCTGGACAGCCCAGAGACGTACAAAGCCGAATGTGCCTCTTTCTGTCTGCCTACAGGAGATTGGATCCCTGCAGGCAGCAGGGGGAAGGCCACTGTGATTGCAGGAGAGACTCCTTTTATCTGCCTGCGGGATCTGATCTCCTGTGGGTAAACAGGAGGAATCTGATGTGATCGTGGCTGTTCTCTTCTTTCTGCAGCTGGAGGGCAAAATTCTGGCGGGGCCAGGGCCCACGTGTCCAATCCCATTCCAAAGTCTATGGCTTCTCTTTTATTTTTGTACTGAATCTCGCTTCTCAATAAAATGAAAGATTGCAATTACCCTCTACATGAATGCTGTACAGTTTTAGGTGCCTAAATTTGTTTCAGTAAAATGCATTTAAACATGAAAGTCATTGCTTCTGCTAGGGCAATTCTTTCCATACAAGTTGCACGAATTAACAGCCATTTTAATTCCTTGTAATTTAATACCATCAAAAGCAACTTATGATCATCTATACGTGTATGGAGTTTTAGTTGTTAATAGTTCCACCTAGAAGTGGCACAGATGTGTATCGGACACATGAATAGCTCAATGGATGGTTGGCATGAATATCAAGCTGTTAAAAATGCTTGTTGTTTCAAAGGACACCTGTCCATTATGCCAATACAGTTAACGACGATTGCTAGTATTTTCATCTTTGAAGACAATGCTCATAGGTGAATGTAAAGGGTCCAATATAATGTGCTAGCACTTGAGTATCTGAATATTTGTGAAGAGCTTATAAATACTGTGGACCATGACTGCTTCATCCTTGCTGTTTAGCATTATAATGTACTTTCATGTTTCTCTGCCCTTCTTTTCAGCTCTGTTCGTCTGCATGTGCCGCTTATGCTTCTCTTTGTCTTCTGAGTTGCTCGTTTGGGAGTGCAGATTTATGTGGCTTCTGTGTTTCCTTGTCATTTTTCCTTGTTGATAGTCTTTGATCTCTGGCTTCTTTACCTTTCCCTAGCAGCTGTAATTGGACTGAGCTCTTCTTTTCATGAAGATAATTCATGGCATTTTATTGATGATGAAAAAATAAAAATACTGGGGGGAGGGCGTAGATCATTCCTGGACCCACAAACCATGACAGTTTTCCAAAATTGTAGATATTTTCAGAGTTTTGAACTAATTGTAACTTTTTGAGATCGGTAGCCCGGAGGCCGTTGTAAATGGTATTACAATAATCTAACCTAGAAGTAATTAATGCATGTGCCTGTTGAAAGTAAGAGACTGATTGTTGAGAGCGCCTCCCTGAAGCAGAAGAGCACGATGTCATGTTGGAGGATGGACTTTTGGATTATAATACTGACTGTGCAATCAGATGTGTGATTTCTTGAGCAATACAAATGCTGGACTATTTGTATATATAACATAATCCTTGAGAATATAAGGGGAATGCTTACTAAAGTGCGCTATGGGGTCAACATGCATTTCAGCATGTGTGAACTGCTTCCAAAGGCCCGTGGTAAATGTTACTGTACAGGCTGGCCAGTTAACATGCCTGAAACCCGTGTTACTGGTGCATTGCATGATAGGGGAGGGGTTGGGGTAGGGGTGGAAGGAGAGTGGGCGTTTACTAAACATTGCAGTTAGCGTAGTCGTCAGTAGCGTGCAGTAATCACCAGTGTTGCAGTCAGCATGGGTGAATCTAATGCCACCTCAAGAGGTGGCGTTAGGTGCTTCTGCTTCTTCTTTAATCCCTAGCTGGCATTTGGAGAGAAGGCCGTCCTTTCAGCCAATACGCTGCTGTAGGTGCCGCTGCATTCCATGTGTTGCTCACAATATGCTTCCAACCTCGGCGCTTCTGCAGTGATTGCCAATTGCTGAGATATGCACTAAGGCGCTTGCCTATATGGGAACTGTCAAGCATTCTCCCAACAATTACCATGGTTTAGTTGCCTCTTATGTACATTAATTTTGACTCAACGTGTATTAGGGGTAAAAACCTACTGCACTTTAGTAAACATGCTCCTAATGGTTCATAAGATCCATGGATGAATAAGATGGTCCCTTTAAATAAATAAATTGATGATGAGAGGCTAAGTTCTATATTGTTATGTTTGGATATATTCTTGGCTAATTCTTAGATACATCAAGCTTTGAACTATGTATCTATATATTTTATAAAAGCAACATAAGTGCTTATGCGCCTTAATAAAATAGTAGTGAGATAAAAAGAAAAAAAAAGGAAAATAAACTGATACCTTTTTACTGGACTAAATTAATACATTATTAAACTAGCTTCAAAGGTTAAGATCGCCTTGAATTCAGGACAGCGTGAGCAACAGATGACAATACCATAATTTATAAGTCTAATAATGTATTAAAGGCTTGATTCTGAGAGGCGACTTACAGGGCTGCATGTCCTGGTGGGATATGCAGCCCCGCAAACCATCCTGACTGTATTCCCCGCAAGGCCAGAGCAGCAGTTTGGGGACAGCCAGCGGGGGACAGGAAAGGGTGGAGTAAGGGCGGAGCGGGGGTGGGCCGAGGGGGCAGGACATACAGGGCCAATTCAGGTTACGGCCCTGTATGTCCTGCGGGTTCAGGAGGAACGTGCTGCTTATTCTACCTCGAAGGTGGAATAAGCAGCTTTGACCGGGCGATGGGGTCCCCACCCCCAAGGCCAGGGCAGGGGACATATAGGTCCCCAACACCTGATCCTGGCCCCGGCTGCCCAGCCTTAGGGTGGGCGACGGGGAAACAGAGGGTCGGCACCACAGGAGTGCCTGTGGGGAGGACATCCCCTAGGGTATGCTGAGGCATGCCGGTGCATCTCAGGGCCCAATCCTGCACCTGTGGGAACGTCTGGTTCCCGCAATACTGAATCGGGTCCAAATGGGTCCGTCCTGCTTGGGGCCATCCAGACAGCCTGGACCTGCCCCTTAGGGAATCGTGCTCCAAGTTAGTCAATAAAAAAAGTATCACCTTATTTTTCTGTTTTGTTGTTTCCTTTTATTTAGCTAACATTAAAGTGGACTAATGTGGTAATCCCACTATTTAATAAAATAGGCTCTCAGAACCAGCCCCAGTTGGCAAACAAATCCTCATGCACAAAATTACACCTGCTCCAAAGCAGATGTAAATTTGTGCATGCATTATATAAGATACAGTATGCCGCCATATTTGGTCAGAGAAAAGTCCAACTGTGGCCAATCACAAGTACCCGATGGGTTCCCTAAAGGGAGACACATTCCATTCTGCTTATCCCAGGGGTAAGCAGTGGATTTCTCTTGTCCACTTTAATAATGGCTAATGGAATTTTCCTCCAATAACTTGTCCAAAACTCTTTAAACCCAGCTACACTAAAGGTTTTTACTACATCCTCAAGCGATGAGGTCGAGTATGATTAAACGTTGAGTGAAAAAATAATTTCTCCGATTGCTCTTAAATGTGCTACATGTACTCCCTTAGTCCTCCTACGTTTTGAAGAAGTAAATAATCAATGTATGTTATTAGAAGAGCCCTAACCTTTTAAGTCTTTTCTCACAGGGCTATCCTTCCATCACCTTTATCATTTTGGTCACTCTTCTCTTGACGTTTTCTAATTCTGCTACATCTTTTCTAGATATGGTGTCCAGAACTGCACACAATATACAAGGTGCAATCGCACCATGGAGGAATACAGAGGCATTATATTATCCTTGGTTTTATTCTTAAGTCCTTTTCTTATGATTTCTAGCATTCTATTTACTTTCTTGGCCGCCGCTGCACGCAGAGAAGAGGGTTTCAATGGATTATCCACAATAATGCCTAGATCCTTTTCCTGAGTGGTGATTCCTAATGTGGAAACTTGCATTGTGTAACTGTAGTTGGGATTATTCTTCCATAAGTACATAATTTTGCACTTGTCCATATTAAATTTAATTTGCCTTTTGGATGCCCAGTCTCCCAATTTTTCAAGGCCTTCTTGCAGTTTTTCACAATCTTCTTGTGATTTAACAACTTTGAATTATTTTGTGTCATCTGCAAATTTGATCACCTCACTTGTTGTTCCCATTTCCAGGTCATTTATAAATATGTTAAAATAGAGCGGGCCCAGCACAGATCACTGGGGTACTCCACTATTCACCTTTCTCCATTGAGAAAATTAGCCATTTAGCCCTCTCTGTTTTCTTAATCCACAATTGCCTCCTATCCCATGACTTTTTAATTTCCTCAAGAGTGTCTCATGAGGGACCTTGTCAAAGGCTTTTTGAAAATCTAGAAACGCTTATCAGCTGGCTCACATTTATCTACCTGCTTTTTCATATCTTCAAAAAAATATAGCAGATTAGTAAGACAAGACTTTCCTTGGCTAAATCCATTTGGCTTTCTCCTATTACATCATGACTCTATGTTCAATAATTTTGGGCCCAGTTTTCGAAGGCATTTACACGGGTAGTACCCTTCAAAAATCCCAGATAAGTCCCTAACGTGCCCAGATGCTATGTGGTTAGCATCGGAACATGTTAGGGGTGTTCCGGGGTGGAGCGGGGACAGAGGAAAGGGCTAACCAGGTAGTACCGATTTTTGATGCTACTCGCTTAGCTCTCTACACCTTAAAGATAAGCAAGGTTTTTTCTCACCTATCTTTCAAGCGCAGGGGCTAAGCAAATAGCATTGAATATTGGTGTCACCCAGCTAGCTCCTGCAGCTTCTGGGCTGTGTGGCAAGACCTGGATTTTGAATGCCGGGGCCGCATATGACCCTGGCATTGAAAACCCAGGTTAGGTGGAAGGGGGTCAGGCTATGTGCCGATGTGGCACATAGCACCACCCAGCTGAAAATTGGACCCTTTGTTTGTTATAATGGTTTTTACTATTTTGCCCAGCACTGACATCAGACTATCTGGTCTATAGTTTCCGGGATCACCTCTGGAACCCTTTTTAAAATTTGACATTATGCTAGCACCTCTCCAATCTTCAGGTACTTTAGATCATTTTAATGATAGTTTACAGATTACTAATGGTACTTCTTCCATTTTTTCAGTTCTTTCAGCACCTGGATCTATACAATCTGGTCCAGTTGATTTGCTACTCTTTAGTTGACCAAATTGCTGAATTACATCTTCCAGGTTTATCAAGATTTATTTCAATTCTTCCCATACATCACCTTTAAAAATCATTTCTGGCATGAGTCCTTTTCCCCACAATCTATAGTCATTGAATCTTACAACCAGTCGCCACTCTGGTAAATATCTTTTTATATCCTCCTATTTTTGTCGGGCACAACCAACATGAGAGGTGGGGAGAAATAGCCACCTCCCCGTATTGGAAGAACCCTTTTATTCAAGAGAGCCGTAGCCCTCACAATAATGTAATAGTGTGAACCCACAGCTAAACCGGGTGAAAGAAATTTTCAAATTCAAATTCAAATATATCCCACTTATCATTTACTGAAGGCAATAAAACTTCAAAACGTGCTGGAACCAAGGCAATTGATGACTGAACTGTCTCGCCGCGATAATCTGACAGGTCGAAACTCCCGCAAAGTCATATACTTGAGCCGGAACTGGATGAGACCATTGACTCCCTTGTAACGTATTTTGACAATATTTGCAACTATTACACGCCCAATGACCATGGGAACTGTCCACCTGAGGACCCTGCCCACTTCTCCCAGAGGGCTGAGGCCACTGATCTCTAGGTGGACATGTCTGCACCAACCGATCCCGCAGATTAGAGCCCCGTGTATAGGTAAATCGCACAGATCTACGAAAACACTCATGTACTTGTAAAACCCCCCAATACTTTCGCAAAACTCTTGAAATTTCATTTGTATGTGTTGTGAAAGGTAAAACCCACTTGATGGGTTCTAATTGCCCATTGTTAGAACTAATTTCTGTCCCCGGGGTCTCAGAATGAAGTAACCATTCCCGGTGTGAAAACCAAGCCCTACAGTAAGCTGATTTTATGACTGATTTTGGATAACCCCTCTCCACCAGCCGACACCACAAAAGTCTTGCCTGATCCTTAAAATCAGTTAAAGAGGAACAAATTCGACGGAGACGTAAGAATTGACCAAAAGGCAAATTTTTCCTCAAAGGGTATGGATGATGACTCTGAAATGAAAGAAGACTGTTTCGCTGGCTAGATATTCGATACAATGACGTGGTTAACCTGCCTTCTTGTTGACAAACGAGTACATCCAAAAATTCAATCTGAGATTTATTCTTGTGTGCAGTAAACTATTACATTATTGTGAGGGCTACGGCTCTCTTGAATAAAAGGGTTCTTCCAATACGGGGAGGTGGCTATTTCTCCCCACCTCTCATGTTGGTTGTGCCCGACAAAAATAGGAGGGTATAAAAAGATATTTACCAGAGTGGCGACTGGTTGTAAGATTCAATGACTGTAGATTGTGGCGATTCAAATTGGGTCATTGGACTGCTTGAGGTTTTTTGGATGATTTTGATGAGTCCTTTTCCTACATTTTCTTCAATAAAGACTGAAGCAAAGAATTCATTCAGTCTCTCCGCTATGGCCTTGTCCTCCCTTACTGCCTCTTTTATCCTTCTATCATTTAATGCCCCAACTGACTCTCTCACAGGTTTTTTTGCTATGAATATACTTGAAAACATTTTTATTATGAGTTTTGCTTCAAAGGCAAGCTTCTCTTCAAATTCAGTTTTTTTGTCTAGCATTAGAAAACTTACTTGTGCTTATGATGTTTCCTGTTTACGTCTTTTTGCTCCCTTTTCCCATTTTCTGAAAGATGCTTTTTTGGCTATAGCAACCTCTCTGACTTCACCATCAAACCATGCTGGCAGTCATCTGGCCTTCCTTTCACTTTTCTTAAAGCATGGAATACATCTTTTCTGGGTGTCCAAGATAGTATTTTTAAATAATGTCCAGGCCTGATGTAAACTCTTAACTTTTGCGGTTGCTCCTTTTATTTTTTCTTAACCATTTTCCTCATTTTATTATAGTCTCCTTTCTGAAAGTTAAAGGCTAGCACAGTCAGTTTCCTTGCTGTCCTCCCTCCATTTCTTAAATCAAATGTGATCATGTTATGATTAATATTGCCAAGTGGCCCCAATACCATTACCTCTCACACCAGATCCTGCGTTCCACTGAGGACTAGGTCTAAAATAGTTTTCCCTTATGTTGACTCCTGAACCAGCTGCTCCATGAAGCAATCATTTATTTCATCTAGAAGCTTTACAATATCTCCCTATACAGCACTGACCTAGTCGATACCTGGGTAATTGAAGTCACCCATTATTACTATGTTGGAAATTTTGTTAGTTTCCCTAATTTCTTTTAGCATTTTGTGATCTATCTGTTCCTTCTGACCAGGTGGATGGTCAGGGCTGGTCAGAGTTGGTTCAAATTACAGACCTTAAGCTTTACACCCTCCTGGCTGTTAAAATCTATTGGTTAGCTTTGAATGCCCTGCTCTTTGCTCCCCTCCCAAAGACGTTGCTGCCCATGGTGACCACCTAGTTTTTCTGACTGGTGGCCCTGCACTGTGGATGGTTATAGACCCCCACTTACATTCCCTTCCTCTTTTTCCATGGAATTTCTATCCATAGAGATTCTACAGTGTATTTTGTTTCCTGCAAATCTTTTATCCTGTTTGACTCAATACCCTCTTTATCATATAGTGCCACTCCTTCACCAACTTGATCTACCCTATCATTGCAATAGAATTTGTACCCAGGCCTCACAGTGTCTCATTGTTTATCCTTCTTCCACCAGGTCTCTGAGATGCCAATTATATTTAGCCTTTTATTTAGTGCTATATATTCTAACGCTCCCATCTTATTGTTTAGACTTCTAGCATTTGCATACAGGCTTTTCAAAGTTTGTTTTGTTCATACAATCTGGTTATCAGTGGACAGAGATAATTTGGAATCTTTCAACTCTGCACTTTTCTGAAAGGCACCTGGATTACATTACCTGCTTGTAGTAATTGTAAACCTCTCTGATGTCCTTCAGCCGTTCATTCGGGATGCCCTGACTTCCTTGATTTGCTGGAATCCTTCAGACCCATCATTCTGAACCATGTGTTCTTGGGTGACTGTTGGCTCTCCCCCATTATTTAGTTTAAAAGCTGCCCTATCTCCTTTTTAAAGGTTGATGCCAGCAGCCTGGTTCCATCCTGGTTAAGGTGGGGCCCATCCTTTCAGGATAGATCCCCCCCCCTCTTCCTTAGAAAGTTGCCTATTTTCTAACAAATCTAAAACCCTCCTCCCTGTACCATTGTCTCATCCATGCGTTGAGTCTCCAAATCTCTGCCTGCCTCTTGGGTCCTGCATGTGGAGTGGGAACCATTTCTTGGAATGCTACCCTGGAAGTTCTGGATTTTAATTTTCTACCTAAACGCCTAAATTTGGCTTCCAGAACCTCTCTCCCACACTTTCCTATGTCATTGGTACCAACATGTATTAAGACATCAGGCTCCTCAATAGTACTGTCTAAAATCTTTTGCAAAATACATATATACATCTCAATTCTCTGCCACCCTTCCACCCAAAGTATGCCTCCAAGAATGCTTACATACAGGACACATACAAGGATGTGCAATCTTCGGCACATAGGCCTACATGTGTGTATTTGGACACACAATTTTATAAGAGTTTTACATGTGGAAAATGCTTTCGTAAAATTACCTACCACCTCCTCTCCCCCAGAATTTTCAATAATTAAACTCGACAGTTATGACCATCGAAAAACCACCCCTCCCACAACTGCCCTCTAAAAATGCAAAAGTGGACATCATACTTTTAAATATTAAACTTTGCTTTGTATGTATGTGTGTTTCTGCGGTCTGGCAGATGAAGAAAAGCTATAAATTCCTGACACTTAATGCTGGCCACGTAAGTATTTTTGAATATCAGTCTCATATTTTCTTTACACAGTATAGCACTTTATATCTGGAAAGGCTGGGATAAGTTTGTTCCAGACAAATGGAAGTTTTGGATAATGGGTCTTCCTAGATAACAGAATATGCTGTATGAATATACAAAGAGAATTTTCCTTATAACAGAGCACAGGCCAATTCCCCTGTTTCTTTTTTCTATCTAGAATGGTGCGCTGCAGAATTAAAGGTCTTTTGATAATCAGTGACCTATATAAAATCTACGGGAGGCATATTCAACTGGATTTATTTACGTGGTTAACAGGTCTTACCAGAATATTCAGCGGTGCTTACCTGGTTGGTGCTGATGAATGCGTATCCCCTCCTAGACCATTGAAATACCCCAATGCTAACCAGCTAGCATCGGTGCATTCTGAGGGTGGAATGGGGATGGTGACATTAGTTAGCTGCTCAGTGACAATATCGAGCCCCTAACTAATTAAAATTCCTAAAGTTAGGACAGAATAAATGTTGTCCTAACTTTATAATTTTAGCTATCCATCCAGCGGATGAACATTGCTGCTGACTGGATAGCTACTGTATAACGCTCTCCAGGCAAACCAGTGACCCTGGCTGGATATGGCCTCAGTACTGAATAGCCAGGCGTAAATTAAAGTGCAGATGGCCAGTCACTTTAATAGCACTGTCTGCTGCTGTTGAACATGCCCCCCCCCATAATATTTAAGAATGCCTTTCATTAAAGGGCATCTGAACACTGAGAACACCTACTATGAAATGTAACAATTATATATGTCCAATCTATTTGATCAATTACTATTTTTTAAGAGCCAACAGTATAGGGATCAATAATAACCTTAGTTGATAGGTTTCAGAGTAAATATGGCATACTTTTACTATTAGAACTACAACTGAAAGCTGCAATGCAAAATGCAAACACTTTTTTTTGACCTAACATTTTTTCTTACCCGCTTCATTCCTGTTAAGAAAAGAATGGGTTGCAAAGAGAAGGCTAGAAATGGACTATTTGCAATAATAACGTAGCTCTGATTGGGCAACTGGAAATCAAGAGACGCATTGATTTTTCTTTGTCCTTGATAAAAGAAAGAACAGTTAAGTTTTGCTAGGGACATTCTAAAAGAGCAATAAGGAAAATTGCATCATTTTTATCTCTAGTTCAAGATTCTCTGATGCTACTCAAGACAGGGCAGAGACAATAATATTGTATGTTAGCACTCATTCTATCTTGAGAAAGTATAAATGAGGCAGTGTCGTGACCTTCAAAGAACCTTGAATTACCAGTTTTGTGAGGAAGGGAGTGCATGACATTAAAATACTTTACTGAAATAAATATCTATGTTGTTTTAAATACTTTTTTCTTTTTCTAGTCACTCTTATAAGTCACTTTCTCTGTACAAACTTCTTTATACCAGCAGATAACTGGGATTTGAAAGCAAAGCCAGTCAGGCCTAAGTTAATGCAAACTTCGGGTAGCATAACATAAGTTTAGATAGCTTACTAGCTGAAAATGCATATTTTGGGGCATATGTATTAAAGTGCCCTAACTGATAGCACCAGCTTAAGAACATAAGATGTGCCATTTGAGTCAGACCAAGGTCCATCAAGCCCAGTATCCTTTTCCAACAGTGGCCAATCTAGGTCATACGTACCTAGCAGTTTCCCCAAAAGACACAGGTTCCACAATGCTTGTATTGGGTCAAGCAGTGATATCATGGGTCCCTTTTTAATAATGGTTTATGGACATTTCCTCCAGGAACTTGTCCAAATCTTTTTTAAACCCAGCTACACTAACAGCCTTTAATACATCCTCCGGTAACAAATTACAGAGTTTGATTACACACTGAGTGAAAAAATATTTTCTCGTATTTGTTTTAAATAGTTTACCCTGTAGCTTCATTGCATGTCCCCTAGTCTTTCTATATTCTGATAACGTAAACAATCGATCTACGTTTACCCGTTACACGCCGTTCATTAATTTATAGACTTCTATCATATCTCCCCTCAACCGTCTCTTTTCTAGGTTAAAGAGCCCTAACCTTTTTAGCCTTTCTTCATAGGGGTATCCTTCCATCCCCTTTACTATTTTGGTGGCTCTTCTCTGAACCTTTTCTAATAACACTATATTCTTTTTAAGATATGGCAACCAGAACTGCACACAATATTCAACGTGCGGTCACACCATGGAATGATACAGAGACATTATAATATCCTTTGTTTTATTTTCCATTCCTTTCCTTATGATACCTAGCATTCTATTTGCTTTCTTTGCTGCCGCTGCACACTGGGCGGAGGGTTTTAACATGTTATCCACAATGATGCCTAAATCTTTTTCCTGGGTGGTGGTTCCCAATGTGGAACCTTGCATCATGTAACCATAGTTTGGGTTGTTCTTCCCTAGGTGCATAACTTTGCACTTGTCCACATTAAATTTCATCTGCCATTTTGATACCTAGTCTTCCAATTTATCAAGGTCCTCTTGCAATTTTCCACAATCCTCATGGGTTTTAACAACTTTAAATAGTTTTGTGTCATCTGCAAATTTGATAACCTCATTTGTTATTCCCTTTTCCAGGTCATTTATGAATATGTCAAAAAGCAGCGGACCCAGCACAGATCCCTGGGGTACACCACTATTCATCTTTCTCCATTGCTACCCCAGTCAGCAAGGTAAAAATCCTGTGCTAACTACTATGAGTGTAATGGGAGAGGAGCGAGGCAGAGAGTAGATGTGTTAGCTGATGCTAACTACCATGAGTGTCATGGAAGAGGATCGAGGCAGAGAATGGATGCGTTAGCTGGTGACAGCTAACGTGAAGGATGTTGTCATTCACCAGCTGTCACGACTGCTGCCTCAAGAGGCACTGTTAAATGCAGCTACACTACTGGCAGTCCGTTAACATGACTGTTCCCGATCAGCCACAAAAATCACCACTACTGCCATGGCAGTGCCCCCCTATCTCCATCAGTACAGATCCCAGCTGCTCTGATCCCCCTGGCACACAAGCCTCCCTGATCACAACTCCCCTGAACATACCCCTTCAACACAAACCCTCCCCGAACATACCCCACCTGCAGATCCTACTCAAGATACCACTCATGGACCCTCTACCCCTAATCTGTCCCCCCAAAGGCCATTACCCTGACTCACCCCTCACCCCCCTGAGCCTCCACCCCATGACTCACCCAGGAGATCCCTCTTGGTCTAGTGGTCCTCAGGGTAGAAGCAGTCCCCATCAGCTCATGTCCCAACTACAGCTGGGCCGCTATGAGTCAACACTGACTTGATGGCACTAAAAAAAAAAAAATCAGGATGAGAACATACAACAGTGAAAACATGAGCGAGGGTCCCCCACCGTAGCCAGAGGCATACCCTGCTATGTTGCGGCAGAGCAGCTTGTCGGAATATACTGCCCATTCACACTGGCACCTGCTGATGTTGTGGTCAGCCCTACAGTCCAAGTACTATCCAGGCATAGATTTCTCCTCCAGATGTGTGGATCAGCACACATGGCCTCTCCTGAAGCCCTCACACATCCAATACATGCACACACGTGCTTGCCGTCACAGAAAACATACCTCTGCCACGACCATGCCCTGCACCTATACACAACTGCTGCTACTGCATAAGTGCATGGCATCTCAGGACTGCACATCTGATCTGAATTTCTCAGCCAAACACATACCATTCCCACAGCTGTGTTCCTATTTTTCCAAAGAATTTGTTGCGTAGGCCTTGCATAGCCCCTTTAGCACATACAGCACATGCCAGAATAAAGACTATTGCAGTGCTTTATATTTCTGTCGGGGTGTTTTTTTACTGTTACTTTATCTTGCAAACATCCCTCACCTGTGCATTCTGTGCATTACCACTGCATCTTGTGCTTTTCCCAGACAGCGGACACACCAGATCAATACAGACTCATCATAGCCATCCATTTCTATGAAACATATTGGAGTTAGGAGCACGATTTTTTCTAAGTCCTGTCCTTATTCCACATTTTAGCAGGTGTATCATGGACGTATGGGTGAGATGCAGGGGATATACACGGGCCTTTCCTGGATACGCCTTATATGTCTCTGTACCTGACCACGCCCCCAGTCTACCCCCTCCCGCCCACGTTCTAAGATCCCCGTTTTAGTGCCGTATACATGCAGGGCCGCCCGGTTTCAGAATACAGGTCTAGATGTTTTTGAATGAAAAAGGTCTATCCCACATGTACACAAGGCTTATTTGTGTTTCAGAATGACCTCTATACTGTATATGTTACAGGTATATGCTGTAAACTACCATTGTAGGGGGTTATTACTCAAGTGTGCTAATGTTAATTTGCAATATTTAAGCACAGGTCCCATGTTTCTAAATTGGACCTAGTTAAAGCACATTAACGTTAGTGCACTTTAGTAACTAGCCCCCTTAATGGTGAGACATTTCTGTTGAAGGGGAAGTTTATGTTGATTGTTTGGAATTGTTGTTGGATATGGTGAAAGTCAATAAAGCTGCGACCGGTGTTATGCCAACATTGTAGTAGTGTGATTATTACGGGTGGGGGAAAAAGGGGGTGGGGGGCTGGGGGAGAAAGGGAAGGGGGGCGGAGGGAGAGCACGGCGTCCGCTGTGCATTGGTTACTCCGGGTTTTGTCTTTGTTGATGTTACTGAGCTTTTCTATCACTGACTTCCACAGATGAAATCAATTAGATTTTTGTACAATTCATTGGGCAAAGTCCATGTGTACAATTGCTGCTTGTGTTGCTGGAAAAAGGTGCTTGAGAGGAATAATTGGTCTTTCAAAATTCTATCAGCCTTTCTCCAGTCTTTCATTTCTGTTGCCAAGTCCATATTTTTGCAACCACTTTGTCGCCTGCATTGTTCCCAGCTTTTATGTTTCAACCGCCCATGACTATCTTGTTTGTATGTTCTGTCAATTTCAGGTTGTCTATAGAACTGATCAAGTCTCTTACTCTTCTGCATCTGTTGTTGGTGCTTATACCTGGATAATGTTTGTGTTGATTGACAAATAGAAATTAAGCTTTCACTAACTGCATTGTATTTCATTACAGTTCTTGAAGACTTTTCTTAATTATAAATGTAACACCATTTCTTCTTTGCCTTTCATTTCTGGTGTAGTATACCATGTGATCCTCAGATTTAAAGGGCCTGATGCCAGTCCATTTCATTTGCTGACACCAAACAGATAAGGATGTACACATTCCATTTTGTTTTTAAACACCTCCAGCTTTCCTTAGTTCATGATTTGTACATTTCATTTCCCAATATGTAAGACAACTTTGTAGCTTCTGACTCTCATTTCAAGTGCAGCTACATTAGCAGTCAGACATCCAAAGGGCTTTATTCCAACTGTGTATCATTATTGTCGGCTTTGCTCTGAAGTCTTTGGCTCTTCCCCAATAGTTCGTTTAATGCCTTCTGACCTGAAGGACTCATCTTCAAGTACTATATTACAATTTATTTTGTTGTAACTATCCTTTGGGTTTTTGTGGCAAGATATGGAAATACCTTGTCAGGCCTTTTTTCCATGAAGGTAATGCTAGTGTAGTTACTGTTGTCACAGAAATGTGATCCTCCAGTGCCAACACTATCCCATATTGATGCTGCCCACATGGGTGGTTCGCCTTAGTCTGGTACCTCAGCTGAGAACTTTCCATCTTGGAAGACTCTGCCAGTTGTTAATTTACCGAAGACATAGCTCTCAACATTACTGATGCATGCAAGCTCTTGTGGCACAACAAACCGCAATCTAAGCTAGTGCTATAAATAAATGAATAAATGATTCTCGTCAGCAGAAACTGGGGCACCTGTCAGGATTGAAGGGACTATGAATGGAGAAAAGTACTGAAAAATCCTTGAGGAAAATTTGCTGACCTTTACAGGAGGTGCTCATAATGAGATATTTTGGCGCTTTTGGGCTTCTTGGTGTCTTTTGGTGAATGGCTTGGAAGGAGCTTCACTATCCGTGCTGCACCCGAGACAGAGTTAGATTACAGCTCAAAATGTGCATGTCGGGCGTGGGGTTGCTTATCATAGGATTGGACTTGATTCATGCCTTGGTCCAGCTGCCAAACCACAGACAAGTAAACAGGTAAGTTCTCCTGGGAATTAGAAATGAGTAAAAGGATGTTACAGTCATGTGAGAGTGATGTTTCCTCTCCTGACTGTTTATCCGACAAAAAATATGGTATGAGTCTGTGATTTTGTGGGGTTAATCTTTATTGAGGGTAACATATCTGTGATTACCTCAGTGGGTTTTTGATTGGGACCTTTACAAGAAAGCAGAAACTGGGATGGAAGTTCACCTTTCAGCATAACAGTAACTGGAAGCATACAGCTAAAACCGCAGTGGAATAGTTAAAGCCAGTCAGAGCCCAAATCTAAATTAAAATAAAGGTCTGTAGCATGACATGAATATTACTTGACATCAACACTCTCAAAGAAAGATGACAGTTCTTAAACAATTTTCTAAAGGAGAACGTTCTAACATTGATAAATCTCAATGTGCAAAGTTGGTGGAGACCTAACCCAATAAACTCCCAGCTATAATTGCTGCCAAAAGGTGTTTCCAACCACGTATTTATTTAGAGGAATAGAGACTTAATCATCTGTTGCATTTCAGTTTCATTTCTTGAGCATATGCTTTGTCCCCCAAATGGAAAAAGGAGTCAAATGAAGAAAACAGGAAATAACATAAGCACAGATAAGCACTTAGATGCCCCCATGGGATCAGATTCAGATGTACCGCTGTATGCCCCGATCAGGGCCGGCCCGTCCATTGAGCAAGAATGTTTTTTGCACAGGCCCCGCGTTTCAGGGGGCCCCGTGCAAAGAACATTCTGCTTTTTTTAAAATTACATTAAAAAAAAAAAAGCTGGCTCTGGCTGCTGCAGCTGCTGCTGCCGCGGCGGCAGCGGCAGAATGAAGTGTCCCGCGGGGCCTCCTCTGCTCGTTGAGCCCCTCTGCAAGGGCTTTCAGATTCGCGAAGGGAGAGTGTCTCCCTCGCGTCTCTGTTAAGCCCGCAGGGGCAGATGGGAAATTTCCCATTAGCCCCTGCGGGCTTAACAGAGATGCGAGGGAGACACTCTCCCTTCGCGAATCTGAAAGCCCTTGCAGAGGGGCTCAGCGAGCAGAGGAGGCCCCGCGGGACACTTCATTCTGCCGCTGCCGCGACGGCGGCAGCGGCAGCAGCCAGAGCCAGCTTTTTTTTTTTTTTAATTTTGCCATAAGCCGATGGGGGGGGGGGTTAGGACTGGTAATGGGCGGGGGGGGGGGGGGTTAAAACTGGCAAGGGGCGGTGGGCTGATGGGGGGTGTATGGAAAAGGGGCGATGGGGGGTTAGGAATGCTAATGGGCTATGGGGGGGGGGGGGCTAGGACAGGAAATGGGCTGATGGGGAGGGGTTAGGACTGGTAATGGGCTGTGGGCTGTTGGGGGGGTTAGGACTGGTAATGGGCTATGGGGGGGGTGTTAAGACTGGTAATGGGCTGTGGGCTGATGGGGGCTGTCTGGAAATGGGGTGATGGGGGTTAGGACTGGTATTGGGCTATGGGGGGGCTAGGACAGGAAATGGGCTGATGGGGAGGGGTTAGGACTGGTAATGGGCTATGGGGGCTTAAGACTGGTAATGGGCTGTGGGCTGATGGGGGCTGTCGGGAAATGGGGCGATGGGGGGTTAGGACTGGTAATGGGCTATGGGGGGGTTAGGACTGATAATGGGCTATGGGGGGGCTAGGACAGGAAATGGGCTGATGGGGAGGGGTTAGGACTGGTAATGGGCTGTGGGCTGTTGGGGGGGTAGGACTGGTAATGGGCTATAGGGGGGGTGTTAAGACTGGTAATGGGCTGTGGGCTGATGGGGGCTGACTGGAAATGGGGTGATGGGGGGTAAGGACTGGAAATGGGCTATGGGGGGGGGTTAGGACTGATAATGGGCTATGGGGGGTTAGGACTGATAATGGGCTATGGGGGGGCTAGGACAGGAAATGGGCTGATCGGGAGGGGTTAGGACTGGTAATGGGCTGTGGGCTGTTGGGGGGGGTTAGGACTGGTAATTGGCTATGGGGGGGTTAAGACTGGTAATGGGCTGTGGGCTGATGGGGGCTGTCTGGAAATGAGGTGATGGGGGTTAGGACTGCTAATGGGCTATGGGGGGGTTAGGACTGATAATGGGCTATGGGGGGCTAGGACAGGAAATGGGCTGATGGGGAGGGGTTAGGACTTGAGGAGGGCTGATGTGGTTAGGACTGGTAATGGGCTGTGGGCTGATGGGAGGGGGGTTTAGGACTAGCAATGAGCTATGGGGGGCTGACTGGAAATGGGCTGATGGGGTTAAGACTGGAAGTGGGCTGATGGGGGTTAGGACTGGTAATGGGTAATAGGGGGGGCTTAAACTGAAAATGGAGTGATGGGGGGTTAGGACTGGAAGTGGGTTGATGGGGGGCTAGGACTGGTAATGGGTTGGGGGGTTGCTATGACTGGAAATGGGCTGAGTGGAAGGGGAGGCTTGAACTGCAAATAGCTGATGGGGAGGGAGCTTGGAATGGAAATGGGCTGTGAGGGAAGGGAGCTAGGACTGTCTTCTTGCCTTACACTGGCTTCCGGTCAAGTTCCGATTCATCTTTAAGGTCCTCATCCTCACACATAAGGCCCTCCATTCCAGCACCCCCCAATATCTGTCAGACATCATCCACCTTCAGCCCTCCCCCCGTCTCCTTCGTTCCGCTTTTGGTAATCGCCTCTTTCTCCCTTCCCCCGCTCAGGCCCACTTAGAGCTCACCCGTCATTCTGCCTTTTTCTTCCTAGGACCAGCTCTCTGGAATTCCCTACCTTTACCCCTTCGCCTGGAACTTTCCTATCCCCGCTTCAAAACTCTCCTTAAAACACACCTCATTTGTCAAGCCTTTGATCTCCCCCCCCCCGACGATGGTGCCTTGTCCCCCAGTTGTCCCCCCCACTCCCATCCATTATCCCCTCACTAGGCCGCTTCCCTTTCCCCTTCCTTTCCTCTTTCCCCCTCCTGCCCTACTGTTCCCCCGCCCTCTTGGGCTCTTACCCCTTTCTATCTTTCTTCTGTATCTCTCTATCCTATCAATTTTTGGCGTTCTTTTCTGACTGTATTTCCAGTAGCCTGCTGTTATATTGTACACCGCCCTGATGCTTCGGCCTGGGCGGTTCATCAAATGATGCTAATAAAGATAAAGATAAAGATAAAATGGGCTGATGGAGCAGCTAGGATAGGACTGGAAATGGGCTGTTGGGGGGAGCTAAGATTGGAAATGGGCTGTGGTGGGGGCTTGAATTGAAATGGACTGATGGAGGGGCTAGAACTGGAAGTAGGCTCATGGGGGGCTTGGACTGGAATTGGGCTGAGTGGAGGGGAGCTAGGATTTGACATGGGCTGATGGTGGGGCTAGGAAATGACTAGAAATGGGCTGATGGGGGCTAGGATTGGAAATGAGCTGATGAAGGGACTCAGACTGAAAATGGATGGGGGAGCTAGGACTGGAAATGGGTTGATGGGGGGCTAGGACTGGAAATGGGCTGATGCAGGGACTAGAAAGGAATGGATGCTGGGTGAGACTGGAATTAGAAGGGAGCTGATGTTGGGGGAGGATTAGAATGGGATGGGGCTGGGAGAGTAAAATGGAGAGGGGAAAAATATTTTGTGTGGGAGGGATGAAAAATCTACAATTGGCCGGGTATTGGGAGAGTAAGTGGGGATTGAGGATGGAGGGGTAAAATTTGTGTGGATGAAATAGGAATGAGGAAAGAGCAAATGGAGAAAGATTAGTATGTCAAAGCAGATGTAGAGAGAGAGAATGGAAAAAAAAACTAGAAGAGAGAAGAAAGAACAAATGGACAGCAGACGATGGACAGTTAGCAGAAAACATGAAGAAACCAGAAGAAAGTGGCTGGAGCAATTGCAACTGAAAAAAATGCACAAAAGGTAGAAAGATATCTCTTTATTTTGAATTTATTAGCTGGAATATGAAAGCTCTGGGAAATGTGCATCATTAACGTCTGCGCTTTGTTTGGTACAAGAGGAAATTAATTTAGAGTTTTATTTCTACAGTGTTGTTGTACATTCCAAGTTTGGCTTTTGGGGTTCCCAGTTTAATTATTGCCTTCCTGTTTCTAAATTGTGATTCCTTGTTTGGTGATGGTCTATGTTCTGCATGTGTAACTGAGCTGAGGTATTCTATTTATGTAATTCCTATTTGACATTGCCACTTGTTCTCTTTCCCCAGTATTCTCTGAAATGTATTGGTTTAATATTTGCAGTGTTGCCTTTTGATAGGTAGGGTATGGTGCTTTGTGAGTCCTGGTAATGCTGTCAGGATACGGTGGGTTTGCTATGGGTTCTAAATGGGCAGCGTTTGTAGTAGCTCCTAATGTGCCTGGCGGTTGGCACTGGATTATAGTAATGTAGAAATCTTTTAGTCTTTCTTTATCCATACACTCATTAAGAGACATGTTTACTAAAAGTTAGTGTATGGTAACATTATGCAAATATTTATGCAAATAAGTCCACTTATGCAAATGAGGCCCCGCACCGAGTCTCCGCACATGGCCCCGCACCCCCCTTGGGCCACCCCTGGCCCCGATTCTGAGAACAAACCAAACATCAGTTACATGATCCAAAGTTCCATATTAGGAATCGCCACTCTGGAAAAAGATCTAGGTGTCATTGTGGATAATACATTGAAACCCTCCGCCCAGTGTGCAGCAGCTGCCAAAAAAGCTATACAATGCTAGGAATCATACGGAAAGGAATGGAGAATAAAACCAAGGATATTATAATGCCTCTGTATCACTCCATGGTGCATGAATATTGTGTGCAGTTCAGACGGCCATATCTAAAAAAGTATATAGCAGAATTAGAAAAGGAACAGAAAAGAGCAACAAAAATGGTAAAGGAGCTGGAAGGATACCCCTAGGAGGAAAGGCTGAAAAGGTTAGGGCTCTTCAACTTGGAAAAGGGTTGAATGAAGAGAGATATGATAGAGGTTTACAAAATAATGAGTGGGGTGGAATGGGTAAATATAGACTGGTTGTTTACTCCTTCAGAAAATAGAAAAACTAGAGGACACAATGACGTTACAATGTAGCACATTTAAGACTAATCGGAGAAAATATTTTTTCGCTCAATGCATAATGAAACTCTGGGATTTGTTAACGGAGGATATAGTAAAGCTATTAATATAGCTGGGTTTAAAAGAGGTTTGACAAGTTCCTAGAGGAAAAATCCATACACCATTATTAAAGTGAACTGGGGAAAACCACTGTTGGATTCTGTCTACCTTTTGGGAACTTGACAGGTACTTGTGAGCTGGACTGGGCATTGTTGGAAACAGGATACTGGGCTTGGTGGACCTTTGCTCTGACCCATTATGGCATGTTTTTCCCCTGAAAGGTATACAATATGATGTGTTGATGAGTGGAAAATAAGCTCACCATTTAAATGTGTGCAGGTCTGACACACTGACACAATAAAATGTGAAAAATGTATATAGATTTTCTATAGCCATCTATATCAGACTCAGTAGAAAGTCTTGATGGCAGTTATACAACAGCAAGGGGGAAATTCTGCAGAGGTGCAAAGCCTGCTGGCACTTTGCATAGACAGATTTTATACCTATTTTTCAAATAGAAAGTATATGCATCCTTTCCCTTTGAAAACTGCTCATTGGTATGGTACACAGAACCCATAGACTTTACACCTTTTTATTTGTGCAGGTGAAATTTATATGGAAAACATTCTGCTTACTTTATTCTCCTTCTTAACCTAAATACATTTTTGGGAATGTCTTCTTGCAGTCCTGCTAAAAGTATGATGGCTTGTGGGAGGAATGTTTTCAGTTTACTTGTGCGGCTTCTGTAGTGATAATGAACTTTTTAACAATTCATTCTTTTCCACTGTTTTATATTGTTAATATTGAGATTCTAATGATGGTGTCTTATCCTATTGCAGTTATCTATTGCCATGGTAGGTATGGAGATCTATGTCACAAAAATCGCCTGGCACTTGAAAGAGGTCCCTCTGTCCTGCGCTCAATTTCTTGTCTAACGAACAGATTATTAATATCCCCCATTCTACAACTGTGTGGATGGACAGGTAGAGAGATACCAAAAACCTCCAAGGTGTAATTTAGGAGGCCTATGATTTTCTTGATGCATATCTCTAATATGTTCTGACTGGATGAACTTTGGAAGATGGTCAATCATGTGTAAATAAAGACAGACATACTGTATAGTCGTAGGAACTCTATAATCATTCTAAAAGAAATATAGAACATTGCTGGCTTAGCATAAATGTAACCATAGGTGAGGACAAGATTGTAAACTATAAGTCACTGCAGTTTTAGCATAATTTTGGAACTCTTTAGTCTAAATGAATGTTATGATAATCAAGCAGAAAACATTATTGCATTCGTAGGCAGTTTCTTTGTTCTGTGAAAGAATTTTAGCGACATCTTGTGTCATTTTATGGCTATGATTTTGATTATATTACTTTTACTTCCTCATAAATCTCAATAAAAGCAAGTCTCAGGTAAAGGATCTTTGAATCAACAGAAAGAGGAACTGTGCTCGTTCACAGAATTCCAGTTGTTTCCTGCGAGAGCTTTCAGAAAACGTTTTACTTCTGTGTCTTGCTTCTCCCTTTTTCCTCACTGTTAGGACCAGGTTTAAAGGAACTGAGGAGACCCTTGCCCTGGTTTGCAGGAGGTTACAACAACTTCATATCTGAAGGGGGAATTTATTAATGCTCAGGTAAAATAATTAGGAATTATTTTAGACAAGTTATCATTGCATTTGCATAACTTGAATGTATTTCATGTTTCATTTTTTAAGCTAAGAAACAAAACAACAATTATTTAGGACTTTGTGACTTTGAATGCTGTCAATTTATTGGTGATAACAGAAACTTGGTTAACAGCACGTGACATTTTAATTTGGAAGCATCCTTTCACTGAAAGGGTGGTGGATGCTTACAATGCCCTCCCAATGGAGGTAGAAGGGGCAAATATAGTGACGGAATTCAAATTGGCATGGGACAGACAAAGTGGATCCCTTTATAGCAAGAGAATGAAATCAAAGCACACAAATATTTTTTCTACTTCAATAAATAGGGGGGGGGGGGGGGCTGACCTGCATAGAGCAGCAGGTACAACCCTAAACACAGAGGAGGGGTGACTTGCATAGGGGAGGGCTGACCTACATAGAGCTGCAGTTACAACCACTCTAACCACCTTACTGGGCAGACTAGATGGACCATCCTGCTCTGTATCCGCCATCATATACTATGTTACTATGGAAAAAAATCATGTCCTATATTTATCGTCTGTTCCCAAACAGATGATACTATAGGTTTTCTGTAAGTCTAGTGTGATAATCTTCAAATGACCTTTCATTTTGTATTTAATACTTATTTTATTTATTTATTTATATTCTCTTATATACCGTGCTATTCTGCATCAGTGTGGTTTACATTGAACAAACTGAAATTACATTGAACAGGGCATTATAACTTGGAGATAACTATTTTACAGGGAACATGGGCTATGGAGGGTTAAGTGGCTTGCCCAAGACCACAAGGAGCACCTGTGCGACTAGAAACGCCGGTCCTTCCAGCCCAAGGTTGCTGTCCTCTAGTGAGATTTGAACCCCCGACCTTCTGGCCTGAAGTACCTTGCCCCAACCACTAGGCCACTCCTCCACTCTCAAAATAAATAAATAAATAAATAAATAAGTAAAATAAATAAAAATTTAATACTGCTATCTCTGTGGTGCTATTGATTTATAACAATAAGGGGGGTATTTTAGAAACCCTATTCATAGTTTGGATGTCAGAAAATTGCCATGCAGATGTTCAAATCACAGAGGTGCCCCAGAGCCATTTTAGAAGCCAGTTCTATAGAGGTTCCCCAGTGTGTGAGTGTTCAAGTCACGAAGGGGAGTGACATAGGCGTAACTGGGGTGTTTCAGGCAAGTTGGACATGCGTTCCCGATTTCAGAAATGGCAAGCACGTTGGGACTATCCATGTCTATTCCTTTTCCAGGGCATGAATAGACATCAGAAAAGCTCTTGTTTTGTCTTTGCATATACTTGGAGGGCAAAGAAGGGCAGGAATGCTGATATATCCTATGCTTTCCATGATGATAACAAGAACTGCAGGGAAACGAGTGCACTTGTTTTCAGTTTGGCATGCTGATGCACATCCCTGCATTCAAAATAGCTTGCATGGACATGCATTCAGCATGGGATAGACATCTCCATCCCAAGTATCGAGGGATTATACTGTATACCGCTTTGACCCGATGAAAAGCGGTATATAAGTGCAGCTAAATAAATAAATAAGTTTCTATAATGGAAATGTCTATGTGGCCGTGCATTTCAGGGACATCTGAGTTTGTATAATTAGACCAAAATGTAAACATCCCTGGCATTTTTAAAGATGCTTTCCCCTGGATGTCTCAGTTTGCACACCGCATGCTGTTGCTACTGATTGCAACTATTTTTAGAATGGTTTATCACATTGCAAATCAATATATCCATTGTAATTATTATTGGTAATTTTAATAATCATTTTGGTGATCTGTCATGTTGCATAGAGCAGTTTTTAATTGGATTGTCAATGCTAAATTACAGTCAAAAAATCATTTTTCCCATGCATTTGAGATGATATTTATAGATTTACTTTTCTTTTCCAGTATAATCAAATACAGATGAAGTATTGTGATGAGAGAGCTCTTTTTATCCTGTGGTCGAACCACTGTTATCATGGTTGGGCTCACTTAAAGGGAGCACCGGTGACCAGGGATGTCCACCTTCAACTATAATAGCTCTCTTTCCCTTTGGTTGAGACCTCCAGTACTTGGAAGCTGCCAGGACATGAAACACGAGGATTCTGGGAGGAGGGAGTGAACACTGGACATCAGGCAGAGGAGGAGGCAGGAGAAGTACCAGACCTAGAACAAAATACAAAAGGCAGGCAGAAATAGACTTCAGGGCACAGTAGTCAGGGCAGGTAGAGAATGTTCATTACGAATAGGCAAACTGAAGTCAAATAACAAGAAACAGAGAACAAGGCACTCAGAACTCCCATGAGAGAGTTATCTGAGGACAGGGAAAGCTGGGAGTTCCAGGGTATATATTTGTGCAGGGAACAAGTCAGTGGAAACCTTCGACAAGGCTCAGTCAATCCAAAGGATGTTAGGAAGGGACATATCAGATGGTTGGTGCATCATAAGGCTGAGAAAGGCCAGTAGTATTGAAAAGTAGGAAGAAGCCTGGGCTCACTTCCTATTTAAGACCCATCTCCTATAGGGTTGGTGCATTACAATTGTTTTATTACTTTTAGATTATCTTATTCTGAGAGAATTAAAGAAGGGTAGAAGCCATGTTAGTCCACTCTAATGGTAGTTAAATAAAAAAGGGAAATAAAGAGGAAAATAAGGTGACACCTTTTTACTGGACAAACTTAATACATTTGTAGACTAGCTTTCAAAGGTAAAAACTTCTTCAGATCAGTATTGTCATATGCTGTTTTGTTATTCATTATACGTATAATATGACATTCCTTGTAAAACAAACTTGCTTTGTTAATTGTTGTTCACTGTAAACTGCAACTGAACTCTGGAAGATGCGGTATATAAATGTGTGTAAATAATAAATAATAATAATAATTGTCCTAACTTGAAGAAGAAGGCTTTACCTTTGAAAGCTAGTCTGCAAATGTATTAAATTACCAGAAACAAAATAACAATGCCCTACAAACATAAATCCAAAAACAAAAATAGAGCAATAATGGCTGAGCGCTATAGTATATATTTAAATGTTGGAAGATTGGTCTTGACGTACAGTCCCCTCTCGCAACCTCCCTTCTGTTTTACTCAGTGAAAGGTTTTTTTAAAAATGTAAACCATTGTAATCATGTGAAAAAAAGCACACGACAATGCCTTTTTTCATTGGCTCTGTTATGTGGTTTAAATTTCAGCAGTTTCCTGTGGCGCCTAAAATGTTTGGTTGCCATTTACCATTGCGGTCTTTGGAGCGTTGAAGCAGGGCGTGTATTGCTGACAGCGTCCTAAATGCAGTGCTGTGTCTGCTGCTGATACCGCGAAAGGAGGATTCTCTGCAATGAAGACTGTTTGTGGAGGTCATTTTCTCAGATAAATGCATAAATGTTTTGGCGCTTTTATAACTGACTTTAGTAAATTACTGTGGTTTACAGAATGATTTCCTGAGATGGGGTGTATGCACAGTTACATGCACAGTTTTCACAGAAACTTTCATGTTTTAATTGTGTGAGGCGCATTGTTGTGTGCTTTTTTCACATTATTACAACAATGGTTTACATATTTTAAAAAAACTTTCACTGAGTAAAATGGAAGAGAGGTCGCGAGAGGGGATTGTACCTCAAGACCAATCTTCCAACATTTAAATATATACTATAGCGTTCAGCTATTATTGCTCTATTTTTGTTTTTGAATGTATTAAGTTAGTCTAATAAAAAGGTATCACCTTATTTTTCTCTTGATAGAATTAAAACGAGAGTAGTTGAAGAAAGAAAGCATAATCAAAGAGGGTACTTCTTCAAGAAAGATGTAAACAAATTAACACAGCTATGGAATTCGGTTGCTTAGCATTATAGTACAATTGTTGAAGTGCTTACAAAATCATATCACTGTGCCTGTAATGTGCCATGATATTTCAATACTCTGAGTTTATAAGCAGCTTTTACAGCAAGCAGAACTACGAGGCCGCGGGCAGGGTCCCGGCGGCCGAGGCTAACCGGGCGCGCGGCCCGGCGTGGGGACCCTGTGCGCGGCCTGGTCGGGTTATGCGCGCTCGGCCTAGGCGGGCACGAGCGCGCATCTTTCAAATTGATTGGCTCCCTGGGGTGGCAGCCCCGAGGGAGCTAATTAGAGCCGCTGTTGTGGGGCGCGAGGGGGGATCGGGGCCGAGCAGCCTCCGCGTGGTCAGTCGTGCGGAGGCTGCTTCGGTGCCGGCGTCCCTCCTCGTGGTGCTCCTTTACCTGGTGGTGGTGCTCGGCGTTTGGGGCTGCTTTGTGCCTTGCTGCTGCGTCGGAGTGCTGGGTGAGTGTTGCAGCATGTCCGCCGACGTCGGGTCTTGAGGGCCTTTTTGTTAGGAGGCTTCCTGGGGCTGCCGGTGTGCGGTCCTTAAAATAAAACAAACAAACAAAAAAAAAAAACAACCCAGAGAAGCTCTTCAAATTGCCTAATTTGACGCAAAAAGGGGATGCCTGGTAGGGCAAAAGCTGGGGGCCTTGCCCCCAAAAAGGCTTCCGTCAAGGGGAGGGGCTCCCGGTCACGGGGGGGCACTGGGAGGGGGTGGGGGTTGCCCGGGCCAGTTGGTGGGGGGGGGGGGTGGGGGCTGCAGCGACGGGAGGTGGGGGTGTGAACGGGGCAGGGGAAGTGTGGTGCGGGGCCGGAAAGGCCGGGGGGGTTCCCTCCCGCCCTGTGGCTCGCTGGGGGTAGGTGAGGGATTGATGGGGACTGGAGAGGTGAGGGGAGGGGATCTTGGTGGGGGGGCTGGTGTGGGGACGGTTGGGGGGGATTTTGGGGCTCCGGGCCAAGGGGGGGCTTCGGCCTGATGGGGCACCTTGGGGAGCAGGCTGTGGTGGGCCCGTGGGGTGGCTCCCCGGCCCCGGGGGGTTCGGCTCGACGGGGAGGGCTTCCCCATGGGATCAGTGGATGTCAGGGGGGCAGGGTACTTCCAGGGCGGGGTGGGGGGGTCCTTGGCCTCCGGCGTGGCCGGTGTCGGTTTCCCCCCCTGTTTTTCCCTTTTTGTCTCCGCAGGGCCAGTTTATGGCGCAGACTTCGTGGCCCGTGGGCTCGGTGCGAGGAGAGAACTGGGTGAGTTCCCCGGTTGGAGCGGAGACGCAGCGTGGAGCGTCAGCGGAGGCGGCTCAGCGGTGTTCAAGGGATTCTGCATGCGCTGATGGCGGGGACCTCGCGGTGGATGGTGAGCGGATGGCTTCGTCGGGTGAGTTACTGGTTGAAGGGGGTGTGTCATACAAGGATGTAGGGGGGGCGGTGCGAAAAAAGCATCGGTGCTCGTGTCGGCGACGTCGCAGCTCCGACTCGTCCTCATCTTCCTCATCCTCGAGTAGTTCGTCCGGGGGGTCGGACAGGTGGGGGGATCGGCAGCTTCCGGGTGTTGGGGGGGGAGTGGGTGCAAGTGGGGGGGCCTCTTCGGTGGTGTCTTTGCCGGAATTGTGGGCAGGGGTACCACGGAAGCTGAGGCGTAAAATCCGCAAGCGGCGCTATATTGATATCTTCCGTTTGTTGGAGGGGCGGAAGCGCTCAGGTGAAAGCAGAAAAAAGCGAAAAGACGATGAGAAGGCTGGGCGGGTGCGAAAGGTTGCGCGTAACGTGATCAACTGGACGCGTTCCTTTTTACGGTTGGCTAGTGTGTGGGGGCATAACGATCCGTCGCAGTACGAAATGTTATTGACGTATGCCGATTCCATCCTTGAGGCGTCTCAGACGCATGAGGGCTGGTCTTGGCTCAATTATGACGAGAAGTTTAGGGACAAGATGGAAGAAAGTCGGGTGCTTTCTTGGGGCACGCAGGATATTAACCTGTGGTTGACCCAGATGTCGGCTAGGTCCAGTGCGAGTTCTAGTGGCGTGGCTAAGAGTGGTGTCGGGGCGGTGGGTGGGGCGGCGCGGCCCTTTCGAGGAGGGGCGGCCGGGGTGCCTGCAAAGGCAGTCTCGGCCGGGAGCGGTGATGTGTGCTGGCGTTACAACCGTTCCACCTGCCCCTTTCCCGATTGCAAGTTCCAGCACGTCTGTTCCTTGTGCGGGGGTCCTCATTCCGCGGTTAAGTGCCTTAAAAAAGGCACCTCTGGCATGGCCGCCCCTGCCCCAAAAGGGCAGTGAGTGGCGAGAGCGCGCCCCCACCCCGGTGCGGGTAGAGGTGTTGGTGAGGTGGCTGACTCTTTATCCCCGAAGGCGGGAGGCGGCGATTTTGGGCTCTGGGTTTCGACATGGTTTCGTGATCCCGGTAAGGGGGGTGGTGTTGGCGCCTTCGGCTCGGAATTCTCCCTCGGTTCGTCGTTGGGTGACGGTGGTGCAGGACAAATTGTTGAGTGAGTTGCGATTGGGTAGGGTGGCTGGCCCCTTTGCGGAACCGCCCTTTCCCAACCTGGTGATTTCGCCTTTAGGTGTTGTGCCCAAGAAGGAGCCGGGCAAATTCCGCCTGATTCACAATTTGTCCTGTCCCGTCGGGGCTTCGGTGAATGATTTTATCCCGCGTCAACTGTGTTCGGTTCGTTATGCTTCTTTTGACAAGGCGGCTTCGCTGGTGCGCGGGGCCGGTCGGTCGGCATTGCTGGTGAAGGTGGACATCGAATCGGCTTTTCGTTTGTTACCTGTCCATCCGGCTTCATTCCCTTTGTTGGGATTTTGTTTTCAGGACATGTATTACTTTGATAAGTGTATGCCGATGGGCTGTTCTATCTCTTGTGCTTACTTTGAGATGTTTAGCACTTTCTTGGAGTGGGCGTTGGTTAAGGAATCCGGTTTGTCGTCTGTGGTGCATTACCTGGACGATTTCTTGTTTGTGGGAGCGGCAGATTCGGGGGAGTGTCAGAAGCTGCTATCGGGCTTCGTGCGGTTGGCTCAGGAGTTCGGGGTCCCCTTAGCGGACGGGAAGACTGAAGGTCCTGCTACGCGGTTGACCTTTTTGGGCGTGGAGCTGGATTCCGCGGACATGGTGGCGCGGTTGCCTCGCGATAAAGTCGTTCGCTTGCGAATTTCAGTGGCTAATGTGTTGTCGGTTGGTAAGGTTTCCTTGCGGGAGTTGCAGTCCCTATTAGGGTCCTTAAATTTTGCCTGTAGGGCGATTCCGATGGGGAGAGTGTTTTCCAGGAGGTTGGCTTGTGCGACGGCTGGGGTGCGGAAACCTCATCATCGGATTCGGGTGACGGCGGCAATGCGCGCGGATTTGCGGGTGTTGGGATCGTTTTCTGGAGGATTTCAACGGGACTTCAGTGCTTTTGGAGCCTGAAGTTTCTAGTAATGATTTACAATTGTACACTGATGCTGCAGGAGGGGCGGGGTTGGGAGTGTATTTCGGGGGGGCATGGTGCGCTGACCGGTGGCCGGCGTCTTGGGCGGTGGCGGGGCTGACCAGGAATATCACATTTTTTGAGCTCTTTCCGCTTCTGGTAGTTTTGGAGCTCTGGCCGGAGCGTTTGCGGAACAGGAGGGTGCTTTGGTGGTGTGATAATGCGGCGGTGGTCAGTGTGATTAACCGGTACACTCCAAGGTGCGTGTGGGTGGCTAGCTTGATGCGGGAAGTTGTCCTAGCATGTCTGCGGCTGAATGTGGCGGTGCGGGCGCGTCACCTACCAGGGTCCACTAATGAGATTGCTGATGCTCTTTCTCGCTTTCAGTGGGAGCGGTTCCGGGCGTTGGCCCCCGAAGCGGACGAGGATGGAGTGGTGGTCCCAGAGAAATTGTGGAGCATTGGCCTCAAGAGATGCTAGACCTTCTGAGGAGTTCGTTGTCTGCGTGGACCTGGTCTGCGTATTGTAGGGGGTGCGACCGGGTGGTCGCTTTTTTTGTTGTCGCGCGGGTGGGGGGCTGGGGGGGTCCCGGAAGGTTTGCTTGGCCAATATATTGTGGCGGCCAAGGGCGCTGGGTTTTCGCGTTCGGCGGTGCGCTCGCATTTGGCGGGGTTTCACTTTTTTGCGAGCGCAGTCGGTTGGGGTCTCCCGGCTGGGGGGGCCTTAACGCGCCGGTTGCTGCAAGGTTGGGAACGGGCGCAGCCGACCCCGCGTGATGCGAGGTTGCCGATCACCCACGGCCTCCTCGTGCGGGTGTGTGGAGCGTTGGAGCGGGTGGCTTCATCTGCGTATGAGGCCTTATTGTTCCGGGCGGTTTTTTTTGCCTGGCATTTTTTGGGGCGTTTCGGATTGGGGAGCTGGTTGCGGGTTCTGGGCGGGGGGGGAGTGTTGGGGGTCTGTTGGCTTGTCACGTCCGGATCGTGGAGGGGGGGGCGCGGATTCTTTTGGCTAAGTCCAAAACGGATCCGATGGGTAAAGGTTTATGGGTATGTCTTGGTGTGGGTGCGGATCCACGGACTTGTCCGGTTCGTGCCCTGCTACAGTTTGTGGCCGTGCGTCCAGAGGGTGCATTGGGGTTTTTCGTCCACGCGGATTTGCGGGCGGTCACCCGTTTCCAAGTTTCCGCGGTGCTGCGGCTGGCGTTGTCCGCAGTGGGTGAAGACCCGCTTCGATTTGTTCCTCACTCTTTTCGGATTGGTGCAGCCACTAGTGCGGCGGCTGCGGGGTTACCGGCGCACGTCATCCAGGCCATTGGGAGGTGGCGTTCTTCAGCTTTCAAAGGGTATGTGCGGCTGTAGGCGCTTGGGTTTTGCGGGGTGGGTTCCTTAACTGTTTATTTCTTTTTCAGATGTGAGTGTCGGTCCTGGTGGATGTTGGGTTGCTGGCCACTCCTTCGTCCATTGGGCGGGTCTGCGCGCGGTTAGACCGCCCTATCGGCGCCAATTTGGGATTGAACCCGTCGTCGGTGGCTGTCCAATGGCTGGGTGTGCGAGGCATGCGGTGGCCGCATCTGCTGCCTTTGCTGCGAAGCCACGGGAGGACGTCGCAGTGGCCGGCCGCCCTGTTGGTACATCTGGGTGGAAACGATATATCATCCTGGTCCTGCCTGCAGTTGATTCGGGCGATTCAAGAGGATCTCGGACTGGTGTTGCGGATGATGCCTGGGGTTATTGTTCTTTGGTCAGAAATTGTTCCAAGGCCGGCTTGTTGGGAGCAACGTCGTTGGTCCCGGGGGTTGACAAAGGTCAATCGTCAGATTGGTCGTTGGGTTTGTCAGCTGGGGGGGGTACCAGATCCTGCATGACTGGGCGGATGTGGGATGTGCGGGTCTGTATCGGGCTGATGGGGTGCATTTGTCGCCGGTTGGCTTGGACCTGCTTCTTAATGATTGGCAGGAGGCCTTGGAATACATGTCTGGCCATGATGTTCGCTGGTCGCAGCTTTTGGCCGGGGGGGGGGCGGCACATGAACAGGGTTATGTGCCGGTGGCGGGATCCCGGAGGTTTCCGGGGTCCGGAGCAGCAGGCTACAGTTGGGCGGGGGCGGGGTGCCCCTGACCCGGTCAAACCCTCGGACGACTTTTGCTGAACGGCGAAGTCGGGGAGAGGGGTATGGTAACTTGCCGGGTGGCGAGTTACGGTATTAGCGGTGGCAGGCACTTTGCTGAGGATGGCTGGTGCAGCCGGGTGCCGCTAATTGAGTGGTTTGGAAATGTAATTGTTGGACTGTTAACAATTTGTTGGCTAATAAAAGCTGCGACCAGTTTTGTTCCATAAAAGGTTGGTGTGTGGTGTTTTTGTGGAGGGGGGGGGGGTTGTGTGGGAGAAGAGGGTGTAAGGCAGGGGCCTGCAGCGACGGGTCCGCCTGCCTTGGTTACTACGAGGCCGCGGGCAGGGTCCCGGCGGCCGAGGCTAACCGGGCGCGCGGCCCGGTGCGGGGACCCTGTGCGCGGCCTGGTCGGGTTATGCGCGCTCGGCCTAGGCGGGCACGAGCGCGCATCTTTCAAATTGATTGGCTCCCTGGGGTGGCAGCCCCGAGGGAGCCAATTAGAGCCGCTGTTGTGGGGCGCGAGGGGGGATTGGGGCCGAGCAGCCTCCGTGTGGTCAGTCGTGCGGAGGCTGCTTCGGTGCCGGCGTCCCTCCCTCCCTCCCTAACGTCAGGCGGTGGGGGGGGGGGTTTGTTGGGGTGTTGCAGTGGGGGGTGGGGGGGGCGGGATCCCGGAGGTTTCCGGGGTCCGGAGCAGCAGGCTACAGTTGGGCGGGGGCGGGGTGCCCCTGACCCGGTCAAACCCTCGGACGACTTTTGCTGAACGGCGAAGTCGGGGAGAGGGGTATGGTAACTTGCCGGGTGGCGAGTTACGGTATTAGCGGTGGCAGGCACTTTGCTGAGGATGGCTGGTGCAGCCGGGTGCCGCTAATTGAGTGGTTTGGAAATGTAATTGTTGGACTGTTAACAATTTGTTGGCTAATAAAAGCTGCGACCAGTTTTGTTCCATAAAAGGTTGGTGTGTGGTGTTTTTGTGGAGGGGGGGGGGGGGGTTGTGTGGGAGAAGGGGGTGTAAGGCAGGGGCCTGCAGCAACGGGTCCGCCTGCCTTGGTTACAAGACTGGAGAAAGACACTAATGGTTTACTTAATGAAAGTATATTTTAAGGCTTTTAAAAACTCTAAGGGCTATGTTTACTAAATGGCGGTAGCGGTTTCTGTGTGATACCTGAACCGCGGCCCCATTGATTTCAATGGGGCCACGGCTCCAATATCGCATGGAAGCCGCTACCACCATTTAGTAAACATACCCCTAAGGCTGATTGAAGGATGCTAGAAAAACATTTTATACTTTAAAATCCAGACAGCCATCTCTAGACCTGCTGAGCTCTTTGGTATTGTGTGTTGTTGTTAAAGAAGTCTGACTCTCAAACAACCACTCATTATCTGTCAGCTGATAAATTTGTTGGCTATTTTAATGCCAGACAAAAGTCCAGTTCTACTTATACGGCTTTAGCTATGGATTCAATAACTTAGGTCAATGTGTAGCTGCAGGCTTCTCAGGTTCACTGGAATGACTTTACCTTAGATGAAACTGCGAAGATGTAGGTCATTAATGTGCTCTGGAATATTTTTACTCCCATTGAAACTGATATGATAAACATCTTACAGAGGATAAATGGTCTCTAGACACAGTACCCAGTTCGGCAGTTAAGATGACTAGTGAGAAAATTGCCAATTTTATTAGGGATTTAGTACAGGCATCACTATCTTATCGGGAACTGTCAGTTTAAAATTTTCTTCTGTTCGTCCTGTTTTAAAAAAAGGACTCTGTCTCAAACCAACTGTTCTAACCTCTGCCTAGTTTCAAATATTTCTCTATTTGGTTAAATCATTGAGCAGGTAGTTAGAATCCAACTTATTGACTATTTGGAATTGCACTCTATTTTTGATCCATGGCAAAATGGGTTTAGAAAGGGGCATAATCCTGAAACTTTACTCACTTCTCTCACAGATTGCATATTGAGAGGTCTAAAAGTCAGCATACCACCTTCTTTTCAATGACATCTCATTTGCTTTTAATTTGGTGCTTTTTAACATGCTCTGATCGCAATTAGCCACAGTTGGATTGGGCTAATTGCTCTCTTGCTTTACATTTTATTTGATGAACAAAACGCGATGGGCTTATTTTAATGGTGAGTCTTCAGACTGATATGCTGTTACATGAGGGGTTCCACAGGCTGCCCTGTTTAATATTTACTTGATTCCATTTTAAAAAATTCTTATGAGAATTGAATATTAATTTTCAAATATATGCAGATGATATCTTGTTGCATGTTCTTTTTAATGCTAAAAATGATGGGCTTGATATTGAGGCAGCCGCATTTTAGAAGGGCTATGCGCCTCATTGGTGCATAGCTCTCCCCGCCGCCTTCTAACCTACATATTCAATGCTACAGCAACGGCATTGAATAGCCAGACACCGCCGCACATGCTGGAAGCCACGGAATCTAACCGGGCAGCAGCGATGTTGCATGATGCCCGGTTAGCTCTTGTTCCTTAAAGACAGGCGAGGGTGTTCCTCGCCTATCTTTAAGGCGCAGATTGCTAACCGGGCAGCATACAATATTGCTGCTGCCCAGTTAGTGCTTGTCGTCGCCGCCTCTGCTTCACCCCGGAACACCCCCGACACCCCCTGATGCTAACCGGATAGCATCAGGATGCGTAGGGAAGTTAGACGGGGATAGTCAATGGCACTAACTATGTAAGTGTCGTTGAATATCCTCAGTTAAGGCATTTACGTAGTTTATTGGGCTGTAAACCATGTAAATGCCTTTCAAATATTGGGCCCGACATATCTATTTCTTTGTTAAAGGATTTTGCAGGTATTTGTGCTAAAAATCAATTATAAAAGAGCATGATAGTAATGAACCTCACTGCTAAGTCAGGGTATGTGGAATATGATCTCAATGTCTCAAATTTACAGCTAATTCTCACCATACTACTTGCATTGTGCAAAACAGAGCTTTCTTCTGGAGTTCATAAAATATAATATGTATGTATAGGCAATTTATCACAGTATCCTTGAAAATTCCTCTTAATCAAGCCTGTAGCATCCAGTATGATGGGAAATATATCTGTATCTTTCTGCTGCATTTTCTTAGGGGTATGTTTACTAAACCATCTTAATGTTACCGGCGCTAGTTGCAGCGTTAATGTGAAGAATGCCATATAAGGTAGTGGGCGTTCCGGGAGCAAGGTAGCAAGAATCTGTATCGCGCGATAGAGGGCACCTTGGCTCATTAACGCGCGGTAACCTTAAGTCTATGCCAGCGCTGTGCTAGAAGCTATAGAGATGTAGCCCACTGGTTATGACAATGAGTGTGATGGCAGAGGTCATGAGTTCAATCCCACGGTGATGTTATTTAATAAGGATGTCTGAGGGATTTCCTTTTAATTTGAATCAGTGCTGCCAGCAAAAACACCCTCACAGTACTGTAACCTAAGGTGCCTCATAAGGCGCCCTATAGGGCGCCCCATAGGGCACATTATAAAGTGCCCTGTCCGCCAAGGCACCTTATAATGTGCCCTATAAGGTGCTTTATAGGGCGCCTTAAGAGGCACCTTAAGGTTATGGCACTGTGTGGGTGGTTTTGCTGGCAGCACTGATGTAAATTAAAAGGAAACCCCTCAGAGAGCCCTAATAAAGAACACCACTGTGGGATTGAACCCATGACCTCTGCCTCCACAGTCATTGTAGTAACCAGTGGGCTACAGCTCTATAGCTTCTAACACAGCGCTGGCTGGCTACAGAAAGACTGAAGGTCACCGCACAAACTGTCTGTTGTGGTTACCAGGATAGGGTATACTCACCTGTACCCATGATGCACTGCACATGCAGACCAGCAGTCTACATCTCTCACAAGATGGGGTATGCGCATCCACAGCACCTTGACCTGGTAGGGGAAACCGACCATGTGTGTTACTGGCACAGAGTAGCTACAGACTGTGACATTGTGCAGTTCCTGTGCTCACCCTGTGCTCACTGGCACTGGTGGGGACCTGCAGCACAGCCTATCTCACATGGATTGGCTGAGATAGGCTGTGCTGCAGGTCCCCATCAGTGACAGTGTGTGACAGGTAGTCCTTGCAGACACACCTATAATACACCTGTGCCCATCTGTATTTCCCAGTCATGTCTAGCCCTTGTGGACTATGATGCACCCAGAATAGTGCATAGCCTGTGTGGTTGCCATGGTCACATGTTATAGGAGGAGGGTGTTGTGTGGACCCAAAAGCGGATTATGTAGCACCACCCAACCCGCCCTCTCTGAGTCAGGGTGGGGGACAGGATCTCCCACCAACAGATCCACACTCTACATCGGAAGCAGTAGAGGGGACCACGACCTCAGTCCTGCTGGGGAATAGGCACCCTCCAGGGCAGTCAATGCAGATCTGTACATATTTCATAGGCAGTAGGCCTGGAAAAGCTCAGCTGCTCCCCACCACAATCTGACATTCACCAGTAGAGGGCACAGTCAGTCTCCACCCTGCAAGGTGTTCCAGCCATACACATGCTAACTGCAGACAGTCTGCTAGCTAGTACATAGTGCATGTTCCTGGAGGAATTGTGTGCCCCCAAAAGTGGGATGTATGCGCACACACCAAGCAAGTATGTCAGTGATTGGGCCCCAGAAAAGGGGACTCATAGATATCATTTGAGAGAAACACTGTATAGCACTATGGGGGAACCTAGACATGCCATGGTCACTGCTCAGTCAGGGTGAGAGTGACCTCCCAGAATGACATGCTGTGGCCACCCTGTCCATGCAGGTGGTGGTTGGACACTACAATGTCCCAGTCATTGCCCTATGCCCTGTGCAGATGCATCCTGCCCAGACCCCCGTGTCCGGGCCATACCCACAAGACCTTGCTCCTCATTATGCACATTGGCAAGCTAACACTGGAAACAGTGCAAGCATTGGGGGCTCAGTAAGGTGTAGGCAGCCACAAAACACTTGATAGACATACACACACTCCTTAAACCTATTTCAGCATTGTGCAAAGATAGCGGTGGTTGGCAGCCCAGACTGCCACACCAGTCCTGGGCACAGTGCAGGCATTGCTAAGGTATGCAGGTGCTAGTATTGGCAGCTGCTGCTCCACGCAGGGCCCAACAGCCTGACTCTCTATGAGGCTTTGGATAGTGGAGCCTGTGGGTGTGGGTGTTTGTGCCCCTGTTGGCTGATACTCTAGGGCAGTGGTTCCCAACTCCGGTCCTAGAGGGCCAAACACCATTCAGGTTTTCAGGCTGTCCCTAATGAATATGCATGAGATACATTTGCATTCAATGGGGGCACTGCATAGCAATGCATCTTTATTAGGGACAGCATGAACTCCTGAATGGTGTTTGGCCCTCCAGGACTGCAGTTGGGAACCTCTGCTCTAGGGACTGCACATTTTTATGGTATATGTGCGCTGTAGGGTAAAATATAGGGACATGGTCTGAGTGAGCCACAGCTGGGACTTGAACCTGTGACCTTCTGCCCCTGAACACACTGGCTGTGTGTACTGCACCAAACTGCTGCCACAGGGGCAGGTCATTCCCTGGGGATACCATTACTGTTCATCAGACAGCCCTTGTCTGTTGCACTGCACACCACCCACCTGAACAGGGCTTGGCCTTGGTGTGCTATGGGCAGATACCACTGCCCCCTCCACCACCAGCACCTCTCCGCCACCATGCTGACATGCCCTTATGCCGGTGGTGCTGGTGGTGTGCAGTCCCAGGCCATTCAGTGTGCCAGTAGGCGGCTGCCTATGGTGTGGGATCTGGGGTAGGAGTGCCTACATAGACATCCGCGCTTCCCCCCGGCACCTCCTGTCCATGTTATGTGCCCTTTGGGGTACCTGCTGGGTACTGTCCCCTGGGACACTGAGGGACACACACTCGTGGGCATGTTTGATCTTGGTCAGTTGCTGTCATGCTGATTTTCAGTTTCTGCGTTCATATGTGTCACCTAGGTATCTGCCTAGTCCACCCTGTGCCCCAGCTGCCCCACTGCATGTCCTGCCTTCAGCCCCCTGTACCCCATTTGCAGCCTCACCGCCGTGCCCTTTCGTACTTGGGCACTATGCTGTTGCTGCACATGTATCACTACTATCACTTTTCTTGGTTTCCCTGTCTTTGCTGTACATTGCTGACTGAAATGGTTTCTCTCTCCTGCAAATGTGCCTCTAACGCGAAGTTTTCACTGGCGTTAATTTTCAGACCAGCATTTCACAGCATTAGTGTGCCTGGAGCCTCTCCCCGCTCACTCTCCCCTTCTCTTCGCCCTCTGGAGAGACTTACTCCACCCTCTGTGCACTTTAAAGCTGCCGGAGACGTTATCGCGCGATAAGTAACGTTATCGCATGGTAATTTAACATTATCATGCTATAACGTTACTTATCGTGCGATAATGTTGCTGCTGCAACGTTAGCGCTGTTTAGTAAGCATACCCCTTAGTCTCTGACTGCATTGCCTGGCACTTGAAGATCTTCTCTTTCTTCACTTGTTACACAGAATAATCATTTGGCACTGAAACCTCTATCTGTTCCATTCTTGTTTTTTTTCTTTACCACAGTATTCAGTTTTCCTGCATCAAACTATTTATCAGGTTGAATGGGAATGTTCTAGCTGATCATAACCTCTTCATTTTCAATAATTCTCTTGTTTTTCCAGTACAGAGATGTAATGTTTACAGAGTTCCCAATGGATGCAGCATTCCATCTTATTGTTCTTTTCTGTACAGATATTTCCTTCAATAAGAATTTTGCAGCCAGCTATGAGATGAGTAATCATGTCCAGCTCTTCATTACAGAATCTACATATGCCAGTTTTCCCACTTTTTTTCAAAACTTGCTGTGAACCATTTCATCCTTAATCAACTGTCCAGGACTGCCACTGACAATTTCTCATCCTTAGATTTCAGTTCACCTCTCCTTAACCATTCATGTATCCAATTTTGATCTATAAATGGTTCCTGGAATAATGCTTTGCATTTCCCACTGTATTTATGCTTTTGTACATGTTGTTCCTCCTTTGTTTTTGTCTCTTGTTTTGTAAATCCAGTTCCCTTTGTACTGATAGAATTTCAACCAGTCCTTCTAAATGTCAGAATGCTTGTCTGATGGAGATAGATTCTGAACATTTTTGCATTATCGAGTCCACTGAAACTGTTAAGTAGGCCTGGAAGCCTATGATAGTAGCTCTGTATGTGTCATCTATTTTTATGAGGCCCATTCCTCCTTCAGCTTGAGGAATGTACATTCTTGGCATATACTGATTCTTATAATTTCCTCATAGGCATGAAGGAGTCTTCTTGTTCATACATCCTACTGGTCAAGATTTTTAAGAGGCCAATATGTAATTCCAAAGCTATATGAGAGTACAGGAATTGACAGTTGATCAATATTTTGTATTTTATTTTGTGATGTTAAAACACTTTTCAATAACAACTTTAATCTCCTGTAATATTCTTTTCTGATCTTTTCTCTCAGCAATTTATGCTTGATTATGGCTCTTTCCTCTACTCCTAGATATTTATATATGCCTTCCTATTCAAGTTCCTTGATGTCACAGTTTTCAGTGAGGGAGATATTTTCAGTTTTACCCCATTTTCCTCTAAGTATGGTTGCCTTAGGACATTGGTCAAGGACAAAATTCATCTTGATGTCATTGGAGAAGTTTTCACTTCATAGAGATATTCTGCTAATTGTTGGTCACTGGAACTGTAGAACATCTAGTCATCAATTAACAGTAAGTGTGATGTTATCATCTTTGGGATACAGATTCAGCCTTAGAGAATTAATAACATAACACATTCCATACTGGGTCAGATCAAGGACTAATCTAGCTCACAAGTACCTGTCAGGTTCTCAAAAGGTAAACAGATTACACGCTGCATGTCCCTTCAGTAAGCAATGGATTTCCCTGGTCCACTTTAGTAATAGTTTATGGACTTTTCCTCAGGGAACTCATCCAAAATTATTTTAAACCCAGCTACACTAACAAGTTTTACTTCATTCTCTGGTAACGTCTTCCAAAGTTTGATTAAAAGTGAAAAAATATTTCCTCTGATTTGTCTTAAATATGCTACATTGTAGCTTCACAGGGTGTCCCTCAGTCTTTCTACTTTTTGAAGGCATAAACAACAGATCTACTTTTACCTGTCACACTCCATTCATTATTTTATAGATCTCTATCATATCTCCCCTCAGCTATCTCTTTTCTGAGTTGAAGAGCTCTAACCCTATAAGCCTGTCCTCATAGGGATATCCTTCCATTCATTTTACCATTTTGGTGGCTCTTCTCTGTACCTTTTCTAATAATGCATATTATTTTTAAGATACAATGACCAGAATTGCACACAATATTCAAGGTGCAGTCACACCATGGAACGATACAGAGGCATTATAATATCCTTTGTTTTATTCTCCATTCCTTTCCTATTTGTTCTCTTGGCCGCTGCTGCACACTGGGCGGAGGGTTTTAACATGTTATCCACGATGACTCCTAAATCTTTTTCTTGGGTGGTGGTTCCTAATGTAGAACCTTGCATCATGTAACCATAGTTTGGGTTTTTCTTTCCTAGGTGCATAATTTTGCACTTGTCCACATTAAATTTCATCTGCCATTTGGATGCTCAGTCTTCCAATTTATCAAGATCCTCTTGCAATTTTCCACAATCCTCATGGCCTTTAACAACTTTAAATAGGTTTGTGTCATTTCCAAATTTGATAACCTCACTCATATTCCCATTTCCAGGTCATTTATGAATATGTTAAAAAGGAGCAGACCCAGCACAGATCCCTGGGGTACTCCACTATTCACATTTCTCCATTGGGAAAATTGGCCATTTAGCCCTACTCTCGGCTTTCTATCTTTTGACCAGTTCCTGATCCACAATAGTACACTGCCTCCTATCCCATGACTTTTTAGTTTTGCCAAAAGTCTCCTATGAGGGGCCTTGTCAAAGGCATTCTGAAAGTCCAGATATACTATGTCAACCGACTCATCTTTGTCTACCTGTTTATTCACACTTTCAAAAAAACATAACAGATTAGTAAGACAAGATCTTCCTTGTCTAAAGCCATGTTGGCTGTTTCCCATTAAGCCATGACTATCTACATGTTCAGTAATTTTGTTCTTTATGATGGTTTCTACCATTTTTCCTAGTACTGACATCAGGCTCACCGGTCTGTAGTTTCCCGGATCATACCTGAAACCCTTTTTAAAAATTGGTGTTACATTGGCCATCCTTCAATCTTCAGGTATTACAGATGATTTTAATGATAGTTCACAGATTACTAATAGTAGGTCTGCAATCTCATATTTCAGTTCTTTCGGCGCCATTGGATGACACCATCTGGTCCAGGTCATTTGTTACTCTTCAGTTTATCAAATAGTTGTAATACATCTTCCCGGTGTATCAATATTTCTTTCAATTCTTCTGCAATATCACCTTTAAATACCACTTCAGTCATGGGTAACATCCCTACATCTTCGTCAGTAAAGACCGAAGCAAAAAATTCATTCAGTCTCTCCACTACGGCCTTGTCCCCTCTTAGTGCCCCTTTTACCCCTCTATCATCTAATGGTCCAACTTATTCTCTCACAGGTTTTTTGCTATGAATGTACTTGAAAACATCTTTATTATGTGTTTTTGCTTCCACTGAAAGTTTCTTCTCAAATTCTCCCTTTGCCTGCCTTATCAAATACCTTGCATTTAGCTTGCCAGTGCCTGTACTGTTTCCAGTTTTCATCATTTGGCTCTTTTTTCCATTTTCTGACAGATGCTTTTTTGCAACAACCACCTCTCTTACCTTACCTTTAAATCATGTTGGCAGTTTTTTGGACTTCTTTCCACTTTTCTTAAAGCACGGAATACAGCTGGTCTGGGCTTCCAAGATAGTATTTTTACACAACACCCAAGCTTGATGTAAGTCTTTAACCTTTGCAACTGCTCCTTATAGTTTTTTTCTTAACTATTTTCTTCCTTTTATCATAGTCTTCCTATTGAAAGTTAAAAGGTAGTACTGTGGATTTCCTTACCATCCCTCCTCTATTAATTAAATCAAATGCAATCATGCTATGATCACTATTGCCAAGTGGCCCCAACACCCTTATCTCTTGCACCAGATCTGATGTTCCATGAAGGACTAGGTCCAAAATGGCTTTCCCTCTGGTCGGTTCATGAACTAGCTGCTCTAAGAAGCAGTCATTTATTTCATCTAGAAATGTTATCTCCCTAGCATGTCCTGCCGTGACACTGACCCAGTCAATACCGTGGTAATTGAAATCACCCATTATTATTACTGTGCTGTAACTTTTGTTAGCTTCTCTAATTTCTTTGAGCATTTCATCATCCATTTGTTCATTCTGGCTAGGCGGTCAATAGTACACCTCCACTGCCATCGCCTTCCCCTTTTTACATGGAATTTCAATCCATAGAGATTCTACAGCAAATTTTGTTTCCTGCAAAACTTTAATCCTTTGTGACTCAATGCCCTCTCTAACATAGAGCGTAACCCCTCCACCAATTTGGTCAGCTCTATCATTATGATATATTTTGTACCCAGGTATCACAGTGTCCCATTGGTTATCCTCCTTCCACCATATCTTTGAGATACTAATCATATCTAACCTCTCATTTAGTGCTACATATTCTAACTCTCCCATCTTATTTTTTAGACTTCTAGTATTTTCATACAAGCATTTTAGAGATGGTATTTTAGTCATATTAATTTTGCTATTGGTAGGCAGGGGTAATTTGGAATCTTTAAGCTCTGTCTGCTCCATACTCAAGGGCATTTGGGCTACTTTTGTCTTTATTGGATCCTCTCTGCTGATATTCCCTAACTTCAATTTTTTGGTAGTATCCTTCAAGGATACATTGTTCTGAACCATGCGCTCTTGGGCGACTGTCGGCTTTCCCCTATTAACTAGTTTAAAAGCTGCTCTATCTCCTTTTTAAAAAGTTAATGGCAGCAGCCTGGTTCCATCCCGGTTAAGGTGAAGCCCATCCATTTGGAAGAGCCCTTCCTTTCCCCAGAACGTTCCCCAGTTCCTAACAAATCCAAAACCAAAACAAATCCCAAATCCTCCTCCTTGCAGCATCGTCTCATCCATGCATTGAGACTCCGGAGCTCTGCCTGTCTTTTGGGTCCTGCACGTGGAACGGGAAGCATATTGGAGAATGCTACCCTTGAAGTTATGGATTTCAACATCCTACCTAAAATCCTAAATGTAGCCTCTAGAACCTCTCTACCACATTTTCCTATGTCATTGGTACCAACATGTACCAAGACAGCAGACTCCTCCCCAGCACTATCTAAGACCTTGTCTAGGAGGTGTGTGAGGTCTTCTACCTTTGCACCATGCAGGCATGTTATCAGGCGATCCTCACATTCACCAGCCACCCAGCTATCTACATACCTAATGATCAAATCACCAACTATAACGGCTGTCCTAACCCTTCCCTCATGGGCACATTGCCCTGGAGAAACGTCCTCAGTGTGAGAGGGTTTACATTACCTGGAGGACAGGTCCTAGCTACAGGATCACTTCCTGCCACACCAGGGTGATGCTCTCCTGTCACATGACCTCTCTCCTCCCTGGCAACAGGGATGCTGCCAGACTGGAGGTGGGACTTCAGTACTATATCCCTGTAAGTCTCATCTATGCACCTCTCTGTCTTTCTTATGTCCTCCAAGTCTGCTACTCTAGCCTCCAGAAATCAGACTCGTTCCCTGAGAACAAAGAGCTCCTTGCACCTAGTGCACACGTAAGACCCCTCACCAACTGGGAGAAAATCATACATGTGACACTCAATACAAAAGACTGAAAAACCTCATTTTGCTGCTGGACTGCTATCTGCATCTTAGTTTTAAGGTTGTGTTTTAAGGTTGTGTTCTTTACCTACTAAGGGTTGGTAGGGATACTTATACTAATAAAACTAAACCTAATACATTTAATGTACTTTGTTCACCTGAGGCTTAATTAATCTCAGGTCCTTAATGTATGCCTGATGAGGACAAACTGTTGCACCTGAGAGTGAATATGGCACCTCCTTTCCTTTGAGATGTTTCTTCACCTATAAAGTTACAATTTATTTATTTAACATTTTTTATATACCGTCTTTCTACGAATCAAAACGGTTTACATAGAACAAAAAGCAGTGTATTTCAACTGTTTACATGGAACAATTAACAGGATACAGAATAAAACAACAAGAACAACAAAATTATATTATTCAATTAATTACAATTATCCCAGGGGTGGGTGGGTGTTGGGGAGGGAGGAAGGGGGGGGGGAAGACTTATTAAAAGCTGGCTGCTACACAGTACCCTGTGCTGTGCTTCTAAGGTAATCTGTGACCAATTTCCAGGGGAAGTCCCACAGCCCTTGCTTAGATAGAGGGAGTCTTGGGTTCTAAATTTAACCAGAAAACTCTCTGCTGTGTTTTAAATTTAAACTGAAATTGCTTTGCTGTTACTAGGCCCTGACTGATTTAACAAATAGACTGGGTTCACAGATTAATCAGCTTTAATCTAAAGAATTCCTTTTCCCCCTAGATTTAGAAAAATTCCCAGAAGTAAATACTTATAATTGCAGATCTCTCTCCAGAAGTAGTAGTCCCCTTTTGTAGTCCTTCAAGTGCTGTTGAGTCAGTGCTGATTCCTGGCAACCAGCAACTCCTGGGTTTTCTTGGCAAGATGTGACTGGAGGTAGATTATCAGGCATTTTTTCAGAAGCGATGGAGTGTAAGGTGACTTGCTCAAGGCCACAAGGAGTGCTAGTGGGAACTGACCTATGGTCTCTTGATTTCAAGGCTGCTGCACTAACCACTAGGCTACTCCTAGTACTTGGTGGATTAAGTACCATAATAAAACAAAAGTGGTAACAGGGAGTCACCCTGAAATATTCCTGTCTGTATCTTTACATGAGGAATGATTAACTGTTCATCTTCATACTACAGATTGAGTGAGCTTGCCGCAATTTTATTTATTTAATTAAACGTTTTTTATATACCTCTTTTCAAGCTATCAAAGCAGTTTACAGATAACAGCAATTTGATACAGAGAACATTGAGGGAGGGGTATTTTGGGAATATTATAACTTTATAACTTTAAACAGTCAACTTATATATAGGTTCTTGGGGTAGGATGGGTGGGTGGTTGTGGAGTGGGGGATAGGGGAGATGGGAGGTTTAAGGGTGGATAGCAGGGGAAGGATAATTTATTAATGAACACACATGAGCCAAAGTCCAACACAGGCCGTGTTTCGATCTCTCTTCTTCAGGGGCTGTTTTTTGGCTACAAAAATATATATAAATATGAACGTTAAAACAGACATATGGCTGTTTTGCATATTGAACATATATATAAACAAATAAATCCACCAACCATAATGTAAACCTTGTATAAAACAATACCACGGTAGATTATACATATGTATTCAGTAATGTGAATGACTTAAAACCATAAACTAATATGGCTATATGCACACATTATACAGTAATAAAAAATTAAAAAACTTAATATAACTTAAAACCCATAAAGTATAAAAACATGAATAGATAAAAAACTTATTGAGAAGGCCAAAAGGAAGTGATGTACTATAACTCATTTAATTAAATTCCTACCTACCTTAATGTTCATATGTTCTTGCCAATCTATATTATTTTTGAGAAAAGGGGATAAGGAATCTTTAATGTTATGTATAATGTATCAATGAATTAATTTATTAATAGCGCAACAGGAACGAACCCAGATTATTGTACCCTAACAAATTATAATTAATATATGACAACAAGGGAAAGTTATCAATGTTGAAGGCATCAAACATTAATCACTTCCTTTTGGCCTTCTCAATCAGTTTTTTATCTATTCATGTTTTTATTCTTTATGGGTTTTAAGTTATATTAATTTTTAAATTTTTTATTACTGTATAATGTGTGCATATAGCCGTATTAGTTTATGGTTTTATGTCATTCACATTACTGAATACGTATGTATAATCTACCGTGGTATTGTTTTATACAAGGTTTACATTATGGTTGATGGATTTATATGTTTATATATATGTTCAATATGCAAAACAGCCATATGTCTGTTTTAACGTTCATATTTATATATATTTTTGTAGCCAAAAAACAGCCCCTGAAGAAGAGAGATCGAAACACGGCCTGTGTTGGGCTTTGGCTCATGAGTGTTCATTAATAAATTATCCTTCCCCTGCTATCCACGTTTGTAACTGGGTATTTACTGCACGTGGTTTTGTGCTTTTTGGTTGGACTATGTTTTGGTGTTATACACAGTCAGCTATTGTGTGGATTTTCTTCCTGGCAGAACATGCGTTGATGAGTTCACATACTATTGTCGAGGTGGGCGTAGTGATGAGATGTGGGGTCTTGTTTGGTCTGATGTATATGAATTGGTGCTGCTTCCTGAAGCCAGTGTGAGGAGAGGGGTTGTATTATGTAAGTTGCCCCTGGCTGAATAAGATGGGTATGATTCCATTTTGTGGAAATGCCATTACTGGGTTGGTGGTTAGGCTGAGTAAGAGGAGTAGGATGGTGATGGAGGTGGTGAATTTCATTTTTGGTGTTTAGTGTGCTCTTTTTTGTTTAGGGTACTTGACTGGAGAGGTGGCAAAAGGAACGAGGGGGTAATTCCGGGGCTTACCCCCTTCGATCTGGATGTTTGACAGTGGTAGTGTCTGTGACCCTTAGGCGTGGCCCACTGGCATTTTCATGGTAAATGATGTATTCAATCAATCCGGGATTTATTTTATACATTTCAAGGCAATTTATTATTCAAGAATAAGGAATGCTGTAAAAGGCTTTCTTATAGTCAACCATGCTATACTGAGATTTTTTCTTTTTTTTAGCACTGGCTATGATTGCTTTATTTAGCATTAACTAGTCTTTTGGTTCCATATGCTCCCATATTATTGCCTTTCTGCTGTATTACCATGATGTTACTGAAATCAATATGATCATATATTTTGTCTGTGTCTAATGCAGTGAACAGCTTATAGACTGTAATCTTGGGAGCAACGTCTCCAAGTGGTTAGTTTTTCACATACCATAACAGTAATGAATCTCACTCCTATGCCAGGGGACATGAAGTATGATCTCAATCTCTCAAATTTATTGCTAACACTCTCTGTAGTGCTTGTACCATGCCAAAGAGAGTTCATACAATGTAACATGTAAGGGGAAACCTAGCAAGACATTTTCTTGGTCTCTGACTGTATTTCTTGCTACTTGAGAATAGTCTTTCTCTCCATTACAGAATAATTGCTTGGAATTGACCCCTCAGTAATAAAGGAAAATAATGTTCTTTTCCTTTACCACTATGTCTGATTTTCTTGCATCCAGTTTTTTATTGGTTGGGATGGGAGTGTCCCACGTGAACATAACCTCTTCAATAATTCTATTAGGGTTGTAATCCCAACACTTTTCTAATACAGTGATGCTGTAATGTTTTCAATGGATGAGACATGCCACGTTATTGTGTCTACGTAAAGAGATTTTATGCCATCAGTACTTTGCAGTCACCTATGAGATAAATAATTCTTTCCAGCTCCCCTCAGGGGAATATGGTTCCTCTTCATGTTTGGGTAAAATACTTAGGAATTATTGTAAACAAGCTATTAATGCATTTGCAAATCTTGAATGCAATGCATGTTTCATTTTTAAAGCTAAGTACGGTTGAAGGACGTAAGTGATATTTGTGTTTTGAGGATTTTTGGATGGTAGTGCAATCTCTGATATTACCTTATATTGATTACTGGCACATCATTTATGTCTAGCACATTACTTCAGCCCCACCAAATATTGAAAAATATAGCTTCATGTGTGATTTATTGTCTTAGAAAGATGGATCATATTTCCTTGAAATTAATGAGTTTCACTGGCTGCCAGTGAAATGGTAGTACCAACTTCAAAGTCTCTGCATAATTCATAAGGTACCATTTGAAGACACAAAGACAGATTTGTCTTCTCTAGTTCAATGTTATGAACCATTGAGGGTCATTCTCAAAAGCAGGTTGTGGGGTTGCACATCCCGGCTGGATGCGCAGCCCTGCAAGCTGCCTGGACCCTATTCCCTCTCCTGCCCTCCCCACACGTGCCATGCGTTAGGATGGGGAGAGCCTGTGAGGGGGGGGGGCAGGGGGGGCAGGGTCTAGGCAGAGCAGGAGTGAGTCAGTCCGGCAGCACATACAGGGCCAATTCAGGTCACGGACCTGTATGTGCTGCCAGGCTCATGGGGGCGCAATGCTTATACCACCTCGAAGGTGGTATACGCAGCATTTTCTGTGCAATCGGGGTCAAGGTCCCCCTTCCAGGGCCAGGTGCAGGGGGTCCCTGCTGCCTAATCCGGGCCCCAGCTGGCCAGCTATGGGTCGAGTAGTGGGGAATAGGGGAGCCGGAAACACTGGAGTCGGAGGCGTCTGCAGGGAGGACATCTCCGCAGGTGGCAGGGGCACACTGGGCCATCCATTGGCCCAATTCTGGCTACCGCGGGAGCATTTTGTTCCCACGGTCTAGAATTGGGTCCAAACAGGCCTGTCTTGCCTGGGGCCGTTCGGACAACCAGGACATGCCCCTCTTGGAATCGGGCTCCACATGTCCATTATGTTCTAGTCAAAAAGAATTACTGAGTATTCCTTCATTGACCGTTGTGCTCAACATTGTAACCTGATCATGTGCTTTATCTATTGCTTGCACACTACTCTGAAACTTGCTTCCAACAGAGGTTCATTCAGAAAATAATTTCTTACAATTCCGAAAGAAACTCAAAACACGTGTTTCAATCTGCTTTTATTTCATTTTCTGATGTAAAGTTTGTTATCTTTTAGTCCTATGTTTTGTTTTATATATTTCATGAATGTTTTTGTTATATTCCTAGAAGTCTTGTGATAGGCAGAATATAAATGCATTACAATGAAATGAAGAATGAAAAAAATAGTTTTGCAAATTAACCTATACAAGCAACAGGCAAATACATAAATATCTGAAGGGAAAATAAAACTTGGATAATAATGACTTTCTCCCCCTCCCCCAAACTATCTTCTCCTTCAGATTGTTCTAAAACACCCAAATAAAAAATGTTATTATATGATTGTCTACTCCAAGCCTACAATATACATCAAGCTGTAATTTTCTTGCTTTGAATAATAACAGTTTCTTTGTTGCCTTCTTTGAAACCTATGCCATTATGCTCAAATTTTTGGCTTGCATATCACATTTGTATATTATTAATAATTTATACTCTCAAGAAAGAAGATATACTATAAATGTTTTAAATGAGATTATGTGTCTGTCACTCCATTGTTTCAGGATGTTCTTATTCCTTTAATTCAACAGCTCTGAGGACACACAGTTTTGTACAAGCATTGATTTATAGCCTCATTATCCTCAGAATATTCCTTGGCTTGTTTTACGCCTGATTTGTCATCTCTCTCTACTTTGCACTTTCTTTTATTCATAAATATTGCCCTTCTACGATCACCTTCTACACATAAATATGTGCACAGAAAGAAAATAGCAACATAAATCTGTCTTTTTTACAAGATGATATAGAGGACATGCAACCAGGAACTTTTAATTCCACTATAAAATCAGAAATAACCTAAAAAGCTGATTGTTTATATCTATCTCTTGGACTGGCTGGGACTGAAGATGTTGCAGAGGCAGCATTTCCAACCGTTGGGAGAAAGGGTCACCCAAATGACAGGGGCGGCCCAAAGGGGGTGCGGGGCCATGTGCGGAGACTCGGTGCGGGGCCTCATTTGCATAAGGGCCCTCATGTGCATAAATATTTGCATAATGTTACCATAGGGGTATGTTTACTAAAACCCCGGTAAAGTGCGGGCCGCGGTAGTGTGCGGGTGCCATATAAGGAGTGGGCGTTCCCCGCTGAAGAAGAAACGCCATAATTTACATATGCGCTAAGGTGCGCGGCGCCCATGTTCGCCCCGCACCTTAGCGCATGGGATAGCTGCGCGAGAGGCATAAGTGGCGCGCTGAAGTGCAAGAAAAAGAGCAGAGCCAAAGCACAATGGTTAAGACACTGACCAACAGTGCAGGGATCAGGGGTTTGATCCCCCACAGTGCCCTATGAAGAGGGCTGGCTGAGGCAGTAATTTATGAGGCCAGAAATACTCAGCATCATAAGGCAGCACACTGATGTTTTTGGCAGCATATTAATACTGGGCGTCATAAGGCGGCGCGCTGATGTTTTTGGCAGCATATTAATACTGGGCATCATAAGGCGGTGCGCTGATGTTTTTGGCGGCATAGTAATACTGGGCGGCATAAGGCGGCGCGCTGATGTTTTTGGTGGCATAGTAATACTGGGCGGCATAAGGCGCTGATGTCTATGGAGGCAGTATAATACTGGGCGGTATAAGTGGCGCGCTGAAGTGCAAGAAAAAGAGCAGAGCCACAGCACAATGGTTAAGACACTGACCAACAGTGCAGGGATCAGGGGTTCAATCCCCCACATTGCCCAATGGAGACAGCTGGCTGAGGCATTATTTTAGGAGGCATATAAATGATGGGCGGCATAAGGTGGCGCGCTGATGTGCAATCACAGGAACAGAACCACAGTACAATGGTTAAGACACTGACCAATGGTGCAGGGATCAGGGGTTCAATCCCCCAAAGTGCCCAATGAACAAGGCTGGCTGAGGCATAACATATTATGGGGAAGATTGCTTTAGGAGGCATTTTATTCATATTTTAATTACCACTACTAGCAAATGCACTCCCAAAGCGTGTTAACAGCAGGTGCCCTATAAGGCACATTTTAAAGTGCACTGTCAGCAAAGGCACCCTAGATTGTTGCTTATAGGGCGCTTTAGAGGGTGCCGTATGAGGTACCGCAAGGTCAGTGTACTGTTTTTTATGGCAGCACTGTGCAGTTTAAGGAATGAAAAGCATACGTAGGTGCGCTGACAGGCAAAGAGGAGCAGCAGTGGAGCACAATGGTTAAGGCACTGACTGCTGATACAGGGGTCATGCGTTTGCTCCCCAGTGTGCCTAATACGTAAGGCTGGCTGTGGCATCAGCTTTGCATTGTACATATTTTGTCCTGCAGCACTTTATATTTATGTTATTAATTGCTGCCAGCAAACACACCCTCACGTGCCGTAATTGAAGGTGCCGTATAAGGTACCCTATAAGGCACTCCATAGGGCACATTATAAATTGCACTGTCCGCCACAGCACCCTAACATGTCCCCTATAGGGAACCCTATAGGTTGCATCACAGGAGAATGTATAGTGCACCATATATGGACAGGAACCATAAGGTTCCCTATAGGGCGCCCTATAAAGCACCCTCAGAGGCACCTTATGGGTACAGTACGCTGAGGGTGTTTTTGCTGGCATCAAAATATGTACATTAAAAAAAGATAATGCATTGGACAACCCTATCAAATAACCCCACTGTGGGTTTGACCCATGATCTCTGGCTTCAGAGACAGTGCAGTAACCATTGGGCTACAGCTGTATAGCTGCTAGCAAGTCCCTGGCTGGCTGCAGAGAGCATGCACGTCACCACACAGACAGTCTGCTGTGGTCACCAGGATAGGGTTAGCCTACCCATACCCATGATGCACTGCACATGCAAATCAGCTGTCCACAGATTAACACAAGATGGGCAATGCACCCCCACAGCACCTCGGCCGGTAGAGGGAAGTGACCATGTGCACCCACACACCACCTCGGCCTGGTAGGGGGTACTGACCGTGTGTTTTACTGGCACAGAGTAGCTACACACCGTCACATTGTGCGGGTACTGTGCTCCCCCTGAGGGTGCAATGAGGCGCCCAGGACCAGGTGCACAACACCTTCCATGGCTGAAAGAGGCCATGCCGGAGGTCCAAAGCAGTGTTAATGTGTGAGATAGGTAGTTTCTGCACAAACACCTTGGATATCTCTGTCTGTTTCAGTCAGGTGTAGCCCCTATGGACCCCTAGGTGGGCTATGTACCACCACCACCACCCCCCCTCCTCCAAGGCTGAGGGTGGCAAACAGGGCCTCCCATCAATAGATCCACATTCTACCTCCCTGCAAAGGTGGCAGTAGAGGGGACCATCAACCCAGGTCCTGCTGAGGAACAGACACCCCACAGGGCAGTTAATGCAGCTCTATACACATCCATACCACCATAGCAGACAGACATTAGGCCTGGATATGGTGAGCTGCACCCCACCACTATCTGATATTCTCCTGCAGCAAGTCATCAGCCACTGCACCCCACAAGCTGCTCCATCAAGACACATACCAGCTGCAAAGAGTGTGCTAGTTAGTCCACAGTGCATGTTCCCAGTGGAGATGCGTGCACCCAGAACTGGGATGTCAGCATACACAGCAAGCAGTTACATCAGTGACTGGGCCCCAAAAGGAAACCCATATCTATCACATGAGAGAAATACTATATAGCACTATGGGGGTGCCTAGCCATGCTGTGGTCACTGCACAGTCAGGGTGAGAGAGATCTCTCAGCAGGACATACTGAGGTCACCCTGTCTGTGTAGATGGTGGCCGGGCACTAATATGTCCCAGTCAGTGCCTTATGCCCTGTGCAGATGCACCCTGGCCAGGCCACCCTGTCCGGCCTATACCCATGGTACCTTGCTCCTCATTATGCACATTGGCAGCCCAATACTGGCAACATTGCTGGCAGTGTGGGCTGTGGAAGGTGTTTGCAGCCACCACACACTGGATAGGCAGACAGCCACCCCCACACCTATGCCAGCATTGTGCTACTATAGAGGAGTCCAGCAGCCATACCCACCACACCAGTCCTGGGCACAGTACAGGCATGGATATGGGAAGCACTACTGTTGGGGGTCACTCCCCAGGGTGGTAAACACTGTCAGAGACCAGACCTGCAGCGCACACCGCAGACATCACAATGATTGTTATGGTGGAGGTCAATGAGCAACATGTGCTTAACGTAGGAATTGATATCTGCCAGTTATCATGGGCAACGTTTGATAGCTGTGTACCATATACCCAGGTGTAGAGTGGCATTGCTAAGGTATGCAACTGCTAGTATTGGGGGATACAGGCAGGGCCCAATGTCCTGCCTCTCTAGGAGGCATTGGCCAATGGGGCCGGGGGGGGGGGGGTGTCTGGCCCTGTTGGCTGCTGCTTTACGGCAGAGTGTCCCAACTCCAGTCCTGGTGTTCCAACCACTGTTCGGGTTTTCATGCTGTCCCTCATAAATATGCATGAGCTACATCAGAATACCATGGGGGTGGTGCAGAGATATGCAGCACAGGCATCTTTAGCAGAGGCAGCATGGATCCTGAATGGTGAGGGGCCCTCCAGGACTGCATTTGGGAGACTCTGCTCTGGGTAATGCGGCTGTTTATGGTGTCTGTGTTTGGTGTGGTAAAATATAGGCGTGTGAACCATGCGTATGTTCTCAGCAATAAAGGTTTCTCCTTACTATCACGGTTTAGTTGTAGGAAAAATATGTGGACTGGATTGGCAGTAGCTCCAGCTGGGCTTTGAACCTGTGACCTTCTGTTCCTGCACATGCTGTCTGTGTGCACTGCACCACCGTGTTGCCACAGATATGCTGTGTTCCCTGGGGAGTCCATGACTGTACATCCAACAGAGCCTGTCTGTTACGGTGGACGATGCCAGCCTGCACAGGCCTAGGCCACTGTCTGCTGTGGTTTGCAGCCACTGCCCCCTCCACCACCTGTACCCTTCCGCCAACATGCAGACATGTTCCTATCTGGAAAAAGCATATGACCTGATTGAGTTGTGGCACTCCAGGACTGAATTTGGGGGACTCGGCTGTCGGTAATGCCCATTGTTATGGTTTGTGTGCGGTGTGGGGTAAAATATAGGTGTTGGAACCATGCTTATGTTCTCTGCCATACAGGAGTGTCTGTACTATCACTGTTTAGTGGTGGGTAAAACAATGGGGACTGGGTTGGCAGGAGCCCCAGCTGGGATTTGAACCTGTGACCCTCTGGTCCTACAGGCACTGGCTGTGTCTGCTGCACCACACTGTGGCCACAGAGACAGTGCAGTCTCTGGAGATAGGAAACCTGGCCGCACGAGTCAGACACCCTGCTCTGCACAATTTTACTGTGGGCTCTTTTACCTTGTATGAGGACAGGGGTGCAATTAAACCTCAAAAATGACCTCCAAAAAAGGGGAAAAAAACAAAACCAAGCTGGGCAACAGTGATATTAATGGGCAACCAGAAAAAACACTCCCAGGAAAGCTCCATTAAAATGCAGTGATTTTTGAACGGGTCTACGGAGCGTAGACCCTTCCAAAAATCATTTCTTTTTCTTGGAGATTTCCTGGGAGTGTTTATTCTGGTTGCCCATTAATATCACTGTTGCCCAGCTGGATTATGATTTATTTGGAATTTTTTGTGGTCATTTTCAATTTATATTTGCTATTTTGTTCTGTGCACATGTATCACACTGCTCACGTTTTTCAGGTTTCCCCGGTTTTGCTGTACATTGCTGACGGAAATGGTTTCTCTTCCCTTTAAATGGGCTCTAATGCGAGGGTTTCACTCGCGGTATTTTTAATGCCCAGATTCAGCCCCGCTCCTGTGCGGGGAGCCTCTCCCCTCCCACTCTCCACCCATTGACCCCATCCCCCCGCCCCTCGGGAGCCTTCCTCCGCCCTCCGTAAGCGTTTCCCCGCCTCTATCGCACATGAACGCCCCGCACACGTGCGCCGGCCCGTTAATGTGACGCGCATGCATGCGCGGCACTTAAGAGCACTTAAGTGCATCATTAGCATCCGCTCTTGTGCGCCGCGCACGTGTGCGCGGTTTAGTAAACATACCCCATACACTAACTTTTAGTAAACATGCCTCTTAATGAGTGTATGGATAAAGAAAGACTAAAAGATTTCTATATTACTATAATCCAGTGCCAACCACCAGGCACATTACGAACTACTACAAACACTGCCCATTTAGAACCCATAGCAAACCCACCGTGTCGTAACAGCACTACCAGGACTCACAAAGCACCATACCCTACCTATCAAAAGGCAGCACAGCAAATATTAAACAAATACATTTCAGAGAATAGCAATACATGACCTACTGGGGAAAGAGAACAAGGGCAATGTCAAATAGCAACTACATAAACAGAATACCTCAGCTCAGTTACACATGCAGAACATAAGAACATAAGATGTGCCATACTGGGTCAGACCAAGGTCCATCAAGCCCAGTATTCTGTTTCCAACAGTGGCCAATCTAGGTCATACGTACCTAGCAATTTCCCCAAGGGACACAGGTTCCACAATGCTTGTATTGGTTCAAGCATTGATATCCTGGGTCCCTTCTTAATAATGGTTTATGGACCTTTCCTCCAGGAACTTGTCCAAACCTTTTTTAAACCCAGCTACACTAACAGCTTTTACTACATCCTCCGGTAACAAATTCCAGAGTTTGATTACATGTTGAGTGAAAAAATATTTTCTTTTATTAGTCTTAAATAGTTTACCCTGTAGCTTCATTGCATGTCCCCTAGTCTTTCTATATTCTGATAAGGTAAACAATCGATCTACGTTTACCTGTTCCACTCCGTTCATTAATTTATAGACTTCTATCATATCTCCCCTCAGCCGTCTCTTTTCCAGGTTAAAGAGCCCTAACCTTTTTAGCCTTTCTTCATAGGAGTATCCTTCCATCCCCTTTACCATTTTGGTGGGTCTTCTCTGAACTTTTTCTAAAATCACTATATCCTTTTTAAGATACGGCGACCAGAATTGCACACAATATTCAAGGTGCGGTCTCACCATGGAACGATATAGAGGCATTATAATATCTTTTGTTTTATTTTCCATTCCTTTCCTTATCATACCTAGCATTCTATTTGCTCTCTTGGCCACTGCTGCACACTGGGCCGAGGGTTTTAACATGGTATCCACAATGACGTCTAAATCTTTTTCCTGGGTGGTGGTTCCTAATGTGGAACCTTGCATCGTGTAACCATAGTTTGGGTTGTTCTTCCCTAGGTGCATAACCTTGCACTTGTCCACATTAAATTTCATCTGCCATTTTGATGCCCAGTCTTCCAATTTATTAAGATCCTCTTGCAATTTTCCACAATCCTCTTGGGTTTTAACAACTTTAAATAGTTTTGTGTCATCTGCAAATTTGATAACCTCACTCGTTATTCCACTTTCCAGGTCATTTATGAATATGTCAAAAAGCAGCGGACCCAGCACAGATCCCTGGGGTACACCACTATTCACCTTTCTCCATTGGGAAAATTGGCCATTTAGCCCTACCCTCTGCTTTCTATCTTTTAACCAGTTCCTGATCCACAATAGTACACTGCCTCCTATCCCATGACTCTTTAGTTTTGCCAAAAGTCTCTGAACATAGGCCATCACCAAACAAGGAATCACAATTTAGAAACAGGTAGACAATAATTAAACTGGGAATCCCAAAAGCCAAACTTGGAATGTACAACAACACTGTAGAAATAAAACTATAAATTAATTTCCTCTTGTACTAAACAAAGCACAGACGTTAATGATGCACATTTCCCAGAGCTGACATATTCCAGTTAATAAATTCAAAATAAAGAGATATCTTTCTACCTTTTGTGCATTTTATTTTTTTTTTAAAGTCTGTTTATTGAAAGAACAGAAAAAGACAACCAATAACAACCACATCACAGGAATTTCCTAGATACAACATAACTTTCTCCCGGTGGGGCTATCTCTTGTCCACCACTACGGGAGCAAACAACAGTTCAAAGGAAAAAACAAATATACAATATCAGAATTAATTCCCCCTCCCCCTCCACCCTTCCCCTTCCCCCTCCCCCCACCCCCAAGCAGGAAGCACACATATCAAGAAAGTCATTGGAGCAGCACAACCGAAGCATGAGCAACCACTATCCGACCTTCAAGACCTCACTGCGGGCTTTGGGTCCCAAACTCTGAATGTAGGGCATCCAGATCAGCAAAAATATAGCCCATCGCCGAGGGTGTCCCAGCGCACTCCTCCGCTCCATAAGCAACAGCTGATGAAAGCTATTGCGCCACTCAGTAAAGGTAGGGACCTCCGGCTCCCTCCACCGGCGAAGAATAGGTCCCTTCCCCACCAGACAGGCCTTCCGCACCAGCAATTTCTCCCACCTCCCCTTAGGGCGGAGTGGTCCCAACTGATCAAACACCACTAACAGCCCCGTCCAACAAATTCGCTGCCCCAGCAACCCACCTAAGTACGCCTCAATGCGCAGCCAGTATCGGCGAATAGATGGGCAGCACCACCACATGTGGCCTAGATCCGCTAGGGGGGAGGAGCACTTGGGGCAGCTACCATCTGAAGTGAGGCGGCTACGAAACGCCTGCCTCGGCGAAAAATAGGCTCGGTGAATACACTTAAATTGTATCTCGCGCCACCTGGCGCCCTCCACCAACTGCGCAATCCGACCCAGTGCCTCCCTGGCAGTGCCCGGGGCGATCTCACGGCCCAGTTCTCGAGCCCATCGGCTTTCCAACAGAGCATAGTCAGGGGGTGCCTCCAACCGATCCACCCTCTTCTTTAAATCCGCTATAGTCGGCGGAGCTTCTGCTCCCAGTGCCAAAAAATCAAGAATCCGCGCAGAATGCTCCGCGGTGAGCTCCCGCCGAGGCAAGGAACGAACATAGTGAGCAACCTGCGCATATGCAAAGGCATAGCCCCCCGGGGATAACCCATACTCCGCACAAAGCGTCTCCAAGGTCTTACAACTCCCCTCGGGATTAAGGACATGCCCCAAATACCGTATACCCAACCGCTCCCACTTCTGAAACGGGACCGAGTCGGAACCGGGCAGGAAATGAATGTTGCCCCGTAAGGGCAGCCAACTTGAAACCGTAGAGTCACTACCCCAATATTTATTGAGCTGTTGCCAGGTGCGTCGCGTCGCCTGTATTAGCACATTCCGCGTCAGACGGGTCGGCAGGTCCACCTGCCGCACCTGCAGAACCTCCAGAGAGTGCGGGGCCACCACAGCCGCCTCCAACCCCCGAGGTGTATAGACCTCTGTCCCCCCCAACCAGTCGCCAACATGCCGCGCCTGGCAGGCCAGCGCATACTTCCAAAGGTCCGGGACTCCAATCCCCCCTGACCGCCAACCCCCTTGCATTCTAACCAACGGTATACGGGCTCTGGTCCCCCTCCAAAGAAACCCGCGAAAGGCCCGTTCCATACGGAGTGTGTCCCGGCGCAATAACCATACAGGGAGAGTCTGCATCCAATACAGTACTCTGGGCAGAATCACCATCCCCAATGCGGCCACTCTGCCCAACAGGGATAGTGGAAGTGGTGCCCACGCCCGCAACTGGGCCTGGACTTTAGAGAAAATCCGCTCAAAGTTCACACGGTATAACGATGCCGGTTGCTTGGTCAATAGGATGCCCAAATAGACAAAAGACTCATCGGCCCAACGGAGCGGAAATTCCCCAGGCCAACTCGCATGCAGAGTCCCCCCCACGTCTAGGGCCTCTGACTTATCCATGTTAATGCACAACCCCGAGAACTTACCATAGAGAGAGAACTCCTCAAGTAAGCAAGCCAGAGACTGCGGGGGACACGTAAGATGGACAAGCAGGTCATCTGCAAAGGCCGCCACCTTGAACCCATAGGACCCCATCCGGACCCCGCAAATATCCACGGACGCCTCTATCCTCCGTATCAGCGGATCCAGGGTCAAGACAAATAATAGAGGGGACAGCGGGCAACCCTGTCGGGTACCCCGTTCCAAGTTGAATTTATCGGAAAGCACACCATTACAGAGTATTCCAGCGGTGGGGTCCGAATAGAGTAGCTCCACCATCCGGCAGAACGAGTCACCCAGTCCATAGTGAGGTAAAAGACACTTCAAATAATCCCATTGAACCTGGTCAAATGCCTTTTCAGCATCGAAGCTGATCAACAGTGACTGGAGGTCTCGCTCCCGAACCCACTCCAGGGACGCCAAAATCCTCCGCAAGTTCCGCACCGCATAACGCCCCTTAACGAACCCGACTTGCGATTCGTGCACCAACTCCCCCAAGACTGGTGCCAGGCGGTCGGCCAAGACTTTGGCCAGAATCTTCAAATCGAAATTCAATAGGGAGATAGGCCTGTAAGAGGCCGCCTTGGTAGGATCCTTTCCCGGTTTAGGTATGAGGGTTATATATGCGTGATTAGTGCCCAGCCAAACGTCCCCCGAGCCACGCGCCACTGATATACCTCCGTTAAGGTCGAAGGCACTACGTCTCCCAAGAGCTTATAAAACTCAGCCCCAAACCCATCAGGGCCAGGTGCTTTACCGCAGCTAGCCTTCTGAATGACTCGGTAAATTTCCTCCGCCGTCACCGGGGCATCCAAGCCCGCCTGTTGGTCTACCGTTACCTTGGGCAACTGCACCGCCCCCAAGTAATCCAGCGCCTCGGAGGGAGCCCCATCCCTCCTCGCGTAAAGTTGCTGAAAAAAGGAGCGAAGAAGCCGAGCTATGGCAGCGCTTTCTTTATGTAAGTGACCCTGCTCGTCACGCAATGCCGCAATCAACCGAGGACCCCCACAGCCCCGCAGGCAACGCGCCAGAAGCCGCCCCGACTTGTCCCCGAATCGATACAGTTGGTACCGGTAGTACATGTGGGATTTCTTCGCCCGCTGGTGAAGCAGTTCGTTAAGAGAGGTTTGTAACTCCCAGAGTCTGCGTTTATTAACAGCACTCGGGTCCCCGGCACACCTACGTCGGGTTCGCAACACCTGCTTTTCCAGTTGAACAATCTGCATCGCTAAAAGTTTCCGCTTCCGCGCCACATAGGCAATGGTGTCCCCGCGCAGTACCACCTTAGCCGTTTCCCAGAGCAACGCCGGCTCCTCTCGGTGCCGTTCATGATGAGCCATAAAGTCTTGCCAACACTGCCTAAGGTGGCTACGGAAGCCAGCGTCGTAATAGAGCCCCGTGGGAAACCGCCAAATACGTGTTGGTAGCGCCGCCCTCCCCCATCCGAGCTCCACCCAGACTGGGGCATGATCTGACACCATGTTAGGGCCTATTTGTGCATCTCCCACCTGTGCAAAAAGCCTCTCCGTGAGCAATACATAGTCAATTCGGGCACTAGACCCGTGAGCTCGCGATTGGTGGGTGAAATCCCTCTCAAAGGGATGCAGCAATCGCCAAGGATCAACGAGATGCAGTCGGGCGCACAATCCTCGCAGCACTTTGGTGGTGGGAACTCGCCCACTCTCCACCCCACTACCAGATGTATCCATCTCTGCATCCAACACTCCGTTCAGGTCCCCAGCCAAGAGCAGCGGGACCTCAGGCAGTTGTTCCACTCTGGATGCCAAGCGAGCATAAAATGCCCTATCTAAAACATTAGGACTATACAGGTTACCTAGTATAACAGGTCTGCCCTCAAGGTTACCATACAGCAAGATATATCTACCTTCCGGATCTGAGTACTCCTTTTCTAGCTCGAATCGGAGCCGTTTGCTAATCAGTATGACCACTCCGCCCTTTTTCCCCTTAGCCGGGGCCCCCCAGCTCTGCCCCACCCAATCTCTTCGCAGTTTCGCATGTTCTGGAGCCGTCTGGTGAGTTTCTTGTAGCATGGCGATATCGCAATGCAACCTGGCCAAAGCCCGCAGCACTTTGTAGCGTTTGATCGGGTTACCCACCCCGCACACATTCCAAGAAACAATCTTCAGGTCGGATAGTGGTTAAACAAGTCCAGTTCAACAGTTCTGCACCTAGTAACGGGGGGGACCCTCCCAGCCTGGAGTCCCACCCCACTCCTTAGAACGCTCCAACCATAGCTTGAGCCGATAGGGCCAGTGCGCTTCCTGCCAACCCCCCCTTTTCCCCCCCTCAACTACCCCTCCTCTATAACCCAGATACCCAGAGCCCCACCCCCTACCTTCTACCACCCCTACCTCAAACATCCCCCATAACCGCCACCCCACTCCCATCAGGAGCCACTTGGGATGTGAGTAGGACCACCCCCCCTTCCCTAAGGCTTCCTGTTCATGGTGTGTGGACCTAAGATAGCCACGCCCGGCAAGAAGGCCTAGCTACCGGGGGGTTACCAACCAACTCTACCTAGTGGGCAGCCTCCCAGGGGTTCCAACAGTCCCCCTTTCATATCTGCAGGTCCCACCACACTCTTTAAGAAACCCCTCCCAGCCCATAGGCCCGGTACACCCCCCACGCCAACTCTTACCTCCAATTAGGATACCAGCATAAGGAGCTTATTAAAGCTGCATATAAAGGGGGCAGGAGAGAGAAAGAAAACTGGCTCATCCAAGCCTAACTGAGTATCCCCCACTCCATCCTGCCCCCACCCAACAGTGCACATTGCTAAAAGAGCTAAAGGCAACATAGTGTATACAAATAGCAACCAGGTATATACCTAACAGAAACAGTATACAGTATCATACAGAAGCTTAACAATGTATCAAGTCCGCTCTCCATGTTACCTCTTGGCAGCCTAAGTATATCCAAGGCAAAGGCTGCAATCCCTGAATGCTCCCCAGTGCAAGCAGGCAGGCAAGGACAGAATCCTGGCACCCAGCCCCATAAGTCAGGCCGGTGCAGGCCGCCTCCCGCACCAGATAGACTATCCTCTCCGGGCCGGTTGCAGCTGCCCAACGGCAGTGGAAGCACCCACCATCTTAAAACCGTTAGGCGGGCCCCCTTCGAAGGACTAACCTGCGCAGCGGGGCCTAGGTAGGATATCAAAGCAGCTCAAAGTCCCAAACAGTCCAGCTCAGCTGAAGGTATCCTGGGTGTAACAGCTCGGGCTCAACGATAGTCCCCCAGGAGCCAGACAGTACTCGGCTGAAGCCAATCTCGAAGGTTGGGAATTAAAAGCACCCACCCGCTCTGCTGCCGGAGGCCAACCAGCACACCGCATGGAATCTGCGCCGAGTCCTCATTTCCCGGCGGGGCTCACCGCTGTCTGCACCAGCAACTGCTCCACATAGGTGCCCGCCTCCGCCGCCGATTCAAACACTCGGTGGGTGTTCTGGTGTGAGATGTGGAGCCGGGCCGGATACTGCACGCTGAAACGGATCTGGGCTGCAATCAAACGCTGACAAATCGGGGCATAGGCTTTGCGGCGAGCACTTAATGCCGCCGAGTAGTCTTGGGTAATGCGAATCTTCACCGTTTCCCACTCCACGATCCCTCTCTTCTTGGCCGCTCTCAACACCGCATCTTTCTGCACATGGCAAAGGAATTTGGCCAGAACCACTCTAGGTCTGCGATCTCCCGATTGCTGCTTCGGCCCCAATCTGTGGGCCCTTTCCACTATAATGGGCCCGGTTGATTCAGCCTCCTCAAGCAGGTAAGCAGCCAAGTTTTCCACATGCTGCCGCAGCTCTTTATCTGGGATAGTTTCAGTAATTCCCAAGAAGCGCAGATTGTTGCGGCGCGATCTATTTTCAAGATCGTCGAGTTTTATGGTATGCTCCTTGGACTCCCTTTGCAGCGCGGCTAGCTCCCGCCGCAGTCCCTCCACTTCCTCTTCAGTGTGGGAGAGACGCGTTTCAGCCTCCTGCACCCGGGTACCTAAGAGCCCCAGAGAGCTCTGAAGGGTGTCCATCTTCGCATGCAGCGCTTCAAACTGCAGGGACATTGCATTGGTGACAGCGGCTGTGATTTCTTCTGCCATAGTGGAGGTAGCCGCGACCCCAGGCTTCGGGGGTGAGTCCACCATCTTGGAAGGGCCTGCCACCCGTTCCTTTTCTCTTCTCCCTGCCTTTGCCGCCGTCGCCATCCCACTGTGTAAGCAACGCCGGGCAGTTCTCGATCCACAGAAAGGCACTAGGTCCACAGCAACCCAGGATTCGTTTAAATCACGGCACTATAACCACTTTTAGGGGAGAGGGGTCCGGAGCTCGAGTAACTCACGTCCTCCCAAGCTCACCACATCACGTGACCAAAGGTCCTTTTGTGCATTTTTTTTCAGATGCAATTTCTCCAGCCACTTTCTTTTGGTTTCTTCGTGTCTTCTGCTAACTCTCCATCATCTGCTGTCCATTTGTCCTTTCTTTCTCTTCTAGTTTTTTTTCCATTCTCTCTCTACATCTGCTTTAACATACTAATCTTTCTCCCTTTGCTCTTTCCTCATTCCTATTTCATCCACTCAAATTTTACCACTCCATCCTCAACCCCCACATACTCTTCCAATACCCGGCCAATTGTAGATTTTTCTTCCCTCCCACACAAAATATTTTTCCCTCTCCATTTCACTCTCCCAGCCCCATCTCATTCTAATCTTCCTCCAAAATCAGCTCCTTTCTAGTTCCAGCCCCATCCAGCATCCGCTCCCTTCTAGTCCCCGCATCAGCCCATTTCCAGTCCTAGCCCCCCATCAGCCCATTTCCAGTCCTATCCGAGTCCCTCCATAAGCTCATTTCCAATCCCAACCCCCCATCAGCCCATTTCTAGTCCTTTTCTAGCCCCATCATCAGCCCATGTCAAATCCTAGCTCTCCTCCACTCAGCCCATTTCAATCCAAGCCCCCTATGAGCCTACTTCCAGTTCTAGCCCCTCCATGAGTCCATTGCAATCCAAGCCCCCACCACGGCCCATTTCCAATCTTAGCTCCCCACAAGAGCCCATTTTCAGTCCTATCCTAACTCCTCCATCAGCCCATTTCCCGTCCTAGCAACCCCTCCCCCATCAGCTCACAGCACATTACCAATCCTAACCCCATCAGCCCACCTCAAGTCCTAACCCCCCATCAGCCCATTTCCAGTCCTAGCCCCCCATAGCCCATTACCAGTCCTAAACCCCCCATCAGCCCACAGCACAGTACGTCCTAACCCCACCCATCAGCCCACAGCATATTACCAGTCCTAACCCCATCAGCCCACCTCAAGTCCTAACCCCCCCATCAGCCCATTTCCAGTCCTAACCCCCCATAGCCCATTACCAGTCCTAACCCCCCCATCAGCCAACAGAACATTACCAGTCCTAACCCCCCCCATCAGCCCACAGCACATTACCAGTCCTAACCCCCCCCAGCAGCCCACAGCACATTACCAGTCCTAACCCCATCAGCCCACCTCGTCCTAACCCCCCATCAGCCCATTTCCAGTCCTAGCCCCCCGCATAGCCCATTACCAGTCCTAAACCCCCATCAGCCCACAGCACATTACCAGTCCTAACCCCCCCATCAGCCCCCTCAAGTCCTAAACCCCCCTCCAGCCCATTACCAGTCCTAACCCCCCTCCCTACCATCATCCCAGGGAAAATGAAAACTAAAAAAAAAAAAAGCTGGCTGCTGCCGCCGCCATGGCAGCAGCAGAATCGAGTGTCCCGCGGGGCCCCCCTGCCCGGCAGAGCACTCCCTCCCTCCCTGCCTGCTTGCTTGCCTGCCTCAGTCCTTCTCTGCTTCGGCTTAGAGTTGCAAAGGGAGAGTTTCTCCCTCATGGCTCTGTTTAGCCCGCTGGGGCTTATGGGAATTTTCCCATCTGCCCTGGTGGGCCTAACAGAGTCGCATGGGAGAAGCTCTCCCTTCGCGGCTCTAAGCCGAAGCGGAGAGGGACAGAGGGCGGCAAGCAAGCAGGTAGGGAGGGAGGGAGTGCTCTGCCGGGCAGGGGGACCCCGCGGGACACTCGATTCTGCCGCTGCTGCGGCGGCGGCGGCAGCAGCAGCAGCAGCCTGCTTTTTTCAAATTTACTTTTAAAGCGGAATGTTATTTTTACGGGGCCCCCTGAAATGCGGGGCCCTGTGCAATAAACATTCTCGCTCAATGGACGGGCCGGCCCTGTCCAATGATCACATAATAGCATCATCTCCTGATTGGCTAAGAGTGCAATTAAACAGAGAAAATGAAGACATCTAGTCTGCCCTATTTGCATGACCTACAACCCAGGTGATCTCAGGCTTTCCTTCATTTCTTAGAGTCTGGGGATGTTCCGTTACCTATCCTATCCTTTCTTTTATTCTGCTACTGTTATTGCCTCCAAAATCTTCTCATGAAGACTCTTCCATGCATCCCCACCATTTTTGTGAAGATATATTTTCAGATGTTAACTTTTGAATTTACTGTTCTTGGAGTCTCACCTTTTGTTCCAAAATATCCTCTCTATTTTGGCATTTGATTTTTGTGCATTATGTATGAATTTAAGGTATAGTACCTGAATGTCTCTATCATACCCCCCTACTCCACTAGGAGTACGTATCTAGATCTTTAGGTTTCATGCCAGAGATCCTAGTGGTGCAAACCCTGTACCTTTTTGGTAGTCCTTCTCTCAACTGTTTCCTCTTTGCCTATATTGTTTTGCAAATTTTGAGGGGAATTTTAGAAGCACTATTCACGATTTGGACGTCTACAAATAGGTATGCAGACATCCAAATCACGGAGACGTCCCCAGAGCAATTTTAGAAGCTGAATCTGGGGACATCCAGAGCATGAGGATGCCCAGGTCTGAACAGAGGCATGGTGGAGGTGTGATCGGGATGGTACTACTATCCTGAATGTCCCTGCCTGATCTCAGAAGTGCCCAAATCTTGGCCAGAGTTAGACCTTCTTCGGGCATGAACAAGCATTGCAAAAGTGTCTGTCTTTCCTGGCAAGTATCTGGAGGGGGGGGGGGGGGGGGGAGAAGGAATTACAATTCTATCTCCTGTATTCCAGCATATGTCCATGATAAGCAATGAGGAATGATGGTTCATGTTGTCAATGTGCTCTGCCGCTGGACGTTCTTGTTTGCTAGCTTGGCTGAGCTGAATGTCCCCAATCCATGCGCCCCTACTAGGGAAGTCACCCACATGAGGCAGGGCCTATGTCTTTATTGTGCAGGTCAAAGACATTGTGCTGTGCATTATATCACAAGTGTAAGCTGGGGTCTGATATCATACATGGTCACCTTTTGAATATGAGCACAATTTCTCTGACTCATGTAGCTTAATGTCCCTCAATCTCTATTACCCTGAGTTGGTCCACTAGTAATGTCCTCATCAGTCTAGGAAGGCATAGGAAGGCACAGAAAACTTTATTGGCTGTGATTTTATCCTATTGCATGGAATATCTGAAGCTGAACATCTCACCCATTTTCACTGCGGCAACTGATGGTAGGCCCCTGGGCAGAGGCGGCTCAAGGCAATCTGCTGCCTGAGACGAAGGATGAGATGGCGCCCCCCTCCCTGTAGAGGGGGCAGGACTTTTTCAAAACTCCAATCAGAGACTGAACCAAAACAAAAAACTGATTAGATTATATGGAGGAAATGCAAGATGTTTGCACATCAAAGAACTAAAAGAGAGTGAGAAACACAGCACAGTTTATAAAACTAAATTATAGCTCATTTTTATTTTGTTGTTATAAACTGTGTTATGGTTATTGCTTTTTCTTTTTCAACATATATTTTGCATCCACAGAACCCCCTTCAACAGCTGTTGCAGAGCAGAACCAGGACATTCACCCAAAGAACTCAATATCTTAAAACAAAAACATCTGATTCTGATCATCTAACTAACAGCAACAACAAATATTCTCCAGTACCAGGCATATTGTGAACTAATACAAAACCCTACAACAAAGTCACTGAGTATCTGTAGAAACCCCTAAATAAGATCTGGTCCAACCAATTAACCTCAGAAGTCACATAATTAGTTGATTAGGATCTACTTGTGTGCAATCAGTGTCACATGATGCTTGTATAAATATACCTTTTCTGAAAGGCTCCTGACTCTGCAACATCACTAAGTAAGCAACAAGAAGCCTAAGGAGCACTCCAAACAGATCAGAGACAAAGCTGTGGAGAAGTATAGATCAGGGTTGCGTTATAAAAAAATATCCCAAGTTCTGAATATCCCATGGAACACCATTAAATCCATTATAACAAAATAGAAAGAATAGAAAATAGAAAGAATATAAGAAAATATAAACTTGACAAGAGAAGGCCGCCCACCAAAACTCACAGACTGGGTAAGGAGGACATTAATCAGAGATGCTACAAAAACACCAAGGATAACACTGAAGGAGCTGCAAAGATCCACAGTGGAGATGGGAGTATCTGTCCATAGGATCACTTTAAGCCATACACTTCACAGAGTGGGACTTTATGGAAGAGTGATCAGAAAAAAAGACATTGCTTAAAGAAAGAAAAAAGAAAAAGGTTTGGAAGAATGTTCTCTGATCAGATGGACTGTACACTTTGCATTTCTGAAAGTTTAGAGTCACTGCCAGACTTGTGATTGGGTGAATTGCCAGCAGAGCATTCTTTATTTGTTGGAGCACCTCCATTCCTGTGACGTATAACAGTTTTTGCTTTGAACCCTGAGTTTGTTTTCTACCTGAGTTAAGGACATTTGCTTTAAAGTTGTAACCCACTATTTAGAACCACTGTGAAAAGAGAAATAAAAGCCTTATTAATTCCCACCACTCAGCTTGATTGTTTCATTGAAGATTGGAGTAAAGGAAACTACAAGGATCAACTCCCATTTGGGCCTTTAGAAGACTCTCCAATCTTAACCTTATATTTTTGTGTCGCACCTGCCCTGGCGTCCACTGGCCACCAGGGAAGTGTTGCTGACAAACTGAAAAATAAAATAAAAGGTAGAAAAATACTTTTTTATTTTGAATTTATTAACTGGAATATGTCAGCTCTGGGAAATGTGCATTGCTAATGTCTTGCGTTTTTGTTTAGTACAAGAGGAAATTAATTTATAGTTTTATTTCTCCAGTGTTGTTGTATGTTCCAACTTTGGCTTTTGGGGTTTAATTATTATCTTTCTATTTCTAAATTGTGATCCCTTGTTCTTTGGTGATGGTAGTAGTATAATGGGTACACTACTCATCAAACTGATTGACAGGTGAGATAAGGATGACAGGAGCCAATCAGCATTCACTTCCGGTGTATATCCCACCTTAGGCCATGCCCTCTCTCATAGAAGTGAATGGTGATCTAGCTCCACCCACTCCCGCCCCAGGCGTGGCCACAGCCCCCCACTTTGACATACCCCACCCCCAAGGGTGACATCATCCAATCAGCGCCCACTCCCAGGTTTGTGCCACACCCACGCTCCGCCCCAGAATGTTGGCATTAGCAAATCAGTACCCACTTCCGGGGTTTGTGTCACACCCACAGCCTCCCACCCTCAACCACGCCCCTGCCTACATCATTGGAAATGACATCACCAGAAACAGGGTGTCATCGGAAAAGGACGGTGTCGCTTTTTGCTGACATCAGCGGAAGCAGAGTGACTGACTCCGGAAATGTGTTTTGCTTCTGGTTAAAGCTGACATCTGCAAAAAAGCAGGAACCCTGGAAAACAAAAAAAATGCTTTTCTCTCCCAACACTGCCCCAGTTCATTTTTCTCACAAAGCAGTGCAATGCTTTTATTGCAGGCTATTAAGAACTGATTCTTAACACAACACATGGGTATACAGGCTTTTCACAGAGGCACAACCCCCCTTGGTATAGAAGCTTTTTCTTTCCAAATTCAATTAGCATATCTTTTGTTAGAGAAACCAGTGCTGTCAATGTGATAGAATTTTGCTTTTAAGACCTTATGGTTAGAGAGAAGTATTCTGGCAACAGTGTAGTTCAGACTGAAATACAGAGAGAGAGAGAGCTGAGTTCAAATCCCACTACTACAGCTATTTTTTAGTGGCTTTTGAAAAAAAAAACAATACAGAGAGACAAGTCTGGACATGCTTTTACTAGGAATGCTTCTAGGATATGGCAAAACGTGATTAGTTGAAACTTGAGACTTGTTCTGAGCATGCTTCTAGGATATGGTAAAACGTGATTGGTTGAAACAAGAGACTTGTTCTGAGCATGCTTCTAGGATATGGTAACACGTGATTGGTTGAAACAAGAGACTTGTTCTGAGCATGCTTCTAGGATATGGTAAAACGTGATTGGTTGAAACAAGAGACTTGTTCTGAGCATGCTCCAGGTGTTCTGAGCATGCTCCTGGTGTAAGGCTGTGTGTCCTGTGTGGGGGAACATTTTAACACAGAGATTCAAAAAGAAAAAATGGCTCTTTTTGGAACACCAAGCAGAATTTTCAGCAGGAAACACAACATTAATTACTTTCATAAGGATCGTGATGCCGCAGCAGAGGGGTATCCACTGATAGAAAATCCATTTGAACTACAGGAGAGTCCAGCAGAGCCTGAACAAGAATTATCAGGGGTTGAATATTTACCAGATGCACAAAAGTTGTTTGACTCTCAAGAACTGTGTGATTCAGCCACCGAAATTGACTTACCGGATAACAATGCAACGGATCCAGAGGATATAGAATTATATTATGCCGCGGCAGATGTAGAAACAAACTGCTTACTGGAAGAACTAGGATCAACAGAGGTAAGAGAAGTCATTTTTTTTTTTTTTTGTAGAAAAGTGTTATAGAAGAGGCAGTTCATTTCACCCTGACCCTGTTTTGTTTTTGTAGGGAAGTAACGAATCTCCACTCCTACAAGAGCTAGAGGACATACAGGCAACCAATCTACGCTGTTTGTGCTTTCTCTGTACATATCAAAGGGAGGCATTTGATGTCATAGCCAGCCAAAAGGACAACTCAAAACCTGATGAAATAAACACATTTAAATCTGTTATACAAGCAACGGTGTGCTGTATTATCAAGAAATGCTAGCAGGGCGTTATACATAGAGACTGTGCAGCTTGTGTAATACATGCTCCAGGGCAAAGACATCATGATTGCCTGAGGTGGGGGCACAAGGAAATACAACAGAAAATCCATAAAACTTGCAACAGGTTGTGACTAGGACCTATTGTAAATGTTGCCATGATTGTTGGTCATAAAATGAAAGCAACTGCCCTAGTTTATGAAAATTTGAATTTTTTGTTTGAACTCAGAGATTTTAATACCACTAGAAATCCAGGACAACTGCTCAATATTTTGCTTAGATCTGCGGCAGACTGTGATATGGAGCTAGTAGAAGGTTTAATATGTGACAGAGATTATAGATCGTTCTTTAAAAAAACACCATGTTCTGTAAAAATTGACTTTTTATGAAAATGTATGTATTTCCAGAATCTATTAGTTGAACATACAGATGAACAAAAATTATATGTATGCCTTTATATTTTTTTAAAAAACCTGTAATGCTCAAATGAATCATTTCACAAGATGAAAACATTTTATTTGAAATAAAACATTTTGAACCTACAGTTTTGTGTGGTGTGTTTTAGGAATGCCTAGTTAATTAAACCATCCATACTTGTGGCTTACAAATCAATTTTGGTCTGTGTTCCAGAGTTAATAGATAACCATAAAAATGTTACTCTGCATTACAACCTGAAAGACCAGAATGTATCTTATTCATGACTGGAAACTATGTAACTGATATATAAGAGCTGACAGATCTCAGAATACTCGGGCTGCCATTTGACTTGAAGACTTTCTGTTAAAATGGACTGGATGCCCTTCAAACATCAGTGACCTGTATCTATACAGCTACTTATTTTAACCTTATGTTGTAAAAATAACACAGTGCTTAGGTGGTAAAGGTGAATCCAATTGTCAGTAAAAATCTCTTCCCGACGCTATCAGGCGCACTTCTTCAGCGTTTCTCCTGTGCGGTTTCTTCAAGGGAATAGTATTGAACACTGAAACAGACAAGTTCATTATGTACCGGCTTTCAATAATTCTATTAATTGTATAGTTATTGAAAACTTTAAATTGTAAAGGAAAACAAAACTACTATACCTATGATTTAACTGACTGCATTCCTCTAGAAGCTTGCTCACTTTTCCTTCATCAACAGTCGTAGAACGCCGCGCATGCGGGTTAGTTGAAATAGATCACAATGAATCAGAAATGCAGCCTACACCTGTGAGGAATCAATCATTCAGAAACACGCTTCCCATTCAATCCGGGCATTCATCCCGTCAGGGATTATCGTTCTTAACTGATATATCCAGCGTTGTTCATTATATAGTAAAGCCCGTTCTCTAGTTCTACCAAATTGTGCTATGGCTATCTGTGAAATGCAGAAGCATTTTAAATCGTTAAAAATGTGACATAACTGCATGCAATGATCTACAATAGGAGCTTCTCTTCGTTGGCATTTCAGTTTACTTTTGTGTTCATTCATTCGAACCTTAAAGGATCTAGAAGTTTTACCTAAGTAAACTAAATTGCACGGACATCGTATGTAGTACACAACATGTGTAGACGTACAGGATATTAAATTTCTCAATTTATAATTTTGTTTCGATGACTAAATTCTGTCAATTCTTCAGTGATCACACAAATGTTGCAAGTTCCACACTTTACATGCTCTCTCCGTTGTTCTTTTTGGGAGAGCCGCAATGCCGGCACGAGGGGGCAGCAGGGGAAGGGGCCTGGGAGGGCTGGAAAAACCGCGGGGAGGTTGTCCAGGCAGATAGAAAGGGGGGGGCTGTAGCAGAGATGGCTGGGAATGCTGGGCAGAGGAACGCAGAAGGAGACAGGAGTGCTCAGGGCAGAGGGGCAAGTGCCTGTAGAGGCGCTAGGGGTGTGCGGTATGCTCAGAGGTCCGTGAGGGGTGCTGAGGCAGCACCTGGAGCAGTGAGAAGGGGAGGATCAGCACGGAGGTCAGGGGCAGGGGCAAGGAAGTGAGGGGGCAAGGGGGGGCAGCTTGCGTGCAGCAGGGGAGCAACTCGGTGGGCCCTGAGGGGGGTAGCGGGGCTTGGGGGGTCACAGGGGGCGAGGGTGTTACTCGGGGTGCAGGGTGGAGTGTGGATTTGGGAGACATGGGGCAAGCATATGAGCTTGCCATGGGGCAGAGGCTGCGCCCCACAGCTACTAGCTGGGGGGAGCGTGGGGGGGGGGCATGGCCTTCAGGGAGTGTGCCAGCTTGGGAGCACTGGATGAGAGGGGGCAAGGGTCATCCGGGGCGGAGTGGCTTGGGGCCTGGCAGCCGGCATGGCCTGCGGTCATTCCTCCCTCGGTGTTTCCTTTTATGTCTTCGCAGGTACCGAGGGGTGCGTACCCGACAACGCCAGGGAGAGGTGATTTCCAGGGAGCAGGCTGGACCGAGCAGCATTGGAACGCTGGAGAGGAGATGGCAAGCACAAGGGAGGGGGAGCAACAGCAGCCTGTGGAGGATAACAACATAAGAACATAAGATATGCCATACTGGGTCAGACCAAGGTCCATCAAGCCCAGTATCCTGTTTCCAACAGTGGCCAATCTAGGTCGTACATACCTAGCTATTTCCCCAAAAGACACAGGTTCTGCAATGCTTGTACTGGGTCAAGCATTGATATCCTGGGTCCCTTCTTAATAATGGTTTATGGACCTTTCCTCCAGGAACTTGTCCAAACCCAGCTACACTAACAGCCTTTACTACATCCTCAGGTAACAAATTCCAGAGTTTGATTACACGTTGAGTGAAAAAATATTTTCTTTTATTAGTCTTAAATAGTTTACCCTGTAGCTTCATTGCATGTCCCCTAGTCTTTCTATATTCTGATAACGTAAACAATCTATCTACGTTTACCCGTTCCACTCCGTTCATTCATTTATAGACTTCTATCATATCTCCCCTCAGCCGTCTCTTTTCCAGGTTAAAGAGCCCTAACCTTTTTAGCCTTTCTTCATAGGAGTATCCTTCCATCCCCTTAACCATTTTGGTGGCTCTTCTCTGAACCTTTTCTAATAACGCTATATCCTTTTTAAGATACGGCGGAATCTAAGGTTAGAAGAACGAAATGAATTCTCAAGAGCCTCCACTCGAGAATATAAAATCAAAGAATCTTTAACACCGGCAGCATGAGCAGCCGCAAGTGAAGGGACTTGAGAATTAATCTTGACAAGAGCCTTATCCACCGAACTAACTCTCACATACTTCATTACTTGCGCCAAGAATTCTTTTGGAGAAGTATTTCAAGGAAGTTTTGCATATACAGGAACCTGTTGAGATTTCACAAGCTTATTATGTTCTCTCTAGTATTAAGAAGGTTAATCCTATTGAGGGTGCCCTTGACGAGATAGTACCTGCTATTGCGAATTTAACTGCTTTTCTGGAAGACTCCACGGATAATATTTCCACTCGTTCTACTCTGCTGGTTGTGTTTGCCTCAGTCGAAGTTAAGCAGCGTATCTTACGTGCCTTTTTTAAAGTTAAGTCTGCCATATTTTGTGGCCAGGCTATAAACATTTTTCCTGATGTTTCTCGTGAGACTCAGCTCCGACGGAGGCAATTTTTATTATTAAAGCCCAAGGTTTTAGCAATTGGAGCTACGTTCTTTTTGCGTTTTCCATGTAAGTGTGTTGTTAACCTTGCAGGCGCTACATATATTTTTGTGGATGTGATCCAGTTAGAGAAATTTGTGTTAGAACATGCAGGTGCAGGTGGTGAGACTAATACTGGTTGATTGTTAGGTATGTTCTCCAATATTTGTAGGCCTTCGGCCTTGTTTTCTGATTTATTGTCTTTTATTAATCTCTGAACGTATCCCGAGAGGTGGACTTTATCATTGTTTTTTTTCTTCTTACTTGTTTTTTCTTATATTGTATACTTTACTGTGATTTTCCTTATCACTTTGGTATAATTTCATCAAAACATTAATAAAAAATAAAAAAAAAAAAAAAGATATGGCGACCAGAACTGCACACAATATTCAAGGTGCGGTCTCACCATGGAACGGTATAGAGGCATTATAATATCTTTTGTTTTATTTTCCATTCCTTTCCTTATGATACCTAGCATTCTATTTGCTCTCTTGGCTGCCGCTGCACACTGGGCCGAGGGTTTTAACATGTTATCCATAATGATGCCTAAATCTTTTTCCTGGATGACAGACGGATGGCGGCGGGAGCACCTGCAGTGGGAGAAGTGGACTTAGGAGATGCAGGTGAGTCCGCAGACGTTGGAGGCGATCTTTCGACAGGGAGGAGGGATTCGGTGGGAGAAAAAGGGCACGTGCACAGGAAGCGGAGGCGAGGGGGAAAAAAGTGGCGTCGGTCAGATTCCTCATCCTCTTCGTCTAGCTCTTCCTCGTCCTCGTCTCATCCTCGAGCGGGGGGGTTCCAGGGAAGGCATTGGGAGGGAGCAGCGAGGGGTTGGGTAAGCAGTCAGGGGGAGTGCCTTCCTTAGCAGCTTACGCGGAATTGTGGGAGGGGGTCCCCAAGAAATTGCGTCGTAAGATACGGAAGCGTCATTACATCGACATCTTCCGTTTGTTAGAGGGTAGGAGGCATTCTGGGGATTTTAGGAGGAAGAGAAAAGAAGTAGAGAAGGTGGGGCAGCTGAGGAAGGTGTCCTGGAACGTGGTGAACTGGACACAGGCTTTTCTGCGTTTAGCGAGTGTGTGGGGGCATTATCAGCCCGAGCAGTATGGAATGTTAGTGGCATATGCTGACGCTATTTTGGAGGCAGCGCAGACGCATGAAGGCTGGTCATGGTTGAATTACGTTGAACGGTTTAGAGATAAAATGGAGGAGAACCAGTCCTTGTCTTGGGGCTCCCAGGACCTTAATCTATGGCTAACGCAAATGTCAGCAAAAGGGGGGTCGGGAGGGTTAGGCGGGGGTAGGCAAGGGGGTGCGACTCAAGGGGGCACTGGTCATTCCTTTTGGCCGGCTGGAACTGTCTTGTCGCAGAAAGGGGGAGGGACGGGATCAGGAGACGTGTGCCGGAGGTTCAATAAGGCCTCTTGCTCCTTTCTGGACTGCAAATTCCAGCATGCCTGCTCCAGTTGTGGAGGAAGGCATTCAGCGGCAAAGTGTAGCAAGAAAGTCGCCACCATGCCTAGCGGGCCGGTCTCAAAGTAAGGCAGCATTAGGCAGCTTAGCCCCTATCCCGATAAAGGCAGAGGTGTTGAGGGCCCGGCTGTTGTGTTATCCTAAGCGGGGGAACAGGGTGGTGTTGGACAAGGGGTTTCATGAGGGTTTTGTAATTCCAGTAGTGGGCAAGGTCATAGGCAGGGTGTCCCGCAATGCCCCCTCGGTACGGTGGTTCGCGAACATTGTCCGATCGAAGTTGTGCACTGAAGAGGAGTTAGGTCGTATTGCAGGCCCCTTTGCTCAGAAGCCGTTCCCCGGATTTGGTAGTTTCCCCATTAGGGATTATTCCAAAAAAGGAAGCGGGGAAGTTTAGATTAATTCATAATTTGTCCTTTCCCGAAGGAGCTTCGGTGAACGATCAGATACCTCGGGACAAGTGTGCGGTTCGTTATGCCTCATTTGATCGGGTGGTCGAATTGGTTTGGCGAGCCGGACGGGGGGCTTGGATGGCGAAGGTCGACATCAAGTCGGCATTTCGGCTGCTGCCGGTGCACCCGGTTAGTTTTCCGTTATTGGGTTTTCAGTTTGAAGATAGTTTTTATTTTGATAAGTGCATGCCCATGGGTTGTTCTGTGTCTTGTGCTTACTTTGAGAAATTTAGTACATTTCTTCATTGGGCGCTCGTGGAGGATGTAGGTTGTCTGAACGTAGTTCATTATCCGGATGGTTTTTTGTTTGTCGGTGCGGAACATTCGGGGGATTGTCAGAGGCTAGTGAAAGGTTTTCTGGACCTGGCAAGTGAAATGGGTGTGCCATTGGTGGCAGGGAAGAGGGAGGGTCTGGCGAGGCAATTAACTTTTCTAGAGGTGGAGTTGGACTCCAGCGAGATGGTGGTCCGGCTACCGAGCGGCAAGGTGGTCAGGTTGCGGGTGTTGGTAGCCAATGCAAGGGCGTCAAGCAAGTTGACGTTGAGGGAGTTGCAGGCACTGATCGGGGCTTTGAATTTTGCTTGCTGTGCCATCCCGATGGGTAGGGTGTTTCTACGGCATTTGGCAGGGGCCACTGCTGGAGTGAAAAAAATGCATCATCGTATTAGGGTGACCGGGGTGATGCGGGCAGATTTACGGATCTGGGATACATTTTTGAAGGAATTTAATGGGACTTCGGTCATGTTAGGGGAGGAGATTTCCTCTGGAGATTTGCAGTTGTACACGGATGCTGCGGGTGGAGTGGGTTTAGGCATTTATTTTGCGGGAGCCTGGTGTGCTGAGAAGTGGCCGCAGTCCTGGCATGAGTCACGGTTGGTGAATAATGTGGCATTTTTGGAGCTATTTCCCATGTTGGTAGCCTTGGAAGTGTGGCCAGAGCACATGGCTAATCGGCGAATATTGTGGTGGTGTGATAATGCAGTGGTAGTTAGCGTGATCAACCATTATTCACCACAATGCAAGCAGGTGGCTGAGCTAATGAGGGAGATAGTTTTGGCTTGTCTACGTTTGAATGTGGTGAATAAAGCAAGGCATATACCGGGATGCAGTAATGAGGTAGCGGATGCTCTTTCTTGTTTGCAGTGGGCCCGGTTTCGGAAGCTGGCACCAGGAGCAGATGCATCAGGATGGAAGGTCCCGGAGCGCTTATGGAGCACTGGCCAGGAGGGATGTTGAGTTTGCTGCGGAGCTCAGTGGCACAGGCAACTTGGGCAACGTATCAGCGTGGCTTTGGTAAGATTGTGGAATTCTGCGGGGCCCAAGGGTGGTGGCTGGAAGCATTGTCCGATTGGATGCTTGCGCATTACATTGTGGAGGCAAAAGAAAAAGGGATATCCAAAGCGGTGGTGCGGTCGCACATAGCCGGCTTCATGTTATTTGTGAATGCGGCGGGTTGGTCCCCAGCAGCGGGTGGGTTTTTAACTCGGAGGCTGATGCAAGGGTGGGGTAGGGTAGAGCCGCGGCAAGGGGACTGCCGGCGGCCGATCGCGCATGGATTGCTGGTGAGGATTTGCGCGGCGCTTCCTTCCATGGCATCTTCAGGATACGAGGCGGTTCTTTTTAAAGCGATATTTTGCATGGATTTTTTCGGTGCCTTTCGGATAGGGGAGTTAATTGCTACCTCGACAAGGTCTGGGGTAGGAGGGCTTCTTTCCCAGCATGTCCAGTTGGAAGGGAGTATGCTACGGGTATTGTTGGCCCGGTCTAAGACCGATCAGCTAGGGTGAGGTCGGTGGGTTGTGTTGCGAGAGATACAAAGGGGGAGTACTTGTGTGGTGGCAGCATTGCGGGAATATTTGCGGCTTCGTCCGGCGGTCGGGGGGGGGGGGGGTGCTATTTATGCATGCCAATGAAAGAGGAGTCACTAGGTATCAGGTGACAGCAGTGTTGAGAATGGTGCTACAGCGGTTGGGAGAGGATCCGCTTCAGTTTGCAACACATTCATTTCGTATAGGTGCAGCTACTAGTGCCACGGCTGCGGGTTTGTCCAGTCAGGAGGTTCAGCGCATAGGGAGATGGCGGTCCAATGCGTTCTTGGGTTATGTCTGGCTTTGAGATGGCGGTTTGGGGGGGGATGGATCTCGCTAATTGTGTTTTTCATTTGCAGACCATGGGAGGAACCCGCATAGCTGTTGGCTGCTCGGCCATTCATTTGTGCATTGGGCAGGTCGGCGTGTGGCTGTGCGGCCTTTGGGGTCGAATCTTGGCCTGGATCCTGCAGTGGTGTCTGTCTCATGGCTGGGTGAGTGAGGTCTACATTGGACGCAGTTGCTCCCTTTGCTTTGGCACCATGTGCGAATTCGGGGTGCTCCAGACTTGATTTTACTCTATTTGGGAGGCAACGACTTGTCAGCATGGACTTGCAAGCAGCTGATCAGGGTGGTGCAGAGGGATTTGGGGGAGGTGTTGCATTTATTCCCGGAGGTGTTAGTCATGTGGTTGGACATTATACCACGGCTGAGTTGTTGGGATCAGCGGCACTGGTCTCGGGGCTTAGTTAGATAAACCGACAAATCGGCAGGTGGGTCTGTGCACATGGTGGTTACCAAATACTGCATTCATGGGTGGAGGTGAGCTGTGAAGGTCTCTATGGCAGGGATGGGGTGCACTTATCCCTGGTAGGGTTGGATTTATTATTGAATGACCGGCAAGAGGCAGTTGAGTGGGTAGCTTTGCATGATTCTTGCTGGTCGCAGCTTTGTTCTGGGGGGGTGGCGGAATGACGATTTGGTCGTCTGTGCCGGTGGCGGGATCCCGGAGGTTTCTGGGGTCCGGACGCTTAAGACAAGCTTGGGACAGGGGTGGTGTACCCCCGACCCGGACAACCCCCTGGCTGGCTTTTGCTACTGACATGGCGAAGTCGGGGGCTAAGGGGGGGGAAAGAAGAGGCAAGTGGAGGCGCTATCACTTTGCTAGTGATATGGCTGGTGATGGCCTCATTACGCCGTTTTATATATATATATATATATTTTTTTTTTGAATTTGATTGTGCATGTGTTCATCGTTAATAAAGCTGCGACCAGTTGTTTACCAAATGTTGTAGTGGTTTCAGATTCTTGGGGTTCGGTGAGAAAGGGAGGGGGTGTAATAAGGGGAAGAAAGGGGTACTTAGAAAGGTCGGAGGAGCAACGAGTCCGCTCTCCCATGGTTACTTACTTGCAGTTCAAGCAATAAGAGATCCTTCCTCAGCCATGCACCTTCAGTAATGTTGGCATTTGAATACGGGAGAAGAACCTCTCTCTCTCGCTAACACAGTGCAGACCCAAGATCCTACTGTTATATCTGATGAAGAAGGCAGCTGTATTCAAGAAAGAGAGAGAGCAGTTGTATACAATGGGTTACCATGGCCAACAGTAGAATTTCTGGATCTCAACTATTTTCTTTTGTTTCTGGCTGCCTTACGCAAATCCTTTCTCACACATCTGAAAGTCAACGTCAAACAAGTAGAGGTTTCAGGTACCTGCATTCAATCTTCTACTCCAGATGTCCAAACCAACAGAATAATTGATCAAATATTTGAAACTTGAATGGAGGTGAAACTAGTGGATCAGTGCTCTTTGAACTAAACCATATTGCCTATAACTATGGGGGTCTGTTTACTAAAGTGTATTAGACTTTTGCAGCTAATGTGGCAAAAAAGTGCAGATAATGCATGGCTTTTGCAGCTAACGCTGGGCTATTTGTCGGTGCACAGCATTTATGTAGCAGATAATGCACCAAAATTGCAGAGCGCGTGAACCGGAAGTGGAGGTGGTGTAATGAGCAACTTTAATGGTTACTGCATGCTGTTCATGCCTGTGGTAGCTGTGTGCTGAAGGACATGCCCATTCTCCACTCACTTTCCACCCACTATGCGGACGATATTATGATTTACGTGCCATTCTGCATAACAGAAGTTTGCTACATGGCCTTAATCAATTGTTTTAATGCAATCTCCAACTGGTTATCATAGCACCAACTTAAATTTCGAAAAGACAGAAGTACTTTTTATCACAAAGGATGAACTTTCTCTCCACCCTCAGTTGTAAAAGTTAACAATGCGGAACTGGAAGTTAAAACAGATCAAATACCTTGGAATAACATTCAGTCAGTGACTTACTCTACAACTGCACATCAACAGAATCACCAGAATGATTTATCAAAAGATCAAAACCCTCCAACACTTAGTACCACTAATTGAAGCAAATGACTTCTGTACAGTATTTCAAGCAATGAAATTCCCTCACTTAGACTTTAGTAATATCATTTACCATGGCATTCCTAAATATTTATTTATTTAACAGGTTTTATATACTTCCTTCTCCTTAAATCAAAGCAGTTTACATTATAACTCAAAACTGTTAACATTATAACGCTTAAATAGGGATGGGGTAACATGGCATGCAGGGTAACAACAAAATCACAATAACTTATGTACAGGTTGTGTAGAAGTGATGGGTAGTGTCTTTGAGGAGTCATGCATCAGAGTCATGTATTGGCTTGTTCATTATCCAGGGTCCGATACTAGTGGGCAAGGGCATTTTACAATTCACTATGTGATGTTTCCAAAATATTATTTTTATAGCAAAGTTTAACTTTTTCCTGAAGTCCTTAATATCATGCATGGTTCCGATATCTTCTGGGAGAGAGTTCCACAAGGATGGTGCATATAGTGAGAGCACTCCATTAGATGTGGTCTGTTTGGATTTAGAGGAAGCGCTGGGTGTAAGTATCATGTTCTTGTTGTTCATCCTTCTTGGTCGGCTATCGGCATCTCTTTTTATTAGGTTCTGGAGGATCTCTGCTGAGCTGTTTTGTAAGATTTTGAAGGTGTTGAGTGTTGATTTAAACCTGGTGTGACTCTTCATTGGGAGCCAGTGTAATTGGTTCAGTATAGGTATAATGTGGTCGTGTTTTACTGATCCTGTGATGAAACGAGCTGCTGTGTTCTGGGCCATTTGTAGGGGGTGAATGATTTGCCTTGTTAGGCCTTGGTACAATGAGTTGCAGTAGTGTGGAACTAGTGTGACAATGGCTTGGAGTACGGTACGGAGTTCATTCTGGCTGAGGAGTGACTTCAGTTTCCGGATGATTTTCATTTTGTGATATGCGTTCTTTGTAGTCATGTTTATGTGGGATTTTAGGTTCAGGTTCTGATCCAGAATGACTCTTAGGTATTTGACTTCATTTTTCATGGTTATGCTTCTGTTTTACAGCTAGATTGTGTTTAGAGGAGTGAAGACTGTATTTCTTGTTATGATGAGGGCTTCTCTTACTGTAATTTATGCTGAGGTTGTGGTTGCTGATCCATGTGACCATTTCTTCAAGGCATTTGGTTATAATTGTCATCGGCGTATAGCTTGTAGCGAATTTTGTGGTTTTTGATGACATCGCAGATAGGCTGTATGTAAAGGTTGAAGAGCAGTGAGGATATTGCTGACCCCTGTGGTATGCCCTGATGTATGCTGAACGAGGTGGATGTGTTCCCTCTGCATTTGATGTGCTGTTGCCTGTTTTCCAAGTATGATCGGAACCACTTGATTGTGATGTTGTGCAGACCAATTTCCAGTAGACGTTTCAGAAGCATGCTGTGAGATACATTGTCAAAGGCTGATGATATGTCAAGGAATATTAGTAGGAAACCTTTTTTTATGTTGTTTATGGCTTTGATAATGCTATCGAAGAGTGATGTTAGCAATGTTTCTATGCTGTGTTTGGGCTTGAATCCATGTTGATGGGGATCTAATGGTATGTGTGTGCTGATGTGATCTTGCAGCTGCATTTGTACCATTTTTTCTATGATTTTGGCCATAAATGGTAAGTTTGAAACTGGTCGATAAGCAGTGGGGTCATGCCTGTCAAGTGTTGTTTTATTTTTTTAAAGATAGGTCTTATTGATGCATGTTTGAGGGCTGTAGGCATATAGCCATTTGTAAGGGATGTTTCTGTTATTTTGTGTATGATTGGGATGAGCTCCTCCTTGGCTGATTTGATCCATGTTACCGGGCAAGGGTCATTCGGTGAGGTTGTTGTGTTCAACGTGGATATTGTGTGGACTAGTTGGTTGGTAGATGGTATAGTGAATTTGCCCCATATTCTGGTGAGTGTTGAGTGGTCTTTGGAGTCTGTTGACGGTGGCATTGTATCCTGGTGGGCACTTTTCTGTTTTGTCATTAGGTAGTCTGCAGTTCTTTGTGGGTGTATTTCGGTGTTGCTTTTGTGTGATGGTTCCTTGATGAGTGTGTGGGCTATTTTGATTAGTTCCTTTGATTTATTTGCAGATTTCATAATGAGATTGGCGTGGTATTCTTGTTTACATCTGTTAATTATGTCATTGTATTCTTGTTGCTTTGTTCTGTAATGTTGTAAGGTATCTTGGTCCTTGCTTCCTCTCCATTTCCTCTCGATCCTTCTTAGATTCCTTTTTGCTTTTCTTATTTCATTAGAATACCAGGGAGCATGGTGCATCCTTTGTGTTGTTGCAATTATTTTGTTTGGTGCTTCTGCTGCTTCTGTGATGGAATGATTCCAGTTCTCAATTATGTTATTGAGGTCCATGATGTCTTGGTTTAGTTGGGTATAACTTCACTCAAGAATTGTTCTTTGTTAAAACTCCTGAATCTCCTGCCATTGTGTTGTATGTCGTTTGGGGTGTTTGAGTTGGTCATTGTTATATTGAATGTTATTATATAATAGCCTGACTAGGGTGTCGGGGCGATGGTTGGTGGTGTTATGCGGTTGTTCTCCAATAGTGTCTTAGGGGCAAAGATGAGGTCTGGGGTGGAGCACGGTCGGTGTATGGGAGCATATAATAATTGCATGTAGTGCATTGTTTCCATGGCTCTGAGGAAAGCCTAGGCCTCTTCGTTGGATGTTGAGTTGAGACTGAGGTCACCAAGGGTCATCATGGGTTTGTGTGGTGATGTGAATGTGCATACCAATTCCAGTACTGAGGAGAGCTTTTCAGATTTGGCATTTGGGGCTCTATAGGTGCGGCATATAGTAATGTATTTGTTTGCAATGATTATAGTGTAACTCTCTTTTGTGCTGGTTTTTAAGATGGTTTTGAATTTAAAATGGCTCCTTGCTAGTATGACCACACTTCCTCCTCTCTTGTGTGTTCGTGGGCAGTTGAAGGCAGTGTATGTGGGTGCTGCGAGTCGATTCAGTATGACCTGATCTGTGTCTGTGAGCCAGGTTTCTGTTATGCATAATATGTCAGTGTGTTGATCTTGCAGGTAGTCAGTTATGGTGTTTGTTTTGTTTCTGATAGACCTAGTGTTGATTAGTGTACAGCTGACTGGTACACATAGGACTGGATTGTTGTGCATGGGGTATTGTGGCCTGGTGAACCTGATTTGCACTAGTCACTGGCTCTGCTTATTTGAGTGCTTATATGTGTGTTGCCACAGGGCACTGCATTGTATTTCAGTTAGCAAGGGCAGTATAGTGGTAGTAGTTTGTGCTGGAATGGCTCCTGCCTGCTGTAGTAAGAGGTATAAGCATAATATTAGCAGAAAAAGGAGGGGGTTGCAGTAAGGCCTCATGTTGCGTTCATGTGTATTGGCTTTTCTGCTGCGTGCTGTCTTCAGCATTTCAGTGATACAGTGAGCCTAGCTGCCTCTGCGAGGCTTGTGCAGCAGTAGCTATTTACCCTGATATGTAGAGGTGCAGGAGGGTGCTTTGTAGCTGGCCACTCTGCAGCCAATCCAGGGGCTTGTGCCACTGGGTGATGAGGCTGGAGCTCAGCGATTCTTCATGTTCCCCTTTGATTGTTGGGCTGCATGGAGGGAGGACCTTTAACACGAGCAATATCCAGCTAAGCAGTGAGCAGCAATCAGGGCTGAGGGCTCACCTCTGGAGTGCTGGTCTGTGAATGATTGGGCGATGAAGTGCTGCAGAGTGCTGCTTGAGTGCTGCGGCAGTGTCCGCTGTTGTCTGGTTGAGCAATGTCGTTGAGTGGCCGTCTGGAAGTGTGGATATTTATTTCTTTGAAAGGTTTATATACCGCATTTCCAGTGATCAAGGCGGTTTACATATGTTTGTTGTTGTTGTTGTTGTTAAGTGCCGTCGAGTCGGAGTCGACTCATGGCGACCCTCTGGATAGCTATCCTAAATTGTGTTCGGTCTTCAGTCAGGCGGCTCATTGTTGACAGACTGGTACCCGTAGCTGCTGTTATTGTATTGATCCACCTCATTGCTGGCCTTCCTCTTTTGCGTTGACCTTCTATCTTGCCAAGCATGATGTCTTTCTCTAATGATCTCTCTCTTCGCATGATGTGCCCAAAGTATGAGAGTCGAAGTCTTGTCATCTGAGCTTCTAAAGAAAGCTTAGGTTTGATCTCCTCTAGTACCGACTGGTTTGTTCTTCGGGCAGTCCATGGTATACACAGTATTCGCCGCCAGCACCATAATTCAAAGGCATCAATTTTCTTCCTGTCTGTCTTTTTCACTGTTTGTTCACTGTAACATTACAGACAGCATATTAACAGGGTATGTACCTCAACTTAGCATTCAACATTTAACATTGTAACTCAATAAGCTGAGGCAAAGAAGACAACTAGGAGAATAGTAACGAGCGCACGACTGGTGCACAGAGCAAAATCTCATAATTCATGATGTCTGGGAAAGTGTTTAGGTAATACCTTCAAAGTGTCTTACTACCAGTACAAATGGCCCAGCATACTGCAGCTAGGGTCCTACAATGTGCTTCCAGAACAGATCATATAACCCTCTCCTAAAAAAAAACTATATTGGCTCCCCTTCCTTTGCTGTATCAAATACAAAGTAATGATAACCACTTTCAAAATCCTGCATAACAGGTTTACTGATTACTTACAGAACATGCTGAAAAAGCTTCCCAGAAAAAAGAATTAGGAGATCATGCGCTCAAAACACTTTAATCGTGCCTCTTGAAACACTAAAATGTAACCAGACAACCTGCTCACGAGCCTTCTCATTGTATGCATCTGGTCTCTGGAACAACCTCTCTACAAAACTGAGGAACATAAATGACATCACTCACTTCAGACAGCAACTAGAAACTCTACTCTTCAAAGACCATTTTGATGATAAAACATAACTCTATTTTAACCACATCATTTCTGCAATTGATTACTCTACAAACCTCTCCACGTACATACCAAATTGGACAATAGGATTCCAAGTCCGTTTTAATCAAACGGGCCATCAAACCAAATCATTATTCCACCATGTTCTACTATGCTTAAGTGTCACCTTATAATACACATACAACCATGTAACATAGGTTAAATCCCAAATGTTAATATCCATTGTTTACCTTGATTGTTAAATGTTTCATTCCATGTCAACATTGCCTGTTCTCTGCAATGTTCTAAATTTTTTCATGTAAACTGCATTGACCTTCAAAAATGTGGTATATTAAAAAAATGCTAAATAAATAAATATTTGTACAATTAACATGGTTTCTGCAAATGGTGCAGAAAATTGCTGTGTTATCTGCAATTTCCATCCATTATCTGTTAACGTGCCCAGATAGTGTGCACTATCTGCTGTTTTAACAGGTAATGCAACTTAGTAAACATGCCCCTATGTGACTATAGACATGTTTCACAATTCACCTTTCACCAGAGCAATGTCTATTGCAGTTAGCGGCTACTGCTACTCTCCCCCCTTTATCCCCCCCTCCAGGGGTTACAGGCACAAACTAATGGCAGTGAGAAAAGCATCGAGCTACAGCAACCATGGGAAGAGCCACAGATGCCCCAGGGAAGAAGGCAAGACTGGCAGAAACAGCATCTGGCCAGTAGCAGCCAGAGACCTAGTCCAACAGAAAAAGCATGAATCCACTTGCAGAAACTAAAACCAGTACAAGGCATGGATTGCAAAGGAAGAATACATTTTTTTTATTCCGTTAATTGATATCAGCCATTGGCCTGACACAGGCTGTGTTTCGTGGAGCCTTCCTCAAGGGCTAAAATGGCTAAAAAATGCAATGATAAAAACATATACATTATAAAAGAATAATGTACAATATAAAAAATAAATAAATAAATAAAATGCTCAACTATAAATATATGGGACTAAGAAACATCAATAAACATATACTAATGCAAACATATACAAGCTTACACCTAACACATGCATACCTGAATCGGAGAGACAAATGAATATAATCCATAAAAATATATAAAAATAATAACAATTATACATGCAAAGTGTATAAAAATATATCTCTCATCAAAATAAACAATAAAAATTTTTTAAAATACATAAACTACTTAATAACATCATAAATTATAATCATATACATACATAAAACGTTTTCTGTGGAGTATGTTTGAAACTAACTCACTAGGGGTGTGACAATAAAATGAGAGCACCATACCTGTGTATATGTATATTCTATGTCCGGAACAATCTGTGTTAACATAAGATAAAAATAAATAAAAACAAAAGAAAAAAGCAGAAGAGGGAAAAGGGGGGAGGGGTGGGGGGTAAACCTCCCATAAAAACCAAAATATTTAAAAAACAAACAAACCAATGGTAGAATATGTGAACACACCTGTCCATCAGGAACTAGGACCCAAATGAAATCTGAAAAAATGTTATGCTAAATAAAATCTTATTTTGATACAGATGCTTACATAGTGTCCTTCCAAAGAAGCAAAGATAAAACCCAACCTCTTTAGTGATAAATAAACTTAATAGTTATTTAGATGACTGACAAAGTTTATAACATAGTAATAATGGGAGATTTCAATTACCCCGATATTGACTGGGTCAATGTCACATCAGGACATGCTCGGGAGATGAAAGTTTCTAGATGAAATAAATGACTGCTTCATACAGCAGCTGATTCAGGAACCAAAACGAGGGGACATTATTTTAGACCTAGTTCTCAGTGGAAAGCTGGATCTAGTTTGAGAGCTAACTGTTTTGGGATCACTTGATAATAGCGATTATAACATGATCACATTTGATTTAATAAATGAAGGGAAGATAGCAAGGAAACTGACAGCGCTAGCCTTTAACTTTCAAAAAAGAGACTATAATAAAATGAGGAAAATGGGTAAGAAAAAATAAAAGGAGCAACTGCAAAGGTTAAGAGTTTACATTAGGCCTGGGCATTATTTAAAAATACTACCTTGGAAACCCAGACCAAATGTATTCCATGCTTTAAAAAGTAGAAAGACGGCCAAACAATAGCCAGCATGGCTTAAAGGTGAGGTCAGTAAGGCTGTTATAGCTAAGAAAGAATCTTTAATAAAATGGGAAAAAGAGACAAATGACTAAAACAGGAAACAGCATAAATACTGACAAGTTGAATGGAAGACAGACAAAGAAAAAATTTGAAAAGAAGCTTGCCAAGGAAGCAGAAGTGCATAATAAAACATTTTCAAGTATATTTGTAGCAAAGTACCTATGAGGGAGTCATTTATTTATTTATTTCTCTTATATACCACGCTATTCGACATCAGTGCGGTTTACATGGAACAATAATATTCTTACGGTGGGGGATCACACCATAAGTTACAAGTAACAGGGAGCTCAACTTGGATAACCAGAGTAACTATTTACACATATATACATCACTGGAGGGGTAAAAGATACACAGAGAGAACAACGCCATAGTGGAGACTGAATTTATTTGCTTCAGTTTTTACTAAAAAAGATGTAGGAATCTTGCCCATGCCAGAAATGCTGCTTAAAGGTGATGTATCAGAGGAACTGAAACAAATCTTGATAAATTAGGGAAGATGCAAAACAGCTAATTGATAAACTAAAGAACAGCAAATCACCTGGACTGGATGGCATACATCTCAGGGTGCTGAAAGAACTGAAATATGGGATTGTAAAACTACTATGTGATTTATCATTGAAATCATCTGTAGTACCCGAAGACCGGAGAGTGGCCAATGTAACATCAATTTTTGAAAAGGGTTCCAGGGGTGATCTGGGAAAATACAGAGCGGTGAGCTTGATGTCAGTACTGGGCAAAATGGTAGAAAAAATGATAAAAAATACAAAATTACTGAACATGTAGATAGTCATGGCTTGATGGCAGAAAACCCAACATGGATTTAGCTAAGGAAAGTCTTGTCTCATCAATCTCATATTTCTTTGAATGTATGAATAAACAGGTAGACAAAGGTGAGACGGTTGATATAGTGCATCTCGATTTTCAGAAAGTCTTTGAGAAAGTCCCTCATGAGGGAGAAATTAAAAAGTCATGGGATTATTTATTTATTTAAACAGATTTATATCCCGCTTTTTCTTTCAATCAAAGCGGTAACATTACAATACAAGGTTAAACAGAGGAGAATGACACATATACCACTCTTCATAACATCAGAGTAGTAGTAAATGGGATTACAAAACACATGTACCGCTCTACATTACATCAGAGCGGTAATAAAAGGGATTACATAACACATGGAATATATTATAATACATACATAACATAACTATACAGAATAAGTAACAACTTGGTTTACAGTACATTACATACCATCTGCAAGGGGTGTAAACAGTCCCATCCACCGCACCTCACCCAAAGGCCACACCAAAACGTAATAATAAAATAGTATAACAACCCAGATCGCATCATCTGCAGAACGTCAGAAACAAACGCCATGGACCAACGCCTAAGGGCCACGCCAAAGGGCCCTCTGGCGAGGCCCTCAGGCGCGGGACCGCAAGGTGCGGGCGCGCCCTGAAAACGGCGGTTTTTATGCCGTTGAGCAAGTGGTGTAATTGGCGGCATGAGGTGGAAGGGGGAGCTCCTGCTCTCACCCCCGGTGGAATCACTTCTTGCCCGCAGCCCTGAAAACGGCGGTTTTTATGCCATTGAGCAAGTGGTGTAATTGGCGGCATGAGGTGGAAGGGGGAGCTCCTGCTCTCACCCCCGGTGGAATCACTTATAATGGGATAGGAGGTAATGTATTATTGTGGACCAGGAATTAATTGAAAGATAGAAAACAGAGAGTAGGGCTAAATAGCTTCAATGGAGAAAGGTGAATAGTGGAGTACCCCAGGGATCTGTGCTGGGCCCACTGCTTTGTAACGTATTTATAAATGACCTGGAAATGGCAATAATAAGTGGGGTGATCAAATTTGCAGATGACACAAAATTATTCAAAGTAGTTAAAACACAAGAGGATTGTGAAAAATTGTAAGAGGACCTTGATAAATTGAGAGACGGGCATCCAAATAGCAGATGACATTTAATGTGGACAACTGAAAGTTATGCACTTAGAGCCCCATCCAGTCCTGGAAATCACGGCCTTCTGTCTGCCCAGTCGGAACCCGAACTATAGTTACATGATGCAAGGTTCCACATTAGGAATCACCACCAAGGAAAAGGATTTAGGTGTCATCGTGGATAATATATTGAAACCCATCTGCCCATTGTGCAGCGGTGGTCAAGAAAGCAAATAGAATGCTAGGAATCATAAGGAAAGGAATGGAGCATAAAACAAAAGATGTTATAATGCCTCTTTATCATTCCATGGTGCATTTGCACCTTGTATATTGTGTGGTTGCCATATCTTAAGAAGGATATAGTAGAACTGGAAAAGGTACAGAGAAGAGTGAAAAATGGTAAAGGAGATGGAAGGATATCCCTATGAGGAAAGACTTAAAAGGTTAGGGCTCTTCAACTTGGAAAAGAGAAGGCTGAGGAGAGATGATAGAAGTCTATAACATGATGAATGAAGCAGAACAGGTAAATGTAGATTGGTTGTTTACGGCCAAATGTAGATCAGTTGTTAGTAGGGGATACATAATGAAGCTACAATGTAGCACGTTTAAGACTAATCAGAGAATATATTGTTTTTACCTGATGCGTAATCAAACTCTGGAATTCGTTACCAGAGGATGCCATAAAAGCTATTATTGCCATATGCCATGTTAGTGCAGCTGGATTTTTTTTTAAATTTATAATTTTTATTATTATTTTTCAAACATTTACACGTTACAGGCCATTACTTTTCTTTTAACAAATATATATATCCATTTCCACCTCCACTCCACTATTATAATAAATAACATCAACCTAAACCTTGACTCCTACTTTACTTTATAATTACAATTAGTTAATTCTCTCATCTCCCCCCTCCCTCACCCATACCCCCTTCAGCTCCCTACCCCTTTAACTCATCTACTTCTCCACATATTTGTTCCACTCTCTTCCTTCTCCACTTTTCATACCCCTGCCACACTTTTTTATATTTACTAATTCTATGCCTTTGATGTTCTTCAATCACACAAAAACCCCACAGCTGTTCCAACTTACACACCACTTCCTTTAGTGCAGGTACATCAACATTTTTCCACCTTCGTAAGAGACTCATACGTGCTGCCAGAATAACATACCCAATAAACCTCCCTTGATCTCCTTCCCCTTCTACCTCCCTCTCATTGAGCAATAGCATTGCTGGCGTTAATTCTATTAATATTCCCGTAATTTCTTCACATAAACATCCTATCTTCCCCCAATAATCCTTCACATTTGGACATTACCACATCATATGCATCAGATCCCCTCTCCCACCACACTTCTTCCAGTGAGGTAGTCAAATTTGCTCGGACTTTCAGGAAATATTGCCTGTATTTTCGTTGGTGTCCAATACATCCTAAACCTCACCTTTAAACTATTTTCAAGCATAGGGGTACCTCTGGCCAACTGGTGTGTTCATACATATATGTGCACCCAACGCTCATCATTTCAAACTCCTGAAATATCCTCTTCCCACCTCTGTTGCCATTTCATTTTTTCTCTCTCCTTTTGTAAGAGCAATTTATAAAGATTTGAAATTATCCCTTTCTGTGTCCACTGTTTCTCCATCATCTCTTCAAATTTTGTAGGTTCACTTTCCATATCCGCTTTTACCTCTTTAGAATTTAAAAAATACCACATTTGTATATATGCATATTGATCCTTTTTCTCTATATTCATGTTGTAACTCTTCACATTTTTTAATTCCCCCTTCTTTCCGCAGGTTTGGACTGTTCCTGGAGGAAAAGTCCATACAGCATTATTAAAGAGGACAGGGAAATCCATTGCTTATCCTTTGGTCAAGCAGCATGGAATCTGTATACCTTTTGGGAACCTGACAGGTACTTGTGACCTGGATTGGCCCCTGTTGGAAACAGGATATTGGGCTCGATGGACCTTTGGTCTGATCCAGTATGGCATATCTTAGGTAGTGGAGCTTAGTTTTGCTTTCTGTCCCCCAAGATGGAGATTTTTTTACAATGAAAGAAGGAGTGCAGGGGATTATCCAAGGGACTAGAGGGAATGCTTAAAGACTTATCTATTTGCAGAACATTTTGGAAACAAGCAACTCCCTACAAACACGGATCCCATATAAGATACATCATCAAGCCCACAACATAACGATGTTTTCACAAGCTGCATCAGAATTATCAATCATACTGTACATTTCAGATTTATGCCATATATTGCAATGCGTTAATAACCATGCATAATAAGTAATACACCCTCCCAATCAGTATGTTTAATATTATTGTTATTTCACCTCCTCCTTAACTATTGGAAATTGTTCATTGTTAAATTGTAAAATGGTTCATGTCTCCTTCCTCCTCCCCATTTCAACAGAAATATGTTCAATGTAAAATGGTTTTGTTAAAATGTAAACCGCTTTGATTCCAAGATAAAGCTTTATAGAAATAAAATAAATAAATGCAATTGACCAATGGGGTCAAAGGTTGTACCTTGGGCTGAGGCATGAAGCTAGGCAGGTCTCAAGGAGATTTGAGGAAATGGGTTTACTTACAACATCTCACCTATAAGAACAAAGATTACATGATCCCAACAGGAAGTTGCTTACTTTACTGTACAAACTGTCAATACAATACAAACTGAGAGATCCCACGTGATGCGTGAGTGAGCAAGACGTGTGCTTGCTCACTCCGAGGCTGCCTTAAGCAATAATCTGCAATTTTTGGTCTCAATCCACTTAAAAACTCTCCTACACGACTGCTGACGCAACCACCGGGTCACTAGATGAAGCGAAATTTGAGAGCGGGTGGAGAAACGCCAAACCCGATGAAAAAGGAGAAAGAGAAACCGGGCAAATCGGGGGCCTCCGGTACAAACATGGCGATGCCGGCCTCTCCAGGAGCGCTGAGTACGGACTCGGCAGCGGCAGACTTGGCCAGAGAAGTGGCAGGTCTCCTCGAGCCTAAGTTTGATCAAGTCATGCAAAAACTGGACACTTTGAACGACTCTTTCGCTGATATGGGCAGGAGAGTGGAGGAGCTAGAACAGCGAGTCTCCAGCGTGGAAGAAGGCGAGGGACACATGGAGAGGGAAATCGCCGAGCAGCGCAAGCAGATAGAGACTCTCCAGTCCAAGCTCGATGATCTGGAAAACAGATCTAGAAGAAACAATATACGGATCGTTGGCATTCCAGAGACTCAAACTGACCAGATGCTTATGCCACTACTAGAAGAATGGCTGCCTAAAGAGTTGAGCCTAGCTTCCCTGGTGGGGCAACTCCATATTGAGCGTGCACACAGACTGGGCCGGAGACAGGAAGACCAACAGAGGCCGCGTGTTGTGATACTCCGGGTCCTTAACTTTCACCATAAGGTGCAGCTCTTGCGGGCCTACCGAGAGAAAGGCGAGCTTAGATGGGAGAATCATAAACTTTTGATGTTCCAGGACTATTCGGTGTTGGTAACGGAACAGAGGAAGGCTTACTCCGGGGTATGTGCGGCGCTGTTTCAGAGGAAAATACGCTTCACGCTAGCATTTCCAGCAACTCTACGAGTCTGGCACCAGGGGAAAAGCATGGTTTTCTCAACCCCGGCAGCAGCACAACGCTTTCTGGATGAGGGCAGAGAAGACTCGGACAGTGCGGGAGCAGCGCAGCAGGGTGCTCGGCGCTGAAAATTGCTGACGCCTACAAAGGCTGTTTCCCGCCATGATGAAGACGGCAAGCCAGGATGATGACAAGCCCGACTCTGATGGCAGATCCTCTGGGCGATACTGGGAGAGCTTTGGACACCAGTGGTGTATGCATGCAGCTAGTTGGTCTGTGTAGTACTGTGTGTGTGTATGTATGCATTATTGCTGCTGTGGGGAGAGACCATATACCACAACCAATGATTGTGGTAGACTTGGGGCAGCCCTGCGGCATGGTATAAGGTGGGATTTCAATCTCAGCAAGGGCGGCTGAGCTTAATGGATGATATGTTTTATGGGGAGGGAATGGGGGAGGGAGCGGGATGGGGTGGGGGCGGGTGAGGGGAAGGGTAAGAGGGGGATGGGGGGGAGGGAATGGAAGGAAGAGATACGGGGGTACTATCCATGACCAGTTCACAATTCCATCTAATGTATCACCTGAGGGGTTAGGGCAGCGTGTGGGGGGTGGCTCCCCGAAGAGAGGTGCTTTGCTCGAGGCCGAGGCTGGGCGGCCTGGAGCCAAGTTTAGCGTAATGGAATCTGCATGGCTTGATGTTGTTTTTTTTTTTGACGGGTGGGCACTCTGATTTGAGAATAACCACGTGGAACGTGGGAGGGATAGGCACGCCGGTAAAACGGACGAAAATTTTACAAGCCTTAAAGAAGGGGGGAGCCCAGGTTGCTCTGTTACAAGAAACCCATTTAACACAATTGGAACATACTAAATTGAAAAAGGATTGGGTGGGGCAGGTCTTCTCAGCCTCCTCTGGAGGAAGGAAGAGGGGGGTGGCCGTTTTGATTCGTCAAGGGATCCCGGTAGAGGTTCTTAGGGAGGATGCGGACCCCCAGGGGAGATATCTATTTCTGCATGCTAAAATCGCTGGGGAAGAAATGCTCTTGGGTAACATTTATGCTCCTAACAATTATGACCATGCCTTCTTTAAATTGCTTCTGTGGAAAATAACGGAGGCGCCTAAGACTCCCCTAATCCTTGCAGGAGATTTTAATTGCCCTCATGATCCCATGCTTGACCGGTCGCAGGGCCTGAGGAAGGGAGAAGGAGGAGGGGGGAATTGGACCAATAAGGGTGTGGGGTATCTATGTCACTGGGGAGATTTGTGGGATGTGTGGAGAACACTACACGAGCAGGAAAGGGATTATACACATCTCTCGAGGGCCCATCAATCTTGGTCCAGAATAGATTACATTTTAATCTCTAGAGATCTTTTTGATAAAGTACTGCGAGTGGAGATAGAACCAATGGTTATCTCTGATCATGCTAAGGTCTTTTTGGACCTCAAAGGGCGGTCCCCCGGTCGTGGGCGATGGACCTTCTCGAGACATCTGTGGCAGAATGCAAAGTTTCGACAATATTTAACTCAAAAGTGGGAGGACTATATGTCTCTGAATGAGTCCCCGGACTTGGCAGTCTCGACTTTTTGGGAAGCTGGTAAGGCCGTCCTCCGGGGCCACATTATTGCATATGTCGTGAGGGAGAGGAAGCGAGTTAATGCCGCCATCTTAGAGCTAACTCAGGCCCTCGTGCAGGCCAAGCGAGCTGCTCTAGAGAGCAGAGAACACCTGGGAACATACCTGCAACATCAGAAGGCTCTCAATGCTGCATTGCAGGACAGGGCGGTCTACTCGGCGCAATATTATCGCCATCAGCTGTTTCGCTTTGGGGACCGCTCAGGGAAATTGCTAGCCCGCTTAGTGAAAGATCGCGGAGGGATCCAGAGTGTCATGGCTATCCAGGATCAGGATGGGACACGGCACCGAGATCCGGAAAAAATTTTAAGTGTGTTTGGGCAATACTATCGGACTCTATATACCCCGGAGGCAGCCGATAAGGATCAGCAGCGCGACTTCTTGCAGGCTGTCAAACTCCCCAAGCTTCCGGAGGAGGCATTGCTCGCATTGAATGCGCAAATTACGGGAGAAGAAGTACAGCGGGTCATAGCACAGGGAAAACCGTATAAGGCCCCTGGGCCTGATGGATACGGCGCGGAGTTTTACAAAATCCTATCGACTTCGCTTACTCCTACCTTGATGGCTCTCTATGAGGAGGCGAGAGAAAGGGATCTTTCCCGAGGGATATGTGGACGGCGGCGATAACCATTATCCCTAAACCAGGACGAGATCCGGAGAACCCAGCCTCTTACAGACCCATCTCCTTGATTAATTATGATATGAAACTTTTGGCCTCGATCCTGGCAGGGAGGCTGCAGAAAGTACTGCCTGAACTCATAGGGAGCCATCAATCGGGCTTTGTCCGCGGCAGAGACGCCTTTACGAATATTACGAGAGTTTTATTGGGAATGGAACGTTGTTTGCTACGAGCTACCCCACTGTTATTGGTCAGCCTAGATGCCGAAAAGGCGTTTGATAGAGTTTCTTGGGACTATATGTTTGAGGTGTTGGCTCAATTTGGATTTACGGGTGGTTTTATGGCGTGGGTGACGGCGTTATATATGGATCCGTTGGCTTGTGTCGTCAGTGGCGGTAGAGTCTCTCAGCCCTTTTCTTTGCGGCGTGGCACGAGACAGGGTTGTCCCTTGTCCCCCCTACTCTTTGTGCTTCAACTAGAACCCTTGCTTCTGAGACTTATCCGAGAGCAGCAGATAAGAGGGATAGAGTGGGAAGGTGGAGGTATTAAACTTAGTGCTTTTGCGGACGACATGCTGTTATGTCTTTACAACCCGAAAGAATCCCTCCCTAAGGCCTTACAGCTCATGGAGGTGTTTGGATCCTTTTCTGGGCTGCGAATCAATCAAGACAAATCTTTGGCTTTAGATGTGGGGGGCCGAGTCAAGTCCAAGTGGCAGGGCGTCTTTCCCTTGGTCTGGGCACAGGAGAGCTTGAAGTACCTAGGTATTTATCTACCAGAGAATACCGCTCGCTTGTATGACATCAATGTTAAAGTCCTGCTTGATAAATCTATTGCGCGTTTACAGAAATGGCGTGATCTCCCGATATCACTCATGGGGCATGTGGCTCTACTGAAGATGGTGGAGATCCCTAAGTGGATATATGTCATGCGCCACCTCCCACTTTGGTTGATGAGGAAAGACCTACAGATGTTGCGGAAGCACATTGGATTGTTTCTTTGGAGGGGTAGGAGACCCCGCATAGCCTTTTCAGTACTTATGAGAGCTAAGGAGGAGGGGGGAATCGGTTTACCATCCTTGCGCCAACACAATGTGGTCTGTATGCTCCGGCCTCTGGTTGATTTAATCGAGAACACGGGAAATATTCTTCCCTTGGCCTTACTTGATGGGCTCTCGGCGCCGCATCATCCGGTCTATCTCTTGCATGCGCCTGGGGGGCTTCTCCCGGAGCCTTGGAAAGCCTCGGTATACCTCAGAGCAATGAGGCAAGCGTGGCGGGTACTATGCCAACAGAAAGGGATAAATTGGAAGTGCACGGATTGTCTCCCTTTAGAGCGAAATAAAGATTTTGCCCCAGGTCTACAGAGTTCGACCTCTGCCCAGTGGAAAAATAGGGGACTTCGGTGTATTGGGCATTTGCTCATGCCTGATGGTAGCGAATTGGATTCTTTTCAATCGTTGGCAAGGCGCTATCAGCTGGAACCTACATCCTTTTTCTTTTATTTGCAAGTGCGTCACTATGTGAGGGACCTTCAAAGGAGAGGGGGCTTAAGAATAGGCACAGGGGCTATCTGGGAGTTCTTGGTGGTGCTGTAGGGAGGCATCTCCCCACGGGTTGTACGACAGGAGCTCTGGCCCGGTGGGGATGGAGCGGCCCTAGAGAAGCTGGTGCAACGTTGGGTTGCAGATGGGGTACCGCAGATGTCGGGGCCTCTGCTGACCGCGGCATTCTCCGAGGTTGAGCGTATCTCGGAGTCGATACGCCTCCAAGAGATGCATTATAAATTTCTCTGGAGAGCATATATTCCTAATGCTTGGGCTGCTAAGATGGGATTGGTCTCGTCTGACTTATGCACACTTTGTGCAGTAGAGCGCGGGACCCTGCTCCACCGTTTTTGGCATTGCACAAGAATTCAGAAGTTCTGGCATGCAGTAGAGCGCAAGCTGATGAGCTGGCGATTGGTAAATAGTACTTTCTCCATACATTGGTGCTTATTCGGGATCCCTGACGGGGAGGGGGGGTTGGGGCAACCAGTTAGGCAACTGTATGTAAAGGGCTTCATTATAGTGAAACTTTGTATTCTGCGACACTGGATGGAGGACCATCCCCCGGGACTTCCCGAGTGGGAGACCCAAATGCGAGACTTGTATTCTATGGAGGTGAAAACAGCTAATATGCTAGGACCGAAGCGGGTGGAGGTGGTCAAGAAGATCTGGGAGGGGATCTTCCCTGGCTAAAGGGATAACTGCTATGGGCGGGCCTTCGGGTGATTTGGCTGCTGGACTGCCCTAAGGGTATGAGATGTTTGAGTATGGGTGGATAGGTCTGGACCCCTGAGCGGTGTGGGCACTGGTTGTAGAGGGGGGGGGAAATGGGGATGGGGGGGAGGGAGGGAGGTGGGGAAATGCAGACAGTGGGGGGGAGGGTTGGAATTACACCTTAGTGTTTCGATATGGAGGGGAAGGAACCTGTTTCCTGTTTCGTAAGATCGGGTAAACCAAACTACCTGTACAGTTCTACAAGGCGGATGAGGATCATAGTAGCAACATAGTTAACTGAATGTTGGTACCGCTCACTTTCCAATAGACACACTTGGTATTCTTAGTCATAAGGGTTTGTGGGACAGGGTGACTGTGGGGATTGTTGTTGCTGCTGATGTTATCTTCTCTGCTGACTGCCTCTTTACGCATGTTTTGATATGGGGTAGACGGCCACCTATGTATCATGGGGAGGGTGATGCTGGGTAAGTCTGCAGACTAACCGGTAAACTATATGTATCTTATGGGTATAATAGTTCAGCCCCGGGTTGGTGGGAATGAGGTAACATCCTGATATTGGTTGTATCGTTGACACAAAACTGTGAAATGTGGTTCTGGTTAATGTTAATAATACTAATAAAAAGTATTTTCATAACAATACAAACTGAATATCAACATGCACATACAACTGTGAGGGTAGAACACAATGAAAGAGATTGTTTATTATTCAGCTTGAGCAGAGTGGGTGTAAAAATCCCTGTAAAAGAGATTTCTTTCTCCCACAAAATATTTCGGATCTCTGACCTGAATATTCTTTGCTTCTGTTTTTTTCTAGTATAGGATTTGAATATTTTCTTTCCTGAAACTGATGAATTATCTTTCTGCCCTAAATTTGTATAGGTGCTGGATTAGAAGGATTTATCACTAAATTTATGAAGTAAAAGTTGATGTAATTGTTTTATAGCTTAATGTGCTACATTATATTCAATATTTTTCTCATTGCAAGTGAATGTGAGATGAAAGATGGCAGCCTGCAGGTGGGCCTAAGAACAGCACTGGCCCATGGTCTCAGATAAATGAAAAACTAAAATGAGATCCACATGAAGATTCAGATTTCAAAAACCAGCTTATTATGATTTCTGAATTTAAGTTCAATGAATTATAATGCACTGTTCACGAGCTCATTTCATTCTACATTGTATCATGTAGAAGCTTTAAAATATATTGATCTGATTTGAAACTTCAACTTCCAGAAATGTAGAAGGAAGAAAAAAGTGAATATTACTTTATATACACTGTCGGGTCGATATTTAAACTCCAGGGCCAGGTTTTTGTAAACACCATTCACGGTGTTTAAATCAAAGACATACATTCAGTGCCACTGTATGGATAATAGCTGGTGCTGGATATATATTAAGGCCGGCATTCTGTAACCCGAATGGTGGGGTTGATGTCTGGGGAGAAAGTCCAACCCGTGCTCAGCCCTGGAACGCAATTCAGTCCCAGCGTTCCCCACAGATGCACAGCATTTATGCAGGGAGCGCTGGATGGGGACAGGAGGGGGAGGAATGGAGATGGAGTGGGGGAGTCGCAAGGTACCTGGACGTACAGAGCCTATTCAGGCGGGGTCCTCTATGTCCACCAGCACACAGCTACATGCCCTGCTTATTCCACTACAAAAGTGGAATAAGTCCCAGGTGTCCCCCACAACGTGTGCTGCACTCCCCCGCAGCCCAGGCACTTGGCCATGCTGTGCCCTGCAGCCACGATCAGGTCCACTGGAGCCTCCAGTGCTGGCTGGATCGCAGTCTGCAGGGGCAGACATAGGTCATGGCATTCAGAGCTGTCAGATAGATGGCTCATTGCCAAGGTGCCAGAATGCCACAGCTCCTGCGCCCCATCGTGGCATTCTGGCATTAGGACGAGCAGCTCCCCATATGCCGATCTCATCAGCATACAGGGAGCACCCAGACATCCAAGTCCCCAGACGGGCAGCTTCCCATACGCCGATCTCATCAGCATACAGGGAGCACCCAGACATCCAAGTCCCCAGACGGGCAGCTCCCCATATGCCGATCTCATCAGCATACAGGGAGCACCTAGACATCCAAGTCCCCAATTCTGCCGTCAGATATGTCCAGGCCCCGCAGCGGCAGAATCGGGTCCATCTCCTGCACATCCGGTTTTTGCACGGCCAATGAAGCCGGACGTGTGGGAACCAGAATGGGCCTCCACGAGGGTAATTTCATAAACTCCCACACAATTAACGTACATTGCCACGTGTGTATTAGGGATCCATTTTATAAAGTGAAATATGTGCTTACTTACTTTATAAAATAGGGTCTTAAAGATGCGCTTATAGGTCTCCTACTGACCTATAAGAGCATTCACTCTGCAGCTCCTCACTACCTTTCCTCTCTTATCTCTCCCTACACCCCTCCTCGAGAACTCCGCTCTTCTGGCAAATCGCTTCTATCTGTGCCCTTCTCTTCTAATGCTAACTCCAGACTTTGCTCCTTTCATCTTGCAGCTCCTTAGGCCTGGAACAAACTACCTGAGTCTGTACGTCAGGTGTCTTCTCTGACCTTTTTCAAATCCAGGCTGAAAATTCACCTCTTCGCTGACCTTGACTCACCTGGTCTCCTTTGTGTTTCCTTATCATTCCCCCTAGATATATCCCATGTCTATAGCTACTGTGCTGTCTGTCTTGACTAGACTGTAAGTTCTAGTGAGCAGGGACCATCTTTTACATGTGCCTGTGCAGCGCTGCATATGTCTTGTAGCACTATACAAATGCTCAGTAGTAGTAATAGTAGTATTTGAAGCAGTTGCACATGCTCTTGCACAGCCATTAATGCCCGCCCCTAGATTTTTCAAAAACGCACAAATGTTATAACTTACCCATGTAAATTTATGCTCGTTCTGCACTCTGTCCAAGATCTGCCCCATACATGCCCACAGTGAAATTATACATGATAGGACTTATGTATATGTGTACAGAACAGTGACCACCTAAAGCACTTACGTAACTGTCCATTTATGCGCATACGTCCTTTAAAATAGGGACTTATGCACATAGATGGCTTGTATCTTTATATGGCTCCCTTATGAAATCAGCCCTTTGGAGGGTAATTTTATAAAGTCCCGTGTAGATAACTCATGTTTTCCTACGCATGTTTGATGTCTGTTTTATATATTCAAGCACACATCTACTTGGCTTTATAAAATAAGGGCTTAAGTGGTCAAAATGAGTTTAATTTGCTCACACCAGTTCTGTGCCTAGATTTCTCAAGAACATGCGTAAAGTATTGTATTTTATAATATTTGTGTGTTCTTGTTTGCTCTTCCCTGCTTTGCCCAAATGTCACCCATGTATACATCCACAGTGAAAGTAAAGGCCATAAATGCGAATTTGTAAAGCGGTGACCTGTTAAAGTATCAGGGATATAAGGAAGTGTAGGAGGAAGGTTCTGGAAGCCAAATTTAGGCTTTTAGATAAAAATGAAATCCAGAACTTCCAAGGTAGCAGGGCTGGCATTAGGGGGTGGCAAACAGGGTCATTGTCCTGGGCCCCCTAGTCTATCTCAAGCTGAAACAGGCATATCCTGCAGGCAATCTTTGGGGCCCCCTCACCATTTTCTGACCTGGGCCCCTGCAAATCTAACATCAGAATTGCTTCCCATTCCATATGCAGTACCCAAGAGGCAGGCAGAGCCCTGGAGTCTCAATGCGTGGAGGAGACAATGGTTCAGGGAAGAGGGTTTTAGATTTGTTAGGAACTGGGCAACATTTTGGGAAAGGGGGCTCTTTTCCGAAAGGATGGGCTCCACCTTAACCTGGGTGGAGCCAGAATGCAGGCATTAATATCTAAAAAGGAGACAGAGCAACTTTTAAACTAGAAAATGGGGGAAAGCCATGATATACCTTTGAAAGATACTAGCAAAACAGGGAAGTCAGGGCACCCCAATAAAGAGACTCCAAAAGTGGTAAAAGTAGCCTAGCTGCCTTTAAGTAAAGAGCAGATGGAATTAAGAGATCCCAAATTACCCCGTCAACTGATAACCATATTGTTAATATGAACAAAAAACAAACTTCGAAATGCCTGTATTCAAATGCTAGAAGTCTGAAAAATTAGATGGGAGAGTTAGAATATATAGCACTGAATGGAAGGTTAGATGTCCCTCCCCCTCAAAAATAGCCCATTCCCTTCCCATCCTTTAAACTCTCTCTTTTCTCTCTGCCCTCCCCTCTACTGTGTGCTTTGTGCCTCTGTCCTATCAAATATTGCCATTCCTTTCCTCCTTTAGTTTCTACAGTGAATTTTGTTTATTGTAAACTTCCCTGGTACTTATATCTGGCATGATATATTAAGTGTGCAAGATAAAGATAAAGATGGGTATAATTAGCATCTCAGAGACCTGGTGGAAGGAGGACAACCCAAATGTGATACTGTGATACCTGGGTATAAATTATATCACAATGATAGAGTCAATCAAATTAATGGAGGGCATTGCAGAATTCTATCAGTCTTTCTCCAGCTTTGTTTCTGTTGCCGTCCATATTTTCTAACCACTTTGCCTTCTTTTTTGTTGCCAACTATCAGGATATTCTGTTTGCATGTTCTGTCAATTTCAGCTTCCTCTTCTGCAGCTGTTGTTGGGGCATATGCCTGAATTATAGTTGTGTTGATGGACTTTCCTCGTAGACTAATAGAAATTAAGCGTTTACTGACTGCATTGTATTTCATTACAGTTCTTGCAAGTTTCTTCTTAACTATAAATGCAACACTATTTCTTCTTTGTCTTTCATTTCCAGCATAGTAAACTGTATGATCATCAGATGCAAAGTGCCCAAAGTCAATCCATTTCAGTTCACTGACACCCAACAGATCGAGTTGTACACATTCCATTTCATTCTTGACCACCTCCAACTTCCCTTGGTTCATGCTTCGTACATTCCATGTCCCAATATGTAAGATATCTTTGCAACTTCAGACTCTCTTTTCATGTGCAGCTACATCAGCAGATCCAACTACATCATAAATGCTGGCTTTACTCTGAGAAGTCTTCATCTCATCCCCAGTAGCCATTTGAGTGCCTTCCAACCTGGGGGTCTCATCTTCCAGCACTATAGTGCAATTTGTTTTGTGACTATTGTGATGAAGAAGCCCCAATTTCCACTGTTGAAATACAAAACATGCAGCATGTCAGTGCAAAAACTGACAGGAGAACAGACCAGGTGGATAGCTGTTGTCAGTGGCAACGACAACAAAGGCAGCCACGAGGTCTGGAGAAACGTGTAGTAAGAAGAAACGCCCTAATTCCCAATAGCACACACCTGGTAGGGAAGAGTATGCACAGCCCTTATAAGGATAGTGCAGGGAACACAAGGGGGAAGCATTACAAGGACGACACCTCCAAAGAGTTGCCAGGAGGAGAGGAATTGTCAGAGAGCTCAGATTTGGAACAAACCCTGAGAGGGAGAAACCTGGGACAAGGTGAGCACTGTAGGAAGAGAAGACAGCCTGTCTTACCTACAGCAGCTACCAGAGAGGAACCAGGAAGAGTCTCTCACTTCAGTATAGGAAGTGACTCAGAGTCTGAACCAGGAAGCGTTCAACCTCAGAGGTACCCAGAATCCACTAGGAGGAAGCAGCTTGCTAGAGCCGAGGCCAGCTGGGCAGCTCCTGCTGATTGCAGAGACACGGCAGCATGGAACCTACGTCCTAACCAGAGGAACTGCAAGCCAGTAGCTAAAAAGTATGTAACAAGAAGCTGGGACTTGGGGAATGAATGTGAGCCATTGAAAGTTAAAAGGAATAAAAGTGTTTGTAGAGTGAATGCAGAGCAACCTTACACAGGAAGCCAGAGGTGGGGGCAGGGCAGCTACTCCCAACCTAACTACCTGAATAGAGAGCATTCACAGCCGTCAGAAAAGCTTAGAGACTGGCCAGAAGACGTGTATATGTCAGAAGAGGAGCTGGCAGTAAGCTTTAAAACCCCAAAAGAAGCCTTACAAGCTAAAGTCTGTTAGCAAGAGGGGACAGAGAGTTCCTCTATCCCAAACAGAAGATAGCAACAGAGAAACTTACCGTGAGGGCTTGCCAAAGGGAAATGTCCAAGCATATTTCAACCAAGAGGGTTTGGAACGTGAGGAGGAACCCATGTTAGTGGACTCTCTCAGTGAATCCTCATCTGTATCTGACCTAATGGACTGTACATTAGTCTCATCTGAAAGAATATCTCTGCGCTAGACAGAGCAAAAGCCTGTGGGCTACAGTTTAAGTTCCTACCTTGAAGCAAGAAGTTATTGCTGTATGTCCTTTGTGTTTTTGCCAAAAGATTGGAATACTTTTGTTTCTGCTTGTGTTCTGTTCACTTGTTTATTAATCCACCCCGGGAGGGGAATAAATCCACATTTTGCTTTACCATTCGAGTCTGCACAACTATTTCTTCACCATCAGCAGCACACTGCCCCCTGGTGGTGACACTATCCATTGGGTTTTTGAGGCAAGATACAGAAGTAGATTTGCCAAGCCTTTCTTCCATGAAATAATTCCAGCATGGGTATACAAGAACACCTGATCGTTCTCTTTCACAATCTTTACACTGATCAAGAAGCAACAGTTCGAACAGAAGTAGGAGAAACAGAATGGTTTAAAATCAGCAAAGGTGTATGATGAGGCTACATACTTTCCCCCTACCTCTTTAATTTATATGCAGAACAAATCATCAGAGAAGCAGGACTGTATGAAGACAACAGAGGTGTGAAGATTGGTGGAAAACTCATCAACAACCTTCGCTATGCTGATGATACCACATTACTGGCTGAAAGTGAAGACAATTTGAAACATTTTCTTCTAAGATCAAGGAATATAATCTTAAAATGGATCTGTACCTTAATGTTAAGAAGACAACGATCCTGACAACTGGCAAATGAATAAGTTCATTGTTGATGGAAAATAAATTGAAATAGTTGACAACTTTAACCTACTTGGATCAACTATCAATAAAGAAGCAACAAGCAGTCAAGAAATCTGATGACACATGGTTCTTGGCAGAATGGCTATGAAGGACCTAGACAAGATTCTCAAGAGCAGAGATGTCTCTCTCCATACAAAGATTTGATTTGTTCAAGCCATGGCATTTTCAATAACATCATATGGATGTGAAAGTTGGACAGTGAAAAAAGAAAGACATGAAGAAAATTGATGCTTTTGAATTATGGTGCTGGCGAAGAATACTGTGTATACCATGGATTGCCCAAAGAACAAACCAGTCAGTACTAGAGGAAATCAAACCTAAGCTTTCTTTAGAAGCTCAGATGTCAAGAATTTGACTTTCATACTTTGGACACATCCAGGGGCGGCCCAAGGGGGGTGCGGGGCCATGTGCGGAGACTCGGTGCGGGGCCTCATTTGCATAAATATTTGCATAATGTTACCATACACTAGCTTTTAGTAAACATGCCTCTTAATGAGTGTATGGATAAAGAAAGACTAAAAGATTTCTACATTACTATAATCCAGTGCCAACTGCCAGGCACATTAGGAACTACTACAAACACTGCCCATTTAGAACCCATAGCAAACCCGCCATATCATAACAGCACTACCAGGACTCACAAAGCACAAGACCCTACCTATCAAAAGGCAACACTACAAATATTAAACCAATACATTTCAGAGAACAACAATACATGACCTACTGGGGAAAGAGAACAAGTGACAATGTCAAATAGGAATTACATAAACAGAATACCTCAGCTCAGTTACACGTGCAGAACATACACCGTCACCAAACAAGAAATCACAATGTAGAAACAGGAAGACAATAATTAAACTGGGAACCCCAACACCCCAACAACACTGTAGAAATAAAACTATAAATTAATTTCCTCTTGTACTAAACAAAGCGCAGACGTTAATGATGCACATTTCCCAGAGCTGGCATATTTCAGTTAATAAATTCAATAAAGAGATATTTTTCTACCTTTTGTGCATTTTTTTTTCAGTTGCAATTGCTCCAGCCACTTTCTTCTGGTTTCTTCGTGTCTTCTGCTAACTCTCCATCGTCTGCTGTCCATTTGTCCTTTCTTCACTCTTCTAGTTTTTTTCCATTCTCTCTCTACATCTGCTTTAACATACTAATCTCTCTCCTTTTGCTCTTTCCTCATTCCTATTTCATCCACTCAAATTTTACCCTGCCATCCTCAATCCCCACTTACTCTCCCAATATCCGGCCAATTGTAGATTTGTCTTCCCTCCCACACAAAATATTTTTTCCCTCTCCATTTCACTCTCCCAACTCCATCCCATTCTAATCCTCCCCCAACATCAGCTCCCTTCTAGTTCCAGCCCCACCCAGCATCCGCTCCCTTCTAGTCCCCGCATCAGCCCATTTCCAGTCCTAGCTCCCCCATCCGAGTCCCTCCATCAGCTCATTTCCAATCCCAGCCCCCCATAAGCCCATTTCTAGTCCTATCCTAGCCCTCCATCAGCCCATTTCCTGTCCTAGCCCCCCTCACTCAGCCCATTTCCAGTCCTAGCTCTCTCCCCTCACAGCCCATTTTCATTCCAAGCCCCCTTCCCCATCAGCTATTTGTAGTTCAAGCCTTCCTTCCACTCAGCCCATTTCCATTCCAAGCCCCCGTCCCCATCAGCTATTTGCAGTTCAAGCCCTCCTTCCACTCAGCCCATTTCCAGTCCTAGCCACCCCCCCCAGCCCATTACCAGTCCTAGCCCCCCCATAGCCCATTACCAGTCCTAAGCCCCCCATAACCCATTACCAGTTCTAAGCCCCCCATCAGCCCACTTCCAGTCCTAAGCCCCCCATCACCCCATTTTCAGTCTTAGCCCCACATAGCTCATTACCAGTCCTAACCCCCATCAGCCCATTTCAAGTCCTAGCTCCCCCATCCGAGTCCCTCCATCAGTTCATTTCCAATCCCAGCCCCCATCAGCCCATTTCTAGTCCTTTCCTAGCCCCACCATCATCAGCCCATGTCAAATCCTAGTTTCCCTCCACTCAGCCCATTTCCAATCCAAGCCCCCCATGAGCCTACTTCCAGTTCTAGCCCCTCCATGAGTCCATTTCAATCCAAGCCCCCCCCAACAGCCCATTTCCAGTCCTATCCTAGCCCTCCATCAGCCCATTTCCTGTCCTAGCTCCCCCTCACTCAGCTCATTTCCAGTCCTAGCTCCCTCTCCTTACAGCCCATTTCCATTCCAAGCCCCCCTCCCCATCAGCTATTTGTAGTTCAAGCCCTTCTTCCACACAGTCCATTTCCATTCCAAGCCCCCGTCCCCATCAGCTATTTGCAGTTCAAGCCCTCCTTCCACTCAGCCCATTTCCAGTCCTAGCCACCCCCAGCCCATTACCAGTCCTAGCCCCCATAGCCCATTACCAGTCCTAAGCCCCCCATCAGCCCACTTCCAGTCCTAAGCCCCCCCATCACCCCATTTTCAGTCTTAGCCCCCCCATAGCCCATTACCAGTCCTAACCCCCATCAGCCCGTTTCCAGTCCTAGCCCCCCATAGCCCATTTCCAGTCCTAGCACCCCATAGCCCATTACTAGTCCTAGCCCCTCCCCATAGCCCATTACTAGTCCTAACCCCCCATCAGCCCATTTCCAGTCTTAGCACCCCCATAGCCCATTACCAGTCCTAACCCCCCCATTAGCACATTTCCAGTCCTAGCCCCCCTATAGCCCATTACCAGTCCTACCCCCCCCATCAGCCCATTTCCAGTCTTAGCCCCCCTACTTCACATTACATCCTAACCCATCAGCCCACTTCCAGTCTTAGCCCCTCCCATAGCCCATTAGTAGTCCTAACCCCCCCATAGCCCATTACCAGTCCTAACCCCCTCCCCCATCAACCCACTTCCAATCTTAGCCCCCCCGTAGCCCATTACCAGTCCTTACCCCCCCATAGCCCATTACCAGTCCTTACCCCCCTCCCCCATCAACCCACTTCCAGTCTTAGCCCCCCCATAGCCCATTAGTAGTCCTAACCCCCCATAGCCCATTACCAGTCCTAACCCCCTCCCCCATCAACCCACTTCCAATCTTAGACCCCCATAGCCCAGTACCAGTCCTAACCCCCCCATAGCCCAATACCAGTCCTAACCCCCATCCCCCCATCAGCCCTGACAGATTTTTAAAAAAAAAAACCCGGCTGCTGCTGCTGCTGCCGCTGCCGCTGCCGCTGTGGCAGCGGCAGAATCAAATGTCCTGCCGCGCGGCCCCGCCTGCCCGACAGAGCCTCCCTTCACCATCAGCTCCAGAGTCCCTCCCAATGCGCGGGCTTTCAGAGCCGCGAGAGCTTCCCTTTCTTCTCGTGGCTCTGTTAATCTCGCCGGGCTGAGGGGATTTCCCATCAGCCCCGGCAGGATTAACAGGGCCGCGAGAGGTCAGAGAAGCTCTCGCGGCTCTGAAAGCCCGTGCATTGGGAGGGACTCCGGAGCTGATGGTGAAGGGAGGCTCTGCCGGGCAGGCGGGGCCCCGCGGCGGGACATTTGATTCTGCCGCTGCTACGGCGGCAGCGGCAGCAGCAGCCGGTTTTTTATTTTAGTCTGCTTTTGCTAATGTAGAATGTTTTTTGCGCGGGGCCCCCTGAAATGCGGGGCCCTGTGCAAAAAACATTCTTGCTCAATGGAGGGGCCGGCCCTGGACACATCATGCGAAGAGAGAGATCATTAGAGAAAGACATCATGCTTGGCGAGGTAGAAGGTCAACACAAAAGAGGAAGGCCAGCAATGAGATGGACCGATACAATAACAGCAGCTACGGATGCCAGTATGTCAACAATAAGCTGCCTGACTGAAGACCGAACACAATTAAGGACAAATATCTAGAGGGTCGCCATGAGTCGACACTAACTTGACGGCACTTAACAACAACATCATTAAGAATATAAGAACATAAGATATGCCATACTGGGTCAGATCAAGATCCATCAAGCCCAGTATCCTGTTTCCAACAGCAGTCAATCCAGGTCACAGGTACCTGTCAGGTTCCTAAAAAGGTACACAGATTCCACATCAAAGAGGGTAAAGGTTTTGCAGGAAACAAAATGCACTGTAGAATTTCTATGAATAGAAATTCCATGTAAAGAGTGGAAGGCAGTGAGAGTGGGGGTGCATTACCATCCACCTGGCCAGAATGAACAGATGAATGATGAAATGCTAAAAGAAATTAGGGAAGTAAGCTAAAATTACAATACAGTAATAATGGGTGATTTCAATTACCCCACTATCGAGTGGGTCAATGTCACAGCAGGACATGCTAGAGAGATAAGGCTTCTAGATGAAATAAATGACTACTTCAAAGAGCAGCTGGTTCAGGAACTGACATGAGGGGAAGCTGCTTGAGATCTAGTCCTTAGAGGAACACAATATCAGACCCGGCTGCGAATCAACGCGGCCGGGCACAGGTGGGCAGCGGCAGGCCAAGGGTTAACCTTGGCGGGGGCGGGGAGGGGCTGGGGGGGCGGGCTAACGGTGATCGACTATAGAAGCGCCGAGCGGCCCGCGGCTCGCCCTCTTTCTCCCCCAGCGGTCCAATGGAGCCAGGACAAGGCAATCGAGCAAGCGAGGACTTACCACTTTGAAGGTAACAAAAGGCACAATTCAGGGCACGAGGCAGCAGAAGCAATTGGGCCTGCTTTGGCGCGCAGAGGCACCGACCCTATCGCATCTGGGAGGGGGGGAGGAAATTTAAGGCAGGAAGATGACCGAGACAGCAGGAGGCTCCGGTCGCTGAAACGGGTATCAGATCGTGTCCAGTGGGGGTGATTTCGTGTTTGATTGTGGACGGTGGTTGGAGGCCCCGATTTTAAAAAATAAATAAATAAAGGAGGGAGGAATTTTCTTGAGTGCCGGGACGGCCCCCCCTCCCACCGGGAGAATTGGTGTGGCGATTTCAAGTCTGGGGGTCGGGGGTCAACGGGAGACTGTGTCTGGAGGCACCGGACCCTAGCAGGGAGCGGCGCTGCTGGTTGGCGCATTAGGAGTGCCCAAGGGTAGGTAAACGAGTGGCCTTGAATAATAAAAAATGAATAAATATATAAAGAAAAATAGTAATAATATAAAAAGGAAAAAAGAGAGGTGGAGTGGTACGGTGGAGCATGTCCGATGAGCACGTGAGACATACGTGCGCATCTAGATGGCCGACCGAGGTCGAACCAAAAAAAAAAACAGCGATGGTGGTGAACGCCATCTAGAGGGCACATGTGCAATAGCAGACAAATACAGTAAATATTTGTGAGTAGAATTATTTGGGGAGGGCTGCCATCTAGTGGGGCTCAAGCAGCATAACAATAAATATAGCAGCTCAAACATTTGTATGTAGTTATGAAATGGATGGCAATGGATTATCACTGAATTATCGAATGCAAAAAAAAAAAAAACCACGAGAAAGGGGCAAGTTGAACAGGGGTAAGATAAATATATAAAAAAAAGGGGGGATGGAGCAGATGATAGTAGTATGATAGCAGGGTAATTAAAAAACAAAACAAAACAAAGGGGTACCACGACAACAATGGCGAATATGGGCATATTACTAACATATCTCTTCTCTACTCGTTGCTTCTTCATAGTACCATTACTACTATACTATAGTTATGCCACGTAAGGTCACCCAGAGCGAGAGAGGGGATCGCAGTCGACGGACCAACTCAGAGAGGAGCGAGAGCATGCAGAGCACAGGAAGCAGGACAACACATGGTTCAGCAAAAAGGGCACCCACAGCAGTAGCTAAGAGGAAGGCAAAGAATGGGTATGCATCGCGCAAACGTGATGCAACCCGAACAGTAACGCGTCAGAGTACGCAGGCATCATCGCAGCAGCAGGCTCAGACGCCCGCGCCCTCTACATCCAGCCAGGAGAACATAAGAACATAAGATATGCCATACTGGGTCAGGCCAAGGTCCATCAAGCCCAGTATTCTGTTTCCAACAGTGGCCAATCTAGGTCATATGTACCTAGCAGTTTCCCCAAGGGACACAGGTTCCACAATGCTTGTATTGGTTCAAGCATTGATATCCTGGGTCCCTTCTTAATAATGGTTTATGGACCTTTCCTCCAGGAACTTGTCCAAACCTTTTTTAAACCCAGCTACACTAACAGCCTTTACTACATCCTCCGGTAACAAATTCCAGAGTTTGATTACACGTTGAGTGAAAAAATATTTTCTTTTATTAGTCTTAAATAGTTTACCCTGTAGCTTCATTGCATGTCCCCTAGTCTTTCTATATTCTGATAAGGTAAACAATCAATCTACGTTTACCCGTTCCACTCCGTTCATTAATTTATAGACTTCTATCATATCTCCCCTCAGCCATCTCTTTTCCAGGTTAAAGAGCCCTAACCTTTTTAGCCTTTCTTCATAGGAGTATCCTTCCATCCCCTTTACCATTTTGGTGGCTCTTCTCGAACCTTTTCTAAAATTGCTTTATCCTTTTTAAGATACGGCGACCAGAATTGCACACAATATTCAAGGTGCGGTCTCACCATGGAACGATACAGAGGTATTATAATATCTTTTGTTTTATTTTCCATTCCTTTCCTTATCATACCTAGCATTCTATTTGCTCTCTTGGCCGCTGCTGCACACTGGGCCGAGGGTTTTAACATGGTATCCACAATGACACCTAAATCTTTTTCCTGGGTGATAGTTCCTAATGTGGAACCTTGCATCGTGTAACCATAGTTTGGGTTGTTCTTCCCTAGGTGCATAACCTTGCACTTGTCCACATTAAATTTCGTCTGCCATTTTGATGCCCAGTCTTCCAATTTATCAAGATCCTGGGCATCAAAATGGCTATTGCGAATCATCCGTGATCAGGTGAACCAACACAGCCTGACTGCCTTCAGGCAACGGCTGGAGTCATCTAATACAAGGAAGGACGAACTGCAAATGGCAAGCACCAGCATGGCGATTGGTAAGTCAGGGGGTGAGAAGGGGGAACCTATGTTGTCGTCTTCATCATCAGAAGAATCTACTTCTGACACGAATGGGGAGATGTCCTTAGCGAATGCAATACAGAATGCTTTAAAAACTTTCAAAAAAAGAAAGAATAAATAAAAAAAGAATGTCCCTTTAGCATGAGTATGGGCAGCGCACAGTGAACTATCCTCACAGAGAACAGAAAACTACGAGGCTGGCGCAACCAGACCAGTGATGCAGGTGACAGCAGCACCGGCAGCCCTATCATCAGTTAGCGGAGACCCGCATTGAGATGTGAGTTCATTAGCCAGCGCGGTGCCTAGAAAGTTGAAGAAGCACATTTGGCATAGAGAATATATCGATATATTCTCATTGCTGCTTAGGAATCAGGAAGGGGAGGCAAAAGAGAGCAAGGATAGGGACAAGAACGGGGAAAAGAAGCCGAGAATTGTAAAATCCATAAATAATTGGGTATCGGCCTTCCACATATTCATGAGTGTGGTTGTTGAGTGTGAGCTGGAATTGAGTCCGTAACTAATTAAGTACCTGGACACCATTACCCAGGTGCACAAGCGATTAGGCGGGTGGGCCTGGTTGAATTATGATGTCAAGTTCAGAAAAAGCATGGCGGAGGACCCGACCATGACATGGCAGCACAGAATTGTGGATCTGTGGCTGGAAGAAATGGCCCCTAACAAACCATGGAGTCAGGATGGGCTACCACAGCCTTTTCAGGCCCCGCAATGGTGGCAGAACTACCAAATGGAAGGCCGCCGAGTATGCCGCCAGTGCAATGCGGGGAGCTGCACATGGCATCCATGAAAATTCTGACACGCATGTTCCAGCTGTGGGGCCAGTCACCCAGCGGCCACGTGCTGAGTGGGAAGAGAGACAAAACCATTCCGGCCATCACAGCAGCGGGGAAATGATGGCCATGGCCCCAACCCCCATCAAACTTGAACGCATGCGGTCCTGGCTGCGGGCATACCTGCTGCGAGACAAAGCTCTCAGCATTGAGAGTGGCTTCACGCATGGTTTCCATAATCCATCATCAGTTCCAACGTGGGAGCAGTTAATACGTAACTCCCCTTCAGTCAAAAAATTCAACGCGGTAGTGCATCAGAAACTGGCAAAAGAAATTGGCCTGGAAAGGGTAGCCAGGCCGTTCAAGATCCCACCACTCCCGTATCTGGTGTTGTCTCCTTTAGGAATAGTGCCAAAAAAGGAGCCGGGTAAATTCCGTTTGATCCACAACCTATCATACCCAGAGGGGGGTTCATTTAATGACCACATTGATCCATCGTTATGCTCGGTAAAATATGCAACGATCGATCAGGCCGTGACTATCATACGGAAGTTGGGGCATCAGGCTTGAGTGGCAAAGGCAGATATTGAATCAGCCTTTCGATTGCTCTCGGTGCACCCCGAGTCCTTTTCATTACTTGGTTTCACCTTCAATGGGGAATACGTTTATGACAAATGTCTGCCCATGGGCTGCTCAATCTTGTGTGTGTGTATTTTGAGCAGTTTAGCACATTCATACACTGGGTGGTGGAGGACATCGTGGGCCATAACACGGTAGTACATTACCTGGACGATTTCCTTTTCATTGGAACTGATGGTGAAGACTGCAAGAGGATCCTCAACGTCTTCGAGCAGGTTGCTCAGCCTTTCGGGATCCCCCTAGCTAAGGGAAAGACTTGCGGGCCCGCGTAGGCAAACACATTCCTTGGCATAGAACTGGATGTAATAGCGCAATTGTCACGTTTGCCGGCTGACAAAATAAAAAAACCGAGGATCGCTATTCAATACATGCAAGGGCGCCCGAAAGCAACATTGGAGCAGTTCCAATCATTGCTGGGACTCCTGTGTTTTGCTTGTAGAAATCATGCCGATGGGGCGAATCTTCTGCCGGCGCATGGCGCTGGCAACTAAAGGGATCAAGAAGAAGCACCATAAAATCAGGGTCACAAAAGATATACGGGAAGACCTACGTATGTGGGAGCGTTTCCTGCAGTCTTTCAACGGGCTGACATTTTGGCAAGAGCACCCAGTGTCGAACAAGGACCTGGAATTATTTACTGATGCCACTGGGGGGATCAGTTTCGGAATTTATTTCAAAGGGGCATAGTGTTCCGAGAAATGGCCTAGTGAGTGGCACTCCAAGGGAATCACAAAGGACATCATGTTCCTGGAGCTCTTTCCCATTATGGTAGCCTTGTATATATGGGCCCCACGGCTAGTCAACAAATCAATCACATTCCATACTGATAACTTAGTGGTGGTGCATGCAGTGAATGGAATGCGTGCCCATACACCGGTGGTGGTGGCATTATTGAGGCATATAGTGATATTGTGCCTTACACATAATGTAACTATTAGGATGGAGCATGTTCCAGGTCAGCATAATAACCTTGCCGATGCTCTTTCTCATTCCAAGATCCCGTTCTTTTGAACGCTCGCACCCGAGGCCGACGCAGTCAAGACAGCTGTCCCAGAACAGGTATGGGGCCTTGGTCCGCCAAGGTTTGGGAGCTTTTGCTGAATTCACTGTCCGAGCGGACGAGGCGAAAATACTTGATGGTTTGAGAGAAGTTTCAAGCCTTCTGTGGAAGTAGCGGGATCAGGGTCGAATACAGTCTCATGATGGAATCGATCCTACGGTGGATCCTACAATACAAAAGTTGTGGAGTTAAGAAAGCGACTATACAGGCGCAATTGGCGGCAATCACATTCTTTGCTAGAGCAATGGGTACAAACAGCCCGGGAAGGGATTTCGTTATCACAAGGGTGATGAAGGGCTGGGCATCGGAGCAGCGATGCACGAAGGACAGACAACGCCCCATAACACACCAAATATTAGAGAGACTTATAACGGCTACACGCCAGATATGTTTCGATGGATTTGAAACCCGGCTGTTCAGATGTGCCTTTTCCTGGGCGTTCTTCGGAGCGTTCAGAATAGGGAAGTTGGTGGCCGCGGCGAGCTGCGAGCCGGCCGAGGGGGGCATTAAAAAAAGGGATGCTAGCTTTCAGAACGGGAAGTTAGTACTACACGTCCAGAAGTCCAAGACGGATACCAAGGGAAAAGGTGCACGGATCGTGTTTGCCCTGCTACCAGGGGACCCATCCTGCCCAGTGAAAACTTTTGTTGAATATAAACAGCTTCGCCCACCAGGGAGCGAGCAATGGTTGGTGCATGCCAATGGTGCCCCACTCTCACGTTTTCAATTTTCCAGAGTGCTCAAGCTAGGCTTAGAAGCAGCGGGCTTGGAGGTGCGCATTTACGGCACTCACTCCTTCCGCATCGGGGCCGCTTCAATGGCAGCCAGTATAGGTGTGACAAGGGAACAGATCATGAACATTGGGAGATGGCGCTCAGACAGATACAAGCTATATGTATGTGCGGTTTGACGCCGCTCGCACGGTCAACACCGCAGTATGGAACTGTTATTGTTGGGGGCATGACAAAAAAAAAAAAAGAAAAAGGTGTGGGAGTCAGTGTGGGTTGTGAGAAGTCAGTTGTCATGATATGGTAAGAAGTGTGAGATCTGAGATTATAAAAAAAAAAGGGGGGGTTAAAATTATATACAATTTCTAGTCATGAGTAAAAAACTAAGGGCCTTAGAATGTGTATACGACAGGCATGTCTATGATGCATCGATAACAAGGTAATCTTTCATCCAGAGTCAATGTTAACAATGTAATTCTTCATATAGAGGCACTGATAACAATGTAATTTTCTGCCAATAATGTAACATAGGTACCAATCCCCCTCAGGAAGCATGGATATGTGGCCATTCTTTTGTTCACTGGGCGGAGAAAAGGACAAGGGATCAGACCGCAAGGGCTCAACCTGGGCCTACCGAAAGCGAGAGTGTTGGTGAAGTGGATGGGCCGTCGGGGTATGGTGTGAGACCAGCTGCTGCCATTCCTCCTGCAAAAGAAGAGAGCAGGGGGAAAGCCATGGACAATAGTGGTCCATCTGGGAGGTAACGACTTGACGGGTACACGCAGTGTCCAGCTCACAAAGAAGATGCAGAGGGACATACTGACATTGGCAGGTACCTTCCCAGAGGCGTTGCTGGTCTGGTCGCACATCATACCGCGATGAGTTTGGAGGGGTGAATGGTCACATCGGGCGGTCAAAAGGACGAGGCGTAAAGTGAACAGATGGATGTCCCGTTTCATGGAGTAAATCGGAGGGTACAGCATCATGCATGACCTCATAGATGAAAACTGCCCTGGGCTGTATCGCGCGGATGGGATACATCTGTCAGAAATTGGGATGGATGTATTCCTGTGTGCCATACAAGATACAGTTGAACGGCTATGGCAAAAACAGGTGTTGAACAACACCGCAAAAGCACAAATCACGCTGAACACAAGAGAAACAGTCACAGGCATGAATAAGACGGAAAGACAGAGTCCTTTATTAAACCAACGGCCGCCCGACACAGGCCGTGTTTCGTACCCTTCGTCAGGGGCTAGCCAGGCAAGAAACTAAAAACATAAACATATTAATCATGAAAATGATAAAAGAACAAGCAAGCCAAACCTATAGTAAAAACATTACAAACACTAATATTAAAAGACATAAAACAAATATATAAAAACGATGTAAGAACATAAGAAAAACAAATAATAATACAATAAATAGAAATACTAGAATTAAAACAATAGTGCTCGGGACCTAATACAAAATGTGCGCAAGTAAAATTTAAATATTAACCTCTGTTGCAGTTTGTAAAATAAATCTTACTTCACACTGTTTGTGCAAACATATAGGTTATATACTAATGCTAAAAAACATAAAGAATACAATTAAAAATATAATAAAACCATATGATAAAATATTGCTCACAAATTACCGCTAACTGTTCTTACATCGTTTTTATACATTTGTTTTATGTCTTTTAATATTAGTGTTTGTAATGTTTTTACTATAGGTTTGGCTTGCTTGTTCTTTTATCATTTTCATGATTAATATGTTTATGTTTTTAGTTTCTTGCCTGGCTAGCCCCTGACGAAGGGTACGAAACACGGCCTGTGTCGGGCGGCCGTTGGTTTAATAAAGGACTCTGTCTTTCCGTCTTATTCACGCCAAAAACAGGTGTTGGCCACAGCAGCGAAGATGGGTGGGGCCCCGCATGACAAGCGAGGGGGCGCTGCCGTGGGGGGTTGGCAGGGGAGCTAGGACCCCTTTCAGGAGAGAGCACACAGCCCAGACATGGAAATTGGGGAGTGGTCATATAGGAGCCACCTTGTCCCCCGATGGCACGCAGAGTTGAAGCAGCAACAGTGTGTAGAGGGCCTCCCTACGCTTTCACGGCACGAGGGGGCAGGGAGGGACGAACATAGAAATGAGTAACGGAGCCCTGCTCACTACCTTTTGACGGGCCATGGACAGAGGCAGATCAGGACACTGCTGCGAATAGAAAGGGAGCATTAAAGGGCCTGTTTTAATGGCAGGCGCCCCTTACCTAATGTATGGTAACCAGGACTGCGGGCAGAGGGGAAAAGGCTTTGACGGCAATTTTTTCAAACATCCCTGCCGGGCATCATTGACTGGATTAGGACAGGCTGTGCCTCTTAAGAGGGGAGGAAGGGTGAACTAGAATAGGCTAGCTCTACAAAGAAATGGCAATGTATAGTTGTTGTTATAATGTTATAATGTGTGCTATGAAATTATAATCAATGTTTTATGATTCTGTGGATTATGCTGTGGCCAACAGTTTTTACTGTTATTTCCAATGTTGTCAATTAAATAAATGATGTTTGTTGAAATCCGGCAGAGTACAGTCAATATGTCTGGGGAGGGGGGAGGGGGGGAGTAGCGACCCGAGGCCATCATGCCTGTTGCCCGGCTGTGGTACAAGAGGAAACAGTGCTGTGGCTACTTGCAATAGTGATCACAACATGATCACATTTGATTTAATAAATGGAGGGAAGGCTGCAAGGAAATCTACAGCACTAGCTTTTAACTTTCAAAAGGGAGACTATGATAAAATGAGGAAAATGATTAAGGAAAAACTAAGAGGAGCAGTTGCAAAGGTTAAAAGTTTATATCAAGTCTGGATGTTATTTGAAAAAACTATCTTGGAAGCCCAGAACAGATGTATTTCATTCTTTAAGAAAGGTGGAGGGAAGGCCAAATAATTGCAGGCATGATTTAACAGTGAGGTCAGAGAGGCTATTATACCCCAAAAAACATCTTTCAAAACATGGAAAAAAAAGAGCTAAATGATGAAAGCCGGAAACAACATAAGCACTGGCAAGTTAGATGCAAGCCATTGATAAGGCAGGCAAAGAGAGAATTTTAAAAGAAGCTTGCTGTTGAAGCAAAAACTCATAATAAAACCTTTTTTCAAATAAAAGGGCACTAACATAAGAACATAAGAACATAAGATATGCCATACTGGGTCAGACCAAGGTCCATCAAGCCCAGTATCCTGTTTCCAACAGTGGCCAATCTAGGTCATAGGTACCTAGCAGCACTAAGGGAGAACAAGGCCACAATGGAGAAATTGAATGAATTCTTTGCTTCATTCTTTACTAAAGAAGATGTAGGGAAATTGCCCATGAAATGAATGATATTTAAAGGTGATGTTTCAGAAGAATTGAAAGAAATCATGATAAAGCTGGACATTTCACATAGCTACCCTAATTGCCCATGTATACAAAATTTAAGCAATTTTATTCTATGACCATCCATGAAGTTATGAGGAAAGGAAAAACAAAAACCAAGCAAGGCTTGTATAGAAGAAAACCACTGGAACCTACGGTGCTGGTAATCATTCCTATACAGCGAACTTAGCAACCAAACTTTGAACATCCAATAAAGGTGAAGAGGTAGCCGTAGAGATTTATAGAAAATTTATTGAGCAGAGAGAGATTTAATGCATATTTACAAGAAAACAAAAATGGAATAACTACGCAACTGCAACACTCGTAGTTTTAATAACCAAAACTGACACTATTTATTTTGTGTGGCCATAGCTTCATAGCCCAGTGTTTATACTTTCCAAGTTCACTAGGTCATGTGCGCCCTTTATGTTACTCAACAAGAAATGGGCGCGAAAGCACAAGATAAAAAGATGACGTCCCTAACATGCACATTCATGAAGGAATACCCCGTGATTGCCTCCGTTACAAAAAATTTTCTTGCTGACCGCGGACTGTCTGGCCACTCAGGTATTATTTCTATTTATATTGTTGAAAATTATTACACATTAAAAGAATCTTTGATGTTTCCCCTTTTATGGGGTCATGGGCTTACGATTTATATGCTACCCCTCGTAGCCCGGTCTCAGCACATTTGTGGAACTATTCATTGCAGTACCAAGAAACATAACGCTCAACCTATTTTATATATTCCACAAGCTGGCTCTGTCATTTTATACACCGTAGCATAGAGGGTTTATTTTTATTTCATCATTCCATATTTCATGTTTTTAAAAAAATTCTACATTCTCCATTGGTAGCAGCATGATGTCATGTTTAAAAAGATGTTGTTAAAGCTTTGATAACTTTCCCCAGTGACTCCAGACACGTGCCCACCTTGTTTTTAATCACAGAATACAGTATTGCACAATATTCATCTCCTATGGTTTTTTATACCTCCTTGAATGTTATTTATTATGTCAGTTCACCACCACCATGGCAGTTTTTTATCTTTCAGTGTTTAATGAGTAAGTGTTCCAGGGACAAGCGTATCTGCTTGGTGTTCTCAATAGACTTTACAATTGCACACACGTCCTGTACCCCCCTTTAGTTCCACCAGGTCCTGTTATGAGCATTACTTACATGCAATTTCAATGTGCTTCTTTTCTGGCTCTGAGAAGTACTCACTTTATTATGTTTTTACATATTTCTAGCTCTAAAGCACAGACTGAATGGAGTCTTTTTAAAGACTACATACGAACATGGTGCCTTTGTAAGTACTTCTTCCTCGTCTCTCACAGATATCCTGTAAGGTGATAATATAGTCAATTCCTCAGAATAATCTTTTACATATGGTTCATCTGTGTTTTTGTTTTATCATTTTATGTCTAAATTATCTTATTACTAATGTTTTATTATTAACATTATTTATTATCATTATTTATTACCATTATTAATTATTATCTGTTTATCATTTATTCTATATTTTTAATGTTTTATCAATTCTTTTATTTACATACAGATATGATTGTTTATATACCTTATAAATAATTTTATGTTTTTAATATTTTATATCAATTATTATCTTTAATTTTATTTTTGTCTTTATACGTTTCAATATGTTTTGCTTTTAATGTATGTTCTTTTTAAGATGCGTACCCCCTGAAGAAGGCACACTGCCGAAACGTGTTGGGGTTTCTTTGAATAAAATTAGCACCAGTGACCTCACTTGACCCTCGCCTCCTGTGTTTGCTTGTGTTCCTGTGCGAGGGCCCAGCTCCCTCTGTGTTCCTGTTCCAGTTACCAAAATAGTCATCGTTCTCGTAAGTACCCATCTAGGCTGCGCAATGGAAGGAATCACCAAATTCTTAGTACAAACTGATACAGAAGAATAAACAGATTCCCCCGCTTCTATTCACAATACTTATGGCAAGAAAAGAAAAGTAGGCCCTGGAACTACTGTGCCTTCACCCTCCAAACAGAGATGTCACCTGACCATACCATTATCTCTTTCTCAAAACCCCCACCCTAGTCTTAGTATTTCTCTCTCTCTCTTATCCCTCTACCTTGCCTCTCCACGGGTTCTTTCCCTTTCTCATTCTCATCTTCCTCTCACACCCACACCCTGTCTCTAGCCTGCAGTCTAGTTCTCTTACTGTGTCTCAGTCTCTCTCTCCATCAAGCCAGCACTGTTATTCTCCTGCTCCTTCCCCGCTGTTCTGATGGTTCTACATGAGCCTGTAATGTGTTTTTACACCCGTATCTTTTTCTTTGGCCCATATGGACATGCCCGACATCCACTTGCCTCAAATACTACCTCTACCTTTGTCAATGTCACTTTAAGGGGTATTTTATAAAATTTATTCCAGAGGTAAAACTTGTTTTGTAACTGGAAGAAGGCTTTTATAAAATTGGACAACCATAGTCAAGTGTAAAAGTACACACAATGTAGGCATTTGGGAGTGTTGTTTGGGCACAGCATGGGTGGAGCTGTGAAGTATGCATATAATCTAAAATATAGATGTTTACATTTACTCTGCTCCCAAGAAAGTGGAAATGTACACGGGTTAGTTCAGCCCTGATTTCTGCTGCATTTATGAGGCTATTTTATAAAGGCACATAGTGCCTGATATTTAAAAGGCATTTACATGGTTTGCAGCCCTGTAAACCATGTAGATGCTGCTCAGGGGGATATTCAATGTTAGTGCCACTGGATATCCTTGATCTTCTCCCCTACATGCCCTGATGCTAACAGCTTACCATCAGGGTGTGTTCTGGACATTCTGGTGTGCAGCATGGGTGGTGACAGAGGCTAACTGGATAGTGGTGATATTGCCTATCTTTACCCATAGAAGCTAATCGGGTAGTGATTTATTTATTTAACATTTCTTATACTGTCTTTCATGATATCAGGGTGGTTTACATTGAACAAACTGAAATTACATTGAACAGTGCATTATAACTTGGAGATAAGTATTTACAGGGAACATGGGCAAGTCCTAGACCACAAGGAGCACCTGTGGGACTAGAAACCCCAGTACTTCCAGCCCAAGGTTGCTGTCCTGTAGTGGGATTTGAACCCCTGACCTTCTGGCCTGAGGTAACTTGCCTCAATCACTAGGCCACTCCTCCTAGTGATGCAGTATTGCCGCTACCCAGTTAGCCTCTGTGGCTTCCAGGCATTTGCGGTGACCCCAGATATTCAATGCCGGGTCGACGTATGACGGCGGGGCAGCTAGGCGCTGTACTCGCACCTAGCCATCCTAACTCAATATCGGGCCCATAGACACCTATATTGTCTTTATAGAATAGCCCCAAAATAGGCATCTACTTTTTTTTTTCTTTTCTTTACCACCATTCAGAAGGTATCATAGCATGACTAAAAAATAAACACATAAACTGTGTGATAAGGTATATAGAATATTACCTATCCCTCTCCGAAGGGATTATCAGTAGTCTCCTTTAAGAGAGCCTGCAGCCCAGAGTTCAGGGCTGGGAGGGCATGGCTCTCAGGGAGGAGTTAAGAGCCTAACAGGCTGCAGGAGGGAAAGAGGCCCGTGAAGTCAGAAGTTCTTCCAAGGCAAGCCATGCAGAGGAGTTCTGAGGTAAGAACTTTAACTGGAGCAGGAGGAGGGACCGGGAAAACCAATTTTGTGGAGGTTTAACACGCTGGGACAGAATAAAAGCTGATTTTATTTTCCCTTAACTGCTGTCCATTCTGTGTTTTAAAGAAAACCCCTTCTCACCGCACGCCATGCTTACCACATATGGTGGCAGTTGGGGATTTCCTATAAATACGTGACTGAGGGCAAATCCACATCCCTCCAGGGTTGGGCCCCTACAGCAGGTCAGGATTTTTTTTGTTTGTTTGTTTGTTTGTATGGGCTAAGAGGGAGCTTGAAGAAAGTCTAGCCACTAGAGGCCACTAAAGGTTTGTTGGAACTGGAATACTGCAGGGTAAATTCAGCTGCAGAAGAGGAAGCGGTAGTATTGTTGCAAGAATCAAGTGACAAGCCAGAATGGAATGGCTCCTCCAGCTTCTGGCAGAAGGGCTGCAGCAACAACAACAACAGAATCAACACCAACCGTATCAGGAGCAACAACAGTATCAACAGCAACAACATCAGCAACACTTTTGACGCACCCTGCTGGAAGGACAGCAACAACAACAGCAGCAGATACAGATGCAAGGAGAACTGCAGAGGAGTTTCCTGGCTAAATTAACTCAAGCCTTCCAGCAGAATCTCTACTTAAAATAACAGCAGAAGATAAACCTGATCACTTTTTGGTGAACTTTGAATGAACTACCTGTATAGCAGGTGGCCGGAGGCAACATGGACTAGTAACTTGGGAAATCAGCTCATTGGTAGCAGTCAGGCTGCATTCCAGGATACTAAACCTGAAGGGGGAGCTACATATGTAGCTGTCAAGGCCACCATATTGGAGCAGGCTGGCTGTACACCTGAGGCCTACCGCTAGCACTTCAGAATGGGGAGACACCAGATAAGAGAGCCCTCGGAAGGCCCTTTGTTGATTGAAGGAGCTCACATGGAAGTGGCTGCAACTGGAGCGAACGACTGGGCCCAATATAGCTAAAATTGTGCTCCTGGAGCAATTTTTAGAGGGCTTGACCTCCCCGATGAAGCAATGGGTACATCATCACCACAAGCTTACACTGGAGAGTGCACTGGAAATAGCAGAAGGGTACCATGAAGCCCAGCCAGTGATAGAAGCAGACACTGAGAAGGTGAAGAAGTTACCCATTAGCCTCAGAGGATGGAAGTTGAAGCCAGAGCGGATGTTGGCTCCCAAGTATTAAACCCCAAAGTCACCTCCTAGGTGAGGGCATGGACCCAGCCATGACTCCTTCACCTGTTTTAGGTGTGGAGTCCAGGGACACTTTGCCCAAGAATGTCCCCTGGGTATGGAGGAACCAATGGATATCAGCCTAACTACCACAAACACCTGCACATTTGTGGACATTCCCTGCCCAGGTGCACCGAACTTTGTGATTCCAGTGGAGCTCAAGGGGACCTTCCTCCAGGCCTTGATAGACTCAGGGAGTGTGCAGAACCTCATACACTGAGGAACTATAAACTGATTTCAGATTGATTATACAAAGACTGCAACACTGGCCTGTGTGCATGGGGACCAGAGGCATTATTTAGTGGCACAGGTTTCACTCAAGACTCCATCAGAGTATGACACGTTTGAGGTCATAGTGCTGCCCTGGCTCCCATACCCAGTAGTGATCGGCTGAGACAACCCAAGCATCTGGGTAATATGGGCCTGGCTAACTGATGGCTCTGCTAAGTTGGACTAGAAAGATTTTCCAGAGATTTACACCCTGGAAGACCTGGTTCTATATGTCAAGAATTCCAAGCCTGCTAAGTCCCGGAGTCAGCGTTGCTGGGAAAAAAGCTACGCTACCAACAGAATCTGAGGGTGGCTGTGGAGGAGGAATCTGGGGAAGAAAGACTAGGGAAGAAACCCTTGGGGATAGCTCAGGGCTCAGCAGTAGTAACCCAAACACCATTGTCCCCTTCCTAGGGTGGGGGCTGGAGGAAGACCCAGGGAGCTTCAGAAGGACCCAGCAAAAAGATGTGTCCCTTAAATATGCCCAAGAGTGGATTTTTGAAGTGGATTGGATTCCATTAGGTAACAGAAAGTCCCCCTGTAACAACCTTTCCCTATTTTCTTTTAAAGGGAGATGACTTTGGGCTGGAAATTTCAGCCCCATCAGATCCAACTCAAATCCCAATTGGAGGCCAGCTCTCTGCTGCCCAGAGAAGAGATCTAAAAGGTTTGATCCACTGGAACTTAAACGTATTCTCCACCCACTCGGGATGAACCCATCTTATTTGTCATGATATTGTTACTAAACAAGTATATAATAATGTCACTTCTCAGAGCTAGATATAACTTCACAGTTCAGTCGATATGTTAAGCTCTACTTTTCACCTTCAAGATGATATACATTGAAAAATTTCTATATGTTACAACACATCCTTAACTTTATATGAATATGCAACTGGGTCTCAGAACCGGACTAGGGCGACTTATTAAACACATATATTCATATGGAAAATGCGCCCAAACCTCACATCAATGACCCAACTAGTTGCTTATTTATTAGGCAATCATTAAAAAGGATGTTATCTTATTCAAAAAGCAATATCTGAGGATGCTTATCTGAGACAAGATGAGTGTACTCCCAATGCCTGAATAACAGCGCCGTAGCGTTTCACAATCCAACGTTTCGTCAGGGGATACTCAACACTATTGCTCAAACTTAGCATCGATCCTCATTGATTATCTGTAATGTTGAAACAAAGCTGAATATTACTATATGCATCATCTCTTTGATTTTCTTATTTAATTATTTTCAATACACAGTTGAAACATCTCTCGCTAGCACTCACCCCATGTCGGCCGTTACATCGTCTATCAAAAAACGCCGCGCATGCGGACTATGGCTTGGCTAAAGATTTTTAATGGCTACCCGGAAAACCATGTGATCCACTGTCTGGCTTTCGATTCGTCAGTGAAAGATGCCCCACTCTATTTGTGAATTCAAACCCCTTGGGTGCACAGTGTCCAGAGTGAATATCCATTTTTGCTCTGTCCATAACAACGTAAGATCCTTGGATTTCCCTGCCCTGCCTCGCTCAATTAGATCAATGCAACATTAATCTAATTGAGCTTTGTTTCAACATTACAGATAATCAATGAGGATCGATGCTAAGTTTGAGCAATAGTGTTGAGTATCCCCTGACGAAACGTTGGATTGTGAAACGCTACGGCGCTGTTATTCAGGCGTTGGGAATACACTCATCTTGTCTCAGATAAGCATCCTCAGATGTTGCTTTTTGAATAAGATAACATCCTTTTTAATGATTGCCTAATAAATAAGCAACTAGTTGGGTCATTGATGTGAGGTTTGGGCGCATTTTCCATATGAATATATGTGTTTAATAAGTCGCCCTAGTCCGGTTCTGAGACCCAGTTGCATATTCATATAAAGTTAAGGATGTGTTGTAACATATAGGGATTTTTCGATGTATATCATCTTGAAGGTGAAAAGTAGAGCTTAATATATCGACTGAACTGTGATGATATTGTTACTGACTCTGGGGTGGTAATCCAATATCAATTCTCTTGGATTCTGGAGGCCCATTGATAGACTGTCACCAGGAGCTAGAAGAGATGCTTAGCCTGGGCATTACAGAAGAGTCTATGAGTGACTGGTCATCCCACATTGTGTTGGTTCCTAAACCCAATGGAAGCATCAGATTATGCATTGACTTTCGGACTGTCAATGCAGCTTCTAAACTGGAAGTGTATCTCATGCCCAGTGTAGATGAGCTAATTAAGCGACTTGGTGCAGCATGCTTTATACCAACCTTGGATTTTACCTGTCCTGATTAGGCCTGATTTCTTTCTGCTATTTATTGTGCAAACAGATGCCTCACCGGTGGGTCTAGGAGCCGTTCTGGCCCAGGAAGTCAGGTGTGAAGAACATCCCATAGCATTCATCAGCAGGAAGCTGCTTCCTTGGGAGAAACATTATGCAGTGATCAAGAAGGAAGCCCTGACTGTCAAGTGGGTGCTTGAAACCTTCAGATACTACATGCTCGGCCATCCATTTATGCTGGTAACAGACCAAGTGGCTGACTTCACATAAGGAGTCCAATGCAATGTTAAATTTTGAGTCTCGAACCCTATCAGTTTCAGGTCCATCATAGGGCTGGTCGGAGTCACCTGAATGTGGACTTCCTTTCCCAGGTGGGGGTCTCAGGTGAGGGGGGCACTCAATGGGGCTTGGTTGAGTTGAGGGGGAGGGTGTGTGATGGGGTATATAGAATGTTCTCCATCTCCATCCAAAAAAAATTATCAGCAGTCTCCTTTAAGAGAGGCTGCAGCCCAGAGTTCAGGGCTGGGAGAGCATGGCTCACTGGGAGAGGTTAAGAGCTTAGCAAACTGTAGGAGGGAGAGAGGTTCATGGAGCCAGAAGTCCTTCCAAGGCAAGCTGTGCAAAGGAGTTCTGAGGTAGGAACTTTCACTGGGGCTGTTGGAGGTGTTGGGATAGCCAGCTTTGTGGAGGTTTAACTAGCTGGGTCAAAATAAAAGCTGATTTTGTTTTCCTTGAACTGCTGTCTGTTCTGTGCTTTGAAGAAAACCCCTTCCCATCACACACCACGCTTACCACAAACAGATAGAAAAGTAAAATGCTTTGCCATGCTGCCTGCGTCACCAACACTTGCACTGCATCAGACATCTCCAAAGGCCTTTCAGCCTGTTACGAAATTGCCCTCTTTGACTTATGTGAGTTGATGCTGCTGCAGTCCTGAAGGGGGGGGGTGGGGGGGGGGGGGTGGGAGGAAGCTGCCAATACCACATACAAGCATGTGCCGGCAGAAAAAAAAGCTTTGGTTGCCAAAGCACAGTCTATATGAAGCAGAGAGTAAATTGCTATTTTCAGTCTGTATGTTCCATGGAGGGAGATGTTTCCATCTAGTTAGTGACAGGCATATAGTTCCTTAGAAACTATATCAAGGCTATCAATGCATTAATAAACGGGACATCTGAGTTATAAAGGATTCAATTACCAGCAGATCTTAACTTGGATGCATCTGAGTCATTAGCCGAACACACTGTCGGACATTAAGAAGTCTGACTCATGCAGTCACTTTTTGCCTTTTCTTCACCTCATCATTGCCAGTAATGGAACCCTATGGGAGAGCACAGTTTGTGGCCTGTAGGAGTCTTCTGCTTTTTATTGCCTGGCACTGTGCTCCATGCATACATCAACTAACAATGTGATTTTAATAGACTGCCACTGGAGGGCTGTACAATCCTCAGTTAAACACTAGAAAATGAAATGCTGTCAACCTTCTATAACTGAGGTCCCAATGTATCAGACCCCTATGATATGGGGAAGCTGCCCAAAATTGTGTCAAAATCATTTAGAATCACCACGGGGAGGCCTCTGATGAGTATAAGCTTATAAATTATAATATGTTCCATATGCTGAGCCCTTCCAGTGGGTATCAATAGCTGGTCAGAACTAGTGAGAATGGCCTGGAAGGGAGGCTTGTGGAATATTGTACCTCATCGTTTAATCGGTGTTCCACACAAAAGCAAAATTAGGGTTTAGCATGTCGCCAAAACTATGAAATGGAAACATTTCTTGGTTGGAGCAGTTGTTTTATTTTACATGTTCTACTGATCAGATATTCCCCTGATATATAGGTGAATTATATACTTTCTCCTCATACCCCAGTGTTTATACCATGCAAACAGAGGATTTACTGTACATGCCAGAAAAGAATGCATGCAAATGCCCTCCATTTTGGGGATATGCTCCAGGAAAAAAGCATGAATCAGACTCATAGCGCAGTAGAAAAAGGCTCTTGTAAGCCTGAAAATATTGCATTTCGTTAACATTCTATTTCTTATTGGCTCTTATCTCACTGTGAGATTGAAGTCTATGGAAGTGATGAAGGCAATAAAGGTTAATCCAACTATGAGCTGCATTACAGAAACTATTTTTATGTACTTTGATACTGTATTCTTCAGTAGAGAAAGATTATAAAACTAAACGTTTTAAAATAATGTTTGTACTGTGAAACAAATCAACACCATGGGTATACGTGACAAATTTGTGATTCATGATACTTACAGGCCTGTATTCAATCCCTCAACTTTATATAACACACAGATCTTTACATTTTGTGGCACATACATCTGTATTGTGGAGTTTGCTCAAATGGCTGCGAATAGGAACAGGTTTCCTAAGCCTTGCAAAGGTAACATTCACATGGGCCTCATTACTAGTGCAAGATTTCTAGCTAGCTGCAAGGAGGCATATGCATCTGTCCTTAGTGCAGACAAGTCACGCTTTAACATGGCAAGTGGGTCGCGGATGCAACTAACACCACCCATTGGAGGTGGCATTAGTTGAACCCTTGTTACCAGCATGAAGCGTGGTTAGTGTGGGAGACAAATGCCCTTGCTAGCCGCACTGTGCCAGGAATGCCCTATCCCACCCAGTCCCTGCCCTGATGTGAGCTGCCAGGATAGTGTGGGTTTTTTAATGCAGGGGTCCCACACTACTTTATAGCGCAGCACCAAAACTGCACAATAACCTAGCACACTTCAGTAAACATCTCCCATACTGTGTTACAAATACATGTAGGGAATTGTCACTGGTCTGAGAGTAGGAAGGCCACTTAATGCAAGATAGGTAGATGCAGCTATCATAATGAGAGTCATCTTCCCTTTCTTTTTAGGCCTGAGTACACCATCTTTACAATACACCCATTAATGATTGACTCCATACCCAAATTTCACAATCTTTAGCATTGTTTGAGCCACAGGACAGGTCATTGCGGGTTTCTTTATTAAAAGGTATCAAATTCAAATCCATCCAAAAGAGTAATTAAAAATAAAGTTCTTCTGCATCTTTTCTATACTAATAATAAACTGTGTGTGTGTGTGCCATCAAGTCAATGCTGACTCCTGGCAACACAGTCCCTGAGTTTTCTGGGCAAGGTGTGATGGGAAGTAGATTGCCAAGCCTTTCTTCTGCAGTCTGGGTGACCCTAGACATATGTGAGCATGTTGCCTGCACATGGCCACACTCCAATACAGGCCCTGTGCTCAGCCACATGCCTACTTGAAAGAAAATGGAGGCTATCCTTCCTCCTTCCAGCCGCTGCCCTAGGCACCTGGTATAAGAAGCCCTGATCGGACTTCCTTCAACCGGGCAGGTAGCATCACCGCTTCTTTTCCCCTTCATGAAATTTTTCCTTTGCTACTGCTGTTTTCTGAGATTGGTCCCCTGCGGCAGTGTGGACTTGTCTGTCAAAGTGTGGCTTGTCTGCCACATGGGACAGATCTAAGAAAGTGGCAGCAGAGGGGGAGGGATTGGAGAAAGATACTGGGCCAGGGTGGAGGATAGTATTTGAGGGAAGATACACAATAGAAGTGCTGGGACTGGGGGGAGCAAGGAGGGAGGAGGTGGTGCTGGATTGGAGATGGGGGGCAGGGAAAAAAGGGGACATGGGGGCTTGGGGGCTGACACAGGAGGGAGAGTAGGGTGGCAGAGAGGATATGCTGACTCAGGGTTATGGAAAGGAAGGCCAGGGATACAAAGGGTAAATGCTAGGGTCAGAAAGACTGATAAGGGTAATAGGGCATGTGCTTGATATGGGTGTGTTCGAAGGGAGAAAGAGGAGACATGCTGGACACATGGGGAAGTAATGAGACATAGGAAATAATGGATGGAAAGGGGGTAGACAAAGAATAGATGTTGGGTAGAAAGAGCGGTGAAGAGACAGAAGATGAATAGATAGGGTGGGAAGAGGGGTGGCGTGAGAGAGAAGATGACGAGATGTTGGATGGAAGGGGTGGAGAGAAAAGAAGAGCAGATACTGTATGGAAGGGGGAGAGAAGGGAGGAGGAGATACTGAATGGAAGGAGGTGGGAGAGAGAGAATGAGATGATGCTGAATGGAGAACAGAGAGTGAATAGTGTGTTAGTTAAAGACTGGGGAATAAGAATAAGGGAAATAGTATAGCCAGGGTGATGGAAGGAGATGAAGAGCTGTAGATAAATGCAATAAAAAGAAGGAAAGTGATGAATGGATGGAAAGAATGAATGAAATCTGAGTGGATAAGAGGCAAAAAAATAAATGGAAGAAAACCAAAAGTAAAGTTCAGTGTCAGAGATGGATGTAATGGAGGAAGGAAAGATGACATGAAAAAAGAGGAAAATGACAAATGGACAGAAGCCCTTGTAAACAAAGACTGGGGCCAACATGAGTAGAAAAATTAAATGGCCAGACAACAAAGAAAAAATAATTTTATTTTTAATTTAATGATTGGATTGTGTTTATGTTTATGTATATTAAAACAATATACTGTCCTTTGTGTGGGGCACCAGAGCGGTTTACAGTATAAAAACATAGTTCATTTAAAAGTTAGAAAGGAGCTCCAATAGGTAACAGAAAACGCAAGGAGCACATATAAAAAAAAGTAGAGGGGAAAAAGAGGACAGGAAAGGGGGAGCAATCGGGGGGGGGGGGGGAATCGAAGGCTTTTTTGAAAAGGTGGGTTTTGAGTGATGACTTGAACCCTCTTTCACCAGGGGCCGAGGAAATAAAATGCAGAGTGGCGAGTAGATTCAAGGTGAGCCTGGGAAGCATTAGGGAGGTGAAGGCGGTTCATATGAATGGAGCGGAAGGCACGGTGCGGTGTATGTGGGATAATTAGTGAGGAGAGGTAATGAGGTATGCCAGTGTGGAGTGCTTTGTGGACCAGAGCAAGAATTGACCTGGCCAATCACAGTCGTCTTCTCTCACGGTTGCACGAGGTTGAGTTGTTGAGCATGGTTCACCAATGGTTCCACTCTCACTGTTTCTTCTATGTCTCTATAGGTGCCTGCTCATCAGCTCCTTACTCACCTGTGAGATTCCCCAAAGCTCCGTTCTTGCTCCCCTTCATTCAATGTCTTTCTTGCCCCTCTCGCCCTCCTAGTCCAGCAATCTTCTATTTCTGCCTATTACTTCACCAACGATATTCTGCTAATTCTCCACACTGACCACTCTTTCCCTGACTTCACTCATCTTAATGACTACCTTACTCATATTACTTCCTGGCTATCCTCTCATCATCTTAAACTTAACCCTGCAAAGAAAATGGAAACTTGGTTAACTGGTCCACTCAGCCCCCCTTTGGTTTCACCCCTTTTTGACGAAACCACAATTCCACTCACATCCTCTTTCCATTATCTCTAGGCTATTCTTGATTCTGCCCTCACCTTTCATTAACATATAAGTTCCATTGTTAAAACACTCTCCACTCCCTCTGCTGAATCAGATCAGTTCGCCCATTCCTTCCCATTTCCGATCTGACTACCTTACTCATGTCTCTTGTTCTTTCTTGCTTGGATTACTGCACCCCTGTCCTTTCCAGTCTTCCCCCATATGAAATAAAAACTTGCAACTCATCCAAAATACCACTGCCAAACTACTCTTTTCTGCCTCTTGCTTGGATCACATCTCCCCCTTACTTATCTGGCTTCAATGACTCCCAATCAAGTATAGAGTCCAATTCAAAATTCTTGCTCTGGTCCATTAAGCAATGTGCTATCGAACACATAAAAAAGCATTCAAATGTGTGTCTGCCAGTCAAAGCAGACCCCGGACTGTTCCTGGCATTAAAATAAATGAAGTATGTCACAGTCACAAAGAGAACAAATGGGATTCAAACCCTTGTCCATTACTTACTGAGTCGGTTCCCTAACCATTAGGCTAGTACTCTATACCATTTAGTATAGCAATGTCTAGAATAAAAGAAACTGCAGGTCCCTACCTGCAATGGGTGAAATCCAGGACATGAAACAAGTGGCTGGCACATTCTGAGACAGTGGTACACCACACCCAGGGCCTGCCCACAGCGGCGCACATGCAGTACATAATGCACAGGACACAAGTACTGTAGCTGCACAATAGACACACTGCTGCGGGATACATCTCTTGTCCAAAGACCAAGGTGCATGTGAGGTCAATATGCCTGTCCCTCCACTGTACTCCCAATGGCAAACAACACATGCAGGGGTCTGCTGTGCCACAGTGTGGCACCAACCCCTGAGGCAGTACATGTGCAGGGCGTGCAGTCCCCTGTGACCTGCTGCGCACTGCAAGATAGGTATACTTGCACATACACCGAACGCAAACCACATTAATGACCCATGCGGTCCATTGCAGATCATCCTGCTTCCCCTGGGGGGCCATGCACACATCTCCCACCATCAAAGATGACAAGCAGGTACTGGGCAATACCCCAGGGATCACAGTTACCACTATGGCTGCAATTTGTGCTCTGTGTGCCGGTATAGGTTAGGCTCTCCATTACCCATGATGCACAGCGCATTCAGAAAAGCTTTCTGCAACTGATCACCAAATGGAGAATGCAATGATCCATCATATCAGCTCTGTAATGCGCAGGGACATCGTGGGCTTCCTGCACATAACAGCTGCAAACTGGCTGCTGACCAGTTCAGCAGTCATCCTGAATGTGAGGGGGGGCATATATCATCTGGTCCCCAGAGCTTGCACTGGAGCAGATCTATATCACTGTTAGTATGCTGCAGGCATTGTCTGCAGTATGTGATGCATGTCACTTGGTTGTCTGCACAATTGTAGCATACTGGTGTAGCCTCTTATATCTGGACCTTGTGTCCTGCTCCTGTTGGCCAGGGACTATCCTGTAACATCTCATCAGTCCACAAAGTTGCAGCAGCTGTTTCCAAGGATCCCGAAGGCAGTGATTTTTGACTGGGGGAGTGCGCTGACATCAAACAAATGGGCCTGCCAAAAATCATTGTTATCAGGCCAAGAACAGCTGCTAGCCTCATGTGCTGGGAATCCCAATTACTATAGCAAGCACAGTCAGTCTGCATGTGTTGGCCAACACAGGACTGTGTCATCCATTTGCATACCAACTGTGCCCAGTCTGCTAGTCACCACACACTGCATGTGCACAGAGCAACCATGTACACCCTGGCTTGGTACAAACAGCATAGACAACCACCAGCCGGGGCCATGATTGGACTGCCCAGAAAGGAACAGCACCCATATCACTGCAGCTTGACACTATATAGCACAATGTAGATAAATGGCCAATTTTCCCAATGGAGAAAGGTGAATAGTGGTGTACCCCAGGGATCTGTGCTGGGTCCGCTGCTTTTTGACATATTCATAAATGACCTGGAAAGTGGAATAACGAGTGAGGTTATCAAATTTGCAGATGACACAAAACTATTTAAAGTTGTTAAAACCCAAGAGGATTGTGAAAAATTGCAAGAGGATCTTGATAAATTGGAAGACTGGGCATCAAAATGGCAGATTAAATTTAATGTGGACAAGTGCAAGGTTATGCACCTAGGGAAGAACAACCCAAACTATGGTTACACGATGCAAGGTTCCACATTAGGAACCACCACCCAGGAAAAAGATGTAGGCGTCATTGTGAATACCATGTTAAAACCCTCGGCCAAGTGTGCAGTGGCGGCCAGGAGAGCAAATAGAATGCTAGGTATGATAAGGAAAGGAATGGAAAATAAAACAAAAGATATTATAATGCCTCTATATCGTTCCATGGTGAGACCGCACCTTGAATATTGTGTGCAATTCTGGTTGCCGTATCTTAAAAAGGATATAGCGATTTTAGAAAAGGTACAGAGAAGAGCCACCAAAATGGTAAAGGGGATGGAAGGATTCTCCTATGAAGAAAGACTAAAAAGGTTAGGGCTCTTTAACCTGGAAAAGAGACGGCTGAGGGTAGATATGATAGAAGTCTATAAATTAATGAACGGAGTGGAACGGGTAAACGTAGATCGATTGTTTACCTTATCAGAATATAGAAAGACTAGGGGACATGCATTGAAGCTACAGGGTAGACTATTTAAGACTAATAAAAGAAAATATTTTTTCACTCAACGTGTAATCAAACTCTGGAATTTGTTACCGGAGGATGTAGTAAAGGCTGTTAGTGTAGCTGGGTTTAAAAAAGGTTTGGACAAGTTCCTGGAGGAAAGGTCCATAAACCATTATTAAGAAGTGACCGAAGATATCAATGCTTGACCCAGTACAAGCATTGTGGAACTTGTGTCTCTTGGGGAAACTGCTAGGTACATATGACCTAGATTGGCCACTGTTGGAAACAGAATATTGGGCTTGATGGACCTTGGTCTGACCCAGTATGGCATATCTTATGATCTTATTATGATCTTATAGCCATGACTCTGTCAGAGCAAAAGTGGTCTCTCAGCTTGACGTGATATGTGCACCCAAGCCATGGCCGTGGCAGACCGACACTAAGATTACTCAGCCATTGACCCTGCCTATGATTCGTAAACATCCTATACAAACTGCTCTGTTTCATGCAGTACCCACAGTCCTCTACTCCTCATTTTGTACCCTTTTAATCTGCACTTGGGAAGAGCTTACGAGGCACAGTGGAAAATGGGGCAAAGACAAGCTGTGAGTGCATTTTTGGCCCACAGTGGCCTATGTCCTTCACCAACCCCAATACGGTGTCCCTCACTCAGCTGTTGGCAGTGAGGATTGAACATATTGCTATGTTTGTACTCCCACAAAAGGTCATATCCCTAGCCATGGACACTGCAAAACTAAGTAGTGCAGCATATGCACTCTCCCATGCTGCATAAGCATTGCACCTCCACCCCTCGAGCATGTGGAATCATGGCAGGATGGACATGGTGTTGGATGTTGGAACCCTTGCTGGCGGGCTGCTCACTCCAGTTGAACCAGCATACGATTTTGCAGCTGCACAACTGTGTCGTGTTGGGAGGTAAGTGTAGGGGAATGATGTGGTAATGGGCCTTGTTGATGGTATAACTTGGAATGCCTTACAGCGTCATAGCCACAGGTTGCAACAGCTTACTGCAAACTAACCTTCTTCTTGTTATTGGTGCTTCACACAGTATGTGGGCTTGTTCTATAACTGACATGCAACATGTTGTATGTACAGCCATACAGCTTGGGTACCACATGCAAGCACATTGCATTGCTGAATCTCACAATACTCTGGAGTTACACACACACATGACCGTGCCATGCAAAAGTGGGGCTGGTTGGCATTCCTGCCTGCCCCTTAGGTCTCCTTAGCTGCCTAAGCACTATCAATGTCTGTTCATTGTGCTGAACTATTAGCGCACTTTGCAATGTTCTGGCACTGTCAACGCCCATTCAGCGTGCCGGTGCTTTCAGCCTGTTCTGCCATCCAGCCGTGTGTGATGCAGCTTCTCAGTGTGGCTGATGTGGACTCTTGCTGGACGATTTGTTGTAGGTTGCACATGCTGATGCAGTCCCTGCAATGTAGGATCAAGTTAACAAAACAGGATATACAATTCCTGACCCACAGCTGGGTCAATGAACCTGTGGCCCTCTTCTCATAGACACACTGGCCATGTGTGTGAAGCCACAGAGCAGCCTTATGGATTCAACAATCCATGGATTTAGATGTGGTCATTGTCAGGGAGCTTGAAGGCATGAATAGGGGTATGTCTATGTCTGCTTAGATCTCTGCAGGCTCTGTGCCATATATGTCTGAAAAGGTGTGTTCTGTGGGTGTGGGAGAAAGACATTATGTTAGGTCTATATGTTGTACTGCCTTGCTATGCTGCTGGTACAACTGACATTCATGTCTTACATATGGGATCTGTCCATTTAACGAGGCATCCCATGATACATGAACATAAACATTGCATACCATGGGGGTACTAGCAGAATGGCCAAGGTCTCCAATACCTTGTGTGTGTGCTTTTGGAGCAGTCATGGCATAACCTCATAACTCGCAGACCAACATAGCTAATGTTCATTCACATGTAGCGCAGATGGTTGTTACTAACTGTGTTCTTACTTATGAAGGGTTCACCAGATCAAACACTGATTATGGTGAAGGGGCTGGGTGGGCATTATTCCTCTGAGATAACCTGTTATCCTATTGTGTAGTATTCCTGCCTCAGTGGCATTTTTCCCCCCACATGCACATATCCACCCAATAAGCGTGGGTGCGGGGCATCTTGATCCCAGGCCCATCCCATCCACATTGATACCTAGCTGAGTGCCATGGTCCAATGCTCATGGTGGACAGCATGCTGGCCGATCCCTCCCTCCCTGCTATCGTGATGTTGCACAAATGAAGCTAGGCACACTTTGGCTCTCCTGCCCCCTCCGCCAGGGGATGTGGGCATGTGTGCTGCTACATTAGACCTCGGGGGGGGGGGGGGAGGGATCACTATGTGCTACCTGCTGCTAACATGCTTGCCAGCCCACTGACAGTGGCAAATACAGCATTGCACTGGACACACAGTGCTGGGAAAATGCTTTTGTCTGCAGCAGGCTGCAGCCACAGCCGCTGTGACCACCACCACCACCCTCATACCATGTTGGTATGGCAGCATGGTGGCAGTGGGGGTGGTGCATCTTCTTTTTGACAGCGGCAGCATCTCTGTGTGTTGACACTGTCATTGTGGAGTAACAAAACATAGTAACCTAGTATATAATGGCAGATAAAGACCAGTATGGTCCATCTAGACTGCCCAGCAAGGCGACAAGAGTAGGTGCACCTGCCGCTCCATGCAGGTCACCCCTCCCAATGCCTTTGTTTAGGGGTGTACCCACAGCTCCATATAGGTCACCCATATTTGTTGAGATATAAGAGATAGTTATGTTTATTTTGATTTTATTCTGTTGCTATAAAGAGATCCACGGTGTCTGTCCCATGCCGTTTTGAATTCTGTCACTGTATTTGCCCCCACCACTTCCATTGGGAGGACATTCCAAGCATCCATTACCCTTTCAGTGAAAAAGTATTTCCTGACATTGCCTTTCAGTTTACCCCCTTGCAGCTTCATGTTATGCCCTCTAGCTTTACAGCTTCCCTATCTTTGAAAGAGGTTTGTTTTTCATTAATGTTCTTTAGGTATTTAGGAAACATAGAAACATAACGAAAGAAAAAGACCACATGGCCTATCTAGTCTGTCCTTCCATATCAACCACTACAACAATCCCCTTTTCTTCTTTAGAGATCCTCTGTTTGTCCCATTCTTATTTGAATTCAGATACTGTCCTCATCTTTACCACCTCCACTGGGAGACTATTCCATGGATCAACCACTCTTTCCGTAAAGAAATATTGCCGCATATCACTCCTGAATCTATGCCCTTTCACCTTCATCCCATCTCCCCTCATAGCGGAGCTTGCTTTCAATCGAAAGAGGCTCTCCTCCTGTGAATTTATGCCATGGAGGTATTTAAACGTCTCAATCATATCACCCCTATCCTGCCTTTCCTCTAAGGTGTACATATTAGGTTCCTCAAGTCTGTCCTCATATGCTTTATAATGAAGACCACTAAACATTTTAGTAGACACCCGCTGTACTGACTCCAAACTGTTTATATCCTTTTGAAGGTGCGGTCTCCAGAATTGCACACAATACTCCAAATAAGGTTGCACCAAAGATTTATACAGAGGCACTATCACCTTCTTTCTTCTGCTGGCCATTCCTTTCCCTATGCACCCAAGCATCCTTCTAGCGTTTGCTGTTAACTTTTCTACCTGTTTAGCTACTTTAAGATCATCAGACACAATCATGCCTAGGTCCCGCTCTTCTTTAGTGGACAAAAGTACCTCACCTCTTATACTATATTGCTCCCTTGGATTGCTGCAACCCAAATGCATGACCTTGCATTTTTTAACATTCAATCTCAGCTGCCAAATTATAGACCATTCTTCAAGCTTAGATAGATCCCTCCTCATGTTATCTACATCTTCCTGGGTGTCAACTTTATTGCAGATTTTGGTATCACCTGCAAAGAGGCTAACCTTACCCAACAGCCCTTCTGCTATATCACTAACAAAGATGTCGAAAAGAATCGGACTAAGGACAGATCCCTGAGGCACACCACTGGTAATCTCCTTCTCCTCAGAGTGAACTCCATTTACCTGTACCCTTTGTTGCCTCCCCCTCTACCAATTTCTAACCCAAGCAGTAACTTTAGGGTCCATCTCTAGGGCGCTCAGTTTGTTTATAAGTCCCCTGTGAGGAACTGTGTCAAAGACTTTACTAAAATCTAAATACACCACATCTAGGGCTCTTACTCGGTCCAACTTCCTAGTCATCCAGTAAAAGAAATCAATCAGATTTGTCTGACAAAGTCTGCCTCTGGTGAATCCACACTGCCTCATATCCAGTAATCCGTTGGACTCCAGAAACCTCACTATTTTCTCTTTCAGCAGCGCTTCCAATAATTTACTCACCACCGAAGTTAAACTAACTGACCTATAGTTTTCAACCACATCCTTACTTCCACTTTTGTGTAAAGGGATGACATGTGCCTCTCACCAGTCCTTTGGCACTACTCCCGACTCCAATGAGACATTGAAAAGGTCAGTCAGTGGAGCTACTAGAACGTCCCCAAGTTTCCTCAGTATTTTAGGGTGTATCTCATCCGGTCCCATTGCTTGGTCTACTTTAAATTTAGCTAGTTTCTCACAAACACAGTCTTCTGAAAATTGTTCAAGATGCCCCTTGCTTCTGTTTGTGGGTATTTTCTGAGGTCCTGCTTTTGGTTGTGAACATAGACCAGAAATATTTGTTAACCCTTTCCAGGCCGAGCCCAAAACTCTTGGGATCCAAAATTCTGACTAAATATTCCTATCAAATGGTATATAATACATGACCATAGCAGAAGGAAAATCACTATTAGAACATATTGAAGAAGACGGGTACAATTTTCCTGAAATATGCAAAAATTAACCCAGCTGCAGAATGTGGATTAAAAATTTAAAGTAGGCCTTCAAAGGGTTAAGCAATTCCTCTTTATCATCATCAGCTTCTACATATTCCTCCCCTTCACCCTTGAGTCTGACAATACTATTTTTGCCCTTCTTCCTCTCACTAACATATCTGAAAAATGTCTTACCCCCCCCCCCCCCCATTTTATTGCATTGGCTATTTCCTTCTCTTTTTGAATCTTTGCTTTCCTGACTACTTTGCTAGCTTCTGTAAGTTTTTCCAAATATAGATGCCTGTCTTCCTCTCTCTGATCTCTTGTATTTCATGAAGGCCTCCTTTTTCTTCACCTTTTCAGCTACTTCTTTCGAAAACCATAGCGGTCTCCTTTTCCTTTTACCTTTATTTACCATTTTAACAAAAAGGTTGGTTGCCCTTAAAATATCCCCTTTCTGTTTTGCCCACTGTTTTTCTACATCCCCAGCTGTTCCCATCCCGCTAACGACTTCCTGAGGTATTGGCCCATCTTGGCAAAGTTAGTTTTCCTGAAGTCTAAGACCCTCACTTTTGAATGGATATTAACAGCCCTAGTCCTAATGCTGAACCACACCATCTGGTGATCACTGGATGCAAAATGATCTCCCACTATAACATCAGAAACACTTTCACCATTGGTAAGCACCAAGTCCAGTATGGCCCCGTCATGTGTGGGTACCTGAATAGTTTTCTCTGTAGGGAATCCAGGATCTCCTTACTTCTAGATGATACTGCAGCAGGAATGTGCCAATCAACATCTGGCATATTGAAATCCTCTATCAGTAGCACTTCTCCTTTCCTAGCAATGCTGCATATATCTTCAATTAACTCTTCATCCACCTCTTCTTCCTGTGAGGGAGGTCTGTATATCATGCCAATGCAAATAGATTTTTCTTTCCCTCTTTCTAGTTTAACCCACAGTACCTCCTCTCTCCTTTTTTAGCTCTGTAGTTCCAAAGCTTTAATATTATTTTTTACATATAGTGCCACTCCTCCTCCCCTTCTTCTTACCCTGTCCTTTCTGAATAAAGTACAGCCTGGCATAGTAACATACCAGTCATGGTTTTCTGTTAACCATTTTCTCCAACTGCCACTAAATCAAAGTCAGCCTCTCCCATTAAAGCTTCAACATCTGGGATCTTATTTCCCATGCCACGAGTATTTATACACACCGCTTTCCATATGTTGCCCCTTTTACCCATTTCCATAAAGGTATTTAATGTTTCACTTACCTGGGGACTTTCTACACCCATCCCCAACAAATCTAGTTTAAAGCCTTCTTCAGTAGATTAGCTAGTCTGCTACTGAAGACACGTTGACCTTTCTTGGACAGATGGACGCCATCTCTGCTCTGTAACCCTTGGAACAGCATCCCATGGTCCAGGAAACCAAAACGCTCTTGATGACACTATCCACACAGCCATGCATTCATCTCCAGGATGCAAGCTTTTCTGCCTTGGCCTTTACCCTCAACAGGGAGAATTGAAGAGAATACCACCTGTGCCCCTATCTGCTTCACCCCCTGCCCCAGAGCCACAAGGTCACTTTTGATATGCTCAGAGGGATATCTGGCAGTATAATTTATGCCGACATGGATTAGCAGCATTGGGTAATAGTCAGTGGGCTTGATGAGTCTCTGCAAACTCTCTGTAACATCTCAGATTTTGGCACCTGGTAGACAGCAGACCTCTCTGGACATCAAGTCATGGAGTGGAGGGGTAGCCTAATGGTTAAGAGCACTGGCTTGGGAACCCAGAGACCAGGGTTCAATTCCCACTAGCACTCCTTGTGGCCTTGGGCAAGCCACTTAACCCTCCATTGCTTCAGAAAAATCCAAGTTATCAATATCCCTGTTTAATGTACATTACTAAGTTTAAGTTACAATGTAAACCACTTTGATTGAAATGATAAAGTGGTATATAAAACCTGTTAAATAAAAAATAAAAGTCTGGTCAGCAGATGGATGCCTCAGTACCCCTCAGAAGAGAGTCACCAACCACCACTACCCTTTGCTTCCTTGTGGTCACTGATTCTGCAACTTTGGGGTGCTCAAACTCTGGTTCTTCCCTTTCCAGGGATGCTTTCACCTCCTCCACTTCCAGGGCTGCATAATGATTCTTCAGTTCAAGGGCTGGAGAAGTTGGATTGGTGATTCTGCAGGCCCTGGTGACTTGTGTCCAACCTTCATCATTCTATAGGCTCCCATCTTCTCCTCTGCTGGAGAGCTTGGATGTTGCAAGAAGCATCTCACCACTGTCTTGAATGCTCCTCAGCCTCCCCACCTCCTCTCTGAGTTCCTCCACTTGTTTCCTGAGAGCTTCAGCATGCAGGCATCCTGCACATGGAACCAGTCCTTCAACTGGCATTGGAATCTCTGTCTGGACAGAGGCAGGAGCTGTAACATTGGCAACTGCTTTGGCGATACAATTTTTCCCAGCTATTATTCAGTTGGTGGAGCTTAGGTCTGAATCATATCTCCCCTGTCCCTCCTCTCCTCCAGAGTGTACATATTTAGGTCTTCAAGTCTCTTCTCATAAGTCTTCTGACGCAGGCTCCAAATCAGTTTGGTCGGCTTCCTCTGAACTGTTTCCAGCCTTTTTATATCCTTTCCAGTCTTTTTATATACAATGACAGACATCACAGATGTGCGCCCCAGGCAGCAGCCTTGTCAGACTTGTGGACCAGCCAGTCCCACTGCATCACCCACGTGACACCTCCTTTGCCAAATTGCCATCAACAACATAGTGCCCTTTCTTAATGGGGTACTATGCTGTTGCTGCTAATGGAGCACTACTATCACTATCCACTGTGTGTGGAGCACATTGCATACATGGCAATATTTATTTATTTATTTATTATTTAACATTTGCTTCTATACCGCGCTATTAAAATCAGCGCGGTGTACATCAAACAAGCATACTACAATGTATACAAACAACATTGAGTTTTACAGAGAACAGGAAATTGAACATGGGAAGGAAACCAGGGGAACTAAATACATATTAACTCAAACTATGTACAATACTTTAATTTAAATGGGTGTTGCATTAGAAATTTCTCTGTGAGGTTTCAGACAGTGTTAAGGGTTCCAGCACCGGGAGCTCTAATGCACAGTAACACACCCTGGCATTAAGGGAGCACTAGCTATCCCTGCCACTTCTCCACCCGATTAATGCCCTCTCTCCACCACTTTTTCCCTTAATGCTAAGAGAGGTGTTTGTGCACGTCATTGCAGCGTTATCGGCCCTTTCCACAGCATTAAGTGCTCAAGGGTGCCGATAACGCACATTCACGGCATACTGTCTCCTTTAACGGTCTTTAGTAAATATACTCCTTAGAGTCCTATAAGATAGGTGGCTGTGGGGTAAGGTTAGGACAGGGAAGGAAAGTTTGTAGCTTAGCACTAGCCTTGTAGCACTAGATACCTAACTTAGCAATTAATTTATTAATGTGGTTTAATTAGTTAATGCAGGCTAATTCACAATAGTGGTGCACTAATGTGATTTAATGCACATTACATAATCAGTGAAGCTGATTTATTAACTATGGGCTTGATTTTCAGCGGAGGCACAATTCTTTTTTTTAAAAAATTTTTATTTATGCAATTTCAAAATATACTATAAGAATCAATCTTGAACAGATAAAGGGGGCACCAAAAAGAAAAAGAAAAAGAAAATTCATTACTTAAAAGTAACAATTCATAAAAAGACAAAAACAATACCTAGGCACACACCCCAAGTCCCCAAAAACCAGAGGGAGAAGGATACATAATACAAAAGATAAACTGTCAATCAGAGCAATCTTAAGCAGTAATGCTAACAGAATGAGGAGCTACCAACACTACCGAAAAACTTACTCTATTACATAATAGGGCTCGTTATGGGGAGCCTTTATTTCCTCTAGGATTGGGAGTAGATCCTAGAGGAAATAAAGGCAGACAGCTGTCGGGGTTCAAAAAAACCATAAGCATTCCCGGCCAACTTAAGTACTACTACTACTACTACTGAGTATTTGTATAGCGCTACAAGTCATACGCAGCGCTGCACAGACATGTAAGAGACAGTCCCTGCTCATCAGAGCTTACAATCTAGTCATTTACTTAACCAGGCATTTACAAGGAAAACGGCACAATTCTTTTTAAATATCAGGCCTATGCAGTTAACTTGAATTAATGAGCATTAATTCACATTAAGAGAGCTATTTTATAATCTCCTGCACTGTTAATGCATGTTTCCAGTTGCATATGGGGGGGCCTGTTTAATAAAGTGTCATGAGTATGTACTTTACTTTATTAAATAGGGGCGTAATGGCGTGCATGGAACTAGTCATGGTAGGTTTTCCTGCTCTAGAGTGGCAGTCTTTTGATCCTGGTAGAAGAAAATGTAAAATCAGTTTTTTTTCTGAAAAAAGAGCTGGCATTTTAGAAATGTACAAAATATTTCTGTATATGTATAAAATAAAATTTACGTATATATATATGTATGTGTGCTTATAACTCGAGAATTGTCTTTTTCAAACTTTTGAAATTACTGACTACTGCCTAGACTAGTCATTTTGAAATATATAGGGAAATGATGCCAGAGGAAAGAGATCTTCTGCCCCATCTAGCCCTGCTCAGCCTTGCCCAGGTGTCCCAGATCTGCTCTCCAAAAATCTAGTAAAACTAATATTATTTTATAACATTTTATAACTTACATGCATAAATTAAGGCTCCACCTACACTCAACCCAAGCTCCGCCCTCGTGCACACCCAAACTGAAAGTATGAGTCATGGGACAAACGCACGCATTATAGAATAACCACTACCTAAAGCATGTGTATGTGCCTATTTATGCGTGTAAGTCTTTTACAATAGGGGCTTATGAAAGCACATCTTTCTATATGCACACCTTATAGAATCACCTCCTAACTGGTTAACATGTCAGTAAATGACAGCCATGCATATCTGCATATAGGTAAATATAGCGAAGGCCTAAATATAGGATCCTAGAAGTCAGCAACCTAAATTTTGTGAAATATTCAGCTGAAAATTTAGACCATAGTTTAAACATTTACATATACTCTCACTGTTGAAACGGAAGATTGTCACTCATATCACTGCTTCCAGCTTTTTTCTCAACTTGGACCAACCATTTTTCCTCTGACCACACCATTGTTGCTACTGGTCAGATGTAAGGGGCATGTAGTAGTGTGGCATGTGGTGGGAAGGGGTTTTCTGTACAGCACAGGTCAGACAGCAATTCAGAAAAAAGAAAATGAACTTTAATTCTGTCCCAGCTTGTTAAACCTCCATTAGCTGGTTCTCCCAGTCCTTCCTCCAGTCCCAGTTAAAGTTCCTACCTCAGAACTCCTCTGCACGGCTTGCCTTGGAAGGACATCTGCTCCTCGGACCTCTGTCTCCTTCCTGTAGCCTGCTGCAGGCTCTCTTAAAGGGCCTGTTGATAATCCCTCTGGAGAGGGATGGGTAACATTCTATAGACACCATCACAGTGCAGTATTGAAGATTCCTAGACTGAAAAACATCTTCAGGAAAGAAAGAGAGAGAGAGAAAGAAACTTGGAAGGTTGTTGTTCAGGGTCATGCAGTCAGAGGAATGGAAAAGGGCAGTGAACCTTGTGATCAGGATTTCTAGATTCCGATGCTCAGTACTGTCAGGACTAGGCTAGATTTCTCATTTATGATTACCAGCTGCAGAAAGGTGGAGGGCAATGAATCCTTCCCTCCTAGAATTGAATCCTTTATTAATGAGATTCACAGTAATTGTAGTAGCTAGACTGGAAAAATCATGTGTACTATCTTCTAGTTTTAATTAGGAAATTAATCCATTTTTGGAAATTGAACTTTTAATTGAACTTTCTGTATTAAACCTGGTTAGCCATGATAGTCTAGGCAGTTCCTATAGGAAGACAGACAATCTTTTGAGGATCTTCCAACTTTGTTTTGGGATGGAAGGTAACTCAAGAACTGTATTTTCCTTTTTGCAATAAATGTTATAAGAAGGAGCAATAATAAATAAAGCTGGCAGAATCAATTAATGTGAAAAGTTCAACCCTCACTATAAAATTTGAACAAAAGACAAATTTAATTAACCTAAAGACAAATTTAACTTTATAAGGAAAATGATGTGTTCATAAATGGTGTAAGGTTCTAATTCATGAATGAATACTTTTAAAAATCCTCACAAAATCCTTATTGAAAATATACCTCAAAGAGTCTATTGATAAAGCATAAAGAAAAAAAATGCTTATTAAACAGGTCTCAGATACTCTTGTTCAGCCACACACAAAATCATGTGCAAAATATTTCCAAAAAATGACTCATTTTATGAGAACAATGATGAATAAATGCAAGCGTTGACCTACTGCGTCTGTCCCCAACATAGTACAATGTTTTGTCTCCAACAGCTGCATAACCCTCCATTTAACCCTCCATTGCCTCAGAAGAATCCAAGTTATCAATGTCCCTGTTAAATGTACATTACCAAGTTTAAGTTACAATGTAAACTGCTTTGACTAAAATGCTAAAGCAGTATAACAAACCTGATAAATAAATAAGGGAGATATCATGGTCATTTGAAAAACCTTTTTATCTTTTTGTATCCATTAGAGGGCACTCTCGTTTCATATATCCCAAGTTCTCCAGCATCTTATGTTAGATCTTTTGTTGTTTTGAAAAGGAAATCTTCATGTTAGGTGGTCTTATATGGCCTTCACATTCTAAATGCTAAACAAGCTAAAGGATGGTGTGACAACACAACAACTTTCCTATGTTTTTGTCCTGCTAAGAAATAGACACAGAGGTCAAGAGAGCAATTGTGCTGAACTATTGTTAGTAGAAGTCAGGGATCTGTCCTTGGTCTGATTCTTTTAAACACGTTTGTTAGTGATATTGCAGACGGGCTGTTGGATAAAGTTTACTCTTTGCAGATGATACCAAAATCTGCAATAGAGTAGACACCCAGGAAGGAATAGATAACACGAAGAAGGATCTAGCAAAGATCTAGCAGCTGAGATTCAATGCAAAAAAATGCAGGGTCATGCATTTGGGCTGCAAAAATCCAAGGGAGCAGTACAATGTAGAGGGCAAAGTACTTCTGTCTAGAAAAGAAGAGTGGGACCTAGGTGTGATTGTTTCTGATGATCTTAAAGTGGCTAAACAGGTGAAAGCCATAAGGATGCTTGGGTGCATAGGGAGAAGAATGGCCAGCAGATAAAAGGAGATGATAGTGCTTCTGTTTAAGTCTCTGGTGTGACCTCATTTAGAGTATTGTGTGCAATTCTGGAGACCACACCTTCAAAAGAATATAAACAGGATGGAGTTGGTTCAGAAGGTAGCTACTAAAATAGTTGTCTTAATTAAAAACGATATGGGGGGGGGGGGGGCGCACGTGAGTCCAACGAGATGGCTACGATTCTGTGAGGCTCCTCAGCCTCATCTTCCAATCTCCTTTTATACTACTGCAAATGGTCACTGATTAACCCAAAAATGCTACGAATAATGGCGCTGAGATAATATAACAGGCGGATGTACTCGGCTTCAGTCACCTCCGTTTAGATGATTCTCAATCCAGCTTTTAAATTTTCTGATGTCCTACAGAGCTGTGTGGGGCTCGAGGCAATGAACAGAGCAAGCAGGAGCTCTACAATGAACTGCCTCACTACAGGATCGTGAACCCGTCTGGGTGCCTCTTCCACCCCCTCCGACTGCCTAACATGTACAGAGCTACATAATCAGGTCTGCTTGCCGATTAACTCCTGAGGTAATGAAACACAGGGGTGAGTACTAATGTGGCATAGTGTGACTGCAAGTGACTGCTGATTAAGTTAAAGACAATCATATAAACGAAGCGTGCCGATGCAAGTATCTCCCTCCGGGGGGGACTAATAAAGTGATTTAGACCTTCCTGATGCCTGTTCTGATGGTTAACGGAGGCTTTGAGTAATGAGGGGGACACCATTATAGTCATACCTTTGGAACACAGGAGGGGCTCCAGTTTCGGCAGAAAAATTGCTGTGCAGCTCTTCTGTAACGCTGAGGGAGGCTGACGGAATACGGGACGCTCTGCTGGCAAGAGGGGCTGGAACGTATATGGGTGCTCCCTAAGATGGCCGCTGTTTGCTGGAATGCATCGGTGGAACGCATCAGGTGACAGGCAAAATGGCCTCCAACATTTAAAGAGATCTGCAGGACTGGGGTAGATTCTGCTGTGGCGGAGAGGCTCCTGTTTCTGCGGTGAGAAGAGAAGCTCTGAGGATTTGACCTCAAGGAGCAGGCTCAAGTGACAGAGGTCTTCTGGATTGTGGCAGCAGTGCATCTGTCCCTCATGTCTTTGGAAAGCAGCTGGATTATTAGTCCTTTCACTATCATCACTGTCATATATTTTAGCCAGGAGCTCCCCCTTCTGGCTGTTTAAAGTACTGCAGGCATGATATTTCTTCGCAAATCAAATCCTATTGATAATAGTGATAATATAGGTGTGTTCTCTGTCCTACTGGTGTTGCTGACATTGGCCACAAAGGATGAGAGGGGGATTAAGGCGCTGCAATTAGCTGTAATTAGTGGTATTCGTAAGCATGTCTGAATTTCGGGAGCAGTCAAAATCAGCTTTGGTCACAATTCCTTACCAGATCTGCAACTTCAGCTCAGGCGAGCATACTGCACGTGTCCAGACAATATATATCTTCACTGAGCAAGATCTAACTGGTGATCTGTGGTGCCCTATCTCTGGGATGATCACACCTGTATGGTGAAGCTTCCCTCAGTCATCGTGGATCCCTGAAGGTCCTGGGTAGTCTTGACAGAGCGTGGGACACGGCTGGTAAGCCTGTAATGGGAATAGGTGGCACGCAGTGTGTATGTATAAAAATGGTGACAGGAAAGTTGAGCCAGGGCATATGAAGATGGCCACTTCAAAGTCCTATACCTCAACTCTGTCTAAGTTTGCTAGATCCTCGGACTCTCCCTCAACAAATTCTTCATCCACATCAGAGGGAGTTTCCACCTCCAAAGAACAACCCGACAGGACCACAGTCTCCGGTCATGAAAGCAGATTTTTTGGAGATTCTAAAGGAGCTTAAGCTCTTCCGGCAGGATTTCACTAAGGCAGTGAATGATATTCAAGCAGATCTCAAATCACTTGATGACAGGGTTACACAAACTGAGATAAATATAGGGGAGCAAATGGACTCAACGGTGGCGTTTCAGTCAAAAATTATAAAATTGGACCAACTAACAAAAGATCTTAAGGAGAGGCAAGATGAACTAGAAAATCGTCAGAGACGTAATAACGTCAGAGTGTTTGGGCTGGCCGAACAAAATGGAGGGCTGGAGAACACCATGGCTCTAATGCAAGAACTTTATGCCTTTTGTGTGCCGAATGCTTCTAATCCTATCTGGCTGGAAAGAGCTCACCGTAGTTATTTATTTATTATTTATTTATTTATGGGGCCCGAAGAGCCTCTAATGCTCAACCTCATGCAATTATCACCTGTTTCAGCTTCTTTGAAGATAAAGTGGCCCTAATAAGAAGTTTAAGGGGCAAAAGATCTGTGGTCTTTAAATGTCAAGAGATTCAGATATACCAGGACCTTTCTCAATATACCAGAGACAGAGAAGTTTCAAGCCCTTAACTCAGGCATTGAAAAAGTGGGAAATTCCTTACAGATGTGGATTTCCCTTTGCTTTAATGTTCGACTGGAATAATTGTGCTCAAAAAATCTTGGATCTGTCAGTGGCAATGGAGTTTTTGGATCTGATACAACAGGGCGAATAGCCACTATGTCAGAGAAGTACAAATAGAGAGTGGGAGATGTCTTTGCCAAATCTTGAGAAAGAGATGGATACGTCAGCACCTACATAAATTTGATCTGTTTGTCATTCTAGGATTGGGGCTTATGCCGGTGGTTGCTGACCTTTTCTAGTGTTGTTCAGATTTTGCCTTACCAATACTAAATGGGAGTTAGCGGCGGTTTGGTACCAACTGGGTGACAGAGGTATGGGGGGGTGGGGGTGGAGGGGACCCGGAGAGAGGGAAATTGTACGGAGAAAGTTTTCATGTAGCGTAGAGTTGAAGAAAAAAAATAGGGAGCCATTTTACAGGAAAATATGTATTCAGCTTAATAGGATGGGGGATGGGAGGATGGTGGGGAGGTTTTCATAAACCTGATAACTGTGCCTTCTACGGAGACACTAGCAGTGTCACCAATATTGCGATGTTTATATGTCTGGTTTACTTCCTGCACATATAGGAATGTTTGGGGGGGGGGGAGGGATGGGGGGAAGGGGGGTTCTCTGTCCCTTGCAATAGACAACTGATTTTGGGAATTTGGGATAATCTTTATGATCAGCAGTGTTTGTTAGGATGGCATGCTGGCAGATTGTGGGGAATGGGGATGTCAGCTCAGAGTAGAGGGAAGATAGTAACATGGCTTAATTCCACAATTGGGAATGGTTAAGACTATTTCATGGAATGTACATGGACTTAACCCATTTTGGACCAGCGTATGTTTTACATACATAAGGTTTCCATACTTACTACTCAACTGTTTACTAATTGATGGTTATAAATTCAAGGGAACTATGTTTAGCTATTATCGTTATGTCAAAAAGCGTTATATACAGATTTTTTATCTGAGATCTAGTAAGTTTAATAGGTATTCGAAGTTTGCTGATTTTGACGGTACTGGCAGCTCAACATAAAAAGATCACAAAAAATAGAAAGTAGCTTATAATGCTGTAATAGCTACTATTTTGCAAATAAAAGTATTTGTAGACTTTAGAAAATAGGTTTAGATAACTGTAAGTTACTTAGTGTCAGAGTTATTGGTGCATATATCGGCCTTGTATGTTTTTCATATGCTGGGCTAATATGTTGTCGAAACTAATTGCTGTCAAGCATTCTGTTCTAGGTGTTTCAATGGTGCAATATCGATGCACTGCATCAGAAGTGTTTTCACATGTATCATATTCCGCTGTCAGAATGGACTGTTGACAAACTATATTATATCATAATAAAGTGTTTTAAATGAAAACTGCAGTTTCAATAGTATCATACAGCATGTTTATGTCAATGAATATTGGAACTGAATCCTATCTTTTCTGAAGACGGACAATATACTATATTGGACTAGTGTATGAAAAACATACATTATGTGAAACTTCTATTTTCTGCAAAGTTTTAATATTTTTTATTATTGCCGGTATTTCATAGTTGTTTGAGTGTAACAAATCTAATAAATCATCCAGAACAGAGAAAGAATATGCGAGCTGTCCAAAACAGGTTAATAATCCCTGTAAACGTAGGAGGGTTCTGGACCAGTTCTGTCGGGAGAAAGCTGAGATAATATTTCTTCAAGAAACACACGTTTCCCTGCAAGACCACTTTAATTCTGCTAGAAGTAGGTTTCCACAAATACACTTGGCCAATTTTTCCTCTAGGAGAAGAGGGGTAGCTATTTTTTTTTCTTCTACCTGTCCCTTTCAAATTATAAATCAATTTACAGATCCGGAGGGTCACTTTCTGATTTTGGTTGGCTCGATACACCGGATCACCTTAACTTTAGTGAATGTTTATCTACCTCCAGCTTTGGTGGGGAGTTCTTTATGAGATCTTTCTGAGGCTCTCCAGCGACTTCATCAAGGAGAACTGCTCATAGGAGGGGACTTTAAATGTGTGCAGTCTGAGCTAGATAGATCCGGGGTTCGGGTGTCGAGGCTTCATCCGATGAAATTACTGGAGGAATGGGCTTTGCATTTTGATCTTTGTGATGTTTGGCGATATATGCATACTTCAGAAAGAGACTATACTTTTTATTCCAGCGTACACAATTGTTACTCTCGCATTGACATGTGATTCTTGTCATGTTCCGGGGTTTCTGGGTTGACTCAGACATGCATTGGAACCATGGGCCCATCGGATCATGCGATCATTACTATTGTGATCGCTTTAGGGAAGACAGAAACTCCATCACGCAGATGGTCTTTACATCGGGGACTACTGCTCAAACAGGGGTTTGCCTCAGAGGTTCGGAAAGGTTGTGAGGAGTTTGTAGCCTTTAATGATACTCTTGCTATATCCAGAGCTCTTTTGTTGGAGGCCGGGAAGGCGGTCCAACGGGGGCAGCTTATCTCTTTGTCGAGCACCTTTAAAAAGAAATTGGAGGCTAAACAGGAGGAACTACGTCGGGAGATTGCTGATTTGGAAAAAAAGCATAAATGAGGAGGGGGTTCTAGAGTATGGAAAGTGTTGACTAAACGTAGGGGGGAGCTAGCGGCTCTTGAATCCGACCGCATTGCCTCATTGTTCATGTGAACAAGGCAGAGGTTTTACGAATAAGAGAATAAGGCAGGGAAGCTGTTGATGTGGCAACTGAAGCGTCAATGGCAACGTCATAAAATAGGAATGATTAAAACCCCTCAAGGTCAGGTTATGCATTGGTCTAGGGTCATAGTGACAATTTTTGTGAAGTTCTATGAGCAGTTATATGCTAGTGGGACGTCAGCAACAACGGCGGATATTCGAGATTGGCTGCGGGAAGCTTCTCTTCCACAGCTTTCACTGGAAGGAAAGGAACATTTCGACTAGCCCATTACCCTTCAGGAGGTTCTGCTAGTAATGAAGAACCTAAAATCAGCAAAGGCAACGGAACCGGATTTCTTACCGGCAGAGTTGTATAAGGTGTTTCCAGATTTATTTGCCCCGATCCGGCGGACAGTTTTCAATGAGATTCTTTCCAAGAAAACTCTTCCGGCATCCTTCTACCAGGCGAATATTGTAGTGATTCCCAAAGCAGACAAAGATCCAATGCAATGCTCTAACTGCCAACCGATATCTTTGTTGAATCTAGACTACAAAATTTTTACCAAGGTACTTGCAAATCGATTAGCTACTTTAATTATGGACAATGTCCATCCAAATCAAACAGGATTTATAAAAAATAGGTATGGTTTTGAGAACGTGTGAAGGTTACTTAATGTGTTACAGGGCCTTAGATCTAAAGTAGGGTCTTATGGTATCCTCTCGCTGGATGCTGAGAAAGCTTTTGACAAATTGGAATGGCCATATCTTTTACAGGTCCTCCAGGAGTTTGGCTTTGGGGGTCTCGTTTTGCACGTGGATCGCTGCTCTATATGCTGGCCCTCAAGCCTCAGTATTAATAAATGGTTTCATGTCCCCTTCCTTTTTATTAGGTAGGGGCACGAGGCAAGGATGTCTGCTTTCTCCTTTGCTCTTTGCCCTCGCGATGGCGCCCTTAGCGGCTCATATTCAGGTACGAGCAGAGGAATTGGATATCCGTCTGGGATCGGAATGGCATTCTATCTCATTATATGTGGATGACATGCTGATCTATCTTAGTAATCCTTCCAAGTCCCTTCCTACAGTGATAAGCATTTTAGATCGCTTCTCGCGAGTATCCGGATTTACAGTAAATATGCAGAAGTCGACATTACTTAATTGTTTATCCCGTTCATCGGCTGGATCTTCTTCTAACCGGGGAGAGTTCCCAGTGGTGGATCACTTCCGATACCTAGGTATTATAATACACAGGGAGGTTACGATGTTGTATAATCTGAACAATCTACCCCTCCTCAAAACAATAAGATGCGATATGGAACGTTGGGGTGAAGGCTCGACCTCCTGATTAGGTCGGATAAATGCTTACAAAATTCTGGTATTACCTAAGCTGCTTTTTCTTTTCATGCAACTACTCATTTCTCTCCCTAGCGCTTTCTTTAAGAATCTCCGGCAGGCAATACTGCGCATTCTTTGGAGGGGGAAACGCCCTTTAATCAGTTGGCAGATTCTGACACTACCAAAATGGTCTGGGGGGCTAGGATTGTCTGACCCGGAAATGTATTATACTTGTATTTGTCTGCGATCATTACTGCTGTGGAGAATTAATGCTGATGCAGAATGGGCTTCTCTGGAAAAAGATTGGATGAAACCGATTCCGTTAGAAGCGGTGCCTTTTCTTAGTGAATCCTTGGAGGTAGCAAAGGTCCGGATACACCTTTTCATTGGACCTTGCTGGGTGGCTTGGCAAAAGATTTGTCGGCACCTTACATAATCTTAGGTGCTTTGGGGTTTGCCAGAAGCCTAAAAAGAGAGGTTAAGCCGGAATTTGCCTTGACAAAAATGTCCACTTTGTATGATGGATCACACCCTCTGTCTAAGAGGAGACTAGAGGAACGCATCGGGTTTCTTCTTTCACAGTTCCAGTTTATCCAATTGTATCATTGTTTGGACACCCGGTTCTTGGAGTCAGATTTGGTAAGACGCCCTATACGATGGGAACAAGACCTCTTTGCTTTCATTGCACAGCTGTATCGGAATGTCGCAGAAAAATTACCCGTTCTCTCTACTTTGATGCTCCCTCAGAGGAGATGGGAGGTGACTCTGCCAGGGAAGGGGCAAGATTTCTGGCTGGAGGTATATCATTACTCGCATTCGTGTTCTATTTCGCTGGGGTTAATTCATACCCAACTGAGAATTCTGTATCGTCTTTCAATAACGCCAACAAATCTAGATCACTGGAAGAGAGCTGATGATCCTCTTTGTTGGTGGTTGTGTGGCCGAAGAGGAGACTTTGATCACATGTGGTGGCATTGTCCACGTATTCAAGGTTATTGGAGGAAGGTAGTGGACCATATCACTGGTAGTCTACAGGTAACTTTCCCCTATGATATGGAGACTTGCCTCTTGGGGGTTCTCCCTGAATTTGATGGTAGGTCCTCTCTTAGGAGTTTGGCTCAGATACTTTTACTAGCGGCCACATCGGTCATAGTTCATTTCTGGAAGTGCAGTAGAGTGCCGTCCTTTGCAGAATGGAGTTCGAAAAGCTGGGAATTGTACCGGTTGGAAAAAATCACAGCTTCAGTACGCGGACTCTCCTTCCAGGGGGCGGAACTTTGGAGTTCAGTTCTTCGGGATGACAATTGAGAGATTTATGCTCCAGATTATTTCTCCAGTAGTTATGCGAAAGAAGTCTATCTTTTTTCTCCAGCCTGTATTCTCTACGGATGTATGGGGTTTCAGTTGAGCCAAAGTAGTGGATTTTGCTAGGTACAGAGTTGCATTCAAATTCCTTGTTGCAGTATATTAGGTAGTTGTTGTCTGTTACTTTTTGCCTTTTGCTTGCTTTTTTCTTTCTTTCTCTCTTCTTCTTCTTCCTTCTTTCTTTCTTGGATGGGTCAGAGGGGTAGGGGAGGAAGGGTGGATAGAAGGGGGAGGGGAGGGCGGAAAATTTGAGTAGGGGTTGTTGAGCCATGGACCCCCCAAGGGTCTGATATTGCTTAGTTTCTCCATAGATCAGAGGGAGAGAAGGTTTTGGTTTTGTTTTGTTTTGTTTTATGCACTAACTGATGGGGGGTAATTATCTCTGGTATCTTATCGATCAAAGATGAGGTTGCCTTACATTAGTTAATTCTGTAAAGCTGATACTTGATTAAATTAAGGGGTTTAGTAAGATACTGGGTGATGTGCCCGGGATGTTGCTTGATTAGAGAGGCACTGCATGAGTCTATTTTTTATGCATTGTTCTTAATATTAGATGCATAATGATATGTCTTTGGATCCCTTTCCTCTTATTATTATTATCTTATTATTATCTTGTTGGACACGCTGGGGGAAGATATATGATATGTTATGTATGGTATGGTATGTTATGTTATATCATGTATCTCTCTGGTATGGTTTGATGGATTGATTGTATACTATTTGAAACTGCTCAATAAAAAATTTATTACACAAAAAAAAGCACAGGATAGTTATAGGGTCAAACAGAGGAACTAGAGGAAACAGAGGAAAAAATGACAGGACAAAGACCATACAGCCTATCCAGTCTGCTACTAAGTTTTATTAGAAAACTGAGAAAAAAATGACTGTAATAAACATAATGAGCTGCTACAAACAAAAATATCAAATAAAAATTTATTGAAATGAAAATAGTAAAAAAAAAAAAAAACACCTCGATATGGGGACAGACTTGAAGATCTCAATATGTATATTTTGGATGAAAGGTGGGATAGGGGAGATATGTTAGAGATGTTTAAATACCTCCATGGCATGAATGCACAAGGGGGTGGAGGATCTTTCAATTGAAAGAAAGTTCTGCAGCGCGGGGGTGGGATGCACAACCCGGACATGCAGAGCCAATTCAGGTCACGGCCTTGTACATCTAGCTTGGAGGAGATAGATGAGGGACTTATTCCACCTCAGAGATGGAATAAGTCCCCCTGACTGTGGCAGTCCGGGGAGGCAGGCCCCACCACAGCGGAGATCAATGGCAGGTGAAGATCCCAGCCTGGCAGATCCCTCCATGGGTTGGGCAGTGGGGAAACACACATTGGCGGGTTTGCGGAGCATCGGGGCTCCTGTATGGCGTCCCAGTGCCATGTCAACAGGCTGCCATGGCACCAAGGCCCCATGCAGGAGCATGAGGAGGCCTAGCCAGGGAACTGGTTGTGTTCCCTGCAGCTGAATCGGGGCCCGTCTGTCCTGTCTAAGTGCCCCGATTCTGCTTTTGCAGGAACATCTAGCTCCCGCGGGTGCAGAATTGCAGTCTAATTTGGCTTGTCCAGATTTTGGACGTCCAAATGGGCTGGACATCTCACAAGCAGAATTGGCCTCCACAAGAAAAGGTGCTAATTGTTAATGGATTTGTCCTGCACTCATTCAAACCTTTTTAAAACCCAACTATGTTACTTTGCTTTGACCTCATACTCCATCAACAAATTCCAAATCTAAAATCTGCATTGACTAAAAATATTTTCTTAAATTTGTTTTCAAGCTTGGGTCTTCTACTGCCTAGGCTGGGGTTGATATATTCACCGCTCCTTAAAAAGAGGGAATCCTTTGCCACAAGTGATGTGGGATATGGCTGTTGACTTTATAGTGGGTAATTTTATAAAGGTTTTTCTTGGGAGCAATTTCCTCCAATAGGTTAATTTTGCCCACATGCCAGGGTATGTGGAATAGGATTTCAGTCTTTCAAATTTACTGCTAATGCTTGGGGTAGTACTTGCATCGTACCAAAGAGAGCTTCCTTCTGGAGTTCATAGGATGTAACATGTATAGGAAACATATAAATGTGTGACTCAAAAATTCCTCTTAAATCAGCCTGTGGCTCCCAATATGATGGGAAATATTTCTGTATCTTTCTGCCATGTTTTCTTGGTTTCTAACTGCATTTCTTGGTACTTAAGTATCATCTCCCTCTCAATGTGATTCATAGAATAATTGCTTGGAACTGACACCTCTGTTATCAATGCTGTCCTGGTGTTTTTCTCCTTTAAGATAATGTCAGGTTTCCTTGCATCCAACTCTTATTCATTGAAATGGGAGTATCCCAGATGATCATAACCTCTTCATTCTCTATTTTAGGGTCATGATTCTAATGCTTTACTGGAACAGTGATGTTGTAGTGTTTATGGAGTTTCCAATGGTTGGGATGTATCAGCTTATTGTGCCTTTCTGTGTAGACAATGTTTGCCATCAGAACCTTGCAGCCAGCTATTAAATGAGTAACGGCTTCCAGCTCTTTCTTACAGAATCTACATATGTCTAATTTGCCAGATTTTTTTCTATGCGTGCTGTAAATCATGTCATCTGTAATAAGAACATAAGAACATAAGAAATGCCATACTGGGTCAGACCGAGGTCCATCAAGCCCAGTATCCTGTTTCCAACAGTGGCCAATCTAGGTCATATGTACCTAGCAGTTTCCCCAAAAGACACAGGTTCTGCAGTGCTTGTACTAGGCCAAGCATTGATATCCTGGGTCCCTTTTTAATAGTGGTTTATGGACCTTTCCTCCAGGAACTTGTCCAAACCTTTTTTAAACCCAGCTATACTAACAGCCCTTACTACATCCTCCGGTAACAGATTCCAGAGTTTGATTACACGTTGAGAGAAGAAATATTTTCTCCTATTTGTCTTAAATAGTTTACCCTGTAGCTTCATTACATGCCCCCTAGTCCTTCTATATTCTGATAGCGTAAACAATTTATCCACGTTTATCCGTTCCACTCCATTCATTAATTTATACACCTCTATCATATCTCCCCTCAGCCGCCTCTTTTCTAGGTTAAAGAGCCCTAACCTTTTTAGCCTCTCTTCATAGGAGTAGCCTTCCATCCCCTTCACCAATTTGGTGGCTCTTCTCTGTACTTTTTCTAATAACTCTATGTCCTTTTTAAGATACGGTGACCAGAATTGCACACAATATTCAAGGTGCGGTCGTACCATGGAGCGATACAGAGGCATTATAATATCCTTTGTTTTATTCTCCATCCCTTTCCTTATGATACCTAGCATTCTATTTGCTTTCTTGGCCGCCGCTGCACACTGGGCGGAGGGTTTTAACATGTTATCCACGATGACTCCTAAATCTTTTTCCTGGGTGGTGGTTTCTAATGTGGAGCCTTGCATCTTGTAACTATAGTGTGGGTTGTTCTTTCCTAGGTGCATAACTTTGCACTTGTCCACATTAAATTTCATCTGCCATTTGGATGCCCAGTCTTCCAATTTATCCAGATCCTCCTGCAGTTTTCCACAATCCTCTTGGGTTTTAACAACTTTAAACAGTTTTGTGTCATCTGCAAATTTGATTACCTCACTAGTTATTCCCTTTTCCAGGTCATTTATGAATATGTCAAAAAGTAGCGGACCCAGTACAGATCCCTGGGGTACTCCACTATTCACCTTTTTCCATTGGGAATATTGGCCATTTAGCCCTACCCTCTGCTTTCTATCTTTTAACCAGTTCCCGATCCACAATAGTACACTGCCTCCTATCCCATGACTTTTTAGCTTCGCCAAAAGTCTCTGATGGGGGACCTTGTCAAAAGCTTTCTGAAAGTCCAGATACACTATATCAACCGACTCACCTTTGTCTACCTGTTTATGCACACCTTCAAAAAAACAGATCAGATTAGTAAGACAAGATCTTCCTTGTCTAAAGCCATGTTGGCTGTCTCCCATTAGGCCATGACTATCTACATGCTGTGTAATTTTGTTCTTTATGATGGCTTCTACCATTTTCCCTGGTACTGACGTCAGGCTCACCGGTCTGTAATTTCCCGGGTCACCCCTGGAACCCTTTTTAAAAATTGGTGTTACGTTGGCGACCCTCCAATCTTCAGGTATTACAGATGATTTTAATGAAAGTTCACAGATTACCAATAACAGGTCTGCAATCTCATATTTCAGTTCTTTCAACACTCTGGGATGTATACCATCCGGTCCAGGTGATTTGCTACTATTCAGTTTATCAAATAGTTGTAATATATCTTCCCGGTGTAGCGATATTTCTCTCAATTCCTCTGCAGTATCACCTTTAAATACCACTTCAGTCTTGGGTAACACCCCTACATCTTCCTCAGTAAAGACCGAAGCAAAGAATTCATTCAGTCTCTCTGCTATAGCCTTGTCTCCTCTTATTGCACCTTTTACCCCTCTATCATCTAATGGTCCAATTGACTCTCTCACAGGCCTTTTGCTACGAATGTACTTGAAAAAGTCTTTATTTCGTGTTTTTGCTTCCGTAGCAAGTTTCTTCTCAAATTCCCGCTTTGCCTGCCTTATCAATGCTTTGCATTTAACTTGCCAGTGCTTGTGCTGTTTCCAGTTTTCATCATTTGGCTCTTTTTTCCATTTTCTGAAGGTTGCTCTTTTGGCAGCAACAGCCTCTCTGACCTCACCTTTAAACCATGCTGGCAGTTTTTTGGACTTTCTTCCACTTTTCTTAATGCGTGGAATACAGCTGGTCTGGGCTTCGAGGATAGTATTTTTAAATAACACCCAAGCTTGCTGTAAGTCTTTAACCTTTGGAACCGCTCCTTTTAGTTTTTTCCGAACTATATTCCTCATTCTATCATAGTCACCCTTTTGAAAGTTAAAAGGTAGTACTGTGGATTCCTTTACTATCTGTCCTCCACTGATTAAATCAAACATGATCATACTATGATCACTATTGCCAAGTGGTCCCAACACCCTTATTTCTTGCACCAGATCTGGCGTTCCACTAAGGACTAGGTCCAGTATGGCTTCCCCTCTGGTCGGTTCATGAACCAGCTGCTCCAAGAAGCAGTCATTCATTTCATCTAGAAACTTTATCTCTTTAGCTTGTCCTGCTGTGACACTGTCCCAGTCGATACCGGGGTAATTGAAATCACCCATTATTACTACTCTGTTGTGGCTTTTGTTAGCTTCCTTGATTTCTTTGAGCATTTCATCATCCATTTGTTCATTCTGGCCAGGTGGTCGATAGTATACTCCCACTGCCATCACCTTCCCCTTCATAAATGGAATTTCAATCCATAGAGATTCTACAGCATATTTTGTTCCCTGCAAAACTTTAATCCTTTCTGACTCAATGCCCTCTCTAACATAGAGCGCAACCCCTCCACCAATTTGTTCAGCTCTATCATTACGATATAGTTTGTATCCAGGTATCACAGTGTCCCACTGGTTATCCTCCTTCCACCATGTCTCTGAGAGTGCAATCATATCTAACCTCTCATTTAATGCTATATATTCTAATTCTCCCATCTTATTGTTTAGACTTCTAGCATTGGCATACAAGCATTTTAGAGACTGTATTTTATTAATATTAATCTGGCTATTGGTAGGCATGGGTAATGGGGAATCTTTATGCTCTGTCTGCTCCTTACTCAAGGGCATTTGGGCTACTATACTCCCTTTTGGAACCTCACTGCTTTTGGTAGTATCCTTCAAGGATACCTTTGTCCGAACCGTGCGCTCCTGGGTGACTGTCGGCTTTCCCCTATTTTCTAGTTTAAAAGCTTCTCTATCTCTTTTTTAAAGGTTAATGCCAGCAGTCTGGTCCCATCCTGATTAAGGTGAAGCCCATCCCTTCGGAAGAGCCCCCCCTTTCCCCAGAATGTTCCCCAGTTCCTAGCAAATCCAAAACCCTCATCCTTGCACCATTGTCTCATCCACGCATTGAGACTCCGGAGCTCTGCCTGTCTTTTGGGTCCTGCACGTGGAACAGGAAGCATTTCGGAGAACGCTATCCTGGAAGTTCTGGATTTCAACTTCCTACCTAAAAGCTTAAATTTAGCCTCCAGAACTTCCCTACCACATTTTCCTATGTCATTGGTACCAACATGTACCAAGACAGCAGACTCCCCCCCAGCACTATCTATGATCCTATCTAGGCGGTGCGTGAGATCTGCTACCTTCGCACCAGGCAGGCATGTTACCAGGCGATCCTCACGTCCACCAGCCACCCAGCTATCTACATTCCTAATGATTGAATCACCAACTATAACAGCTGTCCTGACCCTCCCCTCATGGGGACATGGCCCTGGAGAAACGTCCTCGGTGCGAGAGGGTTTTACATCACCTGGAGGACAGGTCCTAGTTACAGGATCACTTCCTGCCACACCAGGGTGATGCTCTCCTGTCACGTGACCTCTCTCCTCCATGGCAACAGGGATGCTGCCAGACTGGAGGTGGGACTTCAGGACTATATCCCTGTAGGTCTCGTCCATGTACTTCTCTGTCTTTCTTATGTCTTCCAGGTCTGCTACTCTAGCCTCTAGAGAACGGACTCGTTCCCTGAGAGCAAAGAGCTCCCTGCACTTAGTGCATATGTAGGACCTCTCACCAACTGGGAGATAATCATACATGTGACACTCGATGCAAAAGACTGGAGAACCCCCATCTCGTTGCTGGACCTCTGACTGCATCTTAGTTTAAAGCTTGTGTTTAGGTCTTTTAACTCGGTATATAATAAGGATTGGTGTAGATGCTTATACTAATAAAAGTGTATCTAATACCCCTAATACACCCTGTGTACCTGAAGCTAATTAATCACAGGTCCTCTGTGTATGACTGATTTGGATTAAGAGCTGCACCTGAGAGCAGCCCCTTTCCTCTAAGATGTCCAAGTACCTATAAAACTACAATTTCCCCAGGGGTGGGTGGGTGCTGGGGAGGGAGGGGGGGAGATAAGTCCTATTAAAGAGGGCAGTTACAAGGTACCCTGTCCTGAACCCTCAGCAGGGGGATGGGGGTACCACACAAAGCCCAGTTGAGAGAGGCAAGGTAAGTACAGCTGAGAAGGCTGAAACTTGCACACCACTAAGACAAACACTAAATAATTAAACAAACAACAGTTAGACAAACAGTAAATAATTAAATAAACAGCTAGAACTCACAGTAAGATGTCCCAGGAGGCAAAAATCCACTCACTAGCAGAGCTCTGTAAAAGTTCAGCCTTTCTCTGATCAGAGAAAAGCAAACTAAAACAGCCTATGCACACGTGGAGAAAACAGGAACAAGGTTACAGGATACCTCAGGGGGAGGGGGTCAGGGGGAGGAGTCACTCAGGCAGGCAAGGACAGAAAAAAGCTTAACAGCAGGCTCTGGGGAGAGAGATTAATTCAAAATGGCTACCACACACACAGGGGGAGGAGTCACTCAGGCAGGCAAGGACAGGAAAAGCTTAACAAACAACAGGCTCTGGGGAGAGAGATTAATTCAAAATGGCTACCACACAAAGCCCAGTTGAGAGAGGCAAGGTAAGTACAGCTGAGAAGGCTGAACTTGCACACCACTAAGACAAACACTAAATAATTAAACAAACAACAGTTAGACAAACAGTAAATAATTAAATAAACAGCTAGAACTCACAGTAAGATGTCCCAGGAGGCAAAAATCCACTCACTAGCAGAGCTCTGTAAAAGTTCAGCCTTTCTCTGATCAGAGAAAAGCAAACTAAAACAGCCTATGCACACGTGGAGAAAACAGGAACAAGGTTACAGGATACCTCAGGGGGAGGGGGTCAGGGGGAGGAGTCACTCAGGCAGGCAAGGACAGAAAAAAGCTTAACAGCAGGCTCTGGGGAGAGAGATTAATTCAAAATGGCTACCACACACACAGGGGGAGGAGTCACTCAGGCAGGCAAGGACAGGAAAAGCTTAACAAACAACAGGCTCTGGGGAGAGAGATTAATTCAAAATGGCTACCACACAAAGCCCAGTTGAGAGAGGCAAGGTAAGTACAGCTGAGAAGGCTGAACTTGCACACCACTAAGACAAACACTAAATAATTAAACAAACAACAGTTAGACAAACAGTAAATAATTAAATAAACAGCTAGAACTCACAGTAAGATGTCCCAGGAGGCAAAAATCCACTCACTAGCAGAGCTCTGTAAAAGTTCAGCCTTTCTCTGATCAGAGAAAAGCAAACTAAAACAGCCTATGCACACGTGGAGAAAACAGGAACAAGGTTACAGGATACCTCAGGGGGAGGGGGTCAGGGGGAGGAGTCACTCAGGCAGGCAAGGACAGAAAAAAGCTTAACAGCAGGCTCTGGGGAGAGAGATTAATTCAAAATGGCTACCACACACACAGGGGGAGGAGTCACTCAGGCAGGCAAGGACAGGAAAAGCTTAACAAACAACAGGCTCTGGGGAGAGAGATTAATTCAAAATGGCTACCACACAAAGCCCAGTTGAGAGAGGCAAGGTAAGTACAGCTGAGAAGGCTGAACTTGCACACCACTAAGACAAACACTAAATAATTAAACAAACAACAGTTAGACAAACAGTAAATAATTAAATAAACAGCTAGAACTCACAGTAAGATGTCCCAGGAGGCAAAAATCCACTCACTAGCAGAGCTCTGTAAAAGTTCAGCCTTTCTCTGAACAGAGAAAAGCACTCTCCTGAGCTGCAACTATCAGTCTCACATCTTTCTCTCATCTTTTTTCTATGTGTACAGGCTATTTGACATGCAGAAAAGGCCTTTTATAAAATGGCTTGGCAGTAGGCATAAGTTTAAATGGAAAAGGTGCATGTGCCTGCAAATTTGTTGTGTGCTTTTCTCAAGTTGCTTTTCAATGAGGAAAACTTTCCCTTTGAGCATATGGGGGTCATCCCTCAGCACATGCGCGCTGCCTTCCCGCCTTTCCAACTGTCCCTCTTCAGTTCTTCGTTTTACGCAGAGCCAACAGGACACATACCCTGTCACCATAGAAAATTTCTTCTTTAAACTTGTTTTCTTGTGGTCGCGCCTGCCTCCGCATGACACCTACTGGTACCGCCGGTTCTTTCTTTCTTCTTTAAAAAAAAATATATATTTTTGAACTGTTTCTCTTCAGAAACTTTTTCTTTTGGTGCTAGGCGCCATTTTGGGCATTAGGCCCCATTTTTTCCCAAAAGATGGAAAAAACAGCTAGTGGTTTTAAAAAATGTACTAAATGTGGTGGTACCATCTCCGTTACCGACACCCATGACTGGTGTCTAAAATGTTTAGGCCCTGACCATTCTCCATCTGAGTGTTCCTCCTGTATGGGGATGACTAAAAGAGGAAGACAGAACCGAGCTGCAAAGCTCGGTACCCTCTTTTCTTCGGATACAAGGTCCATTGCATCAACGTCTTCAAGAGCCTCATCTTCCTCCCATGGATCTCAACTAAACATAAGAGCCAGTCCTCAAAGGGTAGCTCTCCTTCAAAGCATCAAGAGGTCATTGGCATTGTCCTTGAGGAAACTACACTGGCAAAACAGCCCCAGTGGGAGGCTTCGGCCTCCAAAGCATCAACGGGGTTCCAAGATGTTCTCGAGGCTTCGACCTCGGCAGAACTACTGGTGCCATGCTCAGGGATTCCGGCCGCTTTTACCAGTCCTGATACCCAGGCATCGGCAGCTTTGATAGACCAGAGATTCCTCGCTATCAAACGCAGTCTTGCAGCTCTCCTTATGGCTGCTGTACCGTTGACACCAGTGGTTCAATAGGCACTGGTACCGACACCGATGCTGGTACCAGCACCAGTACAGATACCGGTACCAGCACCAACAGTACCGGTTCTGTTGGGAATCCTTCCCATGCAGACTTTTTCTGGCATCGACAGATTGGTACCGGACCAATTCGGTACATACTTTGATTGATACCGAGACCGTGCTTTGCATGAACATCGGGATCAGAGATACTTCGAATCCTCCAATTCTGATGACTCTGATATTTCTGCTGGTACCAGAGTGTTTCTCCCAGAAGACTCCTCTTCTCCCTAACGCAGGATGTCTCCTCCGGAATACATGTCTTTTCGGGATTTTATTCGTGAAGTGGCCTGAGGCCTTTCAATCACGATAGCTCCTGAAAAAGAACCTAGAGCAAAGGAATTGGAAATTCTCCAATACCCTAAGGCTCCCAAGGAAGCAGTCACTCTGCCCATTCATGAAATTCTTCATGATTTGATGTTCAGCATGTGGGAGACACCTTTGACCACATCTCCTCATTCTAGGAGACTCAATACCATGTATTGAGTTCCACCATGTCCTGGTTTTTAAAAGACTCAGCTACCACACCATTCAATGGTAGTGGAGTCAGCCATGCGTAGGATGAAAAGTGCAAAGAGACATGCATCCAATCCTCCAGGTCGTGAATGCAGGACTCTTGACGTTTTTGGGCGTCAAACTTTTCAGGTTTCCATGCTTTCAGCTAGGATCAGCTCATACATTTTATATATGGGAATGTTCCTCAAAGAGGTCACAGGAGATTTGGAGTTTATGAGCCCCTTTCTCCCTGAGGACAAACGACAGGACTTTCTCATTCTGGTCAAGCATGCTCAAGATGTCTCCAAGTTTGTAAACCGTGCAGCCTTTGACTGCTTTCAATGCATCAGCAGAACCTCTGCTATTGCTATTGGTGCACGTCGGATTGCCTAGCTTCAGGCATCAGACTTGGAGATTTGGGTACAGGATAAATTGGGAAACTGACAATCTCACTTTAGACAGATTATCAAAATCTACAGCCACTCCAGCCAAAAAGGAACCCTATAAAAAAAACATTTTTCAACAAAAAGAGGAAGTTTTATCCATCCTATACCCAGCAAGGGCAAGCTCAGGGTCAAGTTGCCCAGAAGGGTCAACAACAACAATCCAGACAAAAGAAGCCAAAAGGCCTTAGAGCTCAACCAGCTCCACAGGCCCAGCCCCCTCAAGGGCTTTGACTCCTTCATAGAGAACTTAGCCTTCCTGCCTCTGAAGGGGCCAGAACCCCTAAACATTCCAGGCAGGTTGTGTCATTATGCCAACAGATGGCACCAAATAACAACAGAAAACTGGACTCTGTCTATTGTTGGAAAGGGGTACAAGTTTCATGCCCCCTCCTACAATCGTAAGATAGTTCAATTCCCAAAACCTCTACAGGAAATCTACTGGATCAAGAGGTCTCAACACTCCTTGCTCAAGGAGCAATAGAAGAGGTGCCCATTCTTCAGCAGGGCGCAGGGTTCTATGCCCCCTATTTTCTTATTCCAAAGAAAACAGGAGGACACAGACCCATTCTAGACCTCAGAGAATTGAACAAATATCTGTTCCGAGAAAAGTTCCAAATGATTTCTCTGGGAACTTTTCTGCCATACCTTCAAAGTCAGGATTGGCTTTGTTCTCTAGATCTAAAGGATGCATATACTCACATTCTGATCCATGCAGATCACAGGAAATTCTTACGATTCCTTTTCAAGGGAAAACATTTCTAATACAGGGTTCTTCCCTTTGGTCTGGCTTCAGCACCAAGAGTATTCACGAAATGCATGGCAGTAGTAATCCCTAGAATTCATAGGAGCTTGTCTAGATACCAGACAGTCAAGGGCTTTTCTTCCACAACCCCGCTGTCTTTGTATAATGCAGCTAGCTTCTCAAGCAGCAGTTAAGTACTCCCTAGCTGCTCGGGAACTACTACAACTGTTGGAACATATGGAATTCACGGTTCATTTGGTTCCCTACACTAGCCTTCATATGCGAGCAGCCCAGTGGACCCAATCCACACAATGGACACAGGCCACAGGACATCTGTCGGATAAGATATCAAACTCACAACAACTGATCTTGTCCTTACAATGGTGGCAATCACTGGAAAATCTTCTAGTGGGGTCTCCTTTCCAGCAACCCCTATTCCAGGCCATCCTAACAACAGATGCATTACAGGTGGGATAGGGAGCACGCCTGCATCATCTCTCTACCCAGGATACCTGGACTCCACAGGAGGCTTGTCTTCACATAAACCTCCTGGAACTCAGAGCAATCTATCTAGCTCTTCGAATATTCCATGCCCAGCTCAGCTACAAGACAGTCCTAGTCCAAACGGACAATCAAGTAGCTATGTTCTACGTGAACAAGCAGGGCAGAACAGGCTCTCTGTGATTATACAACGAAGCTTTACGACTATGGGCCCTCACCAGAGAGCATCAAATTCACCTTCTCGTGGTATATCTTCCAGGCATTCAAAATCTTTGGGCAGACAAACTCAGCCGAATACTGCTGCCTCACGAATGGTCTCTCCACCTAGACCAGGTGGCCAAGATATTTCAGATCTGGGGAATCCCAGACATAGACCTATTTGCAAGTCCACTGAATGCCAAACTTCCCCGGTTCTGTTCCAGGATTCTGGCTCAAAATTGCCAGGCAAGGGACGCCTTCCTTCTTCACTGGGGTCATGACTTCCTCTATGCCTTCCCACCCATTCCCCTCATTCCCAAAACACTCTTCAATCTTCAGAGAGACAGAGGTCATATGATCCTCATAGCGCCACGGTAGCCACGCCAAACGTGGTATCCTCTGCTTCTACATCTCTCTCAAGCTGCACCTCTGGAGTTAGGCTATACTCCATATCTCCTCTCCCAAGAGAATGGAATGCTATGGCTATGCATCTCAGGGCCTGGTTGCTGAAAGCTTAGACCTTCAGGATCTTAACCTTTCTCAACAGGTAAAGGATATCCTTCTGGCTTCTAGAAAACCTTCCACAAGATGCTCTTACGCCTTCAAGTGGAAACATTTTACTATATAGTATTCGCAGAAGGGGTTAAACCCCCTTATGATACCCTTGGAATGGATACTAGAGTATCTACTTCATTTATCAAATTCTGGTCTAAAGACCAATTCAGTAAGAGTCCATCTTAATGCAATTGCAGCTTCCTATAAGCCTCTAAATGGACAACCAATTTCCTCTCATCCACTCATAACAAGATTTATGAGAGGTCTTCTATTAACAAAGCCTCCCATCAGGCCACCACCGGTGGCATGGGATTTAAACCTAGTTCTCGGGCAGCTCATGAAACCGCCTTTTGAACCTTTAGCCACTACAACCCTAAAGCTTTTGTCCTGGAAGGTCATCTTCCTAATTGCGATCACCTCTGCACGTCGCATTAGTGAACTGCAAGCTTTAGTTGCTGATCCTCCTTATACTAGGTTTCACCATGATAAGGTTGTTCTTAGAACTCATCCACACTTTATGCCAAAGGTGGTTTCGCCTTTTCATTTAAATCAATCAATTTAACTTCCTTATTCTTTCTGAGGCCTCATGCCTCTAATGCAGAAAGGAACCTTCATACTTTGGATTGTAAAAGAGCCTTGGCTTTTTACCTACAAAGAACACAGCAACATAGAAAGTCTTCTCAACTTTTTATTGCTTTTGATTCTAGTCATTTGGGACTTCCAGTCTCCAAGACAACTCTGTCCAAATGGATTGCACAATGCAAATCCTTTGCTTATGAGAGTAAGAGTCTTCCTCTTCAAGGCCATGTCACAGCTCATAATGTGAGAGCCATGGCAGCCTCTATGGCTAACCTTCACTCTGTGTCTATTGATGACATTTGTCGAGCAGCCACCTGGGCTTTGGTACACACCTTTACAGCCCACTACTGCCTAGAGAAAGCCTCCCGTCGGGATGCCTTCTTTGGCCAAGTTATTCTTCAAAATCTCTTCCAGACCTAATTCAACTCCTACCCACCAACCCTGGTGGGATGCCAGAGATCCATGGGAGGAAGCATGGCCCACCTTACTTGGGCGGCAGCTTCCTGGGGCTATCTCCCTGGCATCTTCAGCTAGGGAGTCCCCATATGTGAAGACTACATTCCTGCTTGTTCCTGGAGATAGTGTATTTACTCACCTGTAACAGGTGATCTCCAGGAACAGCAGGAATTTAGTCTTCACAACCCACCCACCTCCCCTAATAGTTGTCTCTCTATCTCTCTGTCTTTTTCCTCTCTCCCTCTGTCCTTTCACTCAGCTACAAATTTAACTGAAGAGGGACAGTTGGAAAGGTGGGAAGGCAGCATGCATGTGCTGAGGAATGCTCCCAAAAGCGTTCCTATTGGATGCTGGGGAATGTTCCCGCGCAGGCTCCGTCGGTACCGACGATACCCATATGTGAAGACTAAATTCCTGCTGTTCCCGAAGATCACCTGTTACAGGTGAGTAACTACGCTTTCTAGTACTATTTGAAACTATTCCATACTTACCTATTCCATACCACTCATGATTCTATAAATGATTTGGAGCATGCATCAGAAGACTTATGAGAAGAGGCCTGAAGACCTGAATTTGTACACTCTGGAGGAGAGGAGGGATAGGGGAGATATGATACAGACTTTAAATACTTAAAAGGTATTAATGAACAAACAAACCTCTTCCAAAGATGGGGAAGCTGTAAAACTAGAGGGCACAACATGAAGCTGCAAGGTGGTAAATTGAAAGGCAATGTCAGGAAATACGTTTTCACTGACAGTGTGGTGGATGCTTGGAATGCCCTCCCGATGGAAGTGTTGGGGGCAAAGACAGTAACGGAATTCAAAATGGCATGTGACACACATAGTGGATCCCTTTATAGCAACAGGATAAAATCAAAATAAGCATAACTATCTATTATATCTGAACAAATAGAGGTGACCTACACGGAGCGGTGGGTACACCCCTAAACAAAGGCATGGGGAGGGATGACCTGCATGGAGCAGCAGGTGCACCTACTCTTGCCACCTTGCTAGGCAGGCTAGATGGACCATACTGGTCTTTATCTGCCGTCATATACTATGTTGCTATGTTCTCAGTTGAATTGTCTCCAAGCTGAACAGCCTTAACCAGTTTAGCCTTTCTTCATATGAAAGACTCCATCTCCTTTATCATTTATGGAACTGTACTGTATATTCTTTGTGGGTTCTGATTATATTATTTGAATTGTTTATGATGTTATATTATAAAAAATTTTGGAACCACATAAGGCAAAACAGTGTAGAAAAGTAATACATAATTTTTGCTGCCCTTCTATATACCTTTTCTAGTTCTGCTATATCTGTTTTTGAAATAGGCAGACCAGAAATGAACGTAACATTCAAGGTGTGGTCGCATCATGGATCTATTCAGAGAGATTGGGATGATCTCAGCTTTATTCACATTCTTTTCTAAATAATTACTATTATTCTATTTGTTTAGTGGATTGACACTGCAGATTGAGCTGGGGGTTTCAACATATTGTCCAGTGTCCACAATGATGATAAAATTATTTTCTTGGGTGGGGTCTTCATATCCAGCAATATGTATATATAGTTAGATTATTTCTACACATGGGTACCGCTTTGCACTTTCCCATATGAAGAGGGTAACTTTATAACAAAAAAGTTTCCTAAGTGCGGAGGCCAAGTGGGTGCCCATTTTAGGCTTATTTTACAACAACATATAAAATGTTAGGGGCAAATCAGCAGAAATCAGAGCTAGACTGAATCTAAAGACATTTACACCTGCGCAGAGGCAGATTTAAATCTTTATTTAATTTCATGACATCCCGTTCAGGCTGAAAGGCATTAGAGCAGTTTACAAATGCTACAAACAGGTAATGGATATAATCCCTTGTCTCTGAAGGGCTCACAATCTACATGTGTACCTGAGGCAACAGAGGGTTAAGTGGCTTGCTCAAGGACACAAGGAGTGCCTATAGGGCTAGAGACCCCAGTCCCTCCGGCCTGAAATTACTGTTTCAGAGCAGGAATCAAACCCCCAGCCCGAGGTAATTTGTTCCAACCACTAGGCCACTCCTCCCTCTTTATAACAGGTTGCCTAAGTGGGGAGGCCAAGTGGGTGCCTATTTTAGGCATATTTTACAACAACATATAAAATGTTAGGGGCAAACCAGCAGAAATCAGAGTTAGACTGAATCTAAAAATGTTTACACCTGCGCAGAAGCAGATTTAAATGTTAGGGACCGTTGTACTAAAGTGTGCTAAGCAGTTAACCTATGTTTTACTGCATAGTGTCACACCGCCCCCTGGTGGCACTGGGATGTCACAGCAGGGAGGGTGGACACAAAAATATTTTATGGTGGAGTTTAGCTCAAAGACAGGGCCCAGGTTTTTATAGTCCTGGTAGCCTTCTAGGTAACGTAAGCTCCAAAGAATATAACAGTCCGAATGTAGGGAGAATAAAGACTTTTATTTCCCGTATTGCAAATAGGTTCAATAGCTCAGAATTTACATCAACACAAAAATGTCCTTGCTTCAGGTTGAAAGAAAAAGAAACATGAACTGAGTTAGACCTGTTAACTTCACAGCAGTACTATAAGAAACATAGATTCAAACCTTCCCCCAGACCACAGCTCTACTCCTCGGCTAAGGGCTCAAAGCTTTCTGCCAGGCAATAGCTGCAATCCATCTTGAGGTCCGAAAGGTCATCCGGGAATTCCACCTGCATTGGTTCACAGTCAGGAATATCTAGTGGCTCGCATTCCGGCTTTTTATACAATGTTTGTACAATGTCCCAATGCGCTGCATCCAAAGGTAAGCCTTGGTTTTGTACACCTCTAGAGTGAGGACAGTTTCTCTCGCCTACTGCTCTTTTACTAGAGAGTTTCTTGTTTGGCACAGGTTTGTATTTTGCAGCACAAATAGTTCTAGAAGGACAGCATTCCTCTAGGCCCTGCTCCTCCTGCGTCACAGCATTCATAAAATCACAATCAGTAAAATAGTGATTACCTTTCCTTTTGGGTTTATCCCGGCCAAGTGAGGGTTGATGCTTGTTCCTGCTGTGGTTTGGCTTCTCTGACACCAAGATAGGCCTCCAGTTCTCCGGCCGGCCTTCTGCTGGGGTTAAGCCACACTTGCACCACAGCTTCTTTCTCTCTGTGCCAAAAATGTTACCTTTCAAAGTAACTCTTTCACCTCCTTCTTGGTTACTCCTCGTTGTGTCTTTCAAAGGTTGCTGGCCTCTGCCAGACTCAGGTCCAGGACTCTCTGGCACAGTCCTTCTCCTTCCAGGGTTAGCTTCTTCTTTGTATCTTTCCCACTTGGAAAGCGTATCCTCTCCCCTCTTGGGATATTTGAAGCGGATTCCTTCACCTGGTTCTGCTGAGTCTGCTGGGCAGGTTCCTTCTGTCAGGACTCCTATTCCCTGGTCCTTCTCTCCTTCCAGGAAAGCTCTCCTTTCTCCTTCCAGGGTTAGCTTCCTTCCTGTGTCACATGTGTCTCCTGTGTCTGGGCTTTTAAAAGGAATTCTTCCCTTTCTGGATTGGGTGCAGGCCGGTATTGCATTATTGGCTCTGGGGTGTTTGCCTCTTTTTTCTAAGTTAAAAGCATTTTCTTCTGTCTGCAGAGGGTCTGCAGTACCACAATAGTAACCATTAGCGTGGGCCCATGGTATCAGTAACCATGCAGTAAATGCAGTCAGAGTGGTACAAATCCCACATTACCTGCTTAATGCACTAATGGGCAGGGACTAGGTGGATCATAGATGGACAGTAAGCATGGATGGCACATTGTGGTTAGCACACAGTAATTACCGTGCGCTGTTAGTGTTGCAATAGTTTGTGTTAAGTGCACCCACACTAATTGTGAATGACCTTAATGCACGATAAGGGACTTTTCCATGCAATAAGTGCAAAAGATATGCTGAACACTCTTCCGACAGATACCATATGGCTTTTGCACTTACTGTGCATTGGGTTTTGCTCTCAATGTGCAGTAAATGCAAAAACGCACTGCATTTTAGAAATAGGGCCCCTTAGGGGTATGTTTACTAAAGTGCGTTATCAGGGAGTGCGAGGTTAATGTGTGGTTTCAGTACTGTGCTAAAAAGTAACATGGGCATACTTGCATTTTTAAAAGTATAGGCATACGTTTAAATGGAAAAGGTGCATGTGCCTGCAAATTTGTTGTGTGCTTTTCTCAAGTTGCTTTTCAATGAGGAAAACTTTCCCTTTGAGCATATGGGGGTCATTCTCAACAGGGAATAGCGGGGATGTACATCCAGTTTGGACATATAACTCCCACTGTTTCCTGTTTGGCGATTCAGCACCTGGAGCTCCCTACACGTATAGGACATACGTGCGCGGAGCTCCAGATTGGGGCGGGAGGGGGCGGCAATGGGGAGGAGAGTTGGTGGTGTGGGGATGGGGCACACAACCCGGACGTACAGGGCCGATTTCAGTCTCAGCCCTGTACATCCGGATCTGAGAGGATAGATGGGAGACTTATTTCACCTTGGAGGTGAAATAAGTCCCCCCGACATTGCTGACCAGTCACAGAGGACACCCCGAAACAGGTGAGCAGGAGCATAGGTTTCCCCGCTGCCTGATCCCAGCCTTGGCAGGCCCTTAAGGGGGTTGGGTGGCGGCAAAAAGCATATTTTAACTTGTGCGGTGGATTGGGGCTCCTGCATGGTGTCCCAGTGCCATGGCGATGAAACGCAGGAGCACTGGGGGAGTTAGACGGGGAGGGAGCAGTACATGCACAGGGCCTGAATCGGGGCACATCTTGCCCATCTAGGATCTTTGCCCCGATTCTGCTCATGCGGGTGCAGAACTGGGTGCAAATCTGGCCCATCCAGATTTTGGATGGGCCGGACGTGCCCCGATCAGAATTGGCCTCCATGTGCAAAGTCTGTGAATAAAAACTACTTGTAGACTTTGCAACCTATGTGCAGTCTGAAATTTGTCCACCAAATTTTGAATTGGTATTTAGATGCCTAGTTCCCCAGTCTGGCAAGGTCGTTCTGCAGTTTCTCACACTACTAATGTTTTAACTACTTTGAATATTTTTCTACTATTGTCAGCTTTTATCACTTCACTCAATGCTCCCTTTTTGATTTCATTAGCAACTAGTTGCACACTGGTCCCAATACAGATCCCCGAGGCCCTCCATTTACTTCTTTCCAGTGGAACTAGTTATTGTCTCAGACTTCAGGGCATAGGAAATCCTCCATGTTAACTGGCCTATTCACGCTGGGTCTGTGCATATACAGAAAATCTTATTGCCTAATTTGAGGCAGATGTTAAATTTTTACCTTGTCAAGCCCATAGGAAATTGTAGCAGGAGGCTATATATTTTGCTCTTTTCCTATAAGCCTGGTAAGACTTATTTGCATATGATACTTCATTTACATACATGTTATTGTTAATTTTTCCAGTAACCCATTAATGTGATTGTGGACTCTTTTAACATATTTGCTAAGGCCTTAGGAGGGCATATTCGAAGAGATGTATGTGGTTTGCAGATCTGAATGTTCACCCAAAAGCGAGTTAAATGCCCTGCTGCAACCTGGATAGTGCAGGGGCGTTCTGGAGGGTGGAGGGGGGTGGCACCATTAGCTAGATGGTTAGCAGCGATATTCAACCACTATCAGATAGCTAAACCGCAAACGTAAAGTCAGGAAAGGTGAAAGGCTGTCCTAAATTGATGTGGCTTTGCAATTCAGTTAGTGACTAAATATCACCATCAACCAGATAGTAAAAACAGCAATCTGGCGAAAATGGATACTCAGCGCCGATCACTGGATATACACCGGCACTGAATACTGTGTCTGGTTTTAATTTAAGGCAGGGATGGCCAGCCGCTTTAGCAATCCTGGCTGCCACTGCTGAATGCTACCTTTGCTACATAGCATGTGCAAACTGACCTCAATGTGCTCCTTTAGTGCTATTCAATATAGTCATGGAATTTCTTCAAATCCATCAGAATGGTGAGCCTTCTTTGTCCATTTGAGAATATATATATATATATATACAGTATATATTTTCTTTTACTGGCATGAAGATTCTGGAACAGAAAGCATTAATGGTCTGCTAAGAGCTCTCAAGGTGATGACTGAAGATAGCCCAGTTATTGAATGGGGATTAGTGGTTTCTGCACATAGTAGTGGCGTCATAATACACCATCAGATCACAAGAACCAGTTTATATCACTCAAAACTTGGTTAAGTTGGGGATGTCCACTTGCATTTTACACCTGTGTGAAGAAATCTGTGGAACGGTTCTTCTGTGGTTGCCTTGTGGCCGAGGAAGATGTAATAACACTCCAAAGGACCCAAGAATGCCTTAAGTTCCTGCTTATTTTGAGGTATGTGTGGCTTATGGCTTGCTCAAACCTTTGCTAGTATTAGGGCATCAATAATGTAGTCAAGTAATTCAATGTGGGTAACATCAAACATACATTTCTCTTATTTGGCTCAGAGATCAGCTTCATCAAATCAGCAGAGCACTTTCCACAGCTGCACAGTAGGTTACTTAACAGACCCAGCAGCAATCATAACATCATCAAAATGAGGAACAACCCCAGGAATTCCTTTGAGGATGTCTTCCATGAAACTCTGGAAAATTCTAAGACCTACACTGACTCCAAACTGCAGGCGCTTTACTTGGAAAGATTCTCTATGAGTGGTGATTGTTGGAGCATCAGCTGCAACATCAACAGTCAGCTGTTTGTATATCTGTGCCAGATTCAACTTGGCAAACCTCTTCTCTTCCCTCTTGCAAGTGAAGCCAAAAGATGACTCACCACTGGAAATGGATATGGGTGCTATTTCAGGGCCTTGTTTATAGTGCATTTGTAGTCACCACAATTCCTAATGTCCCCATTTGCCTTCATCTTCTCTGTAGTTCCCACAAAGGATGCAACACTAACTCTAATATGTTCTGGCAATGAGAACAGCTAGATCATCATCGCTCTTTCCATGGTGTAATAGTAAGACATAATGAGGTTTTGTCAGAACAAGGATCACAGCTGGATCTAAGCCTAAGGTGACAGGTGGGCTTTTATATTCAGCCAGACCCTCTTCCAGCACTGCTCTGAATTTCTGAGAACAAAGTGATGAACACCTGTAAGATTGATACCAGAAGTTTGAAACTAGCTCAGATGAAGATGACTTGTATCCCATCTGTGAGCAGCTGCAAAGGTCCCTGGCATGCTAGATATTTTATTTGTACTTAATAGGTGGCTTGAATATGTAACTGACCATCATGGAGGTGACCTTAAAGTAAGGAGTGATGCCTGATCTTTTATGTGGAAAAAATCATTTAATACGTCTCGGATAAAATTATTTTGAAAGCTGATCCAGAGTTGACTTCCAAGATGCATGTCATATTATTTATATTAAAAGTTGTCATCATCTTCTGAATGAGAGACTGCTACTACTATTGCTGGATGTGGATGGTAAAATACCCTTATCAGGGTGTTAAAAAATGTATCTGCTGTATAGCTTTCACTGCTCATTGTTCATGACTGCTCTTTTTCCCACCCCTGTCGAAAGGTTAAGGTTTTTGCTTTGCTTGACACACTTTCTTGATGTGGCCAACCCTATCATATACATCGCATGGTGTATCTATAAAATCTGGATTTAGCTCACACATTTTTTATTAGTAGCATACTGAAATAGCATACTTTTTATTAGTGGTTTCACCGACCACCCTCGTCAAGACATTTGTAGAATTAAGGTATAGTTATGGGTAATGATAGTGTCAACATTTGTTAAACAACTGGATAACAAGTCCCCCAAACCCTACATTTCTTATGGGGGTTATTCTGTGCCATGAATAGCAGGGATGGACGGTCCAATGGAACGTCCATCCCCGCTATTCGGGCCTTCACCCAGCTGTGACTAACTTCTCCACTGGTTGTGCGGGAAAGTTAGATTGGGGCGGGGAAGGGGTGGCACGGGAGTGGAGTCTGGGCAGGCGGTGGGCAGTTGCTGGCCCTGGAAGTACAGGGCTGGTTCTAATGTCTGAGGTGGAATAACGTCCCTGGACGTTATATTTATTTTGTGCCCAGGGCGCGGATGGGGCAGAGGGGCTGGAGGACATTCCCCGCAGCCCGACCCTGCCCTTAGGACGCCAGATCGGGGGTCGGGATGCGGGGAATAAGCAGTTTTTCTCCGGCAGCTGGCATCGCAGCTCTTCAATCGAGCCATAGTGCCATAGCAACATGACACCATGGCACCACGGCTCCATAGAAGAGCCTTGACTGAGTTAGCCAGAGACAGTCCTGCACGTGCAGGCCAGACTGAATCACAGTCCCGGTCTGCATGTGCAGGACTGTTCGCGATTCTGATCCCGCAGGGCTAGACATGCCCCGCGGGATCAGAATCGCGATCCCCTCTGTACGTCCGGTTCAGACCGGATGTACAGAGGGAATCTACTTCCGGGACTGAATCGGGCTCTATATAAATAAATAACAGCTGGTGATCTAAAGTATCAAAGGCAATAGGAGCAATAAAGAATCCCTACCCACATCTGACTCAATCAAGTTGACTTAAAGTACTGTCTCTATACTATGATCTATACAAAACCCTGCTTGCTGTTCATGTAAAACCCCTATACCTTTTAACATGGGACAGTAGTTGACTACATGCCAATTTTTTATAATTTTCTCCAACAATGGCTAATTATAGATCAGTTAAAAAATTTCTACTGTTCCCAGATCTAATCCTGTCTCTTTCAGATTAGATTCACATTACTGTTTTTTTCAAAATCTCATGAAGAAATTCCTACTGAAAGGATAAGTTAACAAGAGATAACAACTAAGGAACAACCTCCTGAGCCAACATTTTTGGGTCAGACAGAACTGGGTCAAGTTTGGAAAAAGTGGGCTTTATTGAAGTTAATGTTTCCACCACCTCCATGGAGCTAACACTTCTAAAACCCATGAGGTTTAATGCAACTGCTCTTCTCAGAACCACTAAGGGGTATGTTTACTAAACTCCGTTGCTGTGCGGGTCCCCGTTAGTGTGCGTGTGCCATATAAGGAGTGGGCGGTTCAGGCAGAAAAAAGAAAAAAACCCGACCGTGCGTGTGTGCGTCGTGCTAATGTGCAGGGCCCACATTAGCGCGTGGGAAGGCTAAGTGGGGCGATGCTGCATAACCAAGCAACAGAGCCGTAGTACAATGGTGAAGACGCTGACCTATGGTGCAGGGGCCATGGGTTCAAACCCCCATTGCGCTCAATGAAAAAGACCAGCTGAGGCATCAACCTTTATGGGCAAAAGTGGTGTATGAGGCATATTGATTATGGGCGGCAGAAGGCGGCGCACTCTTTTTTTATACGGCATGAGGCGGCGCACTGTGCATTGTGGGCGGCAGATGGCGGCGCGCTGTTAAGGTTGGGCGGCAGAGGGCGGCGCGCTGATAAAATTGGGCAACAGAAGGCGGTGCGCTGATGTGTGAGGGGGCAGCCCAATAGTGGGTGGGATAAGTGGCGCGCTGATGTGCAAATAACAGGAATGGAGCCATAACACAATGGTTAAGACACTGACCACTCGTACAGGCATCATGGGTTCAATTCTCCACAGTGCCCATTGAAGACAGCTGGCTGAGGCATTATTTTAAGGGGCATGCCCATGTTGGGCGGCATAAGGCCGGCGCGCTGTTAATTTTGTGCGCCACAAGACGGCGCGCCGATGGCTACAAGGCTGCGCGCTGCTGCTCAAACACAGGACCAGAGCCACAGCACAATGGTGAAGACACTGAGCAATGGTGCAGGGACCAGGGGTTCAATCCCTCACAATGGCCAGTGAAAAAGGCTAGCTGAGGCAGTATGTTATATGTTGTGAAGTGCTGTAGGAGGCTTTTTAATTTTATTTTGTGATAACTACTAGCAAACGCACTCTCACAGCATATTAATATAAGGCGGCCCATAAGGCACATGTTACAGTGCACTGTCCGCCAAGGCACCCTAGAATGTCCCCTATAGGGCAGCATGTATGTTGCGACACAGGATAATGTATAGTGCACCCTATATGGCTGGCAACCGTAACGTGCCCTATAGGGCGCCCCATAAAGCACCCTCAGAGGCACCTTATGGGTACAGTACGCTGAGGGTGTTATTGCTGGCAGCAACATATGTACAGTAAATTAAAATAACTCTTTGGACACCCCTATCACAGAACCCCACTGTGGGTTTGAACCCATGACAGCTGGCTGCACAGGCAGTGATGTAACCATTGGGCTACAGCTCTACAGCTGTAAGCAGCTCCTGGCTGGCTGCAGATAGCCTGTACGTCACCTCACTGACAGTCTGCTGTTGTGAACCACCCGTACCCATGATGCACTGCACATGCAAATCAGCTGTCCATGATTGAACACAGGATGGGAAATGCACCCCTAAAGCTCCCCGGCCTGGTAGGGGGAAGTGTCCGTGTGCACCCACACAGCACCTCGGCCTGGTAGGGTGTCCTGAGTGGGTGGACAAACCGCAAAGAGTAGCTAAACACTATCACATTGTGCGGTTACTGTGCTCACCCTGAGTGTGAGTGTGAGATGTTGCGCCCAGGACCAGGTCCACAACACCAGCCATGGCTGAATGTGGCCATGTCAGAGCTCCAAAGCAGCAACCTGTGGAATAGGTAGGTGCTGCATAAACATTTTGGAGATATCTGTCTGGCTCAGTTAGTGGGCTCCCCCCATGGACCCCCAGGTGGATAAAACAGGGCTTCCCCTCAACAGATCCCCACCCTCCCCTGCACTGATGGCAGTACAGTGGACCATCAACCCCAGTCCTGCTAGGGAACAGACACCCCACAGGGCAGTCCAAGCAGCTCCACACACATCCATAACACAATATCAGACAGACATTAGGCCTGGATATTCACAGATGCACCCCACCACTATCTGATATTCACCTGCAGCAAGCCATCAGCCACTGCACCCTGCAAGGCACTCCATCACAACACATACCAGCTGCGAACAGTCTGCTGGCTGGTCCTGATGGACATGCATGCACCCACAACTGGGGTGGCAGCACACACAGGCAGATAAGTCCATGAAGAGGCCCCCACAGGACACCCATACATATCACATGGGAGAATCACAATATAGCACTATGGGGGTGCCTAGCCATGCTGCCGTCACTGCACACTCAGGGTGAGAGTGATCTCCCAGCAGCACATACAGAGGTCACCCTGTCTGTGTAGGTGTTGGCCGGGCACTACCATGCCCCTGCCAGTGCCCTATGCCCTGTGCAGCTGCATCCTGGTCAGTCCACTCTGTCTGAGATATACCCATGGTCCCTTGCTACTCATTATGCACATTGGCAGGCCAATACTGGCAACAGTGTTGGCAGTGTGGGCTGTGGAAGGGGCTTGCAGCCAACACCCACTGTATAGACAGACACACAAGTCCACACCTATGCCATCATGGTGCTACTATTGAGGAGGTAATTAGCCTTGCCCACCAAACCGGTGCTGGGCACGGCAAAGCATGGATATGCTACGCAGTACTGCTGGGGGTCACTCCCCAGGGTGGTAAACACCGTCAGAGGCAAGGGCTGGAGCACGCACCACAAACACCGAACAGATTGTTCGGATGGGGTCAACTAGCAGTATGTGCATAACGTATGGATATCTATCTGCCAGTACTCCTAGCAAGCGTCTCAGAGCTGTGTACCGTATACCTCAGGTGTAGGGTGACATTGCTAAGGTATGCAGGTGCTAGTATTGGGAGATGCACGCAGGGTCTAATGTTCTGCCTCTCCAGGAGACATTGGCCAATGGGGCCTGTGGGTGTGTGTGTGGGTGTGTCTGGCCCTGTTGGCTGCTGCTTTACGGCAGAGATTCCCAACTCCAGTCCAGGTTTCCATCACACTGTTCGGGTTTTCCTGCTGTTCCTCATGAATATGCATGAGCTACATCTACATGCCATGGGGGTGATGCATAGATATACAGCACAGGCATTTGTATGAGTGGCAGCATGGAACCTGACTGGTGTGTGGCCCACCAGGACTGCATTTGGGAGATTCTGCTCTAGGTACTGCCCCTGTACATGGTGTCTGTGCTCAGTGGGGTAAACGATAGACGTAGTACCATTGCATATGTCCTTGCCACGAAAGGTTTGTCCTTACTATCACTGTGTAGTTGTGGGAAAAATATGTGGCCAGGATTGGTGGTAGCCCCAGCTGGGCTTTGAACTTGTGACCTTCTGTTCTTGCATGCACTGTCTGTGTGCACTGCACCACTGTGTAGCCACAGATTGACTGGATTCCCTGGAATGTCCATGCCTGTGGATCCGGCAGGGCCTGTCTGTTGCAGTGGACTGTGCCAGCCTGCACATGGCTAGGCCTCTGTCTTCTGTGGCTAGCAGCCACTGCCCCCTGCACCACATGTACTGGTCCGCCAACATGCTGGCATGAGCTTCTCTCAGAAAAAGCAGATGACCTGATTGCAATGTGGCAGTACGGGACTGCATTTGGGGGACTTGGCTGTAGGTAATGCCCATTGTTGTGGTGTGTGTGTGCGGTGTTGGGTAAAATATGGGTGTTTCCCCCATGCTTATGTTCCCTGCAATACAGGGGTGTCTGCGCTATCTTTGTTTAGTGGTGGGTAAAATATAGGGACTGGGCTGGCAAGTGCCCCAGCTGGGATTTGAACCTCTGGCCCTCTATTTCTAGAGGTAATGGCTCTGTCCGCTGCACCACACTATGGCCACAGAGACAGTGTAGCCCCTGGAGGTAGTAAACCTGGCAGGATGTAGTCACAAACCCTGCTCTACGCATTTTTACTGTGGGCACATGCACCCTGTCTGGTGACAAACGTGCACATAAACCCCGGAAATGACCACGGCAAATGGGGGACACAATATCACCACGCTGGGCAACAGTGATATTAATGGGCAGCCATAGAAGACACTCCCAGGAAAGCTCCAACAAAAAGGAAATGTTTTTGGAAGAGTCTCCGCTCCGTACACCTTTCCAAAAAACATTTCTTTTTGCTGGAGCTTTCCTGGGCGTGTTTGTTGGTTTTGCCCATTACTATAACTGTTCCCCAGCTGAATTACTATTTTTACAAGTTTTGTTGTGGCCCTTTTCTATTTTTATTTCCACTTTTGGGCTGTGCACATGTATCACACTGCTCACGTTTTGCAGGTTTCCCAGGTTTTGCTGTACATTGCTGACGTAAATGGTTTCTCTTCCCTTTAAATGCATTCTACCGCGAGTGATTCACTCGCGCTATTTTTCTTTGGAAATTCAGCCCCGATAATGTGCGGGACGCCTCTCCCCTCCCCTTCCCCGCCCATTAACCCCTTCTCTCCGCCCCTCCGGGGCCTTCCTCCGCCCTCCGTTAGCCTTTCCACGCCTCTATCGGACATTTGCGGGCCCGTACTTGTGCGGCACCCGTTACTGTGACGCGTAAGTGTGCGGGGCTTCATCGCACGTTTGCGGGGCGTTTAAGCGCTCTTAAGTACCGTTTTTAGTGCGCTATTTTGCGGTGCGCAAATTAGCGGTTTTTAGTAAACATGCCCCTAAGTCTCCTTCACATGTCTGAATCTCACCTTCACATTCAAGGCATAGACTACTTGGCCTGTCTCTTACTGACAAGGTCTGTGGATTCACCCCATTCACTAAATCTAAACAAAGAGCAGTAATATCAAACTTGATTAGAAAGTCACTGCCAAATCTTCACATGACAAGTTATTTACTGAACCGTTCTTTACCTTCCCCACAGGAGTCATGTGATTGTGAACTACCCATAAAAGCTTCTATGCTTGATTACTTGCTACCTCCAATTGTTGTATAATATAGGCCCCTACCTTTGTCTTGCAGTAATGGATTTGCTGTCTATAATGATTCTCAGTACTTTTTAACATCTCATACTTCAATTAGGGAAAATAAATAATATGCAAGTTTTTATAAATTAAACAAGTGGGGGGAAAGTACGCAGCCTTGTCAAACACTTTTACTGATTTTAAACCATTCTGTTTCTCCTTGTTCCGTTCGAACTGTTGCTTCTTGATCAATGTAAAGGTTGTACAAGAGAATGATTAGGTGTTCTAGTATACCCATGCTTCTTAATGTGGCCCAATCAAAAGCCTTGCTGTAGTCAAAAAATATGTATAGATATCCTTTTGGTATTCTTTTGCCTTTTCAAGGATCCATTTCACATCCATGATGTCATCTCTCATTCCTCGCCCTTTCCTAAACCCTGCTTGCATCTTCAGGCAGTTCTTTATTATTTATTACAGTTTCTTATATACCGCGCTATTTAGTATCAGCGCGGTTTACATAATAACATAACGACCATAACGACAAGCTGTCAGGTTTTACATCGAACAGGGGTACAAACTTGGATAACAGGGTTAACTATATACATAAGCTATTTACACTGCAAGGATAGGTAAAACTCAAATAATGCATGTAAGGGCCTTTCTAGATTGGGTCATTTCTTGGGAGGGATATCTAGGTTCAATTGCTGTCTGGGAAGTATTGGAGGAAAAGGTGGGTTTTGAGAGCCTTCCTGACCTGATATAGATTGGTAATGGCCCTAATGTCAGGGGGTAGAGCATTCCAGCATTTGGGGACATAAAAACTGAATGCCCTGTTTGTGGTTGTCGTGTTGGACTTTGTGGATGCCTTTGGTGTTGCTAGCAAGTTTATAGCTGTTGCTCTTCTGGATCTGTTGGGGGGGACAATGTGGATAAGATGCGTGAGTGAGGAGGATGAAATACCTTTGATTGCCTTGAATGCTAATAGAAGGGATTTGAAGGTGATCCTCCCATGGATTGGTAGCCAGTGCAGCTGTTTGAGAATGGGGGTCACGTGGTCGTATCTGGATGCTCCGTAAAGGACCCTAGCTGCGGCATTCATGGCCAACTGTAAGGGGGTTAGTGTGGATTGGGGGAGACCTTGTAAGATGGCATTTGCAAAGTCAAAATGCGGCAGGATCAGCGCTTGATATATGGTTCGGAAATCGTCTGGGTCCAACAGGGAGCGTAGGTGCTTGAGTGAACGGATTTTGAAATAGACGGCTTTGACAATGTTGTTTATGTGGCGTTTCATATTTAGACGTTGGTCCAAAGTAACTCCCAGGTATTTTATTGCATCTTTAGTTTGCAAATCCGCTTCCTTGACACTGACATGGGACGGGGGAGTAAAGTTGGAGTCTCTGGTGATGAATAGCACCTCTGTTTTTTTATGTTGAATGCGTAGGTTCTGTGTCTGGAGCCATGTTGAAACTGCATTGAAGCAATCTGTGAGTGGGGTCAGGTCCATGTGAGTTGTGGAGAAAGGCATGTATAAGAGAATGTCATCTGCATATATCAAGCAGTTCACATTGAATGACCTTATGATATTGCAGATGGGCTGCATGTAGATATTGAAGAGTAAGGAGGATAACGAGGAGCCTTGAGGTACCCCTTGCTTTTGATGGAAATGTATAGACTCTTCTGATCCAGACTTCACATATTGCCATCTACCGTCCAGATAGGATTTACACCATCCTAGTGCATTGTTGCAGACGCCCTTCTCTTTCAGTCTTCCGAGGAGAATTTCGTGACTCACGGAGTCGAACGCCGCGGCGATGTCTAGGAAGATGAGCACAAAACCTTGGCGGATGTTGTCAATTCCTGTGATGATATCGTTGAATAGACCAGTGAGTAGTGTCTCGACCCCATGATGTTCTCTGAACCCATGTTGGCAGCTGTCTAAGGGATCAACAGCATCTATGTGATCTTGAATTTGCCGTTGTGACTCTTTCTCAATTCTTTTGGCTAAGAGGGGATACTGGCTATTGGCCGATAGGAGTCAACTCTTTGGGGGTCAAGTTTGGGATTTTTCAATAGTGGCCTAATGGAAGTCTGCTTGAGTGAAGTGGGAAAATAACCTGTTGTAAAGGAGAGTTTCATTATATTTGCGATGACAGGGCTGAACACATCACGTAGCTCCTTGATCCAAAAAGCTGGACATGGGTCAGTCTGTGCAGTGGAGGTGTTGAGCGATGCTATGGTGTCCTCGATACATTTAGTGGATGGTGTGGAAAATATGTTCAGTGGGGATAGGCCCGTTGGTTCTTGATATTGGAATGCTGACACATTGTTGGTTTGCACAATCTTGGATTGCAGGTAATCAGCGAATTCTTGCGGGTGAATCTCGCTGTGTTGTTCGGGAGATGGTTCCTTTGAGAGGGATTTGACCGAATTGAAGAGGTCACGTGGTTTATTCAGAGACCTCTTTAGGATGTCAGTGTGATATAGTCTCATTTTGGTAGTGATTGTTTCTTGGTGTATTGCAAGGTGGGTTCGGTACGCGGTCTGATCTTCAGTTGAGTTCTTGTTCCGGGTATGGTTATAGTTCAACAAGGCTGCATACTTTCACCCTGCCTGTATAATTTATATGCAGAACCAATCATCAGAGAAGCTGAATTGTATGAAGTCAGCAGAGATGTGAAGACTCATCAACAACCTTCGCTGTGCTAATGATACCACATTATGGCTGAAAGTGAAGGCATTTTGAAACATTTGCTTCTCAAGATCAAGGAACATAGTCTTAAAATGGCTCTGCATCTTAATGTAAAGAAGACAAAGATCCTGACCAGAAACAAAATCAATAAGTTCATCATTGATGAAGAAGAAATTGAAATAGTTGACAATTTTAACCTACTTGGATCAACAATCAATAAAGAAATGACAAGCAGTCAAGAAATCCAACAATGCATTGCTCTTGGCAGAATGACTATGAAAGACCTAGATAAAATTCTCAGGAGCAGAGATGTCTCTCTCCATACAAAGATTTGACTTGTCTAAGCCATGGTATTTTCATTAACGTCATATGGATGCAAAAATTGAATAGTGAAAAAGATAGACAGGAAGAAAATCGATACCTTTGAATTATGGTGCTGGCGACGAATACTGTGTATACCATGGACTGCTCGAAGAACAAACCAGTCAGTACTAGAAGAGATCAAACCTAAAGTTCAGATGACAGGACTTTGACTTTCATACTGTGGACACATCATGCAAAGAGAGAGATCATTAAAGAAAGACATTATGCTTGGCAAGGTAGAAGGTCAACGCAAAAGAGAAAGGCCAGCAATGAGATGGATCGATACAATAACAGCAGTCATGGGTGCCACTTTATCAACAATGAGCTGCCTGAATGAAGACCAAACACAGTTTAGGTCATCTCTCAAGAGGGTTGCCATGAGTCAACACCGACTCAATGTTACTTAACAACAATAAGTTTTTATAACAGGCAATATCTAGGGCCTTTGGCATGGATGGAGAAAAGGGCAACCACATAAGGCATCAAACCAGGGGGCTACCCACATAGGGCATCAAGCCAGAATGGCTCCACTAGTGTGTCAGCGCTGGAAATAAGCACCGATGCACTATGCTAGAGCTTACTTCTGTGGTTAGCTGGCCCTTTTCAAATGTCAAAGACATTCCTTTGTGGAAGATAAGTCTGTTGAATCATCAGAGGAGAGACTTACCCCCTGGTATAACATTGGAGGAGGTTCCAGTCCTAGCATGTTATTTGAGATGAATCACTCTATGCTCCTCCCCTCTGCTGATCAGACTGTCTACTACCTAACAGTACTCATGGACATATCTTCTAATGAGTCGATCTTCCATCTCAAAGAATAAATATTCTTCACCAAGTCAAGGTTTGCATGCTGCACTTTGTTAGGGAGGCACATCCACCCCTACATTCTAGCCATCATTGTTCAAAGGTGTTCCACATTGACAATCCCATGGATATGAAGAAGTTACTATCAGAGGGCTCACTGCCCCTTGAATCTCAACTCATAAAATGTCACTTGACATGTATCCAGATTTCCCAGGGCTTCTTGCTGCTTTGGCACTTTGACACTTGACTCCCCCCCCGCCCCGATTATGCGTCTAATGCCCACCATCAAGGTAGAAAATGTGCAGGTGGAAAGCAAAGAAACTCCTTGTGGCAGTGTGGTGTGCAGTGGGAAGTGGTTTTCTGTTAAAACAGCAGAGAGACATTCAGGGAAAACAAACTATGTTTTTATTCATACCCAGTGTGTTAAACCTTCACAAAACAAGTCTCCCGGACATTCCTCCAGCGCCAGTTAAAGTTTCTTCCTTGCCCAGTCAAAGTTCCTACCTTTGTAAAGCTTGCCTTGAAAAAACTCCATGGGCCTTTGTCTCCCTCCTGCAGCCTGCTGGGTTTTTAACCTCTTCCTGAGAATCACGTCCTCCCAGTCCCGAACTCTGGGCTGCAGGGCCTCTTAAAGGGGCCTGTTGATAATCCCTCTGTCTCCTGGTTGGAAGGTGTAGTGCACGGCTGCCTGATTGCAGCCCCTGGTTTGCTAGGTTTGTTTTTTTTCTAGAGTGAGTTTGGGCACCTCTCTGGCTGGTCTTGCAATTGTATAATGTACTCCACCAAATTATGCCTGGCACAGGGTTCTTCTGCTCAGATTTCTCTTACCACGTCTAATATATCTCTTGGCTGTCTTCTGAAGAGCACCTCTAAAGGTGAAAAACTCCATGGAACTCTGAGATGCCTCGTAGATGGCAAACATCAAATAGGGTAGGGGAATGTCCCAATTCTTCCCGTCCTGCATGAACTTCTTAAACATTTGTTTCATAGTTTTAAGGAATTGTTCAACGAGGCCATCCATTTGTAAGTGATATACTGATGTTCTCAGCATCTTGACCTTCACCAAGGCGCACACTTGCTTCATCACTTTGGATACAAAGGGTGTTCTTTGATCTGCGAGGATCTCATTGGGTATTCCCACCTGTGAGAATACTTCCCAGAAGGCATTCGTGATCGTAGCAGTCTTCATATTCCTTAGAGCAATGGCATCTGGGTAGCTGGTAGCGTAGTCTAGTATGGCTAAAATATACTTGATACCTCGGGCAGTTTGCTCCAAGGAATCTACCAGGTCCAGAGCCACTCTTTTGAATGGGGTTTCAATAATACAGTAGGCACTAGAGGGACCTGTTGGACTTTAGTGGGGTTATGAATTTGGCAGGTGGAGCATGACTGGCAATATAACTGCATCTGTTTATGGACTCTGGATCATGAAAATCAGACAAAAACCCAATCTAATGTTTTCTCCAACTCCAGGTGTCCTCCTAATAAATGGCTATGAGCCAACGATAATACTTGCTGATGACAGGGCCAGAGAACTATCAGTTGTTCTATCTCTTCCCCCTCTAGTGCCCCTTCGGCCACTCTGTATAATAAATCTCCCTTTAGCACAAAATAGGAAAAGGCTTTTGCATGGGACTCTCCGTTAGCTACTGGAAGCCCCTCCATCTCCAAAACCTGCTCTTGGGCATGTTTAAGGGACTCATCCTCTTGCTGGGCCCCCCTGAAGCTCCCTGTGTTTTCCCCCAGTCCCTGCTCTGGGAATGGGACAATCATATTTGAGTCACTACTCCTGAGCTATCCCCAGAGGTTTCTTCCCTAGGCTCCCCCTCCCCTGATCCTTTCTCCATAGCGACCCCCAGATTTTATTGGTAGCATTTCTTTTCCTGGTGATGCTGACTCTAGGACTTAGCAGGCTTGGGAGTCTTGACATATACTGTAGATACGCGTCTTCCACAGGGAAGTTCTCTGGGAAATATTCCTGGGTTAGATTTAGCATAGAGATCAGTGAGTTGGGCCCATATTGCTCCGAAGTTTGGGTATTCTCGGCCAATCACCACTGGATATGCGAGCCATGGTAGCCCCACAACCTCGAACATTGGTTGCTCAGCTGGAGTCTTAAGTAAAACTTGTGCTGTTGGATACTGCCTCTGGTCTCCATGCACACAGGCCAGTGTTATTGTCTTTGCATAGTCAATTTGAAATTGGGTTACTGTTTCTTGATGAAGAGGGTCCACCCAATCCCGGAGTCTATTATGGCATGGAGGTGGGTCCCCTCAAGTTCCACAGGAATTACAAAGTTCTGTGCCCTGGGTGGGGACTGTCCATAAAAGCGCTACTGTGAGGGATGGTTAGGCTGACCTCCATGGGTTCTTCTGCTCCCAAGCAAAATGTCCCTGAGCTCCACACCTAAAACAGGTGAAGGGGTCATGGCTTGAGCCCTGTCCTCGCTTAGGTAGTGACTTTGGGGGTCAGAACATGGGAGCTAACATCCATTCTGGCTTCCTCTTCCATCCTCCTGGGTGACTTCTTCCCCTTATCACTGTCTGCTTCAGTCACCATCTGAGCTTCATAGGACCCTTCCACTACTTCCACTACACTCTACAGTGTAAGCTTGGGGGCTGACATACTCACTGTCTCATCAGGGCGGTCATGTCCTCCAAAAACCGCTCAAAAGCACAATTTAGGCTATCTCTTTAGGCCCATGTTCCCTGTAAAATAGTTATCTCCAAGTTATAATGCCATGTTCAATGTAATTTCAGTTTGTTCAATGTAAACCGCCTTGATATCATGAAAGGAGGTATATAAAAAAAAAAAGTTAAATAAATAAATAAATAAAATATCTGCCCCGGTCTATCTCTCCAGTTGCAGCCTGCATGCAAGCTCCTTCAATCAGCAGATGAATCTCCAAGGGTGCTCTTTTATCTGGAGCCCCCCCTTTTTGGAATTGCTGGTAGTAGGCGTCTGGTGTACAGCCAGCCTATTCCAATATGGTGACCTTGACAGCTGCATATGTGGCTTGCCCATCAATGGCATCCTGGAATGCAGCCTGACTGCTGCCCGTCAGTAGAGTATGTTGCCTCTGGCCACCTGGCCATACTGGCAATGCATTCAAAGTTCACCAAAAAGTGATCAGGTTCATCTTCTGCCATCATTTTCAGTAGCATGTACTCTGGAGGTTGGAGTGGTGGTCTCTGTAGAGCTTAGGTCAACCAAGCCAGGGAACTCCTCTGTAATTCCCCTTGTGCCTGAATAAGATTTTGTAGCTGCTACTGACATTATTGTGTTGCAACTGATATTGTTGCTATTGCTGCTGACCTTCTGCCATAATCTGAAGGAGCCGCTCCATCCTGGCTTGTCACTGTACTCTTGCAATACCACTACAGCTTCCTCTTCTGCAGCTGAGTTAACCCTGTAGTATTCCAACTCTAATAAAATTGTTAGCGGTCTCTAGTGGCAAAAACAAAGTCTGCCTATCTGGCACTAACTAAACCTTCTTAAGCTCCCTAACTAGGGTGAGGCTAACCATCTTAGCCCACACAAACAAACAAAAACCCCTGACCTGCTGTAGAGGCTCAGTTCTAGAGGAACATGGATTTGCCCTCAGTCACGTGGTAGAGAAAATCCCCAAGCTGTCACCATATGTGGTAGTGTGGCATGTGGTGGGAAGGGGTTTCCTGTTAAAACACCAAACAGACAGCAGTTCAGGGAAATTGAAACATGTTTTTATTCAGACCCAGTTTGTCAAACCTTCACTAAACTGGTCTCCTGGCTCTTCCTCCAGCCCAGTTAACATTCCTTCCTTGCCCAGATAATGTTCCTACCTTTGTACAGCTTGCCTTGAAAGAACTCCTGACACCACAGGCCTCTGTCTCCCTCCAACAGCCTGCTGAGTTTTTAACCTCTTCCTGTGAGCCATGTCCCTCCAGACCTGACTCCAGACTTCAGGCTCTCTTAAATGGGTCTGTTGATAATCCCTCTGGAGAGGGATGGGCAACACTCAATAGGCCCCATCACAACCTTCCAGCAGAGTCACTGAGGTTAAGCAAGACCAGTGAGGCCAATTTATCTTTCTTGATGCTGCCTCCAAAATCCATTTAACAAATTCTACAATAACTAGGGGACTCACAAACTAAGTCTATTTTTATTACATTTTATTAGCAGCAAAACTATTTTGTTGAACATAACATATGAACTAATGTGGATTGGGAGGGACTTTCTAGATTGGGTCTTACCCAGAAAAAGAATAAGTGATACTGAATATGTCCCATTCGACAGGGAGGGAATATATGGATGAAAAGCTTCTTTTACTGCTTTTCACGAACTGGGGAGAAGACTGGAGGAAGAAGGTGACCTGTACTCTAGCAGATTAGTGATTTGTAATAAGTGGGCATCATTTTAAAACTTTTTCAGATTTACAGGATAAGTTTGGTATCCACCCAATCCATTTTTTTCCCGGTATCAGTTGCCGCTCTCCGTTAGGAAATCCACAGTACTACCTTTTAACTTTCAAAAGGGAGACTATGATAAAATGAGGAAAATAGTTAAGAAAAAATAAAAGGAGCATCTGCAATGGTTAAAGATTTATATAAAGCATGGATGTTATTTAAAAATACTATTTTCGAAACCCAGACTAGATATATTCCATGCTATAAGAAAAGTAGAAGAAAGGCCAAAAAACTGCCAGCGAGTTCAGAGAGATTGTTGTAGCCATAAAAAGCATCTTTCAGGAAATGGAAAAAGGAGCCAAATGACGAAAACAGGAAACAACATAAGCACTAGTAAGTTAGATGCAAGGTATTGATAAGGCAGACATAGAGAGAATTTGTAAAGAAGCTTGCCATGGAAGCAACAACACATAATAAAAACTTTTACAAATACATGCATAGCAAAAAACCTGTGGGAGAGTCAGTTGGACCATAGGATAATAGATGGATAGAAATTGGCGCTAAGGGAGGAGAAGGCCATAGTGGAGAGATTGAATGAAGTTTTGCTTTGCTCTTTACTAAAGAAGATGTAGGGAAGTCACCCATGCCTAAAATGATATTTAATGTTGATATATCGGATGAAAGAAATATAAAAACAGGAAGATTTATTATAGCCATTTGATAAATTGAAGAGTAGTAAATCACCTGGACCAGATGGTATCTATCCGAGGATGTTGAAAGAACTGAAAGATGAGATTGCAGACCTTCTATTAGTAATCTGTGAGCTCTCATTAAAAACATCTGTAGTACCTGAAGACTGGAGAATGGCCAAGTTTTAAAACACGTTCCAGGGGTGATCCGGGAAACTACAGATTGGTGAGCTTGACATCAGTACTGGGCAAAATGGTAGAAACCATTATAAAGAATAAAATTACTAAAGATGTAGATAGTCATGGTTTAATAGGAGAAATCCAATATTGGTTTAGCCAAGGAACGTCTTGTCTTACTAATCTGTTATATTTTTTGAAGGTCTGCATAAATAGATAGATAGTAGATATAGTGTACCTGGATTTTCAGAAAGCCTTTGAGAAGGTCCCTCATGATAGACTCTTGGCAAAATTAAAAAGTCATGGGATTGGAGGTAATATTGTACTGTGGATCAGTAACTGGTTTAAAGGTAGAATGCAGAAAGTGGGGCTAAATGGCCAATTTTCTCAATGGAGAAAGGGGAATGGTGGAGTACCCCAGGGATCTGTGCTGGGCCCGATGCTCTTTAACATATTCATAAATGTTCTGGAAATGGGAATAATGAGCAAGGTAATCAAATTTGCAGATGACACAAAATTATTCAAAGTTGTTAAGATGCCAGAGGATTGTGAAAAATTGCAAGAGTACCTTGATAAATTGGAAGACTGGACATTCAATTGGCAGATGAAATTTAATGTTGACAAGTGCAAAGTTATGAACATAAGAATATAAGAACATAAGATACTCCATACTGGTCAGACCAAGGTCCATCAAGCCCAGTATTCTGTTTCCAACAGTGGCCAATCTAGGTCATATGTACCTAGCAGTACATATGCACCTAGGAAAGAACAATCCAAACTACGGTTACACGATGCAAGGTTACAGATTAGGAACTACCATTCAGGAAAAAGATTTAGGTGCCATTGTAGATAATATGTTGAAACCCTCCGCCCAGTATGAGGACAGACTTAAGGATCTTAATATGTACACCTTAGAGGAAAGGCGGGATAGAGGTGATATGATTGAGATGTTTAAATACCTCCGTGGCATAAATGTTCAGGGAGAGAGCCTCTTTCAATTGAAAGCAAGTTCTGCTACGAGGGGACATGGGATGAGGGTGAAGGGAGATAGATTCAGGAGTGATATGCGGAAATATTTCTTTACGGAAAGAGTAGTGGATCCATGGAATAGTCTCCCAGTGGAGGTGGTAGAGATGAGGACAGTAACTGAATTCAAAAAAGCATGGGACCAACACAGAGGATCTCTAAAGGTAAAAAGTGGACTGTTGTAGTTATGGAAGGACAGACTAGATGGGCCTTGTGGTCTTTTTCTGTCATCATGTTTCTATGTTTCAGTATGCAGCAGTGGCCAAGAAAGCAAATAGAATGCTAGGAATCATAAGGAAAAAAATGGAGAATAAAACCAAGGATATTATAATGCCTCTGTATCATTCCATGGTGCGAATGCATCTTGAATATTGTGTGCAATTCAGGTCGCCATATCTTAAAAAGGATATAGTAGAATTAGAAAAGATACAGAGAAGAGCCACCAAAATGGTAAAAGGGAAGAAAGGATAGATACCCCTGTGAGGAAAGTCTTAAAATGCTGGGACTGTTCAACTTGGAAAAGAGACAGTTCGCTGAGGGGAGATATGATAGAGATCTATAAATTAATGAATGGAATGGAATGGGTAAATGTAGATCAGTTGCTTACGCCATCAAATGTGGAAAGACTAGGGGACATTCAATGAAGATACAATGTAGTCCATTTAGGACTAATAAGAGTATTTTTTTTTTCACTCAATGCATAATCAAACTCTGGAATTTGTGACCGGAGGATGTAGTAAAAGCTGTTAGTATAGCTGAGGAAAGCCATAAAACACCACAGGTACACTACCAAAAAACTGCCTCCAGTTTTGCAACTGATTCCTATAGATTTTGGGGTGCTGAATCCAGGAAAAATAGCCAAAATGTTCCATCACGTCACGTTTTCTTGCAAAATTAGATTTCTTACCCATATAAGGAATGTTCACATAATTTCTTTTTAGCCGACTGCAGTTTATTTTCTTGGCCCAAAATAGAGGTTGTAATGGTTAACTAACTAGAAACACTCCCTCATGATATTTTAGATTCATTTTATACATTAACAGGACAATTGGGAGGCGGGGGGCTAAATCCAGTACTCGCGCTGGCGCATGTTCTTTCCTGTTCGCCTCGCCTCGTTCGCTCGCTCAAACACGGTGGTTGCGACATGAACGTTCCTGTCAAATTTCAGTTTCTTGCAAGTTCATTATTACCTTTTGTTTGCTCAGTCGTAATCCAGCTTTATTCCGAAGTGGTTCATTACAGTTGTAGTTTGCAGTGCTGTGTATTTGTGATGGCTCACAGAGCCAGAGGTTGCGTCAACTCTCTGGACAGTTTTTGTTTTATTTGTGGGGAATATACCGTGAAAAAGCGGCAGAGGAACATTTCTGCATTTATTAAAAAAGTATATTTCGCCTATTTCGGTTTGAAGTTAGGCGATCAAGACAAACCGTGGGCTCCTCACAAAGTGTGCAAGACATGTGAGGAAGATCTACGCTTATGGATGAAAGGTAAAAAACAAGCATTTCGTTTTGGAATACCTATGATGTGGCGTGAACAAAGAGACCACAGCAGTGACTGCTATTTTTGCTCTTGCATTGTGAAGGGATACAACTTAAAAAATAAGAACGTAATAAGTTACCCCAACCTTCCCTCAGCAATTAGGCCTATGCCTCATAGCAACGAAGTACCTGTGCCTGAACCACCAAAATCTTTGGATCATATTTGTGTGGACGGTTCTGATCATGATGAGACTCATCAGATGGCTTTTCCCGATGAGTCCAGTACTTCCGAGTTTGAAACTGAAGCAGATCCGAAACCTGAACTTTTCTCTCAAGCTGAATTGAATGATTTAGTCCGGGATTTAGGACTCCCAAAAGATGCTGCCCAACTGCTAGGTTCTCGGCTTAAACAGAAAAATCTATTGTCACCAGGAACAACTTTTTATTGGTACCGCAACCGCGAGACACAATTTTTGAAGTATTTCAGCAAAGAGGAAGATTTGGTATTTTGCAACGATATATACGGAGTGATGGAAAAGTTTAAACTCAAGTATGATCCTGCTGAATGGCGGCTGTTCATTGATTCGTCAAAAGACAGCATAAAAGGTGTTCTTCTTCATAATGGCAACACATTCGCTTCAGTTCCTATTGCTCACTCTGTTATTCTCCAAGAAAAATACGAGAATATGGCCCTGATTCTTCAGAAGATTCGTTATGATGAGCATAAGTGGATGATTTGTGGAGACTTTAAAATTCTATCCATGCTATTAGGGCAGCAATCCGGTTTCACCAAATATCCCTGCTTCCTTTGCTTGTGGGATAGCCGGGCCCGCGACCTACACTGGGGGAAAAAAGACTGGCCAATTCGGGAGTATTTGAGACCCGGTGAGAAAAATGTTCTTCATGAGAGCTTGGTACCTCGTGATAAAATTCTATTACCTCCTCTCCACATTAAGTTGGGTCTCATTAAGCAATTCATCAAGTCCCTTCCAAAAGATGGTGAGTGCTTTCGGTACCTTTGCTCAAAGTTCCCCCGACTTTCTGAAGCAAAGCTAAAGGAAGGAGTGTTTGTTGGCCCTGATATAAGGAAACTCATTTCAGATTATACATTCGCTTAAACGATGTCTGAGAAGGAAAAAGAAGCCTGGGATTCCTTCAAGGATGTTGTTCTCAAATTCTTGGGGAACAGGCGGGATGAGAACTATAAGGATATTGTTGCCAGGATGCTCAATGCCTTCAAAGAACAAGGCTGTAACATGAGCCTGAAAGTCCATTTCTTGCACTCCCATGTGAACTACTTTCCCGAAAACTTGGGGGCGTACAGTGAAGAACATGGTGAAAGGTTTCACCAGGACATCAAGGACGCAGAGAGAAGGTACCAAGGAAGATGGAACACCACTATGATGGCTGATTTCTGCTGGTTGCTGCTGCGGGAAACCCCAGATGAAAAATACGCCAAGCAGCGCACCAAGAGAAGCATTCGGGGGAAGAAGAAACGGGCCCACCAGGAGATTGATTGACCCAAGAATGACTTTAAAATCTAAACTGTGTTGACAAATATCGTGTTTTTACTAAACTTTGAAATAAAATTTGCTAGTTATTACCACAGTGTCGGATCTCATTTATTAGAATTTTATTTTCACACCATCGGGTGTTTGTCTTCATGTATTGCAATGGTGCGGTTTGCGTTTTCTATTCTTACATACATACCTGTACAACATTTTTTGCACATTTCTTTGCTTTGCTTTGTGTCTAACCTTGCTCTTATATGCTCAATGTTTGTGCACATGTATGTGGCTGTTTTAAGTGCAGACAATTTTGCTACCATCACAGTGTGTTTTGTTGACATTACTCTATTCTTATGTGCTGCCTTGTTACAATTTTCTTTATTCTTATTTGAATAACTACTAAACAATTAGTATAAAGAATTCATCCAAGAAACTTTTATCTCGATCGCACTCAATCTGAAACGTTCACCTCAAACTGCTAACCCAATGTAGCAAAAAATCTGTACGTGATGGAGCAAATTGGTTACCAGATTTGGATTCAGCGCACCAAAAAACGTAAAAATCAATCGAAACATTAGAGGCAGTTTAAAAAAAATTTTTTTTAGTGTTCCTGTGTTATTAAAGAGGACCTAGAAATCCACTGCTTGGCCCTGGACGAGCATTGTGAAAACTTTGTGCCTTTTTGGAATCCTGCCAGTACTTGTGACCTGGATTGGCCACTGTTGGAAACACGATACTGGGCTTGATGGACCTTGGTCTGACCTAGTGTGACATTTCTTATGCTCTTATGTTCTTATGTTAAAGCAAATGTTGCTGATATTAGTCAGCTGGAAGAGACTTAGAGACATATTTACTAAGCTGTAATATAATGTACCTGTGATATGGTGGATAAGTAATATGCTTCATTCAGACCTACAGTATTTGTAACTAGGTCTAATTGAATACAATGGGACCTAGTTACCAATAGCCAGTGCTAATAATTAGCCCAACTTAGTAAACATGTCCATTGGAGTTTGGAGGATGTTTCAATTCAATTAGCTATTCAACCAAAGGCTGTTCCTCATTTTTACAAGATTTAACTTTATAATATGAAAGGAAGTAGTTAGGGCACTCAGAAGGTCTGGTCCCTGTCACACAAACAATAAGAAATATTCTGGGGGCAGTCAATTTGTATATCCATGCCAGCATCGCCAACTTAGTCACCGTTTTTTTATTGGAAATAGAGTAGCCTTAACTCCAGCAATAAAAGCCAAGTTTTCTAGTCATTGGGAACTCTAGTTATCCTGACATATCTATTACAGGAGAGAGATTACCAATCCCATTGTCATGCAAACTTGAACCAATCCACTATAATTATGAGCCTATAGAAGGAGATATATTAAGGCAAATTTACCTGTACATGTTAATACATGTGTGTGTGTGTGTATTTATGTAGATGTCTCTAGGGTTTTTCCTGTATAGATGGAAAAAACCTCTAGTGGTTCTACTACAAATATTGCAATGTGACCTTTTATGCCTTCTATGACATTTTGTAGAGCATCTTGTAAAATACTATGGGAATTCACCATGGCATGACTTAGATGTGTGAATTCCCCTCTTGATGCATTATGTAAAATTTGTCATTTGTCATGCAGACAAAAATACAGACACAAGATATACACAAGACATACACACACACGCATAAATGTGGAGGGTTTGGAAAGAATTCCTTGAGCTATGCTCTTCATGCTTTCCCCACTTGTTTATTTTATTTTATTTTTTTAAAATAAAGCAAGTCAATAAAATTAATAGAACACCTATTGCAGTCTTACCACATAGAGACTGCAGTCTCTGGATAACAGAGTAGTCAGTATTTGAAAGCTGTAATCCCCACAGGCCACAAGTGGGTAATATGTCGGAACCCACAGGCAACTCTATTCTTTATATGCCACAACCCACAGGATTGCTGAAATCCGCCTGTGACTTAGCTACAGATTCCATTTTAACAGCTAAGAATTTATTAATGTTTTTTTGGTTTCCAAGGGCACTATTTGAACCGTGTCAGTTGCCAATAGGAACCTTCCTGTGATCTGCTACAGAATGAGTTCCCATAAATCGGGAGCCTGGGAAGTACCGCTTGCCTCATCACATAGCAGCTGCTCCATTCCTCTGGACATGCCGTCAAACTTCTAATTTAGCATTCTTTTCTATAGAACTCTGGATGTGGTAAGCTGGAAAATAAAAGTATGCTATGCTTCCAAGGATTTTAAGCACCAAGGATGCAGCAATGAGACTTCAATAAAATGGGAATGCTGACTGGTGTCACCAAAATACTGTATATTACAAATGGTTGAGAACAAAGTTAATTACTTGCAATTTGAAGGCTTTTCAATCATGTTCTGATATGTTTTGTTTATGTCTTTAAAACATGACAATTAAAAGAAGGACCATTGAACCATAAGACGAATCCACAGATTTTTCAAGGCTTTGTTAAATGGATGTACCACTATTTTTAAAGTTTTCTATGAATTAGATTTTGGAGCCACTAACACAATTTGACTTGGAACCCATTCTTGGATTTGAAATGCAAATGTCCAGAGTTTGAAAATGAAGAATTTATTGCTAAATTTTTTACTCCACTAATCAGTGGTAATATTTGGGCAACTATTATAACACCTGCCAATTCAGCACAGGTTTCTGTTGTAAATAATAACTATAATCGCATTCACTGTAACTAGTTTACTGAGTGCTGTTGGGTTTCCGTTCTGGTTACAAGAGGAATACCATTTGCATATCACAGAAAAGTAGGCAGCATGTGCTTCTTGACAGATAGTATTATTTAAAGTCACTACTAGCCTGAAAATAGAGCCTTAGCTATAATATGCACTGGCCATATCATTCAGAGGGCAGGCTGCGCAGACAAGTATGATTTGGAATAGCTTTTACCATCTGGGGTTCATAAACATTAGAGCCATGCGTCAGTGACGATGATCTGAAGTTTCCATTCGAAATGCTCCAGATTTTCCACGTAAAATTACACTCATTTGAAAGAATTCATAGACACATCCTAAAAAGAAAAACAGGTTAAGGCATACTAACATGACCACATGAATAGACTATTACACAGTTGGAATGGTAGGCACATTATTCATGTTGACTTGATATTAATTCTCCATCTTTCTGGTCCGGATTTCCTTTACTAAGTCATTCTGAAGCTAAGAGGTAATCAGTAATGATTGGATAAGTAATTTGCTTCATTCAGACCTCTTCCTAATGTGTATCTGAAATCATGGGGGTATCTTTACTAAGCAGCAGTAACTCCTTCTATGTGATATCGGAGACGCGGCCCCATTGAATTCAATGGAGCCGCGGCTCCAGTATCGCACGGAAGCTGCTACTGCTGCTTAGTAAACATACCCCATAGTGCTATGTTGGATGGCCACACTGCAGGAAATGGAGAGAACTTCAGAATAGAAAATTCCTTATTTTTGTGGACTTGATTTGGATGAAATTGTGTAATTCTGAAATAATTCAAAAATATTTAAAATATTTACAAAAAAACAAATATATTGTTTTGAATTATATTGGACCTATGATTAAAATGCTGTGTGAATTTATATCTGGCACCATGAACTGTGTGTTTCCACTCATTTTATGATGGTCCTTCTAATAAGTTATCGGTTTATCTATAGGAGCTTGACTTTAGATTTTTGTAGATTACTCTGTCACCTTCTTTTGGATCAATCAGTTTTTGGCACATAATAATGAGATACAAAGCATGCAAATGCATGCAGAGACCTCATTATTAAGCAGATAAATAGCGTAGTTTGCGCTAAATTTCACAAGCTGTCTTATTTATGGAATAATAATGCCAGCTTTGAGCTGTCATTATTTTCCTCCCTGGGATCATCGGGTTACTAGAACACGACTCAGTGCTCCTGGGACATCTTAAAGGGGCTGGTGCATATGGTATTGGTGCATGTAACCACATATGGACCTCTCCCCCAGCAAAGGTCCTCTACCCCCCCCCCTTGAAGGCACTTTTGCCTCCCCCCAAAACAGCCCTACATTCCCGCCTCCTCCAAAGACAATCGAAGGACCTACCAAGGGCTTCCCTTGTATCTAGTGGCTGGGGCAGGAAGAAAGCATAGATGCTCCTGCTTTAAAGAGTTATGGGCTCAAATTGATTCCCTACTGATAGTGTGTGCAATTCTGAGGTCAAGATGCCCTTTTTGGCAGCTTGAGCACAAGCAGTAGTACCGTGAGAACCTGGAGCTTGATGTGGCAAGGGCAACTGGTGTTCGCGTCTGGAGCAACTACTTGACACCAGGTAGATCACAGGGATGTTTTTTGGGTCTTTGCTAGGAGTATCTTGGGGGAGAGGTTGTAGAGTCTTCTTTTTAATTCCATAACCACTAGCCCCTTTAAGATGCCCCTTGGAGAGAAGAATGATGCACTATTTATCACTGTAGTTACTAACCTGCAGTATTGAGTTATTACAGGTTAGTAACTCCTGTGGTAAATTAAGCCATGGTAAAATGGGATATTTTACTGCAGCTTAGTAACTAACCCTCTTAGGCTGATCAATAAATTTGCCAGTAATCTCTCTCCAGGGTGAGATTACATTAGTAATTCCATCTCTTAGCTATGAGATTAGAAATAAACATACACAGTTTGGCACATTTTACAAATGATGTCCAAGTGCAACCTGGAATGTCCAAAATACGTAGAATGTCTGAAAAAAAAGCAGGCACATCCAAGTCCTTGCACGATTTCACAAACGCGTACATAATGATATGGATATTTGCAGGGTTGTCTGCATAGACATCCCTGGAATGATATTCAAGCATGGGGATGTCTAAGAATAGTCTAATGGTAAGAGGAGTGGACTAAGAACATGGAAGCCAGGGTTCAAATCCCACTACTGAGATTGTCATCTTCTCTACATCTTCCAGATGTTTTATGGCCAAAATGAGCACTTTCTAGGTGCATATTCGTGCCTGGAGCACGCTCTAAATTTGGATATTTCTGAAGTCGGGTGGTGAAGTCGAAGTCTATTGCACCGCCTCAGATATGCCTCTGCTACATCCACATGCTGGAGATGTTTTTAAAAGCTATTTTTAAAATGGCTCTGGGCATGTTTTTGGATGTCCAAATCACAATTAAGGCTTTTAAAATGACCACCAATGTGTTTCCTCAGATAAATAGGTTTCCTGGAAACGGGGAGGAAAGACTGAAGCATACAGACTACTGAAATAAACAGTGCAAGCAAACATTTACACTACACATTTACACTACACATCTAAACTCCTATACTCTATGCAAAACAAGAACATGTGGTCTTAGGAATCAATAAAAAATGATTACCACAGAAAAAGTAGCAAAATTAGGGGCATCCTTGCTAAACTGTACAATGTGGTAGCATGTGATTTAACATGTGGTTTGGCTGCCACGCTAAAAAGTAGTGCAGAGCCGTGCAATAAAAATCCCATATTACTCTATTGAGCACATTGGGACAACAAGTGGATGGAACAAGGTGTTCCCAGGGCAGCATAGCTAGTATGGACACTTATGATCCATGTTACCTGCACTTGGCACAGCTAGCGTGGTGCAACTAGGGTCACCTCAATAGCTGGCATTGCATAGAAATATAGAAACATGACAGCAGAAAAAGACCATATGGCCTATCCAGTCTGCCCTTCCATACCAACTACTATAGTCCCCTTTTGCCTTTAGAGATCTTCTGTGTTGGTTTCATGATTTTTTGAATTCAGATACTGCCCTGGTCTCTACTACCTCCACAAGGAAACTGTTCACACCTCTACTACTCTTCCTGTAAAGAAATATTTCAGCATATTACTCCTGAATCTATCTCCTTTCACCTTCATCCTATGTCCCCTCATTGCAGAGATTTCTTTCATTTGAAAGAGACTCTCCTCTTGTGCATTTATGCCACGGAGGTATTTAGACATTTCTATCATATCTCCTCTATTCCTTCTTCTCTCCAAAGTACACATATTGAGATCTTTAAGTCTGTCCCCATATGCCTTATGATGAAGTCCACTGACCATTTTGGTAGCCATCCTCTGCACAGACTCATCCTGTTTATATCCTTTTGCAGGTGTGATCTCCAGAATTCCACACAATACTCCAAATGAGGTCTCACCAAAGACTTATACAGAGGCACTATAACCTCCTTTCTTCTGCTGGCCATTCCTCTCCTTATGCACCCAAGCATCTTTCTGGCTTTTGCTGTTGCCTTTTCTACCTGTACAGCCAACTTAAGTTTACCAGAAACAATCACCCCCAGGTCCAACTCTTCTTTTGTGGACAGAAGTACTTCATCCCCTATACTGTATCGCTCTGTTGTATTTTTTTTTATCCTAAATGCATGACCCTGCATTTTTTAGAATCAAATCTCAGCTGCCAAATTCTTGACCATTTTTCAAGCTTAGCGAGATCCCTCCTCATGTTATCTACTCCTTCCTGGGTGTCTACTCTATTGCAGATTTTGGTATCATCCACAAAGAGGCAAACCTTACCCGACAGCCCTTCTGCAATATCACTAACAAAAATGTTAAAAAGAATCGGATCAAGGAAGATGCCTGTGGCGCACCACTAGTTACATCCTGCTCCTAAGAATAAGTTCTATTTATCTATACCCTTTGTTGCCTCCCACTCAACCAATTTCTAACCCAGTCAATCACTTTCGGGTCTATTCCTGGGATGCTCAATTTATTTATAAGTTGTCTGTGCGGAACAGTGTCAAAGGCTTTACAGAAATCCAAATACACCACATCTAGGACTCTCCCTCGATTCAACTCTCTGGTCATCCATCAAAGAAATTAGTTGTATCTATGGCAGGTTCGCTGCACTATAGCAAGGTAACTGCAGGGTGACAGATATACACCCCTACTCCCCACTGTTAGCCCAAACCCAGCACTGGTAACTTGGCCCACACATTTGTTATCAGTGCAGGGCTTAGTAAACTGCCCCTTAGAATGTTATTTACTAATATGCATTAACTAGCTGAAATGCATTAGATTTAAACACATGTGGGCATAATAATAGGAGTTGTATTAACGTACATTAAATTGTAACTGCACACATTAAAAATGAGGCCCTAAGCTTGTTGCAAATTAGAAAAATAAAACTGACCCCATTTGATTATTGGTTTAATGTAATTTAAAACATATCCCTTATTTCTGGACAGAGATTAAGTATGTAAATTCTGGTTCAATTATTATATAAACAGCTGAAAAGCTTCAGTGGTTTTATGTGATCCTTAAATGGCAAGCTGATGCTTAGATGCTTGGAGGTCTGCAGTTACTTCTGTGTTAATCTTTGACTAAGAAAGCAACTTGACATATGGAAGAACAGACTATTTTTCATCATAAAAAAGCAACAACTTTGGGTCCGATATTCCAAGGCATTTACCTGGTTTACAGAGCTGTAAACTGTCTAAATGCCCATAAGCAAGATATTCAGCGGCACTAACATCCCTGAGTAACACCACTACACCCCCTGATGATATCTGCTTCGCATCAGGGTGTGTCGGGGATGTTCCACAGTGGAGTGGAGGGAAAGCTGATTGCTAACCGGTCAGCGGCGATATTGAGCCGCTGTCTGGTTTGCAATCTGTGGTGGAAGCCAGGCGCAGGAACCCCTGGCCTATCTTTCACCACATATTGCTAACCGGGCAGCGGCTCAATATCGCCGCAGACTGGTTAGTGATTGGGCTCTGCGATGACCCTGGATATTCAATGCCAGGGCCACATATGACCCCACCATTGAATATCCACCATTGAATATCCACTGCAATTATGCTAGCCGCCAGCGCTGAACATTGGTCACTTTCTGTGTTGTTAGTTCAGTGAAGGAATGTGTATAAACTACTTTTCATACGCGTGTTTAACAAGCTAAAGATAAGATAAAATGGTTTTATTCATTATCTGAAAGTTTCATAACTCGCCCTCTCTAGAAAACATCAATGCATATATAGAATTCAAGTTAATTTCACTAACAATACATCACTTTGGGGCATGTTTATGAAAGTGCGCTATTGGACAGTATGGGGTTCAGCATTTACAAAGTGTGCTGCGGTAAAATTTAGCACAGGCCAAAAACGTTGCTGTGCTAAAAATTCCATGTCACCTGAATAGCGTGGATTGTGACTGAAACCGGGTGTCTCAGGCACAGAGCATTTATTTATTTATTTATTTAATTTCCTTATATACCGCGCTATTTGTCATCAGTGCGGTTTACATTGAAATAATACAACAATTGGTCAGATATAACAGACCTATTACAAGTAACAGGAAAATTAACATGGAAGTAAACAGGGAAATCTTTGCTGCACTCACTCGCAATGCTGCACCTAACATGGGTGCACTCACTGCCACCTCAATGGGTGACATTAGGCACATCTGTGCTGAACATGCCAAACAGAATGAGTGCAGGGGTGGCACAAAATCCACGGGGATATGCTGGGAACACCTCCATAAGAACATATAATATGCCATACTGGGTCAGACCAAGGTCCATCAAGCCCAGTATCCTGTTTCCAACAGTGGCCAATCTAGGTCATACATACCTAGCAGTTTCCCCAAAAGACGCAGGTTCCACAATGCTTGTATTGGGTCAAGCAGTGATATCCTGGATCCCTTCTTAATAATGGTTTATGGACCTTTCCTCCAGGAACTTGTCCAAACCTTTTTTAAACCCAGCTACACTAACAGCCTTTACTACATCCTCCGGTAACAAATTCCAGAGTTTGATTACACGTTGAGTGAAAAAATATTTTCTTTTATTAGTCTTAAATAGTTTACCCTGTAGCTTCATTGCATGTCCCCTAGTCTTTCTATATTCTGATAACGTAAACAATCGATCTACGTTTACCCGTTCCACTCCGTTCATTAATTTATAGACTTCTATCATATCTCCCCTCAGCCGTCTCTTTTCCAGGTTAAAGAGCCCTAACCTTTTTAGCCTTTCTTCATAGGAGTATCCTTCCATCCCCTTTGCCATTTTGGTGGCTCTTCTCTGAACCTTTTCTAATAACTCTATATCCTTTTTAAGAAACGGCGACCAGAATTGCACACAATATTCAAGGTGCGGTCTCACCATGGAACGATATAGAGGCATTATAATATATTTTGTTTTATTTTCCATTCCTTTCCTTATCATACCTAGCATTCTATTTGCTCTCTTGGCCGCTGTTGCACACTGGCCCGAGGGTTTTAACATGTTATCCACAATGATGCCTAAATCTTTTTCCTGGGTGGTGATTCCTAATGTGGAACCTTGCATCGTGTAACCATAGTTTGGGTTGTTCTTCCCTAGGTGCATAATTTTGCACTTGTCCACATTAAATTTCATCTGCCATTTTGATGCCCAGTCTTCCAATTTATCAAGATCCTCTTGCAATTTTCCACAATCCTCTTGGGTTTTAACAACTTTAAGAATTTTTGTGTCATCTGCAAATTTGATAACCTCACTCGTTATTCCACTTTCCAGGTCATTTATGAATATGTCAAAAAACAGCAAACCCAGCACAGATCCCTGGGGTACACCACTATTCACCTTTCTCCATTGGGAAAATTGGCCATTTAGCCCTGCCCTCTGCTTTCTGTCTTTTAACCAGTTCCTGATCCACAATAGTACACTGCCTCCTATCCCATGACTCTTTAGTTTTGCCAAAAGTCTCTGATGAGGGACCTTGTCAAAGGCTTTCTGAAAGTCCAGATACACTATATCAACAGACTCACCTTTGTCCACCTGTTTATCCACACCTTCAAAAAACATAGCAGATTAGTAAGACAAGATCTTCCTTGTCTAAAGCCATATTGGCTGTCTCCCATTAGGCCATGACTATCTACATGCTGAGTAATTTTATTCTTTATGATGGTTTCTACCATTTTTCCCGATACTGACGTCAGGCTCACTGGTCAGTAGTTTCCCGGATCACCCCTGGAACCCTTCTTAAAAATTGGTGTTACATTGGCGATCCTCCAATCTTCAGGTTTTACAGATGATTTTAATGAAAATTCACAGATCACTAATTACAGGTCTGCAATCTCATATTTCAGTTCTTTCAACACCCTTGGATGTATACCATCTGGCCCAGGTGATTTGCTACTCTTCAGTTTATCTAATAGTTGTAATACATCATCCTGATGTATCGATATTTGCTTCAATTCTTCCACACCTTTAAATACCACTTCAGTCATGGGTAACATCCCTACATCTTCTTCAATAAAGACCGAAGCAAAGAATTCATTCAGTCTCTCCGCTATTGTCTTGTTGTCTCTTAGTGCCCCTTTAACCCCTCTATCATCTAATGGACCAACTGACTCTCTCACAGGTTTTTTGCTACGAAAGTACTTGAAAAAGTCTTTATTTTGCGTTTTTGCTTCCGCAGCAAGCTTCTTCTCAAATTTTCCCTTTCCCTGCCTTGCATTTGACTTGCCAGTGCTTGTGCTGTTTCCAGGTTTCATCATTTGGCTCTTTTTTCCATTTCCTGAAAGATGCTTTTTTGGCAACAGCAGCCTCTCTGACCTCACCTTTAAACCATGCTGGCAGTTTTTTGGACTTCCTTCCACTTTTCTTAAAGCATGGAATACAGTTGGTCTGGGCTTCCAAGATAGTATTTTTCAACAACACCCAAGCTTGATGTAAGTCTTTAACCTTTGCAACTGCTCCTTTTAGTTTTTTCTTAACTATTTTCCTCATTTTATCATAGTCTCCCTTTCGAAAGTTAAAAGGTAGTACTGTGGATTTCCTTACTATCCCTCCTCCACTAATTAAATCTAAGGCGATCATGCTATGATCACTATTGCCAAGTGGCCCCAACACCCTTATCTCTTGCACTAGATCTGGTGTTCCACTAAGGACTAGGTCTAATATGGCTTCCCCTCTGGTCAGTTCATGAACCAGCTGCTCCAAGAAGCAGTCATTTATCTCATCTAGGAACTTTATCTCCCTAGCATGTCCTGCTGTGACACTGACCTAGTCGATACCGGGGTAATTGAAATCACCCATTATTATTACTGTGCTGTAACTTTTGTTAGCTTCCTTGATTTCTTTGAGCATTTCATCATCCATTTGTTCATTCTGGCCATTGCCTTCCCCTTTTTACATGGAATTTCAATCCATAGAGATTCTACAGCAAATTTTGTTTCCTGCAAAACTTTAATCCTTTCTGACTCAATGCCCTCTCTAACATAGAGTGAAACCTCTCCACCAATTCGATCAGCTCCATCATTATGATATAGTTTGTACCCAGGTATCACAGTGTCCCACTGGTTGTCCTTCTTCTACATGTCTCTGAGATTCCAATCATATCTAACCTCTCATTTAGTGCGATATATTCTAACTCTCCCATCTTATTTTTTAGACTTCTAGCATTTGCATACAAGCATTTTAGAGACTGTATTTTATTCATATTAATCTGGCTATTGGTAGACATGGGTAATTTGGGATCTTTAAGCTCTGCTCCATACTCAAGGGCATTTGGTCTACTTTACTTTTTGCTGGAACCTCTCTGCTTTTGGTAGTATCCTTCAAGGATACATTCTTCCGAACCATGCGCTCTTGGGTGACTGTTGGCTTTCCCCTATTATCTAGTTTAAAAGCTGCTCTCTCTCCTTTTTAAAGGTTAATGTCAGCAGCCTGGTTCCATCCCGGTTAAGGTGAAGCCCATCCCTTCGGAAGAGCCCCTCCTTTCCCCAGAATATTCCCCATTTTATAGCATGGGTCAAATGCCACCCTCACATTCGTTTTTGGGGCTGAACCTGTGATAAACTACAGTATTTTAGTAAACATGTCCCTTTGAGCCTTATGTACTAACCAGTGGGCCGATGCAGAAAGACTAATGTACCCTTCGCATGCAGATAATGCAACATATACGCACAAGTTATGACACGCAAAATGCAGAGAAGAGATTGATGCTTACGTAAACAGCAAAGGAAAAGCAAGCGCATACAGTAATGCCAAGCGTATTGTGGCGGTCGCGCCCCTACCAGGCGGTCGCCTAGTAGGGACGGGAAGCCATCTTGAATTCCTCTTTACCAAGGATTGTAGTTGTGTATAGAGATAAATGAACCAAGTGGTTGTTTCAAAGCACACAGGAATTTTATTAGCTTCCGTGGCAAGCGGATAACAAATCTTTCAAGCAGTTGTACACTCAAGTCAAAGAAAATAAAGGATAATCTTCTCCCATTAAAGCAAAGCTTACAACCAGTGTTGTAGTAGAATTATTTACTCAGGCTTTCTCTCACTGCTCTCAGGCTTTCATTACTTAGCCACAATGCACATATCACAGTCCATCTCAGAACAAGCTGAAGTCAGGTCACTTTCTTTACCTTCTACATCCATGCTTTCTGCTGAGCTGTAACTTGGCAAAGTTTGAAAACGCTCGGGCACTTTATGCTTAATGTTCTTTAACAGGTTAAACAGCCTATTCCACTGAATGGCCCCTTCTCCTCTAGGTAGGACTTCAACGGGCTTCTCCTGTTCAGTTTCTCCTGAAAACCCCTTCTTCCTAATCCGGGTTTTCTCAGGCCTAAACCTCTCTTCAGAGTCAGAGCAAGAAACACAGGGTTTTGCTTTACTGCTTTCTTTCTCCTAGCTTGGAGTCTTGTTGCAGCACCTTCCTGGCTGAGGCTTCTGTGGCTTGTGACTCTCTCTGCCTCTGAGCTAGACAAGGAATCAGGGTAAGACCTCCACTTCCCTTCCTGGGGCTTCTGCTGCCTGCAGACAGACCCTTCATCAGAGGAGTCTAAGCACTCTTGCCTTAGCCTTCTCAAAGCCAACCTTTTCTCTCTCTCCCTCTTGCCAGTCTGTTTGGTCCTCTGCCTGGAACCTTCTCTGTAGCTTCCTTGGCTGCAGTGCTGGCTGCTCTTGTCTCTGCTGCTGCTCTCTTGGTGGCTGCTTCTCTCTTGACTGCTTCTTGCTTGGCTGCCTTTCTCTTGGCTGCTTCTCCCTTGACTGCTTCTCTCAACTTTGTTTGTTTTCTCAAACTTAAACGTTGAGCAGGGCACCTCCCTCTCTGACTCCACCCACTTGAACCTCCTACTCTTACCTGGGGTTGTCATGGAGTCTGGGAGTGGCTTAAACCTAGCTCTACCCTCTTGGTTTCTCTCAGGGATTTTGCTGTGGTGTATGTGTTCTAGTGCACCCATCCCCCGAAAAGAAGAAAAAGTTCTTCTTTCTCTTTTATTTCCATGCTGAGCTGCACTCTCCTTACCACAGTATTTAAATTATACGCAAATGAGCTATATGTATTAAAATAGCATGCTACTATTGTCTGCACCTGATGCAGAGAAACACGTAGAGGATTATATAACCATCCAAAGCGCCAATGTCTCTACGCCTGGTTTGAGGTGGCTTAAACATCTTGCATGTGCCCTCAACAGTATTTTCATGCCATCAGGAGCTTATCCTGATATCTGGATCATCAAAGGTGAAGTGTCAAATTTCTCTTCATATGATCCAGGCATCAGGGAAAGCCCCCGATGCCATCAAAATACTGTTGGGGGGCCAGTGCCCCCAATGCCAACCCTCCACAGAGACCAAATATGTGGTGGCCCAGCAGCCACAATCACCCCATCCATCCACCCAATAACAAAACATTTTCTTGATATGGTTTTGGTTTCTTGATATGGTTTTGGTTATTAATGCAATGTTTCTCTTTAATGTGAGCTAGAATCAGAGCATTTTGCCTTGTTTTCTATTTTTTTCTCTGTTTTAATTTAACTGAGGAGGCTATTTCTTTTGTTTTGCCTGTTCTGTATAGATGCTGGCTACTTTTTTGTAAACTTTGTAAAATTATAATTAAAATATATGCATGACTGTTTGTACCTCATGCATGTGAATTTACACCACTTCCTGGACAGGTGCAAATGTATGTGATTATATTTATTTGTGAAGCTATTTTATAAACATACATAGATACCTATGTTTTCTTTGTAAAATAGCTCCAAAACAGGTACCTTTCTGGACTTCCTACCTAGGCAACTTTTTATAATGCTGCCCTCTAACTATTGAGCCTAAAAGGTAGATTCTGCCCAGCGTTTAGCAGGGATGCACATCTGGTTTGGACGTACATCCCCGATAAATGCCAAGGTCTTATTCCCTATCTATAGCTGCCTGCATGTATAGCAGAGATGTGCAAGGAGCTCTGGACGAGGGCAGAGGGGGCAGGCCGGAGGAGGTGCATGGACCGGCTGGAAGTGTGACCCTGACCCCGGACGTACAGGGCCGATTCCGGTCACAGCCCTGTACATCCGGGGGGACGAGTTAGACGGGGGACTTACTCCAACACAGAGGTGGAATAAGTCTCCCCAGCATTGTCGGACATCCACAGAGGGGGCACTGGACCAGGTAAACTGCGCCATGTTGCTCCCCGCAGCCTGATCCCGGCCTTAAGGATCCCTCCCTGTTAGGAAGCTTGCCAGCAATCAGGGCTCCTGCATGGCGTCCCGGTGTCATGGTGACGGGACGTCACAGCACCAGGCTCCATGCAGCAGCCTCAACTGAGTTGTACAGGGAACAGACTGGAAGTACAGCAGGCCAGAATCAAGGCACGTCCTCCCCATCCAGGCCTGCTGCACCCGATTCTGCTCTCGCAGGAACATCTAGCTCCCGTGGTACAGAATCGGGTGCACTACCGGCCCGTCCAGATTCTGCATGGGCCAGATATGCCCCGTGTGGAATTGGCCTCCACATGTTTTAAGTTATTTGTGGATTTTTAGAGCTGGCAGTTATATGGAGCATGCCACTGAAAATATGTATAACTTTAAACATATATAGCTATATATAACTATAACTATAGTTAAAGCTAAATGGCTCCATCTATTCCCTCATGGATGGCAACCATGCACTCTGTCAGTGAAACATGCCTTTGTGCAATGCTTACATCATGCACTTTTCAACTTTTTTTTTTTTTTTTTGCATATTGTAATGTCTTGTCTGCTCATCATTCTGCAATCCAACCCAATCTTCCCATGGGCTCACCTTCCTGATCTTCCTATGCCCCAACTTGGCTCCCATCCCATGGTCAACTCAGTCCACCTCTTCTCTTATCCACTTCTCCTTCCAATACTTGAATCCATCCCTCATAGTTCATAGCTCAAATTAACTATTTAAACCTTATGCTACTCCGGAGGTTAAAATGGATTATCTCCTACCAAGTCCTCCTACTACCAGATCTACTTCCTGCACAGTTCACAGCTCAGATCAGTTGTCTGGATCACATGTTGCTCCAAAGATTAGTGCTATGGGATTCAAACAGTTGATCTGAAATGTGAATGGTGTGGGAGGGAGATGTGCAGCAGCAGGAGGACTGGGTCAGAGAACAGCTCCACTATAGTCCATGTACTAGATAATGAGAGGCTGTAGAAACATAGAAACATGAGAGCAGAAGAAGACCGCATGGCCTATCTAGTCTGCCCTCCATATCAACTACAATAGTCCCCTTTTTACCTTTAGAGATCCTTGGTGTTTGTCCCATGCTTTTTTGAATTCAGATACTGTCCTCGTGCCCACCTCCTCCACTGGGAGATTATTCAATGCATCTACAACTCTTTCCATAAAGAAATACTTCTGCATATTACTCCTGAGTCTATTCCCTTTCACACTCATCCTATGTCCTCTCGTAGCAGAGCTGCCGTCAATTGAAAGAGATCCTCCTATGCATTTTTGCCACTGATGTATTTAAATGTCTCTGTCATATCACCCTATCCCGCCTTTCCTCTAAAGTATACATATTAAGATCTTTAAGTCTGTCCTCATATGCTTCATAACAAAGACCACTAACCATTTTAGTAGCGACCCTTTGCACAGACTCCAACCTGCTTATATTCTTTTGAAGGTGCAGTCTCCAGAATTGCAGACAATACTCCAAATGATGTTGCATCTGGCCATTCCTCTCCCAATACACCCAACCATCTTTCTGGATTTCGGAGTTGCTTTTTCTACTTGTTTAGCTACTTTAAGATTGTCAGACACAACTACGCCCAGGTCCCATTCTTCCTTTGTGGTCAGAAGTACCTCATCCCCTACACTGTACAGCTCCTTTGGATGTTTCTGGCCCAAATGCATGATCCTGCATTTTTTAGCATTAAATTGCAGCTGCCAAATTCTAGACCATTCTTCAAGCTTATCTAGATCCCTCCTCATGTTATCGACTCCTTCCTGGGTATCTGCTCTATTACAGATTTTGGTATCTTCTGCAAACAAGCAAACCTTACCCGACAGTCCTTTCACAATATCAATAACAAAGATGTTAAACAGAATCAGACCAAGGACAGATCCCTGCGGTACACCACTGGTAACCTCCTTCTACTCAGAGTGAGCTCCATTTACCTGTACCCACTGTTCCCTCTAAGCTGTGCGCATGTGCGCGCGCACACACCTCGCCGAGCAAGTGCACATACTTTACAACAGAGCGCAAAAAAAATTGCGGTTCTGATTCTGATAGAAAACAACACAGACATCTTAAAATTTAAAAGTTGTTATGTATTTACAGTTTTCACAAGTTCTACAATATTTTCTAGTGCAATCAATGTGGTGTACATAGTGTATTCTGATGTGTAGTCAAATTTTAAAGTATATAACTCGGAGTGTCGTTATGTGGCGCATAAAAATTTAACCTTCCTTCAAAAGCTGCACAGCTGATATTTTATGCGCACACAGCCTACAGAAAATTAGAGGGAACATTGTCGCCTCACACTCAACCAATTTCTCACCCAATCAGTCACTTTAGAGTCCATCCCTAGGGTGCTTAGTTTGTTTATTAGTTGCCTGTGCAGAACGGTATCAAAGGCTTTACTGAAATCTAAATACACCACATCTAGGGTTTTCCCTCGGTTCAACTCCCTGGTCACCAAGTCAAAGAAATTATATTTGTCTGACAAGATCTGCCTCTGGTGAATCCATGCTGCCTTGGATCCTGCAATCCACTTGACTCTTGAAGCCTCACTACTCTCTCCTTTAGTAGCCTTTCCAATAATTTACTAACCATAGAGATTAGACTAACCAGCCTGTGTTTCTCAATGTCATCCTTATGTTTGCTTTTGTGTAAAGGGACCACATGTGCCTTTCTCCAGTCCTCTGGCACCTCTCCTGACTCCAACGAGGCATTAAAAAGGTCAGACAATGGAGCTGCTAGAACGTCCCCAAGTTCCCTCAGTATTGTTGGATGTATCCCATCCAGACCCATGACTTTGTGTACTTTTAGTTTAGCTAGTTCCTCATGAACACAGTCTCCTGAAAATCATTCGAGATCCCCATCACTTCTGCTCCTATTTGTGGGTGTTTTCTGAGGTCCTGCTCCTGGCCCTTCATCTGTGAACATAGAACAGAAATACTTGTTAAGCAATTCCGCTTTATCCTTATCAGTTTCTGCATATTCCTCCCTTGCACCTTTGAGTCTGACAATACCACTTTTGCCCTTCCTCCTCTCACTAACATATCTGAAAAATGTCTCATCCCCACATTTTATTGCATAAGCTATTTCTTCTTCTTTTTGTACCTTTGTTTTCCTGACTACTTTGCTAGCTTCTCTAAGTTTTTCGAACTATAAATGCCTATCTTCTTCTCTCTGTGATCTCTTGTATTTCATGAAGGCCTCCCTCTTTTTCTTCACCTTTTCAGCTACTTCTTTTGAGAACCATAGTGGTCTCCTTTTCCTTTTACATTTATTTACTTTTCTAACAGAAAGGCTTGTTACCCTTAAAATATCCCCTTTCAGTTTTCCCCACTATTTTTCTACATCCCCAGCTGTTCCCATCCCACTAACGACTCTTTGAGATATTGTCCCATCTAGGCAAAGCTATTTGACTAAAGTCTAAGACCTTCACTTTTGAACAGATTTTATTAGCCCTAGTCCTAATAGATGATGAATCTGTGGATAGATGATGCTCTAATATACAGTGTTGCATAAAGATAGTTCAACAATTTTCTGGAGGCATTTCTAGCTACAACAAAGTTTTCTCTCTCTCTCTCTCTCTGTGAGTATGAACTTTGTTAGTTTTATCTTACAATGAACTTAATTAGGATGTGATCAACCAGGGCAGCACTGCATAACATATTGCATAGTTCCCAGACTGAGAGTTCAGTTGTGCTATCAAATATCTACCATTGGTAACATCTGATCTCAGAAAATGTGAGCTGTGCTTTGTTGTATTTTTGTTTTTTGTGTTAAGCCAGTGATCTGTGAAACTCCCTGTGGTAATTTCCACCGATTACACTGGCATCGGCTAATTAGGGAAAGAACTGATCGACTGTAGGTCCTCAGCCTCTCCATTCAGCCCACAAGGCCCTGGAGAATCCCTTAGAAATGTTCAAGTCTTGACATCATCATCTCCAATCTAGGAGCAGCAGGCAGTGCTGGAAGCTTTCTTGGTGGCTTGGCTAGGGAATGACTGGAGTCGTAACTGTACTCAGAAACAGATGATCCAATAGGTCAACAATATGTACAGTATCATGGTGATCTCTTATGCATTTTCTATTATTCTTGTTTCGTTGCTAAGGAAGGGCTATGACACACTCTTGTCAAGTTATTGAGAGGTTAAATCTAGGGAGAAGCTGTGGGTTTGCGTATTTAAAACTAAAAGCAGTAAAACCTAAAATCAAAGGAATTTGGAGCTGATATGTGACTTTAGGACTTCTCCAACAGTGCAGGACAGTAGTGATAAGAGAAAGAAAGTGTCATCAAGTCGCATGCTAAACAGCTTGATTATCGGCATGGCAGGAACTGAGTCATTAGTTTGCTTTTCATGTTGTCACAGTTTTAAAAATCTACTGTGTATTTATAACTAATTGTTCTTTCCATGATATCCCATTATGGAAAACTATGGTGTATTGTTTAAAGTTCTCTGCCAAGTACTGTACTAAAAATCATTCTGCACTGATGACCTCATCGTGCTGATAATATCATTGTTAGCCATGCTGCATCTCTGACCCTGGGAATCATTATCCAGCCTGAGGCCAGAAAGGTAGCCTAAAAAAGCTTTTGCAGAAGACTGGCGAATTTTAAAACACTTGCTAATCAGAGTTTGAATAGAGGACATTTGGGAGACTGAAAAGAGCAAACTGAGTAATAGCAAGCTATGGAATGCATTAGCTACCTCATTAGACTATGCATGGACTTGGTCATTTCTTTTCAGAGATACAAAGTCACTTGGATGATATTATACCATTAAACAAAAGAAAGGGAAACGACAATCAATAGGTGTGGGCTGTGACATCAGCATGAACTAATGGCAAGAGGCCAAAATTGGGTTATGCATGAATCTCAACACTGCCTCATTTGCACGGTCCTCATTTGCCTTGGTCCAATGGATTCAATGAAAAAAAAAAAGATCCTTAAGTCTGTCCTCATATGCTTTATAATGAAGACCACTAACCATTTTAGTAGCCACCCCCTGTACTGACTCCAGCCTGTTTATATCCTTTTGAAGGTATGGTCTCCAGAATTGCACACAATACTCCAAATGAGGTCTCACCAAAGACTTACATAGAGGCACTATGACCCCCTTTCTTCTGCCGGCCATTCCTCTCCCTATGCACCCAAGCATCCTTCTAGCTTTTGCTGTCACCTTTTCTACCTGTTTAGCTACTTTAAGTTCATCGGACACAACCACGCCTAGGTCCTGCTCTTCTTTAGTGGACAAAAGTACTTCACCCCCTATACTATATTGCTCCCTTGGATTGCTGCAGCCAAAATGCATGACCTTGCATTTTTTAACATTAAATCTCAGCTGCCAAATTCTAGACCATTCTTCAAGCTTAGCTAGATCCCTCCTCATGTTATCTACACCTTCCTGGGTGTCTACTCTATTGCAGATTTTGGTATCATCCGCAAAGAGGCAAACCTTACCCTTCCGCTATATCACTAACAAAGATGTTAGTGATATAGCTGTTCTTCTCTTTCTTCCTTGTCGCTTTGCTTAAAAGTGTTGGGCCCAATATTTATTAGATTCGCAGCATCCACAGACGGTATCAACCCTGCAATCCTGCTATTCAGCAGCACTAATCAGATGGTGCTGCTGAATATCACCACAGACTGCAGTAGAGACGCCTAGTTAGTTCCAGGCGCAGCTGGGGTAGTCCTATCCAGTTAGCAGAGACATTAGGGCAGGTCAATGACTGTCCTAACTTTACGTGGTTTTGAATCTGGTTAGCATCTGAATAACCAAACAGTAAAACGTCTGGCCTGCAAACCCAGACATTCTGTGTCAGGCTCTGGCACTGAATACCTGGGTTTAGTTAGAACAGCAGCGGCCAGGCGTTTTAAAGATGCTGCCGCTGAACAGCGACCCAGTACGATTTAGCTCACACTCTTCTCTATCTGCATTTGAACTGCTTGTTCAGTCTACTAGCTTATTATATGGCCATAGCTGATCTGAGGTGTAAAATGTTGGAGGGTCTGCGAACAGTAATTAAGTGTCTGACAAAGAGGACTGGAAGTAATTCCTTTGAAAAAAAATAGGATATGACTTTATATCATAGGAGGTCCTAGCACTACTGGACATATACTATATGTAAGAAGTATTAAATCTTAGGAACTCAGACTGAGAAAATCGCGATGGAAGTTGGGTGAGTACAAGAATATTGCACAAAGAATAAAAACTAAAGGCACGCTTGTAATGTGCTTATGGCATGTTGAAGCATTTGCTCCAGCCTCTGCATATGGGTTCAATTCAGTTTGGAGTCGCACGGGAAATGATTCTGGTGGGTTTAGATGCTGGTGGGCAGTAATCCATTGAACAAGTATGTGATTCTTTGAAAAGGAGGTGGAAGGCCATTGCTAGTGTGAAATTCTTTCTAAAGCTGATCAGGTTCTAAAAGGTGAGCGTTTTGGATTTCTTCCTCATTGTTGAAGTAAGTATTATGATCAAATTCAGTTTTTTTCTGATGAAAAACAGTCAAGCTAATTCAAAGAAAAACAGCAACCTAAAATAGTGACTCATTAATGTAAAGTGAGTTTCAAGGAATTACTCTGTTAAGAGGGAAAAGTGGGAAAAGGAATACAAAATTGAATCGTGCCCTGTGGTTGATTTGAGAGGGCAGCTGAGTTGGATTTGGAATCTAACCAGAACACTGGCTCAAGTTTCACCTGTAAAAGCCCTGTAGATGTTCAGTTTTCATTATCCACAACCATACAAAAAATTCATTCTACTCTATTTTCCCAGTTCTGCTAAGTATGCATGAATGCTGGAGGACAGTATTACATATCTTTGGAATCAGTGCAAATGGCAATTTTTTTAATTAAATGAATTGTTCTGTGCTGACTGCAGCAATTACTCTGTTGATTTCAAGGAAGAGGTCCCTTACTTTTCAGCAGACATAAATACTGTAGACACTGCACTGGAGACATTAGGTGCACAGTAGGCATGTTCGGGCTACATTGAGCCGTAGGCTTAAGTCTCTAGAGACTCGCATTTTTGTTTTTTTCATTTACAAGTTTTAATCCTTTCTAGTACTGCCTGGGGTTGAAATTTAAGCTTCCTCAAGATGACACTGCAACGCTTGACACCCAAGAGAGCCTATTTATATCACGTTTCTATTTGAACTGCACTTCTTATAATAAATTCTCCACTAGCCCCAAGTGGTCACTAAGGCCAGATCAGCCAACACATGTGAAGGCATATTTTAGATATGACATGAAGATCAGAATTGAGACGCTGAGATCAGGATATACTCAATTCTGATGGTATTTTAGGAACAGCTCTGCTAGATGGGGAGCCGTTTCTAAAATACACATCCACGTGCATTGGGAGGGGCCATTTCTGAAAACCATTGACAGGACAAATCCGTGAGCTTACACATGTGAGTGCTGCATTTCAGAAAGAACACGCAGAAGTGTTGGCATTCGCACATGTATTGTATCTCAGCCATCCTGCAAATGCTCATTTACTTACAGAGGATTTTATCTTGACCCCATTTCAGCTCTGAGGGAGAAATAAATATTGGGGGATTAAAGGAGATATCCTCCTTTATCCCTCATGTGAAAGGATAGTCACAACAAGCACTTTTAAAATGCCTGTTTGTATCTGGGAGCAGGTGTACTTCCGAACGTGTCCGATTTTTGGCTTGCACATGCAGGTTTTGGTCCTGCCGAGTGACACGCCCCCATATACTGTGGACAGGGTAGGCCCGATATTGAGTTAGGATGGCTAGGTGTGAGTACAGCGCCTAGCTGTCGCTGCTGTCCTCTAACTATGCATATTCGATGCCCTGAAGCCACAGAGGCTAACTGGGTAGCGGCGATATTGTACTGCCCGGTTAGCTTCTATGGGTAAAGATGGGCCAGCTTTTGCAGCACCTGTCTTTTACCCATAGAAACTAACCGGGTAGTGGTGCAATATTGCCGCTACCTGCTTAGCCTCTGTCACCACTCGCAACATACCCCGATGCTAAGCGGTTAGCATCAGAGCATGTAGGGGAGAAGATCAGGGATATTCAGCGGCACTAAAAGTGTTATTGCCATTGAATATTCTGCTGAGCGGCACTTACAAGATTTACAGGACTGTAAATTGTGTAAATGCCTTTTGAGTAGCAGGTCCGGTATGCTCATCCACCTGTAAATGTCATTCACACTTGACTGCCACTTACACGTGTATATGGCCAATTATACATGTGTAAAATGTGAATAGCGCTTCTAAAATAACCCCTTTAATCTTTTATATTATATTTTCAAACTAAAGTGTAACTGTATTTCCCATTTTTCTCTACAGAACCTCAAAAACATTTTCTAAATTTTGATCAGATTTTCTCAGGCATTTAGTGGAAAACAGCAGACTGTCTGCCGTCACATTCAAGGGAATGTATCATATGGCAGATTACAAGTTCTTACTGATCTTTCTGAAAAAATATAAAGGGCTAGGTTGAAAGAAGACCAGAGATCCATCAAAATCATGGACAAGCAGGATGAGTCAGCCACACATGGGGGAAGAGGGTGTGTGTGATGTCATCCGACAGCACTATGGACGGAAAAGACTCCTCTGAGCATATGCCAGCCACCCCACCACAGTACCCTTCCCTTCCCACCTTCTGCTCTCCTCCATTTAATTTTGTTTTTTTCCTTATCAAAAAACCCATGCGTTTTCTTATTTTCATTTTCTTAATTCATTGTCTCTACCTCCTTATGCAGAAAATTCCAGAGTGATGGATGGCAGAAATCCAGCGGCTGCTTCTGCTGTGGCGATGCCGCATGGGTCAGAGAGAGCCCAAAGGGGGAATTGGCAGGCAGATTCCTGCCTCACTGGGTGCAGCAGCACTCCCTGGGCATGGTCCAGTCTCACTGATGCATATTGCAGAGATCGGACAGTGGTCCTATGGCCAGCTTGGATGGCGATGGCAGTAGCGCTGGTTCCTGGCAGGATGAGTCTCGCAAAAGCCTGAACACAGCCCCTTCCCTGTTTGACACCATGCTGCTGCTGTGGGAGTGACTCCCTGAGCAGAAGAACCAGCTCTCACTGCAGGCCATGACCAGAGGCTCACTAACTCAGGTAAGGTGCATGGCCCCAGTGGCGATGTACCCCTATGGAGCCCATAATTGGCAGATGCCTGTTAGGGCACAGCACCGATGGAGACACCAGGCGCTACCTCTGATCTTACCGCCACAGGACTGGCTGCCTTCCTGCCACCTCTGGGGATTCCCACAATGGTCCTCCCATGCTGAGCCTCTGTTCCAACTTCTCCAATTGCTCTGACTCGATCATCTTGGTGCGGAAGAGGCTTCCGGCATTCCGTTGGAGCTGCAGCTGCTGTGCAGAAACATGGCACGGACTTGATGGAGCACCTCTTTGCCCACTACTCCAATTGCTCAGTCACTGTAGCATGGAAAGGGCTCCTTGGATTCCACTGGAGCCACGGCTGCTATGTAGAAACATGGCACAAATGTGTAGGAGCACCCCTGCGCCATCACTTCTGGGCGATTGCCTTACCTGGCACCAATATACATGACATAATGATATGGAGAACCCCTGAACCATCATTTGTGCTACTTAGCTTCACCTGCCGCTGAGCCCCGATGCCCTTCCAATGCTGTTCAGAGTCATCTGAGGTCTTGCTGAAGGACCACAGGCATTGACAGCACCCAGCGGGGTGCTCCCAAGGAGGTTCAAGCACTGAGCATCGTGCATGTCAGCATGGGCCAGGACCTCAGGGCTCTTCCTCTGGGTGCCGTTGTGGTGGATTCCTGTGCAGCTTGGCCCTCTCTACCCTGTTGTTTGATGTCTTCAGACTTAATAGGGCAGTGGGCTGAGAATAAAAAAAATCAGGGTTAAGTTCCCACTGCTGCTGCCTTTGATTTTGGACAATTCACTTAACCCTCCTTTTCCTCTCACAGGCAAGGAGGTGTGGTTGAGGTTAGTCCGCTCACTACCCAATGCCCCTGCACCACATGATTTTCCAGAGTTTCAGCCACGTTTTGTTCCCATAGTCCAGAATCAGATCCAAATGGACCCATCTTGCTTGCAGCTGTCCAGACTGCCCGGACGTGCCCCTACCAGAATCAGACTCCACATCAACTAGCTCACTTTTGTCTACCTGTTTATTCACACCTTCAAAAAAATATAGCAGATTAGTAAGACAAGACTTTCCTTGTTTAAATCCATGTTGACTTTCTACGATTAAACCATGACTATCTACATGTTCAGTAATTTTATTCTTTAAATGGTTTGTATAATTTTGCCCAGTACTGACGTCAGGCTCACCGGTCTGTAGTTTCCCAGATCTCCCCTGAAACCCTTTTAAAAAATTGACGTTACATTGGCCATTCTCCAATCTTTCGGTATTACAGATGATTTTAATGGTAGTTCACAGATTACTAACAGTTGGTCTAAAATCTCATATTTCAATTCTTTCAACACCCTGGGATGTATACCATCCGGTCCAAGTGATTTGCTACTCTTCAGTTTATCAAATAGTTGCAATACATCTTCCCAATTTATAAATATTTCTTTCATTTCTTCCAATACATCACCTTTATATGCCATTTCAAGAACAGGTAATTTCCCTACATCTTCCTTCAGTAAAGACTGAAGCAAAGAATTCATTCAGTCTATCCGTTAAGGTCTTGTCCTCACTTAATGTCCCCTTTACCCCTCTATCATCCAGTGGTCCAGCTGACTCTCTCAAAGGCTTTTACAAATGTACTTGAAAAAGTCTTTATTATGGGGGTAATTCTGATCTGGATCAGACCTGTTAAATGCCAGGTTGCCGATGCAGAAGATAGAGCTCCTCACACATATAGGCAAGATTTGTGGGAGCTCTGTTGGTAGGCAGGAAGGGGTGGGCTGGAGGAGAGGTGAAGGCAGGAAGTGGATGGGAGCCTGACCCTGGACATACAGGGAGCCAATTCCAGGGTCAGGACTGTATGTTTGGGGTCGGCCATTTGCATGGGGGACTTATTCCACCTTGGAGGAGGAATAAGTCCTCCTAGACAGAGGAGGATGACAGATCAGGGGCCAAAAAGGAAGGTGAGGGGGTGCAGTGGGTTCCCTGCAGCCTGACCCTTACCATGGTGGCCCGATCAGAGGAAAAGAACTTTGCTGTGGCTGCCTCGGATTATGACTCCTGCATGGAGCTATGGTGCCATGGCAAAGGGACGTCAGGGCTCCACAGCTCCATGCTGGACTTCCGGGTGCCCAGAATCGGGGCACGGCCTGCACGTCCGGCCGGTTGCACCCGATTCTGATCCCTCTCCTTTTCTCTCTCTATACCCAGTCCCTTGGTGCCCTCATCTCTTCCCATTGCTTTCAATATCATTTTTATGTTGATGACTCTCAGATCTATCTATCTACACCTGACATCTCTCCTTTGCTCCAAACTCGTATATCTACTTGCTTATTTGAGCTCATTGCCTGGATGCCTCACCGCCACCTAAAATTGAATATGTCTAAAACTGAACTTCTTCCTTTCCCCCAAACCCTCCTCCCCCTTCCTCCTTTCTCTATCACTGTTGACAACACTCTTCTTCTTCCTGTTTCCTTGGCCCACAACCTTGGGGTCATCTTTGACTTCTCCCTCTCCTTCTCCACACATATTCAACATATAGCTAAAACCTGTCGTTTCTTTCTCTACATTAAAAAAAATTTTCCCTTCCTCTCTAACACATTACTAAGGTTCTTGTCCACTCTGGTCACCTCCCATCTTGACTATTGCAACCTCCTCCTTGCTGGTCTCCCTCAGTGTCATCTCTCTCCAATCTATCCAGAACTCTGTTGTGCAGCTAATCTTCCACCAGCCCTGATACACTCATATAACCCCTCTTCTAAAAGCACTTCACTGGCTCCACTTCTGTTTCCATATCCAATCTTCTCCTTCTGACATATAAATGCATTCACTCTACTGCCTCTCATTACCTTTCCTCTCTTCTCTCGCCCTTCATCCCTCCTTGTGAACTGTGCTCCTCCTCTGAATTTCTTCTCTCTATGCCCTTTTCTTCTGCAAGCTCTAGATTTTTATCTTTTCACCTTGCTGTTCTTTATGCATGGAACAAACTTCCTCTATCTTTATGACAAGTCTCCTCTCTCCCCCTCTTCAAATCTATGTTAAAGCCTACCTCTTTGAGGCCGCATTTGGATCCTAATGCCTCGTTCTCCTTGTGTCTCTTCTCCTATTTGAACCCCACCTTGTTTCTCTTGTATTGTTCTGTCTGTCTTCATTAGATTGTAAGCTCTATGAGAAGGGACTGTCTTTTTCATACGTTTGTACAGTGCTGCATATGCCTTGTAGCATTATATAAATGATTAATAGTAGCAGTATTTGTAACCTTTAAACCATGCTGGCCGTTTTTTGGCCTTTCTTCCACTTTTCTTAAAGCATGGAATGCATCTGTTCTGGGCTTCCAAGATAGTATTTTTAAACAACGCCCATGCTTGATATAAATCTTTAACCTTTGCTGCTGCTCCTTTTAGTTTTTTCTTAACTATTTTCCTCATTTTATCATAGCTTCCCTTTTGAAAGTTAAAAGGCAATATTTTCCTTGCTGTCCTCCCTCCACTTATTAAATCAAATGTGATCATGCTGTGATCACTATTGCCAAGTGGCCCCAAAATCTTTTTCTCTTGCACCAGATCCTATGTTCCACTAAGAACTAGTTCCAAAATAGCTTCCCCTTTTGCCAATTCATGAAGCGGTTGCTCCAAGTAGCAGTCATTTATGTCATCTAGAAACTTTATCTCTCTAGCATGTCCTGCTGTGACATTGACCCAGTCGATATCAGAGTAACTGAAATCACCCATTCTTACTGTGTTGTAACGTTTGTTAGCTTCCCTGATTTTTTTCAGCATTTCATCATCCATCTGTTCATTCTGGCCTGGTGGTATGTAGTACACCCCCACTGTAATCACCTTCCCATTTTTACATGGAATTTCTATCCATAGAGATTCCACAGTGTATTTTGGTTCCTGCAACACTTTAATCATATGTGACTCAATGCTCTCTCTAACATAGAGCGCAACCCCTCCATCAATTTGATCTACCCTATCATTGTGATATAGTTTGTACCCAGCTATCAGTGTCTCATTGGTTGTCCTCCTTCCACCAGGTCTCTGAGATGCCAGTCATATCTAACCTTTCCCTTAATGCTATATATTCTAGGTCTCCCATCTCATTTTCTAGACTTCTAGAATTTGCATACAGGCATTTTAGAGGTTTTATGTTATTCACATTAACCTGGTTACCAGTTGATAGGAGTAATTTGGAATCTTTCAGCTCTGTACTTAAGGGCGTCTGGGTTACGTTAATCTTTATTGGAACCTCTTTATTGGGATCTCCTAACATCCCTCTTTTACTAGTATCCTTCAAGGATACATCCTTCTGAACCATGCACTCTTGGGCAACTGTCGGCTTTCCCCTATTATTTAATTTAAAAGCTGCTCTGTTTCCTTTTTAAAGGTTAATGCCAGCGGCCTGGCTCCATCCTGGTTAAGATGGAGCCCATCCTTTTGGAAAAAACCCGCCCTTCCCCAGAATGTTGCCCATTTCCTAACAAATCCAAACCCCTCTACTTTGCACCATCATCTCATCCATGGTTTGAGATTCCGGAGCTCTGCCTGCCTTTTTGGTCCTGTATGTGGAATGGGAAGAATTTCTCAGAATTCTACCCTTATTTTCCCTTCAAATCTTGTCAATCTTTTAAAGAATTTCAAGGTGCGTCCCTGACAATTTTGATTGGGAATGGGATTGGGGCAGCATAGAAGGGAAAGGGCTGAGTATGAGAGTTCAAACTGCCTAGGGTCTAGCCAAGGTTTAATCCAGATCAGACTGTGGCGAAATCTGGGGTTTTGTTTAGGTTTGTTAGTCATTTTTTATGAAAGAATATATGCAGGACTGCCCTTGGATAGCTGACCCCCCCCCCCCCCCTCCATAGGTTTAGCATCTCTCGGGCTGAGAATGCACAAATTCAACATGGAGTAGGGCTTTAAACACAGGCTCATGTTCAAGAGCTGCCCCATTGCTCCCTCCAATATAAACTTCATGTTAGAGAGGGAGCGGGACTCAGCAGTGTTTGAGATCAGAAATGTGTTAAAAGGACCTGCATAGCTTTAACAGCAGCATCAAAGTGCTGCTTGCCTGCTCTTTGGAGCCATTCACTTGCCCCCCAAATTCTGCTTCACTTGACTAATGCCTAGCCCAGATACCCAAAGTATATGTTCCTTACAAGAAAACCTGAGTTAAACTAAAACACAAAACCAAACCAGAGCATGGGAAAAGTAATAGAGGAGGATAAGAGCATTGAGGGGATAATACTCTAAAACTTTTCCTGCATGTAAATCCTGTTTTACATGCAGAAAGGGGCTTTTATAAAATTGCACAATTGCATATGCGTGTGATTTGTGGGTAGGCATGCCTGTGGGTGTAGTTTGGGTGGAACAGAAGTGGAGTTGCAATGTACATGCATATTATAAAATATATGTGTAAAGGAAGCTTATCAGGACCCAGGAGATAGGGATAAAGAGAAGGAATTCACCCTTATCAAAGGACCTATTTTACAAGGTCAGAGACACAAAACTCCATTTACACCTAGAAAGCAGGTAATTCCTAGCTGCAATAGGTTGCAGAATGCCCCTAGTGGAGAAAAGGAGAGGGAATGCAGGCCCAGGGTAAGGAACCCTTACGTCACTGAATTCCCCAATCACTCAACTGCCCCGAGGCAGTTTGATCTCCAACACCTGAGAGGAGAAGGGGTGGGGCTGGAGCCTGAGAGGTTTAAGACTAGGTCAGATTATCCAGAGAGAGAGAGAGAGGAGTAGGAATGCTTACTGGAAGAGGAATGGAGCTGGAACAGTAAAAACAGCAGGAACAAGGAACACAAGTTGGAGGACAGGACGAGGAAGCTCAGGTGAATGGTGGCCAGAGCATGAGCGAGGAGAAGCTGGTAAAAGCCTTGACCCAGGTAGGAGCATTGGAAGCTTGTCTAATTCGGAGCACTACAGAGTTGCAAGAGACAGCTTTTGCCCTAAGGGAAGGCAGTCAGCTAAGCCCTCTGAACCAGAAACTAAGGTAGAGCCAATGCAACTGGGTGAACAAGACCTGGCTGTAGAAGAAGACTCATACATGGATTGCTCTTTATGCCAATCTTCAAATACAGAGGGTTTGGAAGGGAGTTAACCATAAGGAAAACCTCCAGAGTCTGGTAACCCTGAGAGCCTGTAGATAACTTGTGAAAGTCCTGTATTAAAGGAGAAATACTTTTGCTGAGCAAACTGCAGCTGTCTACTTACAACTTGTTAAACAGCTGCTAGCCAGTGCAGTGCACAGCCTGAAGCCGTGCTGTCGGTGAAAGTAAGGAAAGCTTTGATTTTGGTTTCACTACTCCTAAAAATCTTGCATAGAGAATTGTTTGCCTATGAAGAGTTTAACTTCTTGTTGAAAGTTTTCCTGTGCTTAAGGAGACAAACAGCCGGGAAGGGTTCTGGATTGAGAGAAAAGAAACCTGTTCTAGGAAAAGCTGTTTCTGTTTGTTTTAAAACAGCACTGCTAGCCATGTCTGGTAGCATTAGCTGTTGAAAGGACTTTTCTTTATGCTGAAGAAACGTTATGAGCTGTTTTGTTTTGAGTTCAGTTATATCCTGATGTATTTTTGAAAGAACCCTGGAGAAACAATCCAAAGGTGTTAATTTGTGAGCTTAGCGTTTTCCCCATAAATACATTTCTGTCAAAAGCCTTACCACTCAAAGCCAACTACAAATGTTTTTTTTTTTTTTACCTGAAGCCAAGTACCTTCTGACTGGACTACATGTCCCATGAGGCATTACAAGGCAGCCAGTCAGGTAAAGGCTAAATGGTGAATCTCTCCTATGACAAGCACGCCCCTCCATACTATCTGTAAGGGGCTAAGGGCGTGACAGTACAAATTTACACCTCCCTTTGCACCCTATCGGGGCTGGTTTGGGGTGCCTGTTTCATAGGCATTTCTGTTTCCTTTATAAAATGGGCCTAAAATAGGCACTTTCTGGACTTCTCACATAGATGTCCTATTATAAAATTATCCCCCAAAGCAGTAAAGGTCCCTGGCTAGAATTGGGGGGGGAGGGGGGGGGTGGGGAAGGGAGAGTCCTGAATCATTGGATCTCACATTTTTCTTTCCTAGAAGAGGTTTGCCACTGAGAGGAAGCAGACCAGGATGTAATGCTTTTCCTGAGAACTGCTGTGCACTTCATCCTGTGTATATGCTTACAAAGGTGCAGTCTGCAGAAATATACACAGTATTGCAAATGTGGTATTACTAGAGACTTATACAGTGACGCTACAATCTCTTTTTTCCTGCCATTCCTCTCTCTGTGCACCCAAGAATCTTTTGGCCACTTTAAGATCTTTCAATACAATCACCCTGAGGTCCCGTTCTTCTTTTGTGAACTGAAGTACTTCACTCCCTATACTGTACTGCTCTTTTGGAATTTTGTATGGCCTTGCATTTTTTATATTTAAATTTTAACTTCCAAATTCTTGACCATTCTGCAAGCTTCGCTAGATCTCTACTCATGTACAAAGGATATAAAAAGACTGGAAACAGTTCAGAGGGAGGTGACCAAAATAATTTGGAGCTTGCATCAGAAGACTTATGAGAAGAGACCTAAGACCTAAATATGTACACTCTGGAAGAGAGGAAGGACAGGGGTGATATGATTCAGACCTTTAAATACTTAAAGAGTATTAATCAACAAACAAACCTCTTCCAAAGATGGGGAAGCTGTAAAACTAGAGGGTATAACATGAAGCTGCAAGGGTTAAACTGAAAGGCAATGTCAGGAAATACTTTTTCACCAAAAGGGTGGTGGATGCTTGGAATACCCTCCCGATGGAAGCGGTGGGGGCAAAGACAGTAACGGAATTCAAAATGGCATGGGACAGATACAGTGGATCCTTTCAGAGCAACAGGATAAAATAAAAAAAACATAACTATCTCTTTTATCTCAACAAATAGGGATGACCTACACGGAGCAGTGGGTACACCCCTAAACAAAGGCATGGGAAGGTGTGACCTTCATAGAAAGGCAGGTGCACCTACTCTTGCTGCCTTGCTGGGCAGATTAAATGGACCATACTGGTCTTTATCTGCTGTCATATACTATGTTACTATGTTATCTACACCTTTCAGATTTTGATATCTTCCCCTTTTGTAGATTTTGGTATCATCCCCAAAGAGGCATATGTTTCTGAGAGACCTTCCACCATATCACTTACAAAAATGTTAAAAAACAGGACCAAGGTCCAATAATACCTTTATCTTCAGAAAGAACTCCATTTAATACTATCCTCTGCTCCCACTAATTCAGTCAGTCACTTTAGAGTCTTTCTCAAAAGTACTCAGTTTATACAGTAAGTTGCTGATGTGGAACGGTGTCAAAGGCCTTGAAGAAATCTAGGCATACCACATCTAGTGCTCTCCCCCGATCAAACTCTTTTGTTACCCAGTCAGCGCAATGAATCGGATTCATAAGAACATAAGATATGCCATACTAGGTCAGACCAAGGTCCATCGAGCCCAGCATCCTGTTTCCAAAAGTGGCCAATGTAGGTTATACGTACCTAGCAGTTTCCCCAAAAGACACAGGTTCCACAGTGCTTGTATTGGGTCAAGCAGTGATATCCTGGGTCCCTTATTAATAATGGTTTATTGTCCTTTCCTCCAGGAACTTGTCCAAACCTTTTTTAAACCCAGTTATACTAACAGCTTTTACTACATCCTCCAGTAACAAATTCATCTGACAAAACCTCTCTCATATCATATAATCCTTTAGATTTCAGAAACTGCATCAACCTCTGTTTTAGCAGCATTTCCATTAATTTACTCACTGCAAAAGTCAGACTAACTGGTGTATAGTTACCAGCCTCTTTCTTACTTCCACTTTTACCCCACATTTCCACTTCCACATTTGCCCATCTCTATCTTCCAGGATCATTACTGAATCATAAGAAACATTGAAAAGGTCAGCCAATGGAGCCACTAGTATTTGCCTAAGTTCTTTCAATACATTGAATCCTGTCTGGCCCCCATTACTTTGTCCACTTTTTGTTTTGCTAACTCCTTACAAACACAGTCTTTTGAAAATTGTTCAAGTTATATCTCGCTTCCTTTCCTATTTGTGTTTGTTTTCTGAGGTCCCATTCCTGGCCCTTCATCAGTGAAAACAGAACAAAAATACTTGCTAAGCAATTCCGCTTTTTCTTCATCAGCTTCTATATGTTCTTCCACATCACCCTTGAGTCTGATAATACCAGTCATGCACTTCCTCCTCTCACTAACATCTGAAAAATTTCTTGTCCCCCTATTTTACTTCATTGGCTATTTTTTCTTCCATTTTTATAGTTACTTTCCTCACTACTTTCATAGCTTCTCTTAGCTTTTTCCAAATATTGATGCTTGTCTTCCTCTTTCTGTCATCTCTTGCATTTTATAAAGGCCACCTTTTCAGCTACTTCTTTCAAGATCCATAGTGGCCTTCTTTTTCTTTTAAATGTATTTATTTTCCTAACAAAAAGATTTTTTTGCCCTTAAAAAACCCCTTTCATTTTTGCCCACTGCTTTTTTACACCCTCCAGTTGTTCCCTTCCTTCTAACAATTCCTTGAGGTCTTGTACCATCTTACATAAGAACATAAGCTATGCCATACTGGGTCAGACCAAGGTCCATCAAGCATAGTATCCTGTTTCCAGCATTGGCCAATCAAGGTCACAAGTACCTAGCAGTTTCCCCAAAGGACACTGGTTCCACAATGCTTGTATTGGGTCAAGCAGTGAGTATTCTGGGTCCCCTTTAATAATGGTTTATGGACCTTTCCTCCAGGAACTTGTCCAAAAGTTTTTTTAAACCCAACTACACTAACAGCTTTTACTATATCCTCCGGTACAGTTGAGTGAAAAAATATTTTCTCTTATTAGTCTTAAATAGATTACCCTGTAGCTTCATTGCATGTCTCCTAGTCTTTCTATATTTTGATGGTGTAAACAATCGATCTACGTTTACTTGTTCCACTCCATTCATATCTCCCTTCAGTTGTCTCTTTTCCAGGTTGAAGAGCTCTAACCTTTTTAGCCTCTCTTCATAGCGGTATCCTTCCATCCCCTTTACCATTTTGGTGGCTGTTCTCTGTACCTTTTCTAATAATGCTATATCCTTTTTTAAGATATGGTGACCAGAATTGCACACAATATTCAAGGTGCGGTCACACCATGAAACGATACAGAGGCATTATAATATCCTTTGTTTTATTCTCCATTCCTTGCCTTATGATACCTAGCATTCTATTTGCTCTCTTGGCCGCTGCTGCACACTGGGTGGAGGGTTTTAACATGTTATCCACAATGACGCCTAAATCTTTTTCCTTGGTGGTGGTTCCTAATGTGGAACCTTGCATCGTGTAACCATAGTTTGGGTTTTTCTTTCCTAGGTGTATAACTTTGCAGTTGTCAACAATAAAATTTCATCTGCCATTTGGATGCCCAGTCTTCCAATTTATCAAGATCCTCTTGCAATTTTCCACAATCCGCATGGGTTTTAATAACCTTAATAGTTTTGTGTCATCTGCAGATTTGAAAACCTCACTTGTTCCGATTTCCAGGTCATTTATGAATATGTTAAAAAGCAGCGGACCCAGCACAGATTTCTGGTATACTCCACTATTCACCTTTCTCCGTTGGGAAAATTGCCCATTTAGCCCTACCCTCTGCTTTCTATCCTTTAACCAGTTTCTGATCCACAATAGTACACTTCCTCGTATTCCATGACTTTTTAATTTTGCCGAAAGTCTCTGAGGGACCTTGTCAAAGGCTTTCTGAAAGTCCAGATACACTATATCAGCCGACTCACCTTTGTCTACCTGTTTATTCAAACCTTCAAAAAAACATAAGAGATTAGTAAGACAAGACCTTCCTTGGCTAAAGCCATGTTGGATGTCTCCCATTAAGCCATGACTATCTACATGTTCAGTAATTTTGTTCTTTATGATGGTTTCTACCATTTTTCTCAAGCACTGATGTCAGGCTCACTTGTCTGTAGTTTCCCAGATAACCCCTGGCAAAGTTAGTTTTCCTAAAGTCTAGGGCCCTCACTTTTGAATGGAGTTTATCAGCCCTAGTCCTAATACTGAACCACACCATCAAAGTGATCAGTAGATGAAAGATGATCACTCATTATAACATCAGAAACACTCTCCCCAATGTAAAGCACCAGGTCCAGTATGGCCCCCCTCACATGTAGGTATCTTTTAGACCTCTAGCCCCCCCCTCAAGATTTTGATAATTAAACTCAATCATAATGATAGCAACACCATCCCTCCCAGAAAATCCTACAAAAGCACATATTTGGACATAATTGTTTAAAATATTAAAATTTGTTTTGAAAATATATACATAATATAGGAAATTTCCAGATGGCACTAGCTGCAAATTGCCCATTCTTTCTGTGGGTAAAGGTAAGCATTGATGAGCTTTGTGTTCTTGCTAGGATCCATTGCTTTGCTTTCATTGTAGCTGTTCTTTGCTGCTCCCCAGAATCTGTTCTACTGAGACGGCTCTTGCCAAAGTCTCCAACAACTTATTCCTCGCCAAATCCAAGGGCCTTCACTGGGTCCTCATCTTTCTTGATATTTCTGCCGCTTTTGATACTGCTGATCACCATTTTCTCCTCATTACCCTATCCTTGCTTGGATTTAGAGGTTCTGTCCTGTCCTGGTTTTCTTTCTATCTGTCCCACCATACTTTTAGTACATGTTCTGGTGGATCCTCCTCTACTGCTCTCCCGCTTTCAGTCATTATACACCAGGACTCTGTCTTGGGACCTCTCTTTTTCTCTGTCTACACTCAGTCCCTTGGTGCATTCATCTCCTTCCATGGCTTTCAGTACCATCTTTCTGCATCTAAAATCTCTCTGGGAATCCAGGCCCAGATCTCTGCCTGCTTATCTGACATTAGTGCTTGGATGCCTCACCACCATCTGAAACTGAACATGGCCACAACTGAGCTTCTTATCTTTCCCCTTAAGTCCACATCCCCCCTTCCTCCTTTCTCTAGTTCTATGGATAACACTCTACTCCTCCCTGTGTTCTCGGCTCGCAACCTTGGGGTCATCTTTGATTCCTTCCTCACCTGCTCCACACATATCCAAAAGAGAGCTCAAAACTGTTGCTTCTTTCCCTATAGGAGTGGAGGAGTGGTCTAGTGGTTGGGGCAAGGTACTTCAGGCCAGAAGGTCGGGGGTTCAAATCCCACTAGAGGACAGCAACCTTGGGCCGGAAGGACTGGGGTTTCTAGTCCCACAGGTGCTCCTTGTGGTCTTGGGCAAGCCACTTAACCCTCCATAGCCCATGTTCCCTGTAAAATAGTTCTCTGTGTGCTGTGCTTTCCTGTCTAATCAATGTGTTTATACCTCAAAAATTTCCTGTCATGATTTGACAATTTCCAATCTGTAATCAAACCGCTGCTGATCGCTGGAAGTAGTGGTATACAAATGTATACTAAATAAATAAAATAAATAAATAACATTGACAAAATTCATCCCTTCCTTTCTGAACATACTACTAAGACTCTTATCCATTCTCTAGTCACCTCCCATCTAGACTATTGCAACCTCCTCTTTGCTGGTCTGCCTATGAACCATCTCTCCCCCCTTCAATCTGTTCAAAACTCTAATCTTCCACCAGTGTTGCTGTGGTCATGTCACCCCTCTTCTCAAGTCACTTCATTGGCTCCCTATCAGTTTCCACATGCAGTTCAAACTTCTATTACTGACCTATAAGTGCCTTCATTTAGCTGCTCCTCACTACCTTCCTCACCTGCTCCACATATATCCAAAAGAGAGCTCAAAACTGAATAGCCTGTACATAGTTTCCCCAGTTAGTCAAGTTGTAGCCCCTGTTCTTTGTAAGTACAGTGCAGACGCCGCCGCACCGCACTGTACAAATCTGTTTTAACTGTAAATGGAGCTGATTTTAAAGAGCGCGGTATAAAAAACCCCTCAAATAAATAAATAAATAAATAAATAAATACCTTTCCTCTTTTATCTCTCCCTAACCTGTCCTCAGGAACTCTGATCTTCTGCTAGATCCCTTCTATCTATGCTCTTATCTTCCACTGCCAATCCCAGACTTCGATCTTTCTACCTTGCTGCTTCTGATGCCTGGAACAAACTGTCTGTATGCCAGACTCCATCAGTGGCCCTGTTCAAATCCAGGCTAAAAACTCACTTCTTTGAGGATGCTTTTGGTTCTTGATTCCCCCTAGTATCCTGTTAACCTCCTATGTGTTTTCTTACCATTTCCCTAGATATATCTTAGTCCCCAGTTGTGTTGTCTGTCTTGACTAGATTGTAAGCTCTGATGAGCAGTGACTGTCTCTTACATGTCTGTGCAGCGCTGCGTACATCTTCTAGCGCTATACAAATGCTCAGTAGTAGTAGTAACTTAGGGAAGTTCTAGCAGCTCCACTGTCTGACCTTTTCTTTAGAGTCAGTAGTCATCCCAGGAGACTGAAGATAGGTGCATGTGACCTTTTTACACAAAAGCAGAGGTAAGGATGATATTGGGAACCACAGGCCAGCTAGTCTGACCTCTGCAATAAGTAAATTAATGAAAACAATGCTAATCCCCCATCATACCTTAACTCCCTTATCAGCTTACCTGAAAACACAAGAACCAGAAGAAATTATTCCCAAAACACATATGCAATACCCACCCACATCCGAAACACAAATCAAACCACCAGAGCCTTTACATACATTGCACCGACACTCTGGAATGCTGTTCCAGACAATTTAAGAGCAATGTAAGAGCAAACAAATGACCTACAATCGTTCCAAAAAGAACTCAAGACACACCTGTTTATTGAATATTATGTTATCTCCTCCGACAATCCACAATCTCATATAACCTAAATGGATATTACTGGCTCCTGACATATAATCTACATAGATATACCGACCCCTTACCCCTATCAATGTCAACTTGTAGACAAGCATAGACAAGCGAACACCCAACGCACCACGGTCTACTCAACTGTACATAGTTGTTGTAATATAGTTTTTGTCATTACCCATTGTTAGTTATTGAGTTTCATTATTGTTCAATGTACATTCATTGTTATGTTCTCTGTAAACCACCGCTGATCACTGGAAGAGGCGGTATATAAAAACTTTTAAATAAATGAAATCATAAATAAATAAAACACAGGATAGTGAGATTTCTAAAATCCAGTGATTTTCAGGATTAGAGGCAGCATGATTTAAGTGGAGGCAGGTCTTATCAAACAAATCTAATTAATTTCTTTGACTGCGCAACCAAAGAGTTGACTGAGAGCCCTAGATGTGGTGTATTTCAGTAAAGCCTTTGCAATGTTCCACATAAGGGACTTATAAATAAATTGAGCACCCTAGGGATGGACCCTAAAGTGAATGATTGAATTAGAAATTGTTTTGAATGTGAGGCAACAAAGGGTACAGGTAAATGGAGCTCATTCTGAGGAGAAGGATGTTACCAGTGGTGTGCTGCAGAGATCTGTCCTTCATCTGATTCTTTTTAACATTTTTGTAAGTGATGTTGCGGAAGGTCTGTTGGGTAAGGTTTGCCACTTTGATGATGATATCAAAATTTTCAGTAGAGTAGGCACCCAGGATGGATTAGATAATATGAAAAGGGATCTAGTGAAGACTGAAGAATGGTTGCGAATTTGGCAGCTGAGATTTAATGCAAAAAAATGCAAGATCATGCATTTAGAAACATAGAAACATGACGGCAGAAAAAGGGCACAAGGCCTATCTACACTGCCCTTCATATCAATTATAATAGTCCCCTTTTTATCTTTAGAGATCCTGTGTGCTTGTCCCCTGTTTTTTTAAATTCAGATATTCTACCACCTCCACTGTGAGACTATTCCAGCTATCTAACACTCTTTCTGTAAAGAAATATTTCTGAGTCTATCCCCTTTCACCTTCATCCTATCTCCCCTCATAGTAGAGCTTGCTTTCAATCGAAAGAGACTCTCCTCCTGTGCATTTATGCCACAGAAGTATTTAAGCATATCTATCATATCTCCTCTATTCCACCTTTCCTCTAAAGTATACATATCAAGATCTTTAAGTCTGTCCTCATCTGCTTTATAAAGACGACGACTAACCATTTTAGTAGCAGCTGTCTACACCGACTCCAACCTGTTTATATTCTTTTGAAGGTGTGGTCTTCAGAATTGCACACAATACCCCAAATGGGGTTGCACCAGAGACTTATACAGAGGCACTATCACCTCCTTTTGTCTGCTGGCCATTCGTCTCCCTATGTACCCAAATAACCTTCTGGCTTTCGCTGTTACCTTTTCTACGTGTTTAGCTACTTTAAGATCATCAGACACAATCACGCCCAGGTCCCACTCTTCTTTTGTGGACTGAAGTACTTCACCCCCTATACTATATAGCTCCCTTTGATTGCTGCAGCCCAAATGCACGACCTTGCAATTTTTAACATTAAATCTCAACTGTCAAATTCTAGACCATTCTTCAAGCTTAGCTAGATCCATCTTCATGTTATCTACACCTTTCTGGGTATCTACTCTATTGTAGAGTTTGGTATCATCCACAAAGAGGCAAACCTTACCCGACAGCCCTTCTGCTATTTCACTAAAAAAGATATTAAAAAGAATAGGACCAAGGACAGTTCCCTGTAGCACACCACTGGTAACCTTCTTCTCTTCTGAGTGAGCTCCATTTACCTGTACCTTTTGTTGCCTCCCTCTCAACCAATTTCTAACCCAATCAGTGACTTAAGGTCCATCCCTAAGGTGCTCGTTTTTTTATAAATCGCCTGTGTGGAACGGTATCAAGGCTATACTGAAATCTAAGTACACTATATCACTCCAACTCCCTGGTCAACCAGTCAAAGCAGGGGTGGGCAATTCCAGTCCTGGAGGGCCGCAGACCAGTCAGGTTTTCATGAATATGAATATACATGAGATCTATTTGCATCCACTGCCTTCCATTGTATGGAAATAGGTCCATGAATATTCATTAGGGACATCATGAAAACCTGACTGGTCTGCAGCCCTCCAGGACCGGAATTGCCCACCCCTAGAGTCAAAGAAATCAATCAGATTTGTCTGACAAGACCTGCCTCTGGTTAACCCATGCTTCCTCGGACCCTGCAATCTGTTGGACTCCAGAAACCTCACTATTCTCTCTTCTAGCAGTGCTTCCTGTAATTTACTCACCACAGAGGATAGACTAACCAACCTTACTTCCATTTTTGTATAAAGGGACCACATATGCCTTTGGGATCACTCTCGACTTCAAAGAAGCATTGAAAAGGTCAGTCATTGGAGCTGCTAGAATGTCCCCAAGTCCTTCAGTATTCTCAGATGTATGCCATCCAGCCTCATTGCTTTATCTACTTTTAGTTTAGCTAGTTCCTCATAAACACAGTCTTCTGAAAATTGTTCAAGCTCTCTGTAACTTCTGTTCCTATTTGTGAGGAGTTTCTGAGGTCCTGCTCCCGGCCATTCATCTAAGAACACAGAACAGAAATATTTGCTAAGCAATTCCACTTTATTCTTATCATCTTCTACATATTCCTCCCCTGCACCCTCGAGTCTGAGAATACCACTTTTGCCCTTCCTCCTCTCACTAGCATATCTAAAAAACGTCTTATCCCTCCATTTTATTGCATTGGCAATTTCTTTTTCATTTTGCATCGTTGCTTTCCTGACTACTTTGCTAGCTTCTCCAGGTTTTTCCAAATATAGATGCCTGTCTTTCTCGCTCTGTGATCTTTTGTATTTCATGAAGGTCTCCCTCTTTTTCTTCACCTTTTCAGCTACTTATTTTGAGAACCATAGTGGCCTCCTTTTCCTTTTACATTTATCTACCTTTCTAACAAAAAGGCTTCCTGCCCTTAAAATATCCCTTTTCAGTTTTGCCCACTGTTTTTCTACATCCCCCAGCTGTTCCCATCCTGCTAACGACTTCTCAAGGTATTGTCCCATCTTGGCAAAGTTAATTTTCCTAAAGTCTAAGCCCCTCACTTTTGAATATATTTATCAACCCCAGTCCTAATACCGAACCACACCATCTGGTGATCACTAGATGCGAGATGATCTCCCACTATAACATCAGAAATACTTTCCCCATTGGTAAGCATCAAGTCTATTATGGCCTCTTCAAGTGTAGTTTCTGTTACCAGTTGCCTGAATAGTTCTCCCTATAGAGATTACAGGATCTCCTTATTTCTAGATGATACTGCAGCAGGGATGTGCCAATCAACATTCGGCATATTGAAGTTACCTATCAATAGCACTTCTCCTTTCATGGCAATGCTGCATATGTCTTCTATTAAATTTCTATCCACTTCATCTCCCTGTGAGGAAGATCTGCCTATCACTCATTTCCCTTTCCCTCTTTCTAGTTTAACCCACGATGCCTCCTCTATCACTTTTAAGTCCTGCAATTCTATAGCTTTAATATTAATTTTTACATATAGTGCCACTCCTTCTCCCCCTCTTCCTACCTTGTCCTTTCTGAATATAGCCCAGTATAATTAAATCCCAGTAATGCTCCCCCTTCCTCCCAGAGCCCGCCTCTTTCCATCGGGGCCCAATGGCATAAAAACCGCCGTTGCCAGGGCGCGCCCGCGCCTTGCGGGCCCGCGCCTGAGGGCCTCGCCAGAGGGCCCTTTGGCGTGGCCCTTAGGCGTTGGTCCGTGGCATCTGTTCCTGGAGTCCTTGATGAAGTATGGATGCCCTTCCATGTATCAGGGTAATGTGCTGTGCCATGTCCTTCTCTTCCTTTTGTCTGTTTGACTGTCTCTGTCCTCTACTCTGTCCTATCTTATAAATGGCGTTCCTTTCTTGTTTCCCTAAATGATGTAATATTGTAAACCGCTCTATGCCTTCGGGTCTGAGCGGTATATCAAATTCCAATAAACATAAACATAAACATAAACATGAATCATGTCTCCGTAACCACCAGTAAATCCAAGTCAGCCTCTTCCATTAAAGCCTCAACATATGGGATCTTATTTCCCATACTACGAGCATTTGTACACACTGCTTTTTGGGCTGCAAAAATGCAAGGGAGCAGTATAGTATAGGGGGTAAAGTTTTCCTGTCCAGAAAAGAAGAACGGGACCTGGGTGTGATTTTTTCTGCTGATATTACAGTGGCTAAACAGGTAGAAAAGGTGATGGTGAAAGCTAGAAGGCGGCTTGGATGCCTAGGGAGAGGAATGGCCTGAAGGAAGAAGGAGGTGATAGTGACTCTGGTCTTTGGTGAGACCTTATTTGGAGTATTGTGTGCAATTCTGGAGACCACATCTTCAAAAGGATATAAACAGGATGGAGTCGGTGCAGAGGATGGCTACCAAAATGGTCACTGGGCTTCATCATAAGATATATGGGTACAAACATAAAGATCTCAAAATGTATATTTTGGAGGAAAGGCGAGAGAGGGAAGATATGATGGAACATTTAAATACCTCTTTGGCATAAACATTTAACTAGATTGTAAGCTCTGATGAGCAGGGACCGTCCTTAACTTGTCTCTGTACATTGCCGCATACACTTTGTAGCACTATATAAATGATCAGTAGTGGTAGCAGTTGCAGTAATACATGAGAAAAGCCTCTTTCAGTTGAAAGAAAGCTCTGCAACGAGGGGGCATATGTGAAGATGGAAGGAGATGGACTCAGGAGTAACATGCAGAAATATTTCTTTACGGAAAGAGTGGTAGATGCATGGAATAGTCTCCCAGTAGAGGTAGCAGAGATGAGGACTAAAGCTGAATACAAGAAAGCATGGGATGGGGAGAGAGAAGCCTCATTCGTGGTGCAGCTGTTCCCTGCCTTCGGCGCATTAGCTTGATGTCTACAACTTGGCTATATAATATTGGCCCTTGCCGTGAGAAAGTGGGAGAGGGGAGCCTTGTTCATGGTGCAGCTGTTCCCTATCTGCAGGCGCCTTTTGTGCATTAGAGTGATATCTACAATTGGGCTATATAACATTGGTCCTTAGCATGGGACATGGTGACGTTCCTGTAGTCGTGTGCCCAAAGGGGCAGGGCGTTCCCAAAAGGGCAGGCCATGCCCCTTCGGTGCACTAAGGAGCAGGAGCAGGGGAGTTTGGCTGGATGAGGATGGGGAAAAGAGAGAAGAAAATTGCATCTACTACTTCAATAGTTAAATTGTCTAATTTTTGAAGGCCCTATTAATAAGCACCTGGTGTCAACCATAATGGAAGATACTTCCTTGTCTCGTCCTGTAAATGTAAGTTGCAACTCACTTTCTGTTCTTTCTCCTATTGTGGAAGGAACCCAACCCCTTCTGCCTAACCTTTGAACTTAGAAAAATGGGCAAGTTTCCCCTGTAAAGGTTTTCCTTCCAGCTCGTCTCCGGTGCCCTCTCATTCTCTGTCCGGTCCACAACCGGGTGTCAAGCCTATGGTCCTTTTGCTTAGGGTATTGCAGATTCCAACATCCCAGTGAGGGGAGTCATTAGGAAGATCGAACTGCCAGGGTTATTCCCCTGAAAGACATTTGGTCTGTAGTGACTTGAACGGAGACAGTTTTGATGGGCCCCTCTGCCAATCCCGACTAACTTACCCGCATGTTGTACAGGGAGGTTAGATGGGGGCAGGAAAGGGGCATTGCGGGGGCAGAGTTAGAGCAGGCAGTGAGCAGTCTGCGGCCCCAGATGTACAGGGCCAATTCCAATGTCAGCTCTGTACGTCTGGGGTTAGCTGCCTGAACAGGGAACTTATTCCACCTCTGAGGTGGAAGTGTTCCCCTAGATGGGTAGTTCTGGCAGGCATGGGGTGCAACAAAAGTGGGAGGGGGCAGAGGAGATTCCCTGCAGCCCGACCCTGGCCTTGGGAGGCCAGATCGGGGGTTGGGCTGCGAGGAATGAAACTTCTTTTCGGCGGTCGGGGATTGCGGCTCCTGAATGGAGCCGTGGTGCCATGGCAACCAGATGCCATGATGCCGCGGCTCTATTCAGGAGCCCTGACTGAGTTAGTCGGGTAAGGCCTGTATGTGCAGGCTGACCAGAATCGGGGTCCCAGCCTGCACGTACAGGCCTGAATGTGATTCTGACCTGCGGGGCTAGATGTGCCTCGTGGGATCAGAATCTCATCTAACTCTGTGCGTCCAGGACTGAATCGGGCCCTCTGTTGCTATATTTGCCGACCACAATAGTAGATTTGAAGTTATGAATGCCTAACTTGGTAAGCTTGATACTCAGATGAATACCGTGCAGTCCGCTTCAATGGCCTCGATTAAAGGCAGTTTATATTATCATAGACAAATGGAATTGTTAGAGAATGTTACTCGGGCATGGAATCTAAGGTGTCTTAATTTTACGATGACCCATTATTTTTCTCCACTAATTCTCTTTCACAAATATTTAGAAGTGTTGTTATTTACAGTAATGCATATCAGTAATATTTATTATTTTCCTTGAGGCAAGTGAACTGCAACGGTTGCTGAAGGAGAGCTAGACCACATTTCTAATGTGGAAAGTTTAGATTTATCTAATTTCTTGGAGTTATCATTTGATACTATAACCTCCTGTGCTACTCCTGTGGTCTCTTTTGTTACAGAAGTAGATAAAAGTATGTTTTTTCCTCCCTAAAAAAAGACTTGCTGTTTTGCGGTCAAAGAATTAATATCTTCCCAGATGTCTCTCGGTCCACTCAGAGGAGGTGTAAGGCCTTTCTGGAGCTGAAACCTTCAGTCTTGGCTCTGAGGGCCACCTTTTATCTGAAGTTTTCCTGTAAATGTGTTGTGATACCTCAAGGGAAGAGTTATTGTTTCTTTGACCATTCACATTTGGAAGATTTTCTGAAAGCTCATAGTCCTTAAATTTGGTTAGATGGATATTTATTTTGTGTTATTTTTTTATTAAGATCAGCTGCTATTTGTCTAATAAGGTGGATTTTTTCTGTTGTTAAATGGCTCTTCTTTCTCCATTAATGTGGTCTAGATGTGCAATAATGTGTTTATGTTTCTTGTGACAAGCTTATTTATAGAAGGACTTGGTTTGTAGTGAACATTCTTAGAGAATGACCATACGCATATTGAGCCTTTGGATTTCGGTATATTTAATAGAAGTTTCTCGTGCTATATAAATTGATTTACTTTATCTGATAACAAAATGAAACACCCATCCCAGGAAATAAATCACGACAGTAGGTGTTTTTCGGCAATCCTTTTGATGTACTGCAGTGAATCTATGCATCTGGTAAAGGAATGGGCCAAACCTTTCCTTCACTTTTGACACTGTAGCTGCAAAAAAGTTTCATCTTCATTAGAGGTGCAGATTTTTTAAAACCCGCAGAACAATGTTAATATGGGGCAGGGTGCATCAAGGATGAAAAAAGAAAATGTCTGTGAAAACACAGAAAAAAGATCATAGCTAAATAAATCCAGATGAAATGGAAAAAAAAATCCAGAGAAGTTATATTTAGCAGCAGAAGCATAAAATGCTGATAAATTGAGGAAATTTGGAAAGACTGAAAAGACATGTAAAAAAAGGGGTCTAGACGAGCTGTGTTCATGAAAGATTTGGATAAAACTACTTAGACATGCATGGAAGCCCCTACTTAAGGCACACTAACAACCTTTGCATTTTGGGACGCAGGGCTTGTCTATTAGAGAAGCTTGTTACTGTTGACACATCTTGCCCCCCTCTGGTTACATCGGTGAAATGTGGAAAAAGGCCAGTGTCAGAGACAGCAGGATTGAGAAGGGCCTATCATCATATTAGTTTAACTGTGAACAGTTGACTCAGACTCAGAAAGGTCAGATTTATTACAGTTCTGAATCACCGTGAAGCCTGTATGAACACGTATATTATAATTTTGTACTTCTGGGCATACATAAGAGGAGAAGCCAAGTGTTAAGAATGCACTGGTTTTCCCATCTTTCAGCAATTCATTGTTGGGTTTTTTCCACTAGTGCTTAAGTAGTTTGCAGCGTTTATTTCACTGTAAAGACTTAGGGAGGGTCATTTTCAAAGCCATTCCATAGATACAGTACGTCTAAAACTGCCTGCAGGATTTGCAGGTAAAGTTATGTGTATAGAGCCTGTGTGAATGAAAGCTTACCTGTTGTTTGAGGAAGTGGGTCCCCAAAGCAGGGTTGAGGCAGGATTTATACTTGTATGTATACTTTTGAATTTGAATTTTCCAAAGTATACACATATTTCATACACATAAAAATTTTGTCCACCAAACAGCAGGTGTAAATATGAGTATACTGTATAGTTATCCTGGGGTAATTTTCAAAATGAAAGTATATGCATACTTTTGCTTGGCAAATCTAGCAGATCATAAAAATGAATGACATACTTTTCATTAATGCAAGCAGTCATACAATTACCCCCTCTGTGTCTTCTCTAAAGGAGAAAAAAGCAATACATCTCTTGAAAGCAATCATCTTTAGGGAGAGAAGAAACTCATCTCAGGGTGTCTTGGTGTAACTGCAGTTCCTTGATTTTAACATTGCCACCAAATATTTAGCTTTTTCTTGCCTTCCCGGTAACCGTGGTAGATCGGACCCGGTATCCTACCCTTCCTGCCCAAGACACCCCCTTATTGCCACCCCTTTTCCCCACCCCAAACCCCCAACCTTCTTCTGCTTCTTTACAAATTACACATAGACTTCTTGATGGGAAGAACCAACTGGTCGCAGCTTTATTATATTATAAACAATTAACATTCCAAACCATAACAATCTTCTTAACAATCTCCTAAGAGCGGAGCAATGCATCACCAGCCATATAACTAGCAAAGTGACCTTGCCTCCGCTTCGGCCGTGTCCTGGCACCGGCCAACTTCCTACCGCCCTTTCCCCGACCTCGCCATGTGACTAGCAAAGGCCAGCAGGGCTTATCCGGGTCGGGGGCACCCCGCCCCCGCCCAAGTATGTCCTAAAGGCTCCGGACTCCGGAGGCCTCCGGGATCCCGCGTTGCCCCCCCCAACTGCGACACCCCCAGACAAACCATCCCTACATAGAGATAAACAAGAAAAAAGGGAGGGGGAGGGAGGGAAGGCGGCGCGCTGCACACCCGACGCTGGAAAGGAAGGAACCACCGCTCTCCTTTCCTTTAAAGCCTCGGGCATGCCGGGACCTTTTCATTGGCTCCGCTCCATGCCCTCGCGGAGCCAATGATTTTAAAAGACGCTGACAGCGTCCACCGCGTCGCTTTGCTTTGCCCCCCTTCTCCCCCCCCCTCGCCCCGAAGCAGGACGCCGGGCCCGGGCCGATCACCAGGTTACCGGCGTCCACCGGGACTGAGCCTGTGTACTTTCCATTTTAGCGCACAGCTTCTTAATATTGCTGAGGTCAATGGAATCCACCCAGAAGTTGCCACCCTGCGCCTCTGCCTGTGCCGCTCAACCAGCTTGCCATCTAGCACAAGAGTTGTTTATTTTATGCTTCCTTTATGCAATGCTACAATTTGCATCTGATACAATTTATTGTGGCTGTATAAATGCTAACAAAAAAAAACAGGTCGATATTCAAAATCACTTTTGCAGGCAGCAGCAACCCAGACCACATATGTGCTTTTTTTAAAAAAAAAAAAAAACAATTTCCAGGTGTAGAATGGATAGTTTACATCATTATATGGCCAAAATGGTCTGACCAAAAGGGAGGTGAGATTTGGAGCATTCTAAAGGCGATGACCTCTAACTTATACTTCCATGCAATGATTTCCAGCTGCTAAATATATTAAATTGATGACCGGCACAGCACTGATCTTGTGCCCATTATATTCTTTTGTCCCTCTGTCCTGTTATGTGGGTGTAGTTTCTTTCTAATCCTAAACTCATTTTGTAAACTGCTCTGATGTCCTCCTGATATATAGTAAGTATACAATGAAGAATAAATGAATAGCAGGAAAACCTTGAAATGTCTAATTTGGATGTTTGAAGTTATATGGGAATATTCAGAGGCACAGCCTAAATGGTAACAGCACTGAATCTAGGTATAATTTGAAAACATCTGGGTTAGACAGTCCAAATTATACACTCAGCACATGGCTGAATACTGACAATATAGTGCCATCCAGCCACTAGGCAGACTAGGGCAGCAGCCTCTTGGGGGCAGAAGAGAGCAGCTACGGCCAGAGTACAACAATGAGTTCTAACAGTCACGCAGACTCATCAATGTGCACTTTTATCCACTAGAAGCATGGGAAATGTGCAAATAGTCCATTTACCCTAGTTTCAAAACAAAGTTTAAAATTTAAAGCTATGGAGGGGAATTTTAGAAAGGCAGAGGGGGCCCCGCGGGACACTCCATTCTGCTGCTGCCGTGGCGGCAGCCAGCTTTTTTTTTTAATTGAAATTTTAAAAAAGCAGAATGTTCTTTGCGCGGGGCCCTGTTGCAAAAAACATTCTTGCTCAATGGACAGGCCAGCCCTGCAGACATGATTTCACAAACATGGACGAGCCCAATATGGACATCTCAGGGGTCATCTATATAGACATCTCCAGAATAGTATTTGAGAAGCTGTATATCTAGGGCTTGCCTAATGGTTAGAGCAGTGGGCTAGGAACAGGGAAGCCAGAGTACAAATCCTGCTGCTGATATCATTGAAATTGTGCTGTGTAGTGAGGATGAGGAAGTGTCTTCTCTATATCTTCTGAATGTTTTCCAGCCAAAACAAGCACTTTTCAGATGCCTTTTCGTGTCTGGAGCAGGTCTAAGCTTAGACACAAAGCGGGACATCGAGGTTCCTGGGAATGTCCCAGACACCCCCCTTCTTCAGACATGGCTTTTAAAATGGCTCTGGAGATATCTCTATGCCTGTTTTTGGACATCCAAAGCATCAGTGAATGCAAGCAACAATATCATACCAATATTATCATGAAATCATGAACAAACTAAAAGAACTATTTAGCATTGTACAGAACTCATCAGAGATATCACACAGCAAAATGTCCAGCATATACATCCTCAAGAAACTGCAAACTACATAATGAACAAAAACACCCATCTCACACAGAACTCATCTGCCTCAATGAATAACCTGACAATGCTGGAGCTCCAACGAACCTGGGAGGACTTCTCCATGCCTACAGTTCAGCAAATTGAACACATCTTGGATTCCCTGAACAAAACAACAACCTCACCATCCGACCCATGCCCAATGGCAAGGATCAAATCCTCAGAGGACCATTTCAGCCAATATCTCCACAAGATTGTGAAGAAGGCTCTTCAACAAAGATACATGCCACCATCCCTCAAACAAGCAATGATATAACCGATCCTTAAAAAGGCCACGCTAAATGCACCAGATCCAAAATCTTATCACCCCATCTCCAGCCTACCATTCATCGCAAAATCATCGAAAAGGCTGTACAAAAGCAACTGCAGGACTACATCGACCTGAACTCACCACTAGACACCCACCAACATGATTCAAGTCACAACATAACGTGGAAACACTGTTAACATCCCTCTTTGACAACCTCATAAAGGGCGTTGATAACATAAGGAATGGATTCCTTCTAATCTTCATTGACATTTCAGCTGCCTTTGATACAATATCCCACAACATAATGCTACAATGTCTCCAAGAGACTGGGTTATGCAACAACACTGTAAAATGGTTTAACTCATACTTAAACAACCGAACGCAGCAAGTCGAATGCGGCGACAAGCCAACATGGTTCTCCACCCCACAAGGCATCCCTCAGGGATCCACACTCTCATCTATACTCTTTAATGTAAACATACAGCCCATCTGCAACATCATCAAATGACACAAGATACATGTATGCAGATGATATCATAGTTTAAACCTCAATCGACCTACATGCACCTGACCTAATGCCTATAACCAGATGCCTTGAAGACATGAACATCTGACTCACCAACAATAACCTGACGGTTACCTTCGACAAGACAGAAGCACTGTTCATCTCTAGAAATGCTACTTTCATCCCACCACAAACAATCATATCCTGAACAAGACAATAACAAGAAAGGATGAAGTGAGATACCTGGGCATCACCCTGGACAAGAACCTTAACCTCCAGACACACATCAGCAAAACTGCTGCAAAAGCTTACCACAGATTAAAGCTCATTAGGAGACTCAAACCAGTCCTAAGCCAGGATCATTTCCATTCAATGTGCTAGGCCATTATCACCCCGATACTGGACTACGTTAATTCACTATACCAAGGTCTCCCCAAGCAGGCCATCCACCCACTCCAACTGGCACAGAATATGGCAGCACAAATCATCACGGGAACTGCCAAAATGAGCACATCACATCTATACTCCAACAACTACACTGGTTGCCAATCCATGCCCCTGCAAGGTTCAAAATGACCTTAAACATCTTTAAAATCATTCATCACTGTTCAGCAGATGCGCTACAGAACATAATAATCAGAGACACCAACAGAAGACTCAGGAGAAGCAACAAGGAAAACATGTTCATCACACCCACAGGATATCATAGAACAAATCATACCATGTCCAGAAGAGCACCTTCGCTCTCGGCATCTGCTTTATGGAACTCTGTTCTCGAAGGAATGAGAGCCTTGAAAGACATCAAAAATTTCCGCAAGACACTCAAGACCTCGCTTCAGACGACTCATCAACTACACACACAATCATAAAAGAACTGCAAATAGTTTGTATATATGTATATAATTTTACCCTCCTCCTCCTACTCCCTCCCCTCTACCCCTCAACTGTTAAATGTACACTGACAAGTTATACTGTAAACCACTTTGATTGAAGGATAAGATGGTATATAAAACCGGGTAAATAAATAAATAAAAATGAATAGTGCTTCCAAAATGATCCCCATGATGTCCAAATATGTGTTTTTATAGGGTCGTTCTGATAGGGATGGTGTTGAGATAATTATGATTGGGTTCAATTGTTAAAATTTTGGGGGCTGCTAGGAGTCTAAAAGTTAATTGTGAGGGGGTGCCCTGCCTCTATAAGTTCTTGCTGGACAAAGTGAACTATCCAGGAAAAACCACCAAGAAGGACTAAGCCTGGCATGCAGGTTTCCCTTTTTGTAGAAGACTTCAACAGGTTACTCACACACACACAAAAAAATCAATTTTCCTCTCTGAATGAAGTTTCATTTACTGTGAGGTACTGAATGTATAAGGTGGTAAGCTTGTCAAATGCAACATTGATTATGTGAGAAATCTGAGGTAAAATTAAACCAACATTCAAAGTCTTGGCTTGCTCTTCCAAATGCACGACGTATGAAATAGAATTAAACTAAACGCAATGAAAATATTATTCCAGAGCAGTTTTCACACTTTTTTCCATGCTGTACAGACGCCAGCGACTGCTAGTTCTTTTTTTTTATCAGAATGTTTCTGGTCACCCTGATTGGTGAGTGGAGGCAGAAGATAATATAACACAGGTTTATTCAGCAGTTAAGTAAGGCCTGAGCATGTGCTTGAATGGACACAGGGATCTATTCACTAAAAACAAAAAGTTCTTTCCTTTATTGTGCCCTGCTGGTGAAATTCTCGGGGTCTCCATGGGATTTCTATGGGTAAGCCGGTGTTTACCCTCAGAAAAAATAAAACCCATTGAAAGCTGCCCCCCTGCTTCCGTGAAAAGAGGCAGCACAGAGGGCTGGTATTAGAGCGGGCTTAGTTTATAGGGTTTGACTCTATTTAATTGAACTTGCTAAACAGACCTGGATTTTAATCATGGGTGGTCCATGGGCAATGGGTGTGGGAATGGCCCTTCTCCTGAAATTACTGATTGCCCCTGCCCCAGATCCTTCCTCTTACCTTGTTACTGTGCTGAAGATTGCCCGGCAGCAGTTTGCTTTAGTAAGTAGCTTCTACATGGGGTCTTCTGCACTGGTGTGCTTATAGGCCTTGCTGTTCCCCGCTTCCTCCTCCAGTATGGGCTTCCTGTCATCATAAAAGACCACGTCAAGGGTGGGATATAGCGGGGTCTCTTAGAACGTAACTGCAGGAAGTTACATACTAAAGAAGAGGTTTTTTTGCAGGGTGGTTTTCAGCACAACTGTGCCGGAACCACATCAAGACATAGCAATGGCAGCAATGCTCTGGCACCTATCAAAATTTGGTGCTGGGGTATACCTAAGTTGTCTATTTCTAAATCTGGGCCTGCTGTGGATATGCCCAGGTCTGTGGATGTGCCCAGTCTGTCCTTCCATACGAACCACTAAGCTCTACATTCCCTTTTTTCCTTTAGAGGTCCTCTGTGTTTGTCTCATGCTTTCTTGAATTCAGATACAGTTTTTGTCTCTACTACCTCCACTGGGAGACTGTTCCACGCATCTACCACTCTTTCTGTAAAGAAATATTTCTGCAAATTACTCCTGAGTCTATCTCCTTTCACCTTCATCCTATGTCCCCTCATTGTAGAGCTTTCTTTCAGTTGAAAGAGTCTCTCCTCCTGTGCAGAGGCACAATCACCTCCTTTTTTCTGCTGGCCATTCCTCTCCCTGTGCACCCAAGAATCCGTCTGGCTTTCGCTGCCACCTTTTCTACCTGTTTAGCAATCTTAAGATCATCAAAAACAATAACCACTAGGTCCCACTCTTCTTTTGTGGATAGAAGCACTTCACCCCCTATTCCGTACCATTCCCTTGGATTTTTGCAGCCCAAATGCATGACCCTGCATTTTTTAGTGTTAAATCTCAGCTGCCAAAATTTCGCCCATTCTTCAAGCTTCACTAAATCCCTCCTCATGTTATCTACACCTTCCTAGGTATCTACTCTATTGCAGATTTTGGTATCATCCATAAAGAAGCAAACTTTATCAGATAGCTCTTCCGTAATATCTCTTACAAAAATGTTAAAAAGAACCAGAGTAAGGACAGATCCCTACAGCACACCACTGGTAACATCCTTCTCCTTAGAGTAAGTGTCATTTATCTGTACCCTTTGTCACCTCCCACTCAACCAACTTCCAACACAGTCAGTCATTTTAGGGTCCATCCTTAGGGTGCTCTATTTATTTATAAGTCTCCTGTGCAGAACAGTATCAAAGGCTTTATTGAAATCTAAGTACATCACATCTAAAGCTCTCCCTTGATCTAACTCTCTGATCGCTTAATCAAAGATATTCATGAGATTTGTCTGACAAGACCTGCCTCTGGTAAAACCATGCTGCCTTGAATTTTGCAATCCATTGGATTCCAAAAACCTCATTATCCTCTGTTTTAGCAGCCTTTTTATTAGTCTACTTACCACAGAGGTCAGACTAACTGGTCTGTAGGTCACAACCTCTTCCTTAGTTCTGCTTTTGTGTAAAGGGACCACGTATGCCTTTCTCCAGTCTTCTGGGACAGTGCCCAATTCTAAAGAAGCATTGAAAAAGTCAGACAGTAGAGCCTCTAGAACTTTCCTAAAATCCTTCAGCACTCTCAGATGTATCCCATCCGTCCCCATTGCTTTGTCTACTTTTAATTTAGCTAGCTATTCATGAACACAGTCTTCTGAAAACTGTTAAAGATCCAGTTCACTTCTGTTCCTATTTGTCGGTGTCTCCGAGGTCCTGCTCCTGGCCCTTCATCTGTGAAATTAGAACAGAATTATTTGTTAAGTAATTCTGCTTTATCTTAATCAGCTATTACATGTCCCTTCCCTTCACCCTTCAGTCTGACAATACTACTTTTCACTTCCTCATCTCACTAACATATCTGAAAAATGTTTTGTCTCCCCATTTTACAGCGTTGGCTATTTTTTCTTCCATTTGAATCTTTGTTTCCTGACTACTTTCCTAGCTTCTCTAAGCTTTTCAAAATTTGATGCTTGTATTCCTCTTTCTGTAATCTCTTCTATTTTATGAAGGCAACCCTCTTTCTTCACTCTTTCAGTTACTTCTTTTAGAACCATAATGGCCTTCTTTTGCTTTTACATTTACTTACTTTCCTCATAAAAGGGTTTGTTCCCCTTAAAATAGCCCCTTTCAGTTTCACCCACTGCTTTCTACATCTTCTAGCTCTTCCCATCCTGCTAACGACTGCTTGAGGTATTGTCCCATCATAGCAAAGTTAGCTTTCCTAAAGTCTAAAACCCTCACTATTGATTGGACTTTATCAGCCCTAGTGTTAATACTGAAGCACACTATCCAATGATTACTGAATGCCAGATGATCTCCCATTATAATGTCAGAAACACTTTTCTTATTCGTTAGCACCCGCGGTAATTATGCATACTGCTGGGGTGCGTTAGGATATTGTTCAGTGCAGTAATTGCCAGGAATATGCTGGACACACCCCTGATATTTAGCACACAGCAGTTGTATTTGCTTTTTTTCTAAATGTGAATTAGTTGCGAAACCCCAGTACAGTTTTGTAAAAGGGCCCCTAAGATATAATACAATGGGCCAACTAACTTTATTTAAACTGATTCCAGGCATCTTATTTTTTTACCTACTCCCAATCACTTAAAATAAAAAAGTTCTCCTCCAGACTGACTTCTCCTCTTATGGTTCTTTTAAAGAATTACAGGCAACCCCACAAATCCACCCCTGATCCATTTACAAATTTCAGAGTCCTCCCTATCTCTACCCTCATGGGTAATGGGGTACAGGAGCCACTGCTGTACATCAAGGTCTGTTTATTTTCCCCATTCCCAGGGATGATGCAAGGATATGAGGCGCCCTGGATGAACCTCATCCCTTGCGCTCTTCTGCTCCCGCTCCTGCCCCCTCCCTGGCCCCCATTGCCACTCCCCTCTGGGACCTGAAACAGCAGCATTGATTTCAAACAGCCCTGCAATGTAGACTTACCTCAACCTCCAGTGCTGCGAGGCTTTGGCACAAACAGTCCTGTGTAGAAAGGGACTCAAAGTGGGGTACCAGGCCCTTCTGAAAGCTTTAGAAGTATGGACATTGAGAATGGCTAGGAATTTTGCTGACAGCTTAGCAGTATGTTTTCTAGAAACCAAGTTTGTGTTTTGCAGAAGCAGCTTGACATGAAACATGGTTAGTGCGTTGAATATCACCTTCTAACACCACTACATGCCCTGATCCTATGCGGTTAGCATTGGGGCACGTTGGGTGCATTCCAGGGAAGAGCGGAGGTGGAAACGGTGGAGGAAAACCCTCGCCTATCTTTAAGGCGCAGGAGCTAACCGGGCAGCATGCAATATTGCCACTGCCTGGTTAGCTACTGCGACTTCCAGCATGCATGGCAATCTCTGGATAGTCAATGCTGGGGCTGCCTATGACCCTGGCATTGAATATCCAGGGTTAATGGTCAGTGAATATCGGGTTCGTAATTGAATATCGGGCTCGTAATATTTTGCTTGATCTGTAACACATAGATAAACAAAAAGTGAAGCAGAAGCATGACACAAAGTGATAAGCTGAAATTGTAGAACGTGGCAATTTTTTCCTAATAAAAGAAGTCCTACGGCCACGCTAAGGTGAGAGATTATAGGAGACTGTTCAAGTTTGCAAGCCTGTGAATCTCTCACTTGAACCTCATATAATTCTATGTGTGTTTTCATTTCATTCCTTACTTGCACTGAATTTAGAGAACTGGAGCCAAAGAACCGAGGGAGGATTTCAACTTGGTGCGCCCAGTCAGCAGTAAAGCACACAAACACCCTGCAGCAACAGAGGTTGAGGTAACTGCTGCGGTGCTGTTTGAAGCAATTGCTGCCACTGCAGAATCTGAAGAGGAGTGACAGGGGTGGCAATGGGCCACCCCTGGATGACTGGTGCTCTAGGCAGCTGCCTATTTCACCTGATAGTCGCACCAGCCCTGCCCATCTCCTGTGCATTACTTTCCAGTTGGTAGGAGGAATCAACAAATAGCGCTTCTTACCTGCTGCCTCCTCTTTTGTAATCAGAACAACACAAAACCCTGTTTGTGGGAGTCCCGCATGCTTGTTTATTTAGGGCCCACCAAAGTGTTAATTCTGCCCTATGGTCACCTCACCAAGGCTGTGCAATGCTGCAAGCTCATTGAAGGTCTATTGGTAGGCATCGTACAGTCTCAAATTGGTAGAACATGCTCTTGCAGTCCTGTGCTTGTTGCAACATCCTGAACTTAACTTCTTGCAGATACAATCTATGGGGACATAGGTATCCTCTTCACCTCCCCGCAGCCCCTGCACTCCTGGCTGCTAGCAAAAAAGACAGTGGAGACTGGAGCAGCTGCAGCAACAGGTTTCTCTGAGCTGCACATGGGCTGATTAGAAGATAGGGAGGCAACTGTCTATTTTTCTTTTTTATTCCTTGTGCCTGCATCAGAATTGGAGGACAACAGCTTGATGCAGTGTAATACCTGGAGTAGCTGCCCCATTTGTCTAGTCCCTGTACTATCACACACTATATTTATAAAAGATTATACATTTTGAGGGTGGATTTGACAAGCCACTTAGATGCAAAATTTGTGGCTCCTTTTACCAGTACCTGCATACTTTGCACCTGCTGTTCGTGCAAGTGGTAGAGACAGGGGAAGCAAAAACAAAGGGTCAAAGGGGTTGCTGTGAATTCCCTTCCTTTACACCCTCTTGTTACTGGCTCTCCAAAATGCACACTTTTTACTTTAAGAAACCTCTAGCATCCCGTCCAGTCCCCTTTCCCCTCTGCCATCGAGTGAGATCTCATTTGGAATATTGTGTACAATTCTGGAGACCACATCTTCAGAAAGATATAACAGGATGGAATCAATCCAGAGGGCGGCTACTAAAATGGTCAGTGGTCTTCGTCATAAGAGATATGGGAATAGACTTAAAGATTGCAATATGTGTGCTTTGGAGAAAGGCTGGGAGGGGAGTAGCCTAGTAATTAGAGCATCAGCCTGGTGACTCAAGAGACCAGGGCATAAATCCCAGTGGCATTTCTGCTGGGCCTTGGGCAAGTCACTTAACTCTCAATTAGCTTGGTTATAACCTTAGGTTATAAGCCTTACAGGGAGAAGGATATACCTCTGTTCCTGGCTGTTAGCTTACCACTGAAAGGTGTAAGCTAAATAAATAATACAAATACATTTGAATATAATCTATCAAGCCCAATAATTATTTTTGTGCTGTGAAGAGTTTATAATTTTCCCAACCGATGTGTGTTGCTGTTATGTTTGGAAAGCAAAAATCGTATCATTTTCTGAGCAGTCCTCACATCCTTCTAAACAGGGCAAACTAAAGACAAGGTTAAGGGGAACTTTTAGAAGCCCTAGAGATTTATTAATATTTGCTATCCAAAAAAAGCTGCATGATCCTGTCATCTTACTTTTGACAGCCAGGAGGGAGAACTATCTTTATTTGACAATGTGCAGGCTTTATTCTGCCTCACTTTAAGGAGCAACTACATTACCTCATGAAAAGAAATCATGATTCTCATCAACTGAAAATAAATCTTTTTTTTTAAACAGATATTGCTTGCAGGATAGATACTCTTTCAGCTGTCATTCAGATGACTTGTTTTGCTCAGGGGTGCAATACAGTACTAGAATGAAAATAGTAAAGTAAAAAAAAAAAAATCACTCCAAACCTGTTGCACTAATTGCCAACTACAGGGAAGCAGGAGAAACACCACCAAGCCGCCCACCATCTCCCTGCAGAGCACGCCCCGGTACTCCAATCTGCTTTTGCCAATCTTCCCAGCTTGCTCCCTCTTTCCCCTATCCAGCTTCTCTTCTCTACAGCATTATCATTAAAATCTGGAGCCCGTTGGCAATCCTAATGCACGTTTAGTGTATGTATGTGCTTTTATTTATGTTGTTTCTATGAGTGATCGGGAGAGGAAGCCAGCAGCCGGCAGGACAGAAAACCAGGCAATGCAAGTTCTGGTTTTATGTTGGCTGCCGTCCCCCACCTTCTCTCCAGCCACTGCTGCCAAACCCTCAGCAAGACAGAACCAGTAACCCATTCTGTGGTGGAGAGGGTGGGGCATGTCACAGCTATTCATCACATGGCCCTCACACTCTCTAGCTCTCTTTTCTCAGCTGGTTCTGCCCCTGCTGTGGCCTGCAGCTGCTGGACCGGAGGTGCCATGCTGCCTGCCTGGACATGGTGAGGCTGAAAGGGGGAGGGGATAGGGACACTGTCATGACTGATGCTGCACATGGGAGGGATGGGAAGATAGGAGCACTGTGATGGAAAAGCTGTATATGGGGGTGTGAGGAAATAGGGAAACAGAGAATAGATGCTGCACATGGGGTAATAGGGACAGGGACACAGAAAGCAGGTGTTGGACCAGAGGTGATAAAGGCAGGGACACAGACACAGATGCTGATCATGGGCTGATAGGGACATAGACGGCAAATGCTAGATATGTTGACACAGAGGGGAATAGGAACACAGCGGGGAGATACTAGACATGGGGGGATAAGGGCAGGGGCACAGAGGGGAGATGGTGGATATGAGGGATAGGACAGAAAGAAGGAGATGCTGAATAGGGAGGGGGAGACACTGGATGGCGAAAAGGAGAGGGTTAAGATGCTGGACATAGGAAGAGAGTTAGTGAAAGACTGGGAAATAAGAGGCTGGGGAAAAACAGAAAGATGACGGACGGGAAGGCTGGAGAGGTGGAAAGCTGTAGGTAGATGGAATAAAATAAGGCAAAATGAGGTGTGATTGGTAAGATGGAGGAATTAAATCTTGATAGAGAAGAAATAAATGTAACAATACTGAAGGTAAGAGGTCAATGTTAGAAACTGATGAAAGGGAGAAAGTGAAGACAGGAGAAGAGAGAAGAAATGGCAAATGGATAGGAGACCCTGGAAAGAGAGTTAAGACAGAGCAAAGCAGAAAGCAAAGAATGGAACCAACACAATACAAAAAATGACTAGACAACAAAGGTATACAGTAACAAATTGAAAAGTGCCACAGTGTTGTATTTTTCATCCACAAACTTATGCATACGAATTTGGGGGAATCTGTATGAAAATATGTGCTTAAGTGTGTTTTGTTAAGATGGCAGAGCTGTCAGACTGTGTAACTTTATGGGGGAGTGCTTAGAGGTGCTATATGATAGATATGTTGAGTGGTATCATGTGTCTGTCTGCTCCTTGTGACTCTAGGCAAGTCACGTAACCCTCCGTTGACTGGGCAAGGAATTATGAGAAAAACATGGACCGGCTCACTTTGCAGCTTTCCATGTTTTCACAGAGACGACATGGACAGCAGGGGAGTTTTGCTTGGTTTTTTTTCCTTATTGTCTCTTTTGCTTTAGACTGAGAACCCCAGGGATGCCTTCCCCTCCATGTAGCACATGCCGGACCCTAGCATGTGACATGTTATATAGCAATTCCTGCTATCAACCATTGTCGTGTTAAGTCTGGCTGTCTGATCAATTGTAGTTGCCTTGTAGCGCTATATAAATGATTAATAATAGTAGTAGCCGTAGTAGTAATATTATTCAGTCTGAGATTTACAAAACATTTTTTGTTCCTTTGTTCGCATAGCGCGAGGGCACTCTTGAGAAATTGTGTAGTGACCACAAAAGTTCTGTAATTTTATTTCACTAAAACCTCTAGTGGCTCTACCAGAGGTTCCATCTGTAACCTGACAGTTTGTTTAACAGCAGAGAACGTCCTAGCCTCAGAGTCATTCCAGCTAATCTCAGTGAGATAATGCTGGGAGGGTCTTTGATATGAACATGTGAGTAGGGAGGAGAAGATTTACTTTGGAGGGAAAGTGCAGGAGGTATAAAACCCCAGGGTTGATTCAAATCTGGGTCTTCTTCTCCACTGCACCACGGAGAAGGCATAGGAGCCTGCCCTAAGGGGGGGAAGTGTCTTTGGGTACATTGGCCTTGGGGTTTATTTTGATGTCGCTAGCATTCAGCTGAGCACCTAGGTCAGGGGTCGGCAACCCGCGGCTCCGGAGCCGCATGCGGCTCTTTCTCACCTTTGCCGTGGCTCCGGAGCACACTGCCCGCCCGGTATTAAAACGTGGCGTTATGGGCTCCCTCCATTCTTCTGCAGCCGCGGCTCCCTGCCTCTTAAGGAACCGCGGCTGTGCTTTTAAAATCATCTCGGAGCCCTTCCTGTCTTGACGGGCTCCGTGCAGCATTGTCCCGCCTCTAAAGGAAGTTTTGGAGGCGGGACCATGCTGCACGGAGCCCGTCAAGACAGGAAGGGCTCCGAGATGATTTTCAAAGCACACCCGCGGGTCCCTCAGAGGCAGGGAGCCGCGGCTGCAGAAGAAGGGAGGGGGGCTGACATGGAGGGAGGGAGCAGATATGGATGGATGGAGGGAGGGGGGCTGACATGGTGGGAGGGAGCTGATTTGGCTGGATGGTGGGGGCTGACATGGCGGGAGGGAGCTGACATGGAGGGAGGGGGGCTGACATGGAGGGAGGGAGCTGATATGGAGGGAGGGGGGCTGACATGGAGGGAGGGAGGTGATATGGATGGAGGGAGGGGAGCTGACATGGAGGGATGGAGGGGGCTGACATGGAGGGAGGGAGCAGATATGGATGGATGGAGGGAGGGGGGCTGACATGGAGGGAGGGAGCTGATATGTATGGAGGGAGGGGGGCTGACATGGAGGGATGTAGGGGGCTGACAGGGAGGGAGGGAGATGATATGGATGGAGGGAGTGGGCTGACATGGAGGGGGCTGACATGGAGGGATTGGGGAGGCGGGCTGACATGGACGGAGGGAGCTGATATGGATGGAGGGAGGGAGGGGGCTGACATGGAGGGATGGAGCACTGGTAATGGGGTTGAGGGGACGAGCACTGGAAATGAGCTGATTAGGGGAGGCTAGGACTGGTAATGATTTGATGGGGGTAGGACTGGTATTGGGCTGATTAGGGGAGGCTAGCACTGGTAATGGGGTTGAGGGGGGATTAGCACTGGAAGCGAGCTGATTGGGGGGCTTTGACTGGGCATGGGCTGATTGTGGGGAGGGGAGGATAGAGCTGCTGGCCCTGGAAGATAACTGGTGGCTAAGGCTACAAATGGGCTGATATGAGGGGATGGGAGAATGGAACTGGATCTGAGAGGGGCTGCCATGGTATTTGTACTAGAAGGGACTGGTCAGTGGGGAAGGAGGGGGACTGGAAGGAAATGGACACCAGTGGCAATCATGGGAATGCAAGTTGACATTGGAAGGTACTGGGAGTGAGGACTGGAAAGGGGCTGATATTGGGGAGGGTTACTGGGACTGGAAATAGGCTGATGGAAAGAAGTGAAGAAAACGAAAGAAGAGATAAGAAATGGCAGATGGACCATAGACCACAGAAAGAGAGCCAAGAGAAGAAAGGAAAGCAGAAGCCTCAGATCGGGACCAGCATGATCAAAGAATAAATTGGTCAGACAACAAAGGTAGAAAAAATAATTTTATTTCATATTAGTGATTTGACTACAAAATCATCATCATTTTGAAATCAAATATTGTTACTTGTTGTTGTGATATTTTCTGGCGTATTTTTTTTGGTGTGCGAAGGAAGAGGGTTAGTCTTATACGGCGAGTATAGGCCAAACACCTATATTTTAACAGGAAAAGTAGGGGGTCGTATATAGCATTAAGGTAAGAAACAATATATGCAGTGTTAGATTTGTTTTAAATGTCGCAATGGTTTTGCGGCTCCCAGTTTTTTTTTTCCCTTCGGAAACGGGTCCAAGTGGCTCTTTATGTCTTAAAGGTTGCAGACCCCTGACCTAGGTGATGTACAACCTGTGCTCAGTTACAGGAATGACTGGAAGAGAATCAATGAGCAACACCAGGGAGCTGCTCGTGTCTTCAGAGCTAGAAAGTAACACACTGAACACAGCTAGAGCACAAGAACCATGATCTATTATATCGGAAGATGAAAGGTGACCATATCAAGTACAAGTTTGTAACTGTAACACTAACGCTGTCCTTTGTGCTTTTTTGCTTTTATATTTGCCCTCTGTGCATTGTTATAAACCACTCAGATTTGTACTCAAAATGCAGTCTAGAAAGTTCAATAATAAAGTAAACTAAACCATAAGCATCGGAAAGGGATGGGCCACATGGGTCCTGGCCCGACCAAAAATCACGACATGGCAGGCAACAAGCTGCACCCAGGGATCTTTACTGCCTGCGGATACTTGCACTCGATATTGTCACCTTTCACCTTCCAATATAATAGATCATGGTTCTTGAGCTTGAGCTTGTTCAGTGTTTCTTTACTTTCTAGCTTGCAAACATAGAGTCATGTTTTATTATTGATTTTTACAGACCCCTGACGCAGGCATGATTTGCTGAAACTCAGCCAAGTCAAGTCACAAATAAAGCTCCTTTTAAGAATAATTGACCACAATTGGGACTCTCCGTTTGTGGTGCTTTTTTGCTATCTGCATTGGTAACCAAGAGGCAAAGGTTTGATTCCCACTAGCATGCCTTGTGGCCTTGGGGGAGTCACTTAACCCTCCATTGCCTCGGAAGAAAGGCCTGGCCATCTACTTCCAGTCACACGGCCAAGAAAACCCAGGAGCTGCTGGGTCGCCAGGAGTCAGCATTGACTCCATTGCATTTTTGCATATTTTTGGTGACATACTCACCTTTTTAATGGTATTTTAGTCACTTACATGGATATCTGGACACACATGCATTTTGGTGACCTCTTACAAAAGGCCTTTTCCTCATTTAAAAAAGCCTTTGCACAAAGAAAACTTTATACACTTATCCCCTTAATGCTTATCAACATGTGCCCAAAATTTGGCTTATTATTTCGGCATTTATTTCTCCACTCCAAGTTTGCGATCAGATTAGCATTAAGCAGGAAAAAGACTAGGCTATCTTTAAGTTTTGCAGGTGGCAGGTGCCCTGGCTGCTGTTTCTACATCCTTCTGGAGGCTCAGTGATATAACAATGTTTATCCATTTACCAGAACAGCTATCAAGTACACATTCAGCAACTCAGAATCTTTTTGCTGTTGGAACACGTGGGTATTTTCTGCTCCTAGCTAGCTCCAACCAAGGTTTGCTAAGTGCTTGCGGCATGCTTCATACACCATAAGATGTATGTTTGGCATCTGTCTTGGCAGAAGGAAGAGGTTGTGAAGACTGGTATAGGATACACAAGAGGAAGAAAAAAATGTAAAACCTTCAGGCATTGTACCAACATCTTGGCGGGATCAGACCATTAGCAATATGTCAGTCGTCTTAATTCAGTTTCTTACCCATATCTGGCTGCTTTGGCTGTGAGTTTTATGTGTGCATGCTCTTAATCTTTATAGTTTATGATGTGTCTTTTCCATGTTGTCATATATTTCAGGTCATTGACTTTTAAAGGCCGAGGATGCTTGTGTTGTGTGAACCATCCCCCTTCTTTTCCTATGCTAGGTTGTTCTCTGTAGTCAGCTCTGAGCTGTCAAGGTCTCCCATCCTAAAAGAGGTGCAGTGGAGACTGAGGTTTCAGAGCAGTACAAAGCAGACAAGATGTTTGTGAAGGGACTGCTCCTTGACATCGTTTCCCAAGCTGGTCCTACCCAATCTGATTCCTAAGAGTATGCATGAGGCAGATTTGTAAGCAATGAATTCAGTGAATGGAAATCTCATACATATTCATTTAGGATATCCTGGAAGCCAGACTGGCTGTAGGTAAGCGTAAATGGTTTGGAGCATATATAAATCACATAACGATCACACCCCCTCTTCTCCACCCCCCCCCCCCCGACTCAGTCTTTTTGATGCCCATAAAGGCACTCATCGCCTTTAACCAACGTACATATGTAAATATTCCCCCCTTGTAAATAGTTAGCCTCGAGTACTCCTTGCCCCCTCTATCGCATGCTCCCCTGGATCTGTCCTTGCAATATATCCACACCAGCTCAACTTGTAACCTGTTAGTTCTTATGTGAACCGCTTTGATTGTATTAGAAGGCGGTATATAAACCAGTTAAATAAATAAATAAATAAAATAAAAATGTAAATGGGGCAGTGCTGTAATTGATATGTGGGCAAGCATTTTGAGCTTCTTGTCTTTGGTTCAAGCATGATCAATGCTTTCTATGTCCAGTTTTAGATAGTGGTTTCAGGAGCGTGATTCTGCTTAGTAAGAAAAGGATAACGAATTGTGTTCATATCAGAATGAAGCTAATCTATTACAAAACTCCAAGCAGGGTCTAGTCTTAAAGTCAGTTTTAGGAGTTCATTTCTTTGTTGGGGATCATATAGAGGTCTCTGTCATTTTGGTTTTTTTTTTTTTTTTTCAAAATCTGTTTATTATTTCACAGCAATTCAAACACTCATACAAACAGAAAACAAACCATTCAATACAGATACACATATTCTACTCCCCCTCCCATCCTCCCAAAACCCAGACCTCGCTCCCACCCCCACTGCTACCCGTCCGGGTGGGGTTGTTCCTTATCCACCACCCGACGGGTCCCACATGGGGCAATACCAGAGAAAAAAGGAAGGGAGGAGCCCACAACAGGGCAACAGGACAACAATGAAGGCCCTGTGAAGCTCCCTACCAAATGAACAAATACCTAACCCCTCCCTCCCCCTTCCTCCATAACTAACCCCCCCCTTGCTCCCCCCATCCCCACAGCGTCATCTTAATGTCCTTACCCAACACAGGAGCCAATCCCCACCAATATGAGACCACTCCCTGTACTCCCCATCCCCAAAGGGAAACTCCATAGTCCAGGCTCTAGGCAAGGATCACACTGTGCATTTTAGGGCCAAGGGTCTGAATATAGGGTAGCCAAATTAGCAAAAAGGAAGCCCAGCATTGCGGATTGCCCCTCGCTGCCCTACGTTCCAACAACATCAACTGATGAAAACTATTGCGCCACTCCCAAAAGGAAGGGGCTGTGGTCTCTCTCCATCGATGCAAAATGGGACCCTTCCCCACCAAACAGGCTTTACGTACTAAAATGCGGCCCCACCGCCCTTTAACTTGCAACGCACCCAAAATATCCAAAGCCACCAATAGGCCAGACCACTGAAGGGTCTGCTGCAATAATCGGCTCAAATAGCGCTCGATCCGAGCCCAATAAGACTGAATGTGCGGACAGTTCCACCACATATGCCCCAAATCGGCCAGGACCGCAGCACATCTAGGACAGCCCCCATCCCCAGTCAGACAACTCCTCCAGGCTCACCTTGGCGAGAAGTGGGCCCGAGTGACACATTTAAATTGAATCTCCCTCCACTGATTCCCTTCAACGAGCCGCACAATCCTCTGCAATGCTGCCGCGGCAGAGCCTGGAGAGATCACACTTCCCAACTCCCGCGCCCAGGCTGCCTCCACCGCTTGGTAGTCCGGCGGGGGGCAATACTGTTCCACCCTGCGCTTCAACTCAGCTATACGCGGCGGAATCTCCGCTCCGAGTGCAAAATAACTGATAATCTGTGCCGAATGGGTCTCCTGCAATCCCTGGGGCTGCAACGACGCTACATAATGCTGCAGCTGATAAAAGGCAAACACTGATTTACCCCGCGAAAGCTCATATTCTGCACACAAATCTACCAAGGATTTACAACTTCCCTCCAAAGTAACCACATGCCCCAAGCATTGGATCCCCTGCTTCTGCCACTCCCGGAAAACCACAGACTCTGTGCCTGGGGTAAAATTAGCGTTACCCCAAAGGGGCAGCCAACTCGACACCTCCGAGGGACTACCCCACAAAGTGTTGAGCCTCCGCCAAGCACATCTAAGCGGGCGAACTAAAACACTACACCGAACTCGGGTTGGCAGACGTGATCCCCCAAGATGAAGCACCGCGGCCGGGGTGTGCGGCGCTAGAAAAGTCTCCTCAAGACTCCGAGGTGTATAATATGCCGTGTTCCCCAACCAATCTCCTATATGTCGCGCCTGACAGGCTAACATATACTGTGACAAATTGGGCAGGCCCACCCCCCCCGTTTCCAACTGCCTTCCAGCCGTGGCAACGGGATCCGTGCCCTCCCCCCACTCCAAAGAAACCTCTTGATTTCCTTCTCTATTTTCTTTAAATCTTTACGCAATATCCATACTGGAAGAGTTTGTAACCAATACAATATTCTCGGAAAAATAACCATCCCAATAGCTGCCACCCGACCGGAGAGTGAGAGCGGCAGTGGAGCCCACGCCCGTAACTGCGCTTGTAAACGCGAGAACACTCTATCAAAATTCAACCGATATAGCAAGGAGGGGTCCCCAGGTAGCACAATGCCTAAATATAAAAAGGACGCCCCCGCCCAACGAAGGGGGAAGCCTCCCCGCCAGGTGCCTCTCAAAGAGCCCTCCACATCTACAGCCTCAGATTTAGCCATATTAATTTGCAATCCTGCAAAGCTTCCAAAATGAGCAAACTCCCGGAGCAAGCAGGGGAGCGCCCGCTGGGGGGAATCCACGTGTACCAAATGTCGTCCGCGAATGCGGCCAGTTTAAACACATGGGTCCCCATCTGTACACCAGCGATGGCATCAGAAGCTTCAACCTTACGGATGAGTGGGTCCAAAGTGAGGACAAAAAGCAAAGGGGAAAGAGGGCAGCCCTGCCGTGTACCCCACTCCAACGAAAAAGACTCCAAAATCACCCCATTACACAGAATAGCCGCCGTCGGGCCCTTATAGAGCAAATCCACTAGTCGACAAAATGTGGGGCCTAACCCATATTTAGGGAGAAGAAATTTCAGATAATCCCAGTTGACCTGATCGAAAGCTTTTTCAGCATCAGAACTAATTAACAGTGTCTGCATGTCTCGTTCTCGAACCCATTCAAGCGAAGCTAGAATCTTCTGCAAATTTCGGACGGCATGTCTCCCTTTTACAAAGCCAACTGGCAACTCATGCACCAACTCCTCCAACACCTCGGATAGCCGCTCTGTCAACACTTTTGCCAGAATTTTCGAATCAAAATTCAGCAAAGAAATAGGCCTATAGGAGGCTGCCTGGGTGGGCTCCTTCCCTGGCTTAGGTATTAAGGTTATATGGGCATGGTTTGTTCCCCAACTGTAACGCCCCCGGTCGAAGCGGCACTGATACATTTCCACCAGTGCTGGTGATACCTGTTACTCTAACAATTTATAGAATTCTGCCCCCATGCCGTTAGGGCCTGGTGCCCGATAACAAGCGGCCCTCTGTATCACCCGTGCAACTTCTGCAACTGTCACCGGGGAGTCAAGATGGGCTCTTTGTTCCGCTGACACCTGAGGCAACTGCAAATCTCGAACATATTCATCCATCCATTCGGCCGCTCCGTCCCGTTTTGCATAAAACGCCTGAAAGTATTGACGGAATACCCGCGCTATCCCTGCACTATCCTTTTGGAGCTGGTCCTGCTCGTCACGGAGCGCCACAATAGCATGGGTCCCCCTACTACCCTTGAGACACCGTGCTAATAATTTCCCAGGTTTGTCATCGAACCGATATAATTGATATCTATAGTACAAATATGATTTTTTTCCCTTCTGATGCAGCACCTCATTAAGCGAAGTCTGCACCTCCCACAAACGCTTCCTATTAGCCAACGTGGGGTCACTGGCAAAGCGTTGCCGCTCCTTCACCACCTGCCGCTCCAACTGAAGGACCTGGGCAGCAAGCATCTTTTGTCTCCTCGCCCTATACGCAATGATGTCGCCCCGCAGTACTACTTTCGCGGTTTCCCAAAGCAGCTCCGGGTCAACTGCGTGCTGTGCATGGTTTTCCCGCAGCTCCACCCAACGCTGTCGAAGGTAGTCCCGAAAATCCGGGTTCAGAAATAATTCAATGGGAAAGCGCCAGACCCGCGAATGCTGGGCCCCTAATGCCCAAGACATAGTCAACCACACGGGTGCATGATCAGAGATTTCCAGCTGCCCAATGTGCGCTGCCTCCACCTGTGCAAACAGTCTCTCTGAAACAAATACACAATCTATTCGGGCACTGGAGCCATGAGCTCGTGACTGGTGGGTGAAATCCCTCTCCATCGGGTGTAACAAACGCCACGGATCCACCAGGCCCAGTCTACAGCAAAAGGTTCGCAACAACTCCATAGTCGGCTTCCGTGACTTCTCCCCAGTTCCAGCTACGATGTCCAACCCAACATCCAAGACCCCATTCAGATCCCCTGCCATTATTAAGGGGGCCTCAGGCCAGAGTTCAATCTTAGAGGCCAAACGAGCATAGAATGCAATATCTGGTGTATTCGGACCATAGATCGTCCCTAAAATCACCGATCTCCCTTCCAACTTACTGAGCAGCAAACAATAGCGACCACCAGGGTCCACCACCTCTTGCTCAACTTCCAATCGCAAGCGCTTATGAACTAAGATCACTACTCCCCCTTTTTTCCCAGAGGCCGGGGCACCCCAAACCTGCCCCACCCAGTCACGCCGCAGCTTAGCATGTTCTATGCCTGTTTGGTGGGTTTCCTGAAGCAAGGCCACATCGCAGCGGAGACGCGCCAATGCCCTCAAGACTTTATATCTCTTGACAGGAGTGCCTAGACCACACACATTCCAGGAAACAATCTTCACCGTGAGAGAGACCACAAGGCTTCCATTCGCAGAAACTTACCGAACCAGGAGAAGACAGTCGCCCCAGCCTGCGACCGCCTCTGCATAAGCCAACAAATCCAGGTCTTGAGTGGCTCCCGTGTTGAGCTAATATACAAATCGTCTAACCAACTAACCCTTCCCCCCCCACCCAACCCCCCATCCCCCCCACCTGTGTCAACCACCTCTCCCACTTCCCCACAACCCTCTAACCCCCCTTCAACATTCCCCCTCCTCACCCGAAGCGAACCCGCCAGCCTACCGTGGGCTGGTGACATCCTATGGCTATCGGGCCCACCCCTCTAGTTCTTCCCAACCCGCCCCCTGGCTGGCTATCTTCCTCCCCTCTCCCAGAGTACACCCCAACTCAAGCCATAGCCCCAGGCCCCTAGGCATCCGACCCCCCAGCATCCATGACCAGGGCCCTCTCCACGTCACCCCAGCCAAACTACCGTGACCAGGAGTGGAGATAGAAAACACGTAGTCCCTCCCCCCTATCCCAGCAGCCGAGCCACCCCTCCCCCGTCCTCAGAGTACCCAGGAGGGGGGGGGGGCTATGTACACACTCACCCAAGAGCAGGAGGGGGCGAGCAGAAGGCAAACCCAATCAAACCAAAAAGCAGAGATGGAGGTGTGCAAGCCTCCCTCACCTGTCCCCTCACCCACTAGCCTTACACTAACCCAGGCTACATATAGCTATGTCTCTCTTGTCCACGTTCAGTTCCCTTTCTTCTACACTGGGGCCAACAAAAGCACTAAGAGGGAATGACATGCCCACAATAGCCAAAACTTGCCTGCAAATAATATCATCAGAAAGATTGGCACAGCACTTATCACACAGCTATGTAAAGCATTCTGCAGAGAGAAATGGACAAGAGGCATAAGAAATTATTCCAAATTGATTCCTGTGAATGAGTCCTGTGCCTTCAGTGTCATATATTTGTAATGATTTGTGAAAGAACTTCTATATGTCTACAGGTTTATCGCAAAAAGTATCTTCTAATGTATCCCAGGCCCGGCCAATAGAAACTTCCGTCCTGACTCCCTTCCCCCAGCGTGACCCGTCCTCCCCCCCCCTGGCCGCCAACCCCCAGTTAGAAGAACCACTCCCTCCCCAACAATCCACCTCAGCTCCCAGAACCATGGGGGGGGGGGGAATTAGGAGGACTTCTGGGAGTCCCCAGTGGCTCGATACAAGGCCTTACCCCTGACATCCCCTGGCCGCAAGACCCTCCCTCCACTCCCTCCCAACCCCCCATCTCTATTCTATCCCACCCAGACTCCCCAACCCCCCACCCCACAGGAGGCGGGGACAAGAGAGCCCCTTCACAAAAATTCAGTTAACAGGGAAGAAAAATAAAAAAGGAAGAGAAACGAGAGAGAGGGCAAACACTTAATGCAGCACATATTCAATATTCCAAAACAATGGCAACAAAGAGAACAAGGGGGGGGGGGGCTTCATTCCAAAGTAGCGCACCCCCTGGACCACAGTGCCATGACACAAGTACCCAAGCGCATAGCACAGATGTCTCTAGATACAGAGAGCCCAGAGCGCAGTATCCACACTCCCGCTCTCCAGGGCCAGGGGGATCAGTTCACCGACCTCTGGCCTGTAAAACATAGGCAAAGTCACAGTCCCGAAGCTTGCACCAACATCTTTAGGGCACTGCCACGGAAGGTTCACCCAGCTGCTCCAACCACGAGCGCGCCTCCTCCGGGGTCCCCAAGTACTTCGTTTGTCCACGATGTTCCACCCAGAGTTTTGCAGGGTAAAGCAATGAAAAGCGTATGTCCTTATTTGCCAACTGAGCACATGTCACAGAGAAAACTCGGCGTTGTTGACTCACGAGCTGGGAGTAATCCTGGAATACCAGGAGCTGCGCTTCGCCATCCGTGCGTCTCCGCTTAGATCGAGCCACCCGCAGCACTGTTTCCTTCTGGCGATAGTCCAGGAAGCGAGCTATCACTACACGTGGCCTCTGTGCCGCCTCCCGCCTCGGGCCCAACCGATGCACGTGTTCAAGGCTAATAGGGAGCCCCGCCGCCCCATCCAACAGCTTTTCCATCCACTCAGAGAGATACTTAGTGAGCGCATTGTCCGCCACTGATTCAGGGACCCCGACAAATCGCAAGTTTTTTCTGCGCCCCCTGTTCTCCAAGTCTTCCAATTTATCCCCTTGCTGCTTAACCAGGGTTTCAAGGGCTTTCAGTTTGGCGGTTAGGGAGTGTTGGGCGTCCTCCACGCCGGAGATCCTTTCTTCTGCATGTTCCATTCGTCCAGTGAAGTCAGCGATTTTTTGAGCTACCGCATTTAACTGGCTCCCAAGTTCACAAAAGCGCTCATCCAATGCTTTCACAACCGCCGCACTCACCTCTGCCACCATACTGTGCTCGCCATCTGAGGAGGGGCTCTTAGGCGCTTCCCCCGCCATTTTTGAGTCCGGGCCCCGGGTCCGCTCTTTCTTGGTTAGTTTCGTGGCCATCAGGCTTCTCCCTGAACATGGAGACGGTGCAACGCTATTCCCACTGCTCTCTCTACTATGTTTCAGACCAGCCAGGGGCATTCGGCGTCAAGTCATTGAATTAGTTTGCAGGTTTGCAGGGTGGGTGCCCGGAGCTGATCTACACATGTCCGATCAGCTCAGCACCATACCGGAAGTCCTTGTCATTTTGTTTTTAAGAGAGAGTAATTTTTGTTTGTTGCTGAACTCAACAAATGAAGTTTCTAAGTTGAATCCATAGAACGTTCAGAATTTTATCAGATCTAGGAAGTAATCCATTCAAATGACGACAGCTCAATTTTTTATAGCTTTGACAACCTGTATTTCAGTTATCGATGTTTATTTTCACCCTGTAAATCATCCTTATCCAAGTTCAGTCCTCAAGAGTTGCAAACAGGCCAATTTTTCAGGATATCCCTAATGAATGTGGATGAGATTTGCATATAGTTGAGATAACCGGCATGCAAATTTCTTTCATGCACATTCATTAGGGATATCCTGAAAATCTGGCCTGTTTGCAGCTCTCAAGGACTGAAATTGAACAAACTTGTAAATGATCACACTATAAATAAAGGAAAACAGCATAGTTTTCCTTACTAGTATAAGATAAGAAATTGATTGGTTGATTATATTTTGTGACACCAGGATTATCAATTTTCCCTATATGAAGCCTTCTGGAAATGTTGCAGTCCTTTTTCTCTTGGTCTATTTCTTTTTCTTTTCTCTTTTTTTGTTACCCATGAACACCGTGTAGGCAAAAATGTAATTCAAAACAACTATTAAAACACAGACAGTAATTCCTATTTCTTATTATGCTACCGAAGCCCTGGTTTGGCATAAACCCCTCCACCGGCTTGGCAAATAGCCTCCGTTTCATCTCTCGCATCTCTTATTGGCCATGTGCCCATACATCCTTTGGCTTCCTCAGCTGAACTCTTGGCTGACTGCACTAATCCCACATAATATTTCACGCAAACTTGCACAGAATCCATTGCAAAGCTTAGCAAGAAGGCTTTGCTTCTTGTTTCTCAAGACAATTCATTATTTGTAACTCAGCTCCCAAACAAGTGTTAAGAAATGCAGAGCAACAGAGAAACCAACATGGAGTCCGGGGCTGGAAATAGCTTCCCTGCTATACATTCAGGTGTAAACTCTGCTTTATACCTCTTCTTCTATGTTGTGTTTGGGGGTGTGAGGGACATGCTACCCTTTCTGGCTCCTCTTGAATAAGGGAAATGTTTCCTTTACAGGTTGGTTGTGGTTTAGTGTAGTTTAAGTTTTCATGGGTGCCCTGAACAAACCTTATACCCTGCTGCACAAACAATGGAACTTATGTGCATGGGTGGTTAAAAAAACAAACAAAAAAGAAGCTCACAGAATAAATGGAACATATAAATTCCTTGCTATTTGCTGTAAACCTTACTTTATTATGTAATTCAAACAAAATGCTAAGCTGCATCTCTATGGGATCCAGTACATGCATGCACACAGTTTAATAGACCACAAAAGTGCATGAGATACAGTAATGATGCATATGAGAATCTGAATGTGGTACAACTGTACAAATATCTTCCAATATGACCTAAGTTTGCCCTTCTAGCCCTTTAAGTAACACAACTGATTCATTAAGATGCTAATTTTCAAAGGAAAAAAATTGCTCTGGGCCCTTGGCAGGGAAATTGGGTGGCCCTGGTGGCCAGACAGGGAAGGCTGGTAGAAGTATGCTTTGGAATTTCATTTTGAAATTATCACACTTATGTGCATACCTGCTTCACTGTCCGTTGCCTTGGAAATAAATTTAGAGCTAATTTTACAAATGTTCTTGTGTGAAATTGCATACTTAAATAGTATCAAACAAAGATCCAAAAAATTGTTATGCTGGACCTTTATATTGTGTATATTGTAGCCCAGCTTCAGTTAGTTTCCTTTGGTCCTTTTTAAAACTTATTGTTGCATATAAAATCTATTTTTGCAAATTTCTTTATTCCAGTAGGTCTATAAATTAATGAATGCTGCCAGTAGGTCTATAAATTAATGAATGGAGTGGAACAGGTGAACGTAGATCGATTGTTTATGCCTTCAAAATATAGAAAGACTAGGGGGCATGCAATGAAGCTACAGGGTAAATGCCCGAGGCCGCCGGGCCGGGTCCTGCGGCCGACGGTAACCTGGGCCCGGGCCCGGCCTCGGCCTTGTCACGTGTTGGGGGGGGGGGGGGGGGGGGGAGGGAAACGCGGCCCGATGGAATCGCTCCACAGCATTGTGGAGCGATTCTATTGGCCGCGGGAGGGAGAAGGCGGTTCTGGGTCCAGCGAGGAGCCGCGTGACTCTGCCTTTTCGGCGCGGCTCCTCGGAGGGAACAGGCATGTTTCCGGACGCTCGTCGGTGCAGTGGAGGCCTGCTAGCAAAGGTGGTCAGCTGGAGGGCCTTGGCCTGATACCGGGTGAGCGTGGGATGCGGCGAAAGGGGGGCGGTTCGTGCGGGATTTAAAAGGCGCGCTTTGCTGCCCTTTAGGTTAAGTGACCGGCGGGACTAGAAGCTGGGGATCCAGGGCGGGCTATTACAGCATGGTGCAGGCAAGGAAAGGATCCAGAGGGCGGCAGAAGGCACAGTCTGGGGGGAGGGGTGTCGGGCCACGTGGAGCTGGGGCATCCAAAGGGGCACGTGCAGGGGGCAGACCGCCCGGCAGGCATCCCTATCAGTTAGTCCCAGGGGTGAGGGAGGCAGAAGGGGCACGGGGGAGCTGGATGAAAGGGCTTCCAGTTTGGGGTTAGGGAGGGGGGGACTTCCAGAACCCGTGGCCGTGAGCAGGCAGGGCTAGGGTCCGGCGGGGACTGTGTGGCTGGGGGGAGCAGGCCGGAGATGGTTGGCGCCCTGGGGCAGATGGGCAGCAGGGGTGAGGGGGGGGGAGCAGGGGGGGGGGTCGGGGGGTTTACAGGATGCGGCTGTAAGCCTCTTAAGGGTCCCATTTGGGATTGCCTGGGGATGGAGGGTATGCTCCATGGCGGCAGGGTGGGCAGGTAATGCAGTATGCCCCGGGGGGTGGGTTGATGTGTGTGCCACATGGGGGGGTCAGACGATGACCATGAGGCCGTGGGGGTCTGGCTGGGGAGAGTGGGCCAGTACGGGATTCCCACGGGTGGGGGTCCAGCCGGCCTGGGAGGGGTCTCAGTGGGCAGTGGGGGGTTTGGGTACTTGAGACTGGCAGCCCGGGGAGGGATTGTTTGGGGAGCGGGGTGATATGGGTTGGGTACGGCTGCTGGTGGTACTTCTATTCCTCTGTAGGTTCCGGTGAGTGGAGCGCCGGTAGCCAGGAGCGCGGGGAGCAGTTCAGCGGCGATGGCTCAGACAGTGGAGCAGGCCAGCCCGGCCGGTGCAGTGCCAGAGGCCAGCGAGCAAGTCACCGAGGGTGAGTGCACAGGGGGTCCGGGTACTCTGGGTGGGGAAAGGGCGTTGGGCGGGGTGGCGGCTACGGTGGGGTGTAGTTCGCTGTAGGCGTAGTTCGTCGTCGTCATCCTCCTCATCCTCCGGGAGTTCGTCAAATGCTTCGGTGGCAGAAAGGGGGCGAGGGGAAAGAGCGGGGTCTTCGGTGGTGCGTTGCGCGGAATTGTGGGAGAGTGTTCCGCGCAAGTTGCGGAGGCGGATTCGGAAGAGGAGGTACATTGATATCTTTTGGCTCTTGGAGGGAAGGAAGCGTTCGGGAGAGAGTAGGAAGAAGCGTAAGGAGGATGAGAAGGCGGGGAGGGTGCGGAAGGTCTCCCGTAATACATTGAACTGGACGCGAGCGTTTTTGCGCTTGGCGAATGTGTGTGGACACTCGGATCCGGAGTTCTATGGTGAGTTGTTGGCATATGCTGATGCCATTCTGGCTGCGTCACAGGCGCGTGAAGGTTGGGCGTGGCTCAACTATGATGAGGAGTTTCAGGACATGATGGAGGAGAATACGCAGTTGTCCTGGGGGATGAGAGATATTAATTTATGGCTGACGCAATTGTCTTCCAAAAAAGGGGGTGGAAGTAGTAGCAGTGGACAGGGGAAGGTTGGTGGGCAGAATTCAGTGGCCGGTTTGCGGTCCTTTCGGGCGGCGGGCGCGGTACCGGGATCGCCCAATGGTGGACCGGGGGGAGATTTATGTTGGCGATATAATAAATCATCTTGTCCCTTCCTGGACTGCAAGTTCCGCCACGCCTGCTCGATATGTGGGGGGGTGGGGGGGTTCACTCGGCCACGAAATGTAGCAGAAACGGAGTGTCCGGAGCAGGGGGCGGGGGCAAATTAGGGGGTGCTTGGGGGGTTGGCGCCTACCCCCATTAAGACACAGGCACTGCAGCCATGGCTGGAGCGTTATGGGAGGCGTCGACACGGCAAGGCGGCACAGTTGTTGTGGTTAGGTTTTTCGGATGGTTTTCGTATTCCGTATCAGGGTGAAGTTTCGGGGGGGAGGGGGTGGCCAGTAATTCGGGCTCCGTGCGCCTTATGGTCGAGGTGGCCCGTCAAAAAATTGCGACTGAATGTGCCTTGGGCAAGGTAGCGGGGCCCTTTGATCATCCCCCATTTCCGCCTTTTATCGTTTCACCCTTAGGGGTAATACCCAAGAAGGAGCCCGGGCATTATCGTTTGATACACAACTTGTCCTTCCCGTCGGGGGACTCTGTAAATGACCATATTCCACCTGAGTGCTGTTCTGTGCGTTATGCGCCATTCGATGTGGAGGTTGACCTACTGCGCCAATGTGGAAAGGAGGCCTTGATGGCGAAGGCAGGCATCGAATCGGCTTTTAGGCTCTTACCAGTTCATCCATCCGCGTTTCCATTGCTGGGCTTCCAGTTTGATGCCCAGTTTTATTTTGACAAGTGTATGCCAATGGGTTGTGCGATTTCCTGTGCCTACTTCGAGGCCTTCAGTTCGTTCTTGCATTGGGTGCTGGCTCAGCGGTCGGGTAGCAGTTCTATTGTGCACTACCTGGACGATTTTCTGTTTGTAGGTCCAGCGCAGAATGCAGCTTGTGCAACCTTGTTGCGATTGTTTCAGGCGATGGCTGAGGAATTTGGGATTCCGTTGGCGTTGGAGAAGACGCTTGGGCCGGTCACGCGCCTTTCCTTCTTGGGGATAGAGATAGATTCGGTTGACTTCGTGGTTCGCTTGCCAGTGGATAAGGTGGAACGGCTGAAGGCGTTGGTAGCGGAGGTGGGGTCTGCTTTGAAAGTGACGTTGAAGGAATTGCAGGCGCTAGTGGGGCACTTGAATTTTGCATGTCAAGTGATTGCAATGGGGCGGCCATTTGCACGGCGGCTGTCCTTGGCCACGGTGGGGGTGCAGCGCCCGTATCATCGTATTCGGGTGACTGCGGGGATGCGGGAGGATCTGCGGGTTTGGGGAGATTTTCTCGCAGAATTCAATGGTTGCTTGCTGGTGCAAGCGTCAGAGTTGTCCAATGTGGATCTACAGCTATTTTCGGATGCGGCGGGTGGTTCGGGGTTTGGTTTGTATTGTCAGGGTTCTTGGTGTGCGGCGGCTTGGCCTACATCCTGGGTGGAGAGTGGTTTGACGCGTAACGTGACATTTTTGGAGTTGTTCCCGATAGTGGTGGCATTTTGGGCGTGGCCTGAGAGGTTGAGAAATAGGAGGGTGGTGTTCTGGTGTGATAATGCGGCGGTGGTGCTGGTGATTAATCGACACTCCCCCAAGTGTCCGAGAGTGGCGGCGCTAATGCGCATAATGGTGCTTGCCTGCTTGCGTCTCAATGTCACAGCCAGGGCGCGGCATGTCCCGGGTTCACGTAATTCCATTGCTGATGCTTTGTCTCGTTTTCAGTGGGCGAAGTTCCGGGCATTGGCTCCGGGAGCAGGCGAAGCAGCGACGATGGTGCCGGAGCACCATTGGCAGCTTGGGACTCTGAAGTGATGGGGTTGTTGCAGTCCTCTGTTGCTCCAGGTACGTGGGCAGCCTATAGGCGAGGGTATGCCAAGGTATGGGCCTTTCTGCAGGGCAAGGGCTGGAGCGGTGGGAGAATGGATGACCAGCTTGCGGGTGCGTTCATAGTTTGGGCGAAAGGGCAAGGCTGGTCGCGGTCGTCGGTGCGGGCAGCATTGGCGGGCTTCTCCTTTTTCAGCAAAGTGGCAGGCTGGGTTAACCCCAGTGCATCTTTTTTGGTAAAGCGGCTGTTGGCGGGATGGGTGCGTGAGAGGCCTCAAGGGCAGGATTGGCGGCGTCCAGTTTCGCATGAGTTGCTCTTGCGGATATGGGGGGTGTTACCGGAGGTGGTGGCGATGGAGTTCGAGGTGTTATTATTTCGTGCTCTGTTCGTGACTGCCTTCTTCGGCGCATTTCGGGTTAGCGAATTGGTTCCACGGTCGAAACGGCGGGAGACTCCGGGGGGCTTGGACGCAAAGCACGTGGTCTTGCAGGATACATCGGTGCGGATTTATATCAAGCGCTCAAAGACTGACCAATTAGGTGTAGGCCGAAGGGTCTTGCTGAAAGCGATCCCGGAGTTGTGTTCATGCCCGGTGAGGAATTTGCGGGTCTATGAACAGCGGAGGCCGCAGATGGCAGGCCCATTTTTTCATCACGCGGATGGGCCGCCTGTCACGCAGTTTCAATTCACAGTGGTGCTGCGCTTGGCCTTGCGGCGGTTGGGATATGCGGAGCGGCAGTTCGCATCCCATTCCTTCAGGATATGGGCGGCGACAAGTGCGGTGGCAGCTGGATTGGAGGGGGAGGTGATTCAAAGGATTGGGGGATGGAGATCTGGGGCGTATGCGGGTTATGTTCGGTTGGAGCGGCTGTGACAGTGACTGGGTGGGGTGCAAGGGAGGGTGTGGGGGGGTATTAATGATGTGTTTCATGTTGCAGGAGGGCTGCCGCGTCATCCTTCCCTGGACGGGGGTTCATGCGAGTGCACAGCTGGCGAATGATGGATTGTCGTGCACTCCTTCGTGTACTGGGCCGAGCGGAGGGCTCTGCTGCGCCCTCTTGGAGAGCATCTGGGCCTGGCTACCCGCAACATTCGGTTGCTGTGGATGGGAGAGCGCGGCATGCGATGGTGGCAGCTTCTTCCTTTGATTCGACGACAAGCGGACCGGCGGCAGCGCCCACTTGGAGTGTTGATTCATCTGGGCGGCAACGACTTATCCAGTTGGACATGTCGACAGCTCATTCGAGCGGTGCAGCGGGACTTAAGAGTGCTGCAGGGGGAGTGGCCGGGGGTGGCATTTATATGGTCTGATATTATACAGAGGCCGGCATGCCAGTCTCAGCGGTGGTGGTTGCGAGGCTTAGCAAAAGTTAATCGACAGATTGGGCATTGGGTGCAGCAGGTGGGTGGCTGGCAGGTGCAGCACCCGTGGGCGGATGCACACTGTGCGGGCCTGTACCGTGCTGATGGGGTGCAACTATCACCTGTGGGACAGGATCTTTTATTAAACGATTGGCAGGAAATGCTGGAGCAGTTGGTTGGTCGCAGCTTTATTGGGGTGGGTCGGTGCGAGAATAAGTAACTACCTCGCGCCGGTGGCGGGGTAGAGAGCCAGCGCTCGCCTAGGCGGCGGGGCGGTAACTGATTTAGGAGCTGTGGGGGAGCGAAGGGCTCCCCGGGGTGGGGCGAGACATCCCGGTTTTGGGGTCTCGGCCCGGCCTTTGCTACTAGCATGGCGAGGCAGGCGGTGGGGGGTGATGAGGAGGATGCTCCGTCTTGCTAATAGTATGGCGGGTGGGGGCATCGTCCGGAAAGGGGGTGGGGGTGAGGTTGTTTATGTTTTGCCCATGTTGGGCTGGTTGTTACATGTATTAATAAAGCTGCGACCAAGGTTGTACCATATTATGGTGTTGGTGTATTTGTTAAGTGCTAAATGAATGGAAGGGAAGCTGGGGGGAAAAGGGGTGAAGGAGGACGAGGAGGGCCTCCGGGTTACCAGAGTTAATGCCTGAGGCCGCCGGGCCGGGTCCCGCGGCCGACGGTAACCTGGGCCCGGGCCCGGCCTCGGCCTTGTCACGTGTTGGGGGTGCGGGGGGGGGGGGAGGAGGAGGGAGACGCGGCCTGATGGGATCACTCCCCAACATTGTGGAGCGATTCTATTGGCCGCGGGAGGGAGAAGGCGGTTCTGGGTCCAGCGAGGAGCCGCGTGGCTCTGCCTTTTCGGCGCGGCTCCTCGGAGGGAACAGGCGTGTTTCCCGCCCACCCTCCCTCTGAGAGGTTAGGGATGTGCTTGTTGCAGCTGGGGGTGGGGGTAGAGAGCCAGCGCTCGTCTAGGCGGCGGGGCGGTAACTGATTTAGGAGCTGTGGGGGAGCGAAGGGCTCCCCGGGGTGGGGCGAGACATCCCGGTTGGGGGTCTCGGCCCGGTATCGCGGTGTGAGGGCCGGCCTTTGCTACTAGCATGGCGAGGCAGGCGGTGGGGGGTGGTGAGGAGGATGCTCCGCCTTGCTAATAGTATGGCGGGTGGGGGCATCATCCGGAAAGCGGGTGGGGGTGAGGTTGATTATGTTTTGTCCATGTTGGGCTGGTTGTTACATGTATTAATAAAGCTGCGACCAAGGTTGTACCATATTATGGTGTTGGTGTATTTGTTAAGTGCTAAAGGAATGGAAGGGAAGCTGGGGGGAAAAGGGATGAAGGAGGACGAGGAGGGCCTCCGGGTTACCAGAGTTACCTATTTAAGACTAATAAGAGAAAATATTTTTTCATTCAACGTGTAATCAAACTCTGGAATTCGTTACCGGAGGATGTAGTAAAAGCTGTTAGTGTAGCTGAGTTTAAAAAAGGTTTGGACAAGTTCCTGGAGGAAAGGTCAATAAACCATTACTAAAAGGAACCCTTGATATCACTGCTTGACCCAATACAAGCATTGTGGAACCTGTGTCTTTTGGGGAAACTGCTAGGTACATATGACCTGGACTGGCCACTGTTGGAAACAGGATACTGGGCTTGATGGACCCAGTATGGCATGTCTGACCCAGTATGACATATCTTATGTTCTTAGTATTCTGTTACTTCATAGCACCCACGTTACTTTATAACACACACTCCTTCAGTGCATCTGATGTAGCCTCTATCCAACACAGCATCACGTTTCAAACCTTATTTTAAACATAAACATTCTGTATCTTTTGAGACTGGTATGTACTAACTATTATTTTTTTTATAGCAAAGTTTTTACTACAAACAGATTTTTGGAGGGGCAATGTGGACTATGGCGGCTCTGTCCGTGGTCACTTTATACAGTTGTAAGTCATACCTCTCTCTCAATGGATCAGGGGTGTCATAACCCAAAAGGCAAACTAGGCAGTTGCCTAGAGTACCAATGTTCCCATTGCCGCCATTGTTGCCCATCTCTGGGACCTGCAGTGGTGGCAATGCCACGCTTATATGTACTCCCTGTAAGGGCAACGGATGGGGCGGAAGCAGCAGATTGAAGAGAAGGAATAGCAACCAAGCACCGTAGAGTGTGGGCAAGCACTGCACTGCTGTTTAAATGGCATTTTCTTCACTGCAGGTCCCAGAGAGGGGCGGTGACAGGGGCAGAAGCAGGGGGGCCTGCAGGACTGAAGACTCGCCTAGGGCACTTCATTTCCAGGCACTGGCCTGCATTAGATGCAGAATATTTTTCTTTGGAAAAGGTTTATAAATGATGCTGTATATTATGCAATGACAGAGTTACATCAGTGGCAAAACTATTTCTTTTCTGGATGTTCAGTTAACCAAGTATCAGAACAAAAACACACACAAATTTCATTTGGCAACGGAATGAATGAAAGGGGTGAGAAAGTGATGCAAGAAAGTCCTTTATTCACTACTCCAACACAGCCATGTTTCGGCAACACCTTGGTCAGGGGGTTACTTGATAGGCTTTCAAATGAGTAGGGCACACAGCCAATGTGACACAATAACATACTGTTCACTGTATTTGCTCAACCACAGCCTCTGAAAGAATATGTATTCTTTACAGTAAGCAGTACGATTTGCACAAAGAGGCTATCCCAAAGCAAAATAATTAGGAAAGCTGATTTGAGATCTTTTAACGCACAGCGGGACTGTTATTATCTTAGAGAGCTCATGATGATCTTAATCCATTGCTTTCTATGTGGTCTTTCTCTGAGAAAGCTACTAAGGTAGCTGCCATTGTACATAAATATTGGGAAATTCTCAGATCTCGTGCTTAGCATCAGGGACATCCTATAACAGTGTAGAAGTGAGGCAAGAATATTGCAGATAGGATTGTAAGATCAATAACGAGACACTGATGAAGAGGATGAAACCCCAGTGGGTTATTTTTATTAATACATGTGATTTTTGTAATCTATCCACAGAAGGGAGAGACTGGACAAATTTATCTCTGAGGAGGACAGTAACAGTTAGGTATAGGACCACTTGTTTATCATATTATGTGGTCTACATAATAATATGCCCATCTAAAAGTTTATGTGGGATGTATAAAGATACATTAAGGTTTGTCTTCAAGAACATTGTTATTTAAACACTCAAAATCGCACGGCTCTGCTGGTGGATCATTGTTTAACAGAGCAACATTTAGTTTCAGTGAATTATGATGGAGAACCATTGATTTATGTTCCCCCACATCCAGGGCAATACATCAAGCAAACTAGGCAGTCAACTAGGGTGTGAGTGTCTGGGTGTGGGGGGGGGGGGGGGAGAAGAGCAAGGTATTCAAAGCTAAACAATAGATTCTGACAGCTGGGGGGGGGGGGGTTGGGTATAAGGCTTTAAGGTTTGCCTAGGGTGCCAACATCTTTAACCAACTCTGGGTCCAGTCCTGCTGGGGGATGGGGATGGGGGAATAGGAGGCTGAAATTAGTCATTGGGAACTGCTTTGGATTTATATATTAGTGGCACCAAGAATTATTAGAGTGGTGCTCTGTAATATAGGAGTATGACCCTTTAAATAATGCTGCGGAAGTCACTGTAAGGGTTGGTAGAATGCCGTGGCAGTTTTTGAAGAGGATCCAACAACGCCTGGCGATTAGAGACTTTGGCTGTGGAAAGAAGATATTTTGATGATTAAAGCTAAGTAAAGATTAATATCCCTAATGAAGAACTTAAAGGTTGTCATGAGGCTGGAGCTAGAAAAGAAACAGTGTTGAAAAAAACTCCTGATTTTCATGGAACTCAGAAAAGGCAGAGAGCGCAGTTCCAGCGCAGCTCAGCCAGAGGGCGCATGAACAATTACACAGTACCTGAAGCAACGTGCTCTAGCACTGATCACATTAATAACAAGCAGTTTCACCTGTCCTCAAACTTAGAACGTGCAAACCAGAAATCCCTTTATAAAGGAAACCAGATGATCAGTGATAGAGAAAGAGGAGGAGGAACAGGAACTGAAACAGGAGGAGGCAAGAGCGAGGTCAGAAGGACCGGCAGCAGGACCAGTGAGAGAAGCCTGGAAGAGGAAGGCTTCCATGTGCAGCCAACTCAAGGAGACAGAATCCAAAGGAGGTATTCTCAAAGGGATAAAGTCCAGAGAGGCCAAAGGTATTGGAACGGAGTCCAAAGCCAAGCAAACCAAAGAAGCAGCTTGCCTGAGGAAAGCAACTCTCCTAGCCCAAGTAAGTCTCCTATGCTAAACCAGAAAGGCACAAGGAAAGGAGATTCCTTCTACAGTGATACTTTTTGCCAAGAAACACAGAGAGTGGAAATCCACGTCAGGTTTTCCTGGTAACTCTGATTGTAGAGCAGTGCACAGAACAGCTTGTCAGCCTGAGAAGCTACGTCGCAAGCTGACTCCTGGGTGTGGCAGCCTACAGAAGCCAAGGTATGAAAAGCCTTTCATTATAAGGGAAAGTTTAAGTGATGAAAACCTTATGGAAATAGATAAGCCTCAAAGTTAGAAGAAGTAAAGCTAACTTTTTAAAAGCACTTCCTAACAGTGTGCTAAGGAAGTTGTATGAGAAACAGAAGAACCCCTGTAAGGAATTAACAGATACTGAAGACAGTCATAGCATTGAAGAAGGTAGTGACCCAGAATCAATGGACTGTGATTGTGAAACCAGTGTTCCCATTCCTCAGAGTGAACCAAAGGAATGTAACTTCTGTTCAAGAACCATTTGTTTTCCTGATGTTAATTTCTATTGATTTGAAAGAAGCCTTAACCCAGATAAACAGTTAATTCTGAAGCCTACAACCCTTAACTGTTTATATCACGGTGGAACTTTTTTGTTAGAGGAAAGAATTACCTTCATTTTCTTTTGTGTCTTATTGAACCTAAGCGCTGACCGGGGAAATAAAGCCTTATTACCCCACACTTTGGCGTAGATTGTTCTTTATAAGGAGTTCTGCACTACAAGGACCAGAAGCCTCCTGGTCCTTCAGCTCAACCACTCCTTAATATAAATTAAATGTCACCGGACGCCCTTATTTCCTACGCCAGTAGGGGCGCCTGGGGACAAGGTACAATATCGTGCTTTGAACCTTATTTTAGTGGATAGAGGCTACATCAGAAGCATTGAAGTGTTATAAAGTAATGTGTGTGCTATGAAGTAAAAGTGTATTGGAATATAACAATTTACAAAAATAGATTTTAAATGCAACAAAAAATGAGAGAACCAAAAAAGAACTAGATGGACCTTTATGTTTGTGCATTACAGGCCAGCTTCAAAATCAAAATGTTTTTGGAACTTTTGCTTTTACTCTTCAGTTATGAAATAGTAGTTTTGTCATCTCTCAGTAGATACTTTGTAATTGCAAATGAACACACATTAATATGACTTAATTTAACTCAGGTTGCAGTAATGTCCATGAGACCTATTTACTAATAGCATGCATAACTCACTTTAATGTGTGTTAAATTACACTAACGTGTTTGAACACAGTAAGTCTAGTCCTTAAATTGTAATCCCTTTGGGGATAGGAAAATCCTTTCAACGAGCAAGGATTAGATTTAGAAACATAGTAAATAACGGCAGATAAAAACCAAAGTGTCTCATCTTGTCTCCCCAACAAGGTTGTTAACTGCTCCTCCATACAGGTTACCCTCATGCCATGCAAAGTTTGTTTCAGTTTTGCCCTACAATTTTTCCTGTTTTAAAAATAGTGGGGTGTTTTCATTGATAACCCTCTAGCAATTTTTGCACTGAAGCCAAACGATTGATGGATCAGGTCCGAAGCAGAAAGACTAACAGTTATGAGGGGCGGCAGAAGACCTCTTATTTTGGGGGGCTTAAGCACCACCCCAAGCTCCACCATAACTCTGCCCCAAGTTCTGCCCCATGGGCAGGGACTCTTTCTGTTCTGCCCACAGGAGGTGGGATCTCCACAGGCAGAACAGGAAGGGTCTTTGCCATGATCGCAGCCGGCAGGCAGCAGGCTGCCCAAGGGGATCCCATCACCCATGGACAGAAGGGGAGAAGCCACGATTGTGGCAAAAACCTTTCATGTTCTGCTCTATCCAATCTCCTGTGGGCAGACAGGAAGGGTCTTTGCCACAATTCCAACTTCTCTTCTGCCCGTGGGGGGATGGAGTCCACATGGGTAACCTGTTGCCTGATGGGGTCAGGGCACGTGTGGCCCATCCGTTTCGAATGCCTATGACAGTTATGACATTTGTTTTTGAGCAGGATCTACGTAATTACGCGTTTGTTCTTTAGGAGCAAATGTTCTATTTTGGAATCCGAAGATCTTGGTTTTCCCAGATCTTTCTAAAATGGTGTAACCGACTAGGAGATTCATGACCTAGGTGGATATGTTTCTTCAGCATCCTTCTAATGTATAATACATTTTCTTAATGTTAAGTACATGCTTTCGATATCACTCAGCTGTAACATTTTCTTGATTCTTAAAGGGTGTAGCAGACAGACCAGCCTGCCAGGGAATGTGGGTGAGTGTGAGTCCTGATCAGTGTTTTGCGCCCCCCCCCCCCCAAATTTGCTGATGACACCAAATTATTCAACATGAGGATTGTAAAAAACATTGCAAGAAGACCTTGATAAATTAGGAGACTGGGCATCAAAATGGCAGATGACATTTAATGTGGACAAGTGCAAAGTTACGCATTTAGGGAAGAACAACCCAAATTACGGTTACACGATGCAAGATTCCACATTAGGAATCACCACCCAGAAAAAGGATTTAGGTGTCATTGTGGAAAATATGTTGAAACCCTCGGCCCAGTGTGCAACGGTGCCCAAGAAAGCAAATAGAATGCTAAGAGTCACAAAGAAACGAATGCAGAATAAAACAAAGGATATTATAATGACTTTGTATAACTCCATGGTACGACCACATCTTGAATATTGTGTGCAATTCTGTTCACCATATCTTAAAAAGGATATAGCAGAATTAGAAAAGGTACAGAGAAGAGCAACAAAAAATGGTAAAGGGAATCCCTATGAGGAAAGGCTTAAAAAGTTAGGGCTCTTCAACTTGGAAAAGAGATGGCTGAGGGAAGATATGGTAGAGGTCTATAAAATAATGAATGGAGTAGAATGGGTAAATGTAGATTGGTTGTTTACTCTTTCAAAAAGTAGAAAGACTAGGGGACATTCAATGAAGCTACAATTTAAGACTAATCGTAGAAAATATTTTTTTTCACTCAACGTGTAATCAAACTCTGGAATTAGTTACCAGAGGATGTTGCAAAAGCTGTTAGTGTAGCTGGATTTAAAAGAGGTTTGGACAAGTTCCTGGAAGAAAAGTCCATAAACCATTATTAAAGAGGACTGGGGAAATCCACTGCTTACCCATTGGACAAGCAGCATGGCATCTGTATATCTTTTGGGAACCTGACAGGTACTTGTGACCTGGATTGACCACTTTTGGAAACAAGATACTGGGTTTAATGGAGCTTTTGGTCTGACCCAGTATGACATGTCCTATATTCTTATGTTATCTCCTCCCTCCAGAGTAGCCTCCAATCCCCAGTGGCCCAGTGGACCCAATGCCCACTTTAATCAGTCCTAATGTGGGATCTAAAATATTGAATATCTTTTTACTTATGCCTTGACTCTCAGCTGTGAAGAGGATCATGTTGGCTTATCCCTTCCTTTCCTGATCTAGCCCATCTGACACATCCCAAGGAGTATGGGAGGGAGATAGGGGCAGCAATGATCCCCACTTCTCCTGCCTATTGATTGTCTTCACAGAATGGTGCTACTGGCCCTTAGTGGTTTTCTCATGGACTACCATTAGGAGTCAGATTGCCAAATAAGTGTGTATGCCTTTATTTCACCCCTGCAATGTGCAAATACCAATCCCTAATTCAGTGATACTATATTAAATTGTCAAAAATAATCACCAAAAGAACCCCCGTGGAAAATTTTTGTATAAACCAATTTTCTTTTTGTCGGATGTTCCAGGAAAGGGACATGTACAGATGCTATGTCCTCCACTCAGTTACATCCCTTTTATTAATTTTGTTATTAAAAAAAACCCTGTCTACTTAACTGAATAAGACGGTTATCAGCAATCCTTGTCAAGCACGACGTGCACGTTTCGGGTCTGTGGCCCTGTCTCAAGTGCTGCCAATACTGCGGTTTCAACTGCCATTAAACGCCAAAACTGGCTACTTCCTCAAAAGGGTGCTGGTCTCCAAAGAATGGCTGTATTCCGTCATCAATCACTCTTAACAACCAATGAGAACTCCAAGGATACCCCACTGAATAGGGGAAGCCCTGAGGTCATCAAAGCTACGTCAGCGTATGCTTAGCCAATCGATCTCCTTGTTAAGACCAGAAGGATGTACTGATTGAAGCTGAAAAATCCACCGCTGTTCACAGCTTTGCAAACTATTGATACGATCGCCCCCTCGAGGATTAGAAGGTATATGGTCAATGACAGTCCAGCGGAGTTCTTGAAAAGTATGGCCCAAAGCCAAACAATGATCCACCATTGGAGCTGTCTCAATCCGTTGTCGGAGGCGAGAAGCATGTTCACCAAGCCGTAGTTTGATTTTACGTGTAGTCCGACCCACATTGATTGCAATTCTTCTTTTGTTGTATACCTTATTTCCTGTCCCTGCCCGTTGATATATGTGGGTCGGACTACACGTAAAATCAAACTACGGCTTGGTGAACATGCTTCTCGCCTCCGACAACGGATTGAGACAGCTCCAATGGTGGATCACTGTTTGGCTTTGGGCCATACTTTTCAAGAACTCCGCTGGACTGTCATTGACCATATACCTTCTAATCCTCGAGGGGGCGATCGTATCAATAGTTTGCAAAGCTGTGAACAGCGGTGGATTTTTCAGCTTCAATCAGTACATCCTTCTGGTCTTAACAAGGAGATCGATTGGCTAAGCATACGCTGACGTAGCTTTGATGACCTCAGGGCTTCCCCTATTCAGTGGGGTATCCTTGGAGTTCTCATTGGTTGTTAAGAGTGATTGATGACGGAATACAGCCATTCTTTGGAGACCAGCACCCTTTTGAGGAAGTAGCCAGTTTTGGCGTTTAATGGCAGTTGAAACCGCAGTATTGGCAGCACTTGAGACAGGGCCACAGACCCGAAACGTGCACGTCGTGCTTGACAAGGATTGCTGATAACCGTCTTATTCAGTTAAGTAGACGGGTTTTTTTTAATAACAAAATTAATAAAAGGGATGTAACTGAGTGGAGGACATAGTATCTGTACATGTCCCTTTCCTGGAACATCCGACAAAAAGAAAATTGGTTTATACAAAAATTTTCCACGGGGGTTCTTTTGGTGTTTATTTCACCCCTAGCAGTAGTACCAGAAGACTAATACTAGAGGTAGTCAGTGCCATTTCTAAATGAGCAGCCTATGGGTTAGGAATGTGTGGGGGTTGTTCCTGCCCCTATCATCCTCCAGACCCTTGTAGTAAGTTAGGTTGCTGAGAGGGGGGTAGAGGAATATGGCAAAAATGGGATGGAGACTGGCCAATACTAAATACAGTTAAGGCTCAAGGTTTCCAGGAGGGGGTGCTTAAAAAGTGTTAGTTCCATGTCAGGCCTTGGGATAGAGGTGTTGGGCTCATTGGGCTACCAGGGAGTTGCCCCCTCTCCTCCCCCCCCCCCCAATGTACCTCCAATTGGGGATGAAGGGCCCTTTAATTCTCACTGACCACTGTGCAAAGAAGCATTTTTTAAAAAATTCTCCTTTGATGCCCCCATTAGTACCCTGTATAGTTCCTGGTTGTGACAATGGATGCAAAATTCTTTGAAGTTTGCATCTTGTTAGCTAAATTTTGGAGAAATGGGTGTTAACCTATGAACGTTTTTGTGGGTTAATATGCAAAGGCCTCTTATTGAGAAAAGAGAACAAGCTGGACTGATACAGTCCCTTCACAGAAACTACACGCTTGCAAAACACCTCACCTTGGTCACATACAGAATATGAATAGAACCTCACCAAATGCGGAACACATTAGTAACAGAAACGTACAGACAGAAACTGAACTGGAAAATTCAGGAAGCCAGACTCTGCAGGCAGTGCAATTCTAGAGAAATAGAAAAAAAATGCATTTCGCCCTCTGCTGGGCAAAATGCAAAGATATCTGATATGCTGCATATTCAAATTCCAAAGCTCATATAGTAAAATTACTAAACCAATGCCAACAATTTGTTTTTGTACTTCTGTTGTCTGGACATCTTGGTCTCTGTAGTTTATGTCTCCCATGTTTTGCTGGGATTGGGCTATTATGTACTGGCTGCACCATTCAGCTCTACGTTCTCCTGTGGGGAGGTGCAGATATATGATCTTCTCTGTGGGGGTCTGCTGGGATTTCTTGATGTTATCACGCATTACTTTATCAATATCTGTTCCTAGACTTTTTTCTTTGCTTTCTTGCCCCCAACTGTTTGATCAGTATGTGAGAAGCATGATATGATGTTCTCTTTGACTTTTTTATTTATTTTTTTATTTTTATTTTTTTGTATTTATGTAATTTTACAAATAAATCAAGAAAGCCAACAAAGCACTCTCTTGAAGAAACAGGTTGACACATAGAAAATCCAAAAAAAGAAAAAGAAATACAATAGTAACAAAACAACATAACAGTGTCTAACCACTCTAGCCCACAAAAAAGAGGGGACCATTCACAGAAAATATAATATTATACTAAATATGAAAAGAAACAGGCAGCACAACAGTTCAGACTAATTCATATCTGAGCACCATTAAGGAGAGAGAATAGAGGATTCTACACGCCTAGCACTGATAAAGGCTAGCAGTTGGGAAGGCTCACAAAATACATACGAAACAGCTTGGTATTTTACCAAACACTTACAAGGATGTTTAAGAAAAAAGAGGCCCCCCAACTGCAAAACCCCAGGCCGTAACAAAAGAAACTCTCTACGACGTTTCTGTGTTTCTCTTGATAAATCAGGATAAATGCGGACCGTAAAACCACAAAAGGAAATTTTCCTTCTACGAAAAAAAAGCTTCAATAACCACTCTCTATCTGATAACAAAGCAAAGGTAACAAGGAGAGTGGAAGACTCCAAAGAATCCCGAGAGTTCTCCAACAAACTGGTAACATCTAACACATCCCCTTGTATCAAACCTCCCTCCAAAGCACTACTAGGAGTAATACGCTTCGCTTTAGGTAAATAATAAAGTTTAACTAAGGGAGGCATTAACTCAGGGGAAACCCCCAAAACTTCCAGGAGATATTCTTTAAACATCTCTTTGGCACTAATAGAAGAAGACCTAGGAAAATTTACTATTCTCAAATTATTAACTCAAGACAGATTTTCCAACTGTTCTAGCTTCATAAATACTGACAAAGAATTCTTTTTAACAGTATCTGAATGATCTTCCAGACTAGATAGTCTATTTCGTATCTCTTCTTCTTCCATACATATATCCGACACTTTTTTTTTCCAAGACAGTCAGCTCCCATAGTAGATTTGACCTTAGTGGTTAAAGAAGATACACGAGGAAATAAAACTTCTCCTAACGAGGCGATAGCAGTCCAAATTGACTCCAATGTAAAGTTCGCTGGATGCTGTAGAGAAAACACCACTTCCGTATTCAGCGCTGAATCCTCCACTTCTGTGTGTGCCTGCAAGTCGTCCCGCGAGGCAGAAATAGAAACCTGCCTCACGCACACTCCTCCATCAGGCGCCGGTGTTGATGTAATATCTGGGAGCTTGCTCTTAGCTCCACTCTTCAGCTCCGCCGACACATCTTTTCCTGGCCCACCCGAGACACCAGTATCCTCCGACATAGTAGGGGAGGAAACCTCCAGGAAGGCCTCAGGCATTGCGTGGCTGCGGAAGACCTTTGACGCCGGGCTCAGTAACGGGGAGGACGATGACGCCGAGGCAGTTGCTGAGCTATCAAGCTCCGACAAAACCGCCAATCGGCTTTCTCCACCGACGACGTCTGAACCCCGTGTGGATCGCAAGAGGTAAGTGTCCAAAGGACCAATAACAGCAGAAACTGGCGTTGAGGCATCAGAGGGCTGGGGGGGCAACGGCCCAGATTTGCCTTTTCGCTTTCTTCCCATCAGAGAATCGTGCTCACACGGTACAGAGGGCTGCCGCCATCTTAGAATGCCTCTTTTTGACTTTTATGAGATCTTTTCAATTAACATCATGCTTCTTTTCTTTTGGGGCAATTTCTCCAAAACAGTTAGTTTTGTAGATACCATAACAGTAATGAACGTCACTCCTAAGCAAGGGTATACAGAGTATGATCTCAGTCTCTCCAATTTACTCCCAGTGCTTAGCGTAGTACTTTGTGCAAAAGAGAGCCTCCTTCTGGCATCCATAAGATGCAACAACTATAGGTAACTTGTCAAGGAGCGATTGGAAATATTTATTTTCATTCTCTTATATACTGTGCTATTCTGCATCAGTGTGGTTTACATTGAACAAACTGAAATTACATTGAACAGGGCATTATAACTTGGAGATAACTATTTTACAGGGAACATGGGTTGTGGAGGGTTAAGTGGCTTGCCCAAGACCACAAAGAGCACCTGTAGGACTAGAAACCCCAGTCCCTCTGGCCCAAGGTTGCTGTCCTCCGGTGGGATTTGAACCCCCGACCTTCTGGCCTGAAGTACCTTGCCCCAACCACTAGGCTACTCCTCCACTCATGCCTCTTAATGCCTCTTAATCAGGCCCAAGGTTCACAAAATAATGAACTATCTCTGCATCTTTCAGCCACAATTTCTTGGTATTTGAGGATCTTCTCCTTCTTCACTTGATTTGTAGAATTAAATTTTCACTCATACCTTTCCAGTAGTAGTTCAAGGTGAGTTATAACCAGATATAATAGTTATTTCCCTGCCCACAGAGGGCTTGTAATCTGAGTTTGTACCTGAGGCAGTAGAGGTTTAAGTCACATGCCAAGGCTACAAGGAGTGCCAAGTGGCACTCAAACCATGGTCTCAGGTTATAAGGCCACTGCTCTAACCACTGGGCTATTCCTCCAATTGGAGGCACTTGGAACTGACATCTCTATACTCAATGCTGTTCTGGTGGTTTTCTCCTTTACCACTATGTCCAGTTTCTTTGCATCCAGCTTTTTAATCTGTTCGAATGGGAGTATACCAGGTGATCATAACCTCTTTATTCACATAATTCTCTTAGCATCGTGGTCCCAGTGCTTTCCCAATATAGTGATGTAGTAGGGTCACACAGTTTCCAATGGATGAGACGTGCCACTTTATTGTGCCTTTTTGTGTAGAAATTTTCTGCCATCAGAATATCAAGTCAGCTACGAGATGAGTAACCATTTCCAGATCTTTCTTCAGAATTTGCATGTCTGTTTTGCCAGTTTTTTCTATGCTTGCTGTGAACCATCTCATCCATAATCCACTGTTCTGGGCTGCAACCATCAATCTCTCATCCTTCGGTTTCAGTTTACCTCTCCTTAACCATTCATGTGTCTGGTCTTGATCAACAAATGATCCCTGGAGTAACACGCTGTATTTCCCACTTATTTTTCCTTGTTTGCTGCTCTAATTATTTGAAGAGGTTTTTTTTTTCTCTTGTTTTGCAGATTCTATTGCTTTCTTCCATATGTGCTGGTGGATTCTCACTCACTCCTTCCATTCGGCAGAATGCCTGTCCTAGTTTGGCAATGGAAAGACTCTGGACATTTGCTTTCATATTTCAGCACTTTTTGCACATTTGGATCTGACAACACCGTTACGTTTTCTTCTGTAAAATGGCTCAAGTTGATTTATAGAGATTTCTCAATGTGAAACTGAAAATTCAAATTCGATAAAAGGTCAGTGCACAGTGTCACTGAATTTGAATTCCAGTATGTATTCTTACTTTTTGAGTGAGTGAAGAGAAACCCAGAGAACAGCAGCCGCACTCTGCCTCTTATCTTCTACATTGAGTGGCCTATTTACTAAGCTATATTATCTGTTTAACATGGATTTTAATGTGTGCTAACACTAAGGGGTATGTTTACTACACAGCGGTAGCAGCTTCCGTGTGATATCAGAACCGCGGCCCCATTGAATTCAATGGGGCCATGGCTCCGATATCACACGGAAGCCACTATGCTGATAAGTAAACATACCCATAGGGATAATTTTATAAGGGTGTGCCTAGTTTAAAAGGGCAAAGACACATAGACCTCCTTTGAAGTACTTTGTGCAATTCAGGAGACCACACCTTCAAAAGGGTATAAACAGGATTGAAAAGGTGCAGAAGGTGGCTACAAGAATGGTCAGTGATCTTCGTAATAAGGCACATGGGACAGACTTAAATATCTCAATATGTATAACTTGGAAGAAAGGCAGGAGAGGGGAGATATGATGGAGACATTTAAATACCTCCGTGGCATAAAAGCACAGGAGGAGAGCCTCTTTCAATTGAAAGAAAGCTCTGCAACAAGGGGGCATAGGATGAAGGTGAAAGAGGATAGAGACGGGCATAATTTGCGGAAATCTTTCTCTATGGAAAGAGTGGTTGATGCACGGCATAGTGCAAGTAGTGGAGACAACAACTATCTGTAATCAACACAGCAAGGGACAGACACAGGAAAAAAAGGCACAGTAAAGCTTAGTAGTTGATTTGGTAGGGTAGACTGGAAGAGCTGTATGGCCTTTATCTGCTTTTCATACAATAAGTGGACCAGGAATAACCTTACTGTTATTTCATAATATTCACTTACAATGTATTTCAATAAAACATCAAATCACAGTGTCGATGTGTAATTCACAACAAATAGAAAGTAAGCATAAGGGAGCCCAGCGAGTGGTCTTACCGGTGACAAAATCTCAGCCTACCATTCCCATTGTCGTCATCACCCCCAAATACAGCAATAAAAGATTTTATGAAAAATCTTTGCCCATTTATATATATATCAATCCAGAGAAAGAATTCTTAACGCTTATCTGATACTTATTGCTCCCAAACGCTGGATCCATACTGGTTGTAACTCCATACAAAACCAATTGTTTAAAATGCCATTTGGCCAATTTTGACCTTGGCTGATGGTTTCGCTGAATTCAAATGGCTGCCTCAGAATAATTGGCTCATACCTGCAAAACATTTTTACATTAATGAATGCCCACTAAGATAACTCATTCCGACTATTTGCTGCGACCGGCCACATGCCACTAACACTGCCAATCTGAATTGCCTGCTGTGGCCGCAGTGCCATTCATTGTGCTACCCTCCTGCTCCACCACCACCGCCCCACTCTGTCCATTTAAGGAGCCCTCAACCATGCTGCTTCAAAGAGCAAGCAGAAGCAATTGATGTGTGTGTCGGATGACCTCTACAAGGTCTCCAGTGGCTGCAGCTGCAACTTGCAAATTGAGGCCCCTGTATCTGCCCTGCCAACTGCAGAAGCCTTCAACTAGTAATTGTCATGCTTCAGTGGTAGCTACAACCATCACCGTTCCCAAATCTCTTTACCCCTCACATGGACCCCTGCTGAGGCTCCGCCACCATCCCTCCTGAACGGAATCAGCAGAGAGTCTCCTGCGCCCTGCCCCGTCTGAACCCATTTCATCAATGCTGTGCTTGCTGCTTTCTGCCAGAAGCACCTGTTCCAGCCTGCCAGTCTCCCCCCCCCCCCCAAGGTTCGGTCTAGCATGGCAGGCAGAAGCAGCTAGGCTGGCATCAGATCACAGCAGACTAGAATCTGAGGTGATGGATGAGAGAACATAGCCCTGTACATGGGGCAACCTAGGGAAATCGAAGCTTGCAGTCAAAGACAGAAAACAGCAGGAGCTGAGGCTTTATGACCGTCTATTTATCAATTTACAGCTCTCTCCCCCCCCCCCAAATTATTTGAAAGAGGACAGGGAAGTTTTGGGGCCATATGATTTTAAATATTCCGTTTTTTCGTTTTTTAGTAAATCAGGAATATAAAAAGTACTTTATTTTATTCATCTTGCATTTTATTACTTTTTTGCTCAAAGTTCTTTTTTATTCTTTCCAACACACCAATAACTGTCCCTACTGCAGAAACAGCTTCTTGCAACTGCCCACAACAATGCAAATTCCCCTACCCCAATAAACAGCTTCCCACAGTGCCCTGCCATCTCGCAGGTTATTGCACCCCCCCCCCCCAAACTATGCCACCACCATACAAAATGACCCACCCCATAAACTTCCCCACCACCTCACAAACTACCCTACCCCCAATAACTACACTTCTTCAAATGCCCCACCCCCTGCAAACTAGCACCAATCCCCAAAAATTACACTACTCAATCTGCCCCACTGCCTTGCTATAATCCCATACCAAAAAAAATTTCCCATTCAAACTGCCCCATTAGCAAATTGCCTCACCCCCAAAATTTCCTCCCTGAAACTGCCTCACCATCCTGCACACTACCCCAACCCCAAAACTACCCCCCCACAAACTGTCCCTCTGGCTGGGAAACTACCTGCAGCCCCTAAAATACCCCACCCCAAAAACTATCCCCACAACTGCCCACCACCCTGCAAACCAAATACCCACAAAAATTACCCCTGCCATTGCCTCAGCATCCCCCAAATTTCCCACACTCCCAAAATATACCCCATCCCCAACATCCACCACCCACAACTGCCTTAAAACCCCACAAACACTCTATTCCCCAATACTACCCGCTACAACTGCCCCACCATCCCAAAAATTCTCCATCCCCAAATCCTACCCCACAACTGCCCTATTGCCCCACAGTTCACTCCTGCTCTCCCCAGACGGCTGTGATCTTGTGGTGCCTCCCCATAGTGTGAGGCTAGAGGGCAGCACCCTGTGATCACAGCCATTTTGAAATGATTGGATGATGGGTCAGAAGCAGAGAAGTTTGCTCCTATAAGAGAAGATAGGCTTTTAGGGGAATTCATGTGGGGGAGGGGGGCTATTGCTGGCTGGCTTGCTAGGATTATTTTAATATGGAAGAAGGAGGGAGCAACCGACTGGCTAGCTGGGATAAATATTTTGAGGATCGGGATGGTGGGGAGGGAGGGCCACTATCCCCACTGGCTAGCTTGGATGGTGGGGTGGCTGGGTAATGCACAGATTGCTCCCGCCCTCCTCCCCTGGGTGTTTTCTAGGAGGGATCGGTGCTGCAGGGGGGCCAGTAGTTTTTAATTTAATATTGCAACACCGTGGCACTGGCAATATTGTGAAGGGAGGAGCCCCAATTGTGACTGTTGGAGAGGACCATGGTAGCAACTGGGGCACAGAGCTACCTGATCACTAGCATTTCTGCACTTAGATTTACTGCTGGGATTTACGATACCTACTGAGACAGACACTGCAGGACATTTCCTGCAAAACCTGCCAAGGCAAGTAATGCAGGGTCGCTGTGGTAAATCAAGAACCGCTCTAGTATCTGCAGGAGCTAACCCAGATACTTAGGAGGTTTAGCAGACATGCCTCTATGTGTACTGGCAAATAATTCTGTTGCCATGGCCAGACCTAAATTAACAAACTTGTAAACTGGGAACATATCTGTTTTCAAAGTTTAGGGGGACCCTGTAAAGATCTCCATACTCAAGAAGATAGGATTGATAACACAGGTACACTAAAAAAAATTTTTTTTAAACTGCCTCTAATGTTTCGATTGATTTTTACGTTTTTTGGTGCGCTGAATCCAAATCTGGTAACCAATTTGCTCCATCACGTACAGATTTTTTGCTACATTGGGTTAGCAGTTTGAGGTGAACGTTTCAGATTGAGTGCGATCGAGATAAAAGTTTCTTGGATGAATTCTTTATACTAATTGTTTAGTAGTTATTCAAATAAGAATAAAGAAAATTGTAACAAGGCAGCACATAAGAATAGAGTAATGTCAACAAAACACACTGTGATGGTAGCAAAATTGTCTGCACTTAAAACAGCCACATACATGTGCACAAACATTGAGCATATAAGAGCGAGGTTAGACACAAAGCAAAGCAAAGAAATGTGCAAAAAATGTTGTACAGGTATGTATGTAAGAATAGAAAACGCAAACCGCACCATTGCAATACATGAAGACAAACACCCGATGGTGTGAAAATAAAATTCTAATAAATGAGATCCGACACTGTGGTAATAACTAGCAAATTTTTATTTCAAAGTTTAGTAAAAACACGATATTTGTCAACACAGTTTAGATTTTAAAGTCATTCTTGGGTCAATCAATCTCCTGGTGGGCCCGTTTCTTCTTCCCCCGAATGCTTCTCTTGGTGCGCTGCTTGGCGTATTTTTCATCTGGGGTTTCCCGCAGCAGCAACCAGCAGAAATCAGCCATCATAGTGGTGTTCCATCTTCCTTGGTACCTTCTCTCTGCGTCCTTGATGTCCTGGTGAAACCTTTCACCTTGTTCTTCACTGTACGCCCCCAAGTTTTCGGGAAAGTAGTTCACATGGGAGTGCAAGAAATGGACTTTCAGGCTCATGTTACAGCCTTGTTCTTTGAAGGCATTGAGCATCCTGGCAACAATATCCTTATAGTTCTCATCCCGCCTGTTCCCCAAGAATTTGAGAACAACATCCTTGAAGGAATCCCAGGCTTCTTTTTCCTTCTCAGACATCGTTTCAGCGAATGCTCCATCTGAAATGAGTTTCCTTATATCAGGGCCAACAAACACTCCTTCCTTTAGCTTTGCTTCAGAAAGTCGGGGGAACTTTGAGCAAAGGTACCGAAAGCACTCACCATCTTTTGGAAGGGACTTGATGAATTGCTTAATGAGACCCAACTTAATGTGGAGAGGTGGTAATAGAATTTTATCACGAGGTACCAAGCTCTCATGAAGAACATTTTTCTCACCGGGTCTCAAATACTCCCGAATTGGCCAGTCTTTTTTCCCCCAGTGTAGGTCGCGGGCCCGGCTATCCCACAAGCAAAGGAAGCAGGGATATTTGGTGAAACCGGATTGCTGCCCTAATAGCATGGATAGAATTTTAAAGTCTCCACAAATCATCCACTTATGCTCATCATAACGAATCTTCTGAAGAATCAGGGCCAAATTCTCGTATTTTTCTTGGAGAATAACAGAGTGAGCAATAGGAGCTGAAGCGAATGTGTTGCCATTATGAAGAAGAACACCTTTTATGCTGTCTTTTGACGAATCAATGAACAGCCGCCATTCAGCAGGATCATACTTGAGTTTAAACTTTTCCATCACTCCGTATATATCGTTGCAAAATACCAAATCTTCCTCTTTGCTGAAATACTTCAAAAATTGTGTCTCGCGGTTGCGGTACCAATAAAAAGTTGTTCCTGGTGACAATAGATTTTTCTGTTTAAGCCGAGAACCTAGCAGTTGGGCAGCATCTTTTGGGAGTCCTAAATCCCGGACTAAATCATTCAATTCAGCTTGAGAGAAAAGTTCAGGTTTCGGATCTGGTTCAGTTTCAAACTCGGAAGTACTGGACTCATCGGGAAAAGCCATCTGATGAGTCTCATCATGATCAGAACCGTCCACACAAATATGATCCAAAGATTTTGGTGGTTCAGGCACAGGTACTTCGTTGCTATGAGGCATAGGCCTAATTGCTGAGGGAAGGTTGGGGTAACTTATTACGTTCTTATTTTTTAAGTTGTATCCCTTCACAATGCAAGAGCAAAAATAGCAGTCACTGCTGTGGTCTCTTTGTTCACGCCACATCATAGGTATTCCGAAACGAAATGCTTGTTTTTTACCTTTCATCCATAAGCGTAGATCTTCCTCACATGTCTTGCACACTTTGTGAGGAGCCCACGGTTTGTCTTGATCGCCTAACTTCAAACCGAAATAGGCGAAATATACTTTTTAAATAAATGCAGAAATGTTCTTTGCCGCTTTTTCACGGTATATTCCCCACAAATAAAACAAAAACTGTCCAGAGAGTTGACGCAACCTCTGGCTCTGTGAGCCATCACAAATACACAGCACTGCAAACTACAACTGTAGTGAACCACTTCGGAATAAAGCTGGATTACGACTGAGCAAACAAAAGGTAATAATGAACTTGCAAGAAACTGAAATTTGACAGGAACGTTCATGTCGCAACCACCGTGTTTGAGTGAGCGAACGAGGCGAGGCGAACAGGAAAGAACATGCGCCAGCGCGAGTACTGGATTTAGCCCCCCGCCTCCCAATTGTCCTGTTAATGTATAAAATGAATACAAAACACTCTAAAATATCATGAGGGAGTGTTTCTAGTTAGTTAACTATTACAACCTCTATTTTGGGCCAAGAAAATAAACTGCAGTCGGCTAAAAAGAAATTATGTGAACATTCCTTATACGGGTAAGAAATCTAATTTTGCAAGAAAACGTGACATGATGGAACATTTTGGCTATTTTTCCTGGATTCAGCACACCAAAATCTATAGGAATCAGTTGCAAAACTGGAGGCAGTTTTTTGGTAGTGTACCTGTGTAACTAATCTTTTTTTTTTCCAGAATTCTACAGATTTTTATATTGCCTGGAAGCTAGAATGATGGCTAAGATATTTTGCACATTTTTCATACTTTAAAACCTCTGCTGTTTTTCTAATCTCCCCCCACCTCCCCGCAGTTTAAGTTAGCCTATCCTTCCTGCTTCCAGTATAACTAACAGTAGAGACTGTGGGTATGATCTAGCCAATGGGAAGGCTGTAAGGGTAAAGTACTGGAATGGTGCTTTAGTCACATGTAAGGAAGTGGTGAGCTGGGGGGGAAGTTCATGTGATTTTCAAGAAAGATTCTGAGTGTGCTGGGAGATGAAAGAAAAATAAAGCTCCCTCTCTCCTAAAATGCCTTAAAACATTTCTATAGGAAAAGCTGTTCCAACAGCTGCAGCATACAAACACTAATTCATAGTAACATAGTGGTTATAAAACTGCACCTGTCAAACAGCCCTCCCCTCATCTCCTCTCCCAATCACAAATACAGAGAAACTCGGATATAAATACCACATGCATACATACAGCTAACTTGTACACATATGGACAGACATATACATTCAAGATGCATGCACAAACATGCAAGAATGTACAGACGCATACATTGTAGCAGCAAAGCGCAGACAAACCAATGATACCAGGAGTCTGTTCAGAAGGTCCAAATCATTTATTTGTGCACAAGTCTCGAACCAATCAATTTCAAAATGGCTGAGCAAAGTTTTCAAGCATTACAACAACTTTTATAGACTTCTGTTCCATTCTAGGTATAGAAAAACATTTCATTGGTCCCGGTAATCTCCCGTACCTCCCGTACCTCTTCTATTGGTCCCGGTACTGATAAGTTTATCCAGTTATGTCCCTCCAGTGGGCATGACACCTGCATGCCCCCCTTCTAGTCCCAATTACAATGGTCAGTTCATCAACTTGTTACTTTCACACACTCAAGGTTAAAGAACCAATTTGTACGTGCAGAGGAGCTGGGCTCTGCAACTCATCTGTCAGCACTCCCAATTATTTCTTTGCAGATGTACTTTTTCTTATCAGTAACTTTTAAACATGTTTTTCTGTATTTTTCCATCTTTCAATACTGCAGTTCTGCTTACCTAAGCTAATTCAATACTTCTACTGAGTTCTATCTTACAATAGCAGCATATTGGGGGATGTGCAATCCTATATGCCTCTCCACAGGCCTCATTTACAGGTCAAGCTAGCCATGCTGGCCTGCTTATGTTCAGACACTGTGGGTCACAGGCCTGCACCTGCCACATTCCCCCCTTTGATTAATCTCACCCTATTACTTAATAAGGTGTGAGAATTAAATCACTTTCTGAAGAATCACATCCTGATTAAAGGATTTCTACCAGGACTAGCTGTATATAAAGCCATGATTTTTGTTGCGGTCTTCCGCTCTACTGTACTATCAATAGTGTTATGAATGGAACGTATACAACATGGGATTAAACATGGTAATAAGAAGATAACAGCAACAAGGATTAGTACCAATACGATGAAAGTCTTAAATCCTCCCACCCATGAAAAGAGGTTAGCAAACCAATTAGGAAATTTCAATGAGTGCCACGTCTGTACTGGCACATAAGCATGTCTTTGCATATCTTTAGCAATTTCTTCAACTACTTGACCTTTATCATCTATTTTCAAACAGCAATTGGTTAAGTTCAGCTTACCACATACTCCTCCTTCAGCTGCTAACAAATAATCAAGTGCTAAGCGGTTCTGATATATCGCAGTGCGCATCTGTGTACTTTGTCTAGCTAAAAGCGTGAGAGCATGACTAGTTTCATTGGTTATTATTTCAACTACTGCTTGTAAGCGAATAATACGATTAATCATATAAATTGGGGTACGATAACCATACATACCATCATCATTCCAAGTGGCGGGTCCATAATATTCAATGATTCTTTCTGGTGGCCAATCATCACCTTGCCATTTCTCCCACTTGCCTATCTGTAAGGCCTCTCTCTTTTGTCTTAGTGCTCTTTTGTGTCGGTGGGTAGTGTATACTGGGTATCCTAATTGTTCTCCATGTTCAGTGTTTAAAAGGAAGAAAGAAGGTCTGATGGTTCCTAAGACACATGCTCCTCCCCAGTGTGGTGGGAGTTGTGCATATGCTCGGTTTCCACAGATCCAATATAGGCCAGGTGGGGCCTGCCAGGCTTGGATTTCAGCAAGGTTAGTCCATAGACCTGCAAGTTCAGGAAATCTGGCTAATGGGTTAGGAGGTTCAGGATGTCCAATTCCTGACCACCCTGCTATCTTCTTGGTTGTGGCATTATAGTACTTTTGGCTAAGACAGACCAGCTGTCCTACCTTTTGGGTGAACTGGGGTCCAGTTCTGGCATAGCAAAGACGTCCAACGATTGAGTGCGCTAACACCCATTCACTGGTAGTCTTGTGTAATTCAGTCTGATTATAAATCATGGAATAATTCAATTCTTGGGCTTCCCATGGCCACTGATCTCCCATTTGGGTTCCGCCACAGAAATAACAATCTGTGATCTTAAGACTAGATACTACTGCTCCGGCTAATTCTAGAAATAAATTCTGTGAGGGGTGAGGGATCTCAAACTTATTTACATGCATGGCTTCATAAAAAGTATTATGAATATGATATTTAGATGACTTGTGGGCTTGGGTATTCAATCTGATATACACAATGGTCCCTGGATCTATTGCTCCTCCAGCAATACGTAAACCAAACTTATATCCTTGTTTCCATGCATGGGGATTGTGTATACGTAAGTGCAAGGGGTTACAAGCATCTTTCTGACATTTATCATTTGTGGTTGGCTTGGTTAAAGTAGCCATTCGTTTATCTATTTTCTCATCAGTTATACCAGTATTCCAGGTAGCATAAAAAACACATCCCCAATACGGGCAATAGTAGTCTGCTGCTGGGGCAGTACTATAGCCTGGTTCCTTTTTACCTGTACACTTTCTCCATCCCGTGGCACCTTCTGGACACATATACTTATGGTCATTTCGATACGCTTTCTCCCATGTACCACAGGTGGAATAACTATCTCTATTAATAGCATTGCATGCATCAAAATTCAAAACAGCAGGTTTAGTAATGTCCTTAAGTGGCGGCGTTGCAGCTAATATAGGTCCATCTGCATCCTTCCATCTTATTTCCATCGTGTAATAGGATGGATTCTGATGCGGATTATAGCATGTTTTAATTTTCCCATGAGTGCAAACATTTAGTTCAGTGGTGTTATAGATACACCGAGTTACTGTTCCCTCGCAGGTATAGTAAGAATGATAAAGCAAAGTCTGAGTTACTTTCAGTCCAATTCTAGTAGAAGTAATGCAGGCAGTGCATGGAGGTAAAGCATAAGTCTGTTCAAAACCTCCAAAGAAGGCAACCAAAGCAAAGCAAAAGTAGAGATGCATGTCGATGTTGATTGGAGTTCTTCTGAATCCTCAGCTTGCTGATCTTGATCACGACGTTCTATTATTCTTCGTCCCGTTTGCTAATGAAGCAATTTAACGGGTGCTGAGTGTTGATTGAAGATCCTCAGGTTGTCCAGTACACATTAACCAACTTATTAGCAATTTCAGTTGGCTTGTGAAGTCTGGCTTAGTCAATGTAGTCTCTAAGTAGTGTGTCAAATCACACACAAATTGGGTTCGTTGAAACAAAGCTGTTGCTGCATGGAAAACAGCAATCCTCTTCGAAAGACTTGGCTGCTGCAAAGCACTTGTGATGAAGTGTCTAAGCTGCTGGTTGTCGTCTCAAAGTAACTCGCAAGGGTACATCAAGGTGCGGTTCTGCTGTCCACCGCTCTGGTTCAGGATCGGCGGCAGGCTTGACTCTGCTGTGGTGGATCCAGGCGTCGATCTCGGCTACCTTTACTGCAGTTGGGGTAGACAGGATGACGGTGTACGGTCCCTTCCAATGAGGTTCCAACGGTGTCTTCTTCCAATCTTTGATCCACACCGAGGTACCAGGCTGGTAGGGATGCAAGGGTTCCGTCAAGTTGATAGGCAACTGGTCTTGGATCCACGTATGGAGAGTCTGCAGAACAAAACTAAGAGCTAGAAGTTCTTGTCTGGTTATTTCTGAACCAATTTGGGCTAGACTTCCTTTGATTCCCTGCACTATTGGTGGGGGTTTACCATACAAAACTTCAAAAGGGGAAAATCCTGTTGACTTTACAGGAGCTGAGCGTATTCTGAATAAAGCTATGGGAAGCACTTGGGGCCACTTCAATTGTGTCTCCTGACAAAGCTTAGACATTTGGGCTTTCAAGGTACGATTCATTCGCTCAACTTTCCCTGAACTCTGGGGTCTGTATGCAGTGTGGAGTTTCCATTGTATCTGCAAGGCTTTTGCTAACTGCTGAGTAACTTGGGAGACAAACGAGGGTCCATTGTCTGACCCTATTACTGCTGGAATTCCGAATCTGGGAACAATCTCTCTCATTAAGACTTTGGTAACTTCTCGAGCTTTCTCAGTTCTGGTTGGGAATGCTTCTACCCACCCAGAGAAAGTACATACTAATACTAATAGGTAATGGTACCCATTGGCTTTTGGCATTTCGGTGAAATCAACTTGGAGGTTGTGCATGGGGGTCACACCTCTTGACTGAACTCGGGGTGCTGTAATAAGGCCTTGCTTGGCATTATTCTTGGCACAAGTTTCACATTGTCGTGCTACTGAAGCTGATATGGTTGTCATCAGAGGGATGTAGAAATGTGGTCTGAGTGCTTTTTCCATAGCACTCTTCCCATAGTGGGTGGCTTCGTGGAAAGCTTTGACAAAGGATGGTCCTAACAGTTCAGGAATTACTATTCGTCCTGGAGGTTGACTGCCCTCTTCTGGTGGCAGCTCAATCCATCCGTCTTTCAATACTCCATTTTCTTTGTCACAATAGTAGTCCAATTCTTTGGTGGTATATCGTGGGGTCCATAGATTCAAAGGTACTGGAAACAATGCTGCTTGCATTGGCATAGCTTGTGGGGCAATTTGTCCTGTCATAGCTGCTTGTCGTGCTGAGGCATCTGCAAATCTATTTCCTCGGGCAACTTCTCCTTTTCCTGCTTGATGTCCTCTGCAATGCATGACAGCTACACGTGTTGGGGCCCAAACGGCATCAAGTAACATCAATATTTCGGGACCATATTTGACTGATTTTCCTCCGGATGTGATGAGTCCTCTTTCTTTATAGAGAGCTCCATGGGCATGCAGGGTAGTGAAGGCATATTTGGAATCTGTATATACATTCAGTATAAGTTTTTCTCCTAACAACAATGCTCTGGTGAGTGCTATCAATTCGGCTTTCTGGGCTGATGTGCCTGAGGCTAGGGCTGATGATTCAACTACTTCGTGTTGAGTGACGACTGCATATCCGGCACAGCGTCGTCCATCAAGGATGAGACTGCTCCCATCAACATAATAGGTTTGGTCAGAATTGTCTATGGGCACATCTGTCAAGTCAGGTCGGCTGGAGAACACAGTCTCCATGACTTCGATACAGTCATGTTCTGGGAGTTCTTCACTGATGGGTATCAAGGTGGCTGGATTCAGGGCATGGCTCACTTCAAGTTGTATCTGTGGGTTTTCACATAACATGCTCTGGTACTTCAACATTCGGGAATTGGTGAGCCAATAATTTGCTTTCTGTTCCATAAGGGCAAGGACTGCATGTGGCACAGTGACTCGTATGTTCTGTCCTAGTGTGAGTTTGTCTGCTTCACTCACTAGTAGCGCTGTAGCTGCAACTGCTCTCAAGCAAGGTGGCCATCCTTTGGCCACAGGGTCCAATTGTTTCGATAGGTAGGCTACAGGTCGTTCCCAATTTCCCAATTTCTGAGTCAACATGCCTAAGGCATTTCCCTGTGCTTCATGTACAAATAAGTGGAAAGGTTTGTAGACATCTGGTAGTCCAAGTGCTGGTGATGACATCAATTCTTCTTTTAACTTCTGGAAGGCTGTGTCCTGCTCAAGTCCCCACTCCAGTGGCGACTTTTCTTCTCCTTTTGTGACTTCATACAATGGTTTGGCAATTTGGGCAAAGTTGGGTATCCAAATTCGGCAATATCCTGCCGCTCCCAGAAAGGCTCTGACTTGCTTTCTGGTTGTTGGAGTTGGAATTCTACATACTGCTTCTTTTCTTTCTCTGCCTAATCTTCTGCTTCCTTGGGTGATACGAAAACCCAGGTATTTCACTTCTTTTTGGCATAGCTGTGCTTTGGCTCTGGAAACTTTGTATCCAGCTTCCTCTAGTAACTGCAAGAGATCTTTGGTGGCTAGTATACATTCACTTTCTGATACGGCAGCTATCAACAGATCATCCACGTATTGGAGAAGCACTCTCTTCCCCGGGGCTACTGGATAGCTTGAAAGGTCTTGATTCAGTGCGGCACTAAAGATGGTAGGCGAATTCTTGAATCCTTGGGGTAATCTTGTCCAGGTAAGTTGGCCCCCTCTTCCAGAGATGGGGTCCTGCCATTCGAATGCAAACAATATTTGGCTTACAGGGGCTAATCTTATGCAAAAGAATGCGTCTTTTAAATCCAGTACAGTGAAATGGGTAGCTTCAGCAGGTATCAGTCCTAGGAGGGTGTAAGGATTGGGTACGACTGGATGTATGGTCTCAGCTGCATCATTTACTCTTCTCAAATCTTGCACTGGGCGATAATCATCTGTCCCAGGCTTCTTTACTGGCAAAAGTGGAGTGTTCCATGGGGATTGGCATACTTTCAGTAGGCCATACTCGAGCAATCTTTGTAGGTGGCGATGAATGCCTTCAATTGCGGCTCTTGGGAGAGGGTACTGTTTGACGTGCACTGGTGTAGCACTAGGCTTAAGGGTTACAATCACTGGAGCTATATGTTTGGCTAGGCCTGGGGGGCTGCCTTCTGCCCATACTCCAGGTGGTGCATCAATACTTTTCAAAGTTTGTTCAAAATAGGTATCTTGGATCGAATCATCAATGTAGTATCTCCATTCTTCTTCTCGGGGAACTGTCAGCAGCATCACTCCTGCTGGTTTGGTTTGGGAATTTACTGTCATTTGCATTTCTCCTTGTTCAGAGAAAGATATTTGTGCTTGAAGCTTGGCTAACATATCTCGTCCCAGTAGTGGCACTGGACATTCGGGCATGTAAAGGAATTGATGAGTTACTTGCTGTCCTCCCAGACTGCATATTCGGTTTTGAAGAAAAGACTTTGTGGCTTTGGCACCAGTTGCTCCTATGATGGTGACTGCTTTTGTAGTGAATGGGGCTATCTTTTTGTCTATTACTGAATGTTGTGCTCCAGTATCAACCATAAAGTCCATAATTTGGTCTCCTATTTGTATTCCGACCATAGGCTCCTGGAGACCTAAAGCAAACTTGGAGCCCGGTCTGTCCTAATCCACGTCATTCTCATCATGGGCTGGTGTGGCCAATGCTTGAATGGTTCCTCCTCTCTCTCGCTGGAATTGTTCTCGATTGGCTCCTCCTCGGCTTCGGGGATAGCTTCGTCTTTCTTCTCGCCACTGATGGCTGCTGTCGTCATCATGCTGGGCGTCTTCGAGTTGCGGGCACGTATCTCTCCAATGTCCTTCCTCTCTGCAATAGGCGCATTGGTTCACGCCTAGTCTCTGGGTCCGGCCTCCGCCTTGACCCCGCCCTCTTCCTCTGCTCCTTCGACTAGGGACACCTCCCCTTTTCTGTTCCACTATGGCCGCAGCCAAAAAATCAGCTTTCTTCTTCATCTTTCTATCACATTCTCTCTGTCTTTCAGTATCACGATTCACATACACTTTATGAGCGACTTCCAGTAACTGTGTTGCATTCATGCCCGCAAACCCTTCTAACTTTTGTAATTTGCGTCTAATGTCTGGTTGAGACTGGTTTACAAAAGCAGAATTCACCATACATAAACTTCCTGGTGCCTCGGGATCATAGGGAGTATACATTCTGTATGCTTCAGTTAATCTCTCATAAAATCTGCTGGGCTCTCATCTATCCCTTGGATAACTCCTGTAACTTTGGAAAGGTTCATAGCTTTCTGGCCCCCCCTTCTCAGGCCTTGTAAAAAGCCTTGGCGAAAACGGGCTAGGGCTGTGGATCCTTCATCTGTATTTGGATCCCATTGGGGGTCTTCATTCGGGAATTCTCTCTGAGCTGCTTCCCTACGGTCTATTATATTCTGCCCCTGTGCCGGAGCTGCAGGGTTTTCTGCCATCCATTCAATAGCTGCTTTTCTAATTCTTGCTCGTTCTTCTGTAGTGAATAGGGTGGTCAGGAGCTGACGGCAATCTGGCCAAGTGGGTTGGTGAGTTTCCATAATACTAGTTACTAATTCTGTCAGCTCCTGGGGCTTACTAGTATAGGAGGCATAATGCGACCTCCAATTTAATAAATCAGTTGTAGAGAAAGGGATATACACATAAGTTAGGGGTCCCGCTACCACTTCATCATTATCATTCTTTACGGGCACTCCCGGGACTTGCCGTAAGGGAAACAGTTTAGCTGCTATGGGTGTCTTTTGGGATCTAAGGGTTATTGTCGTTGCCTTTGCAGGAGTCACTTTCTTTTTCTCAACAGGTTTTGCTTTGGGTTTCGCTGTCACTGGCGTGCTAGTGCTAACACTAGCTTTCTCAATTATTTGTACACTTTCCTCCTCATCTGGGGGATTCTCTCTTTCTCCTTCTTCTGTCTCCACTTCTGACTCACTTTCTAGGTCCTCCTCTTCTTTTCTCGCTAATTCTTCCTTTTCCTCTTCTCCAGGAGGGGGATCAGGGGTTGGGTCCCGCCTCGGCTCTGGCCGTCTCTGGGGTTCTAGGGCAGGACGCCGGGCTACTCTTACTGGACCTGGGGTTCGGGGCTGCCTGAGAGTTATTTCTGGGGAATCAGGATCTGCCAGGATGGGCTTCTTTCTGGCTTTCGTATCCTGCTCTTTCATTCTAGGCTGTTCCGTTTTCTGTCTAGAATCTGTTTTAGCTAACATTATTCTGCACTGTTCCTCATAACAGCGCTGCGCCCAGGGGGGCGGATCTTCACAAATACTTAACCAGGAATCTATATAAGGGTACTGATCAGGGTGCGCTACCCGCACTCTACGGTGTATTGACTGAATAATCTCTACTTTGAACGTTCCCTCTCGGGGCCAGATGGGGTCTAGATCGGGCCACTCCCTAGTACACAAAATTTGCAAACGGGCTGCTGTCATTTTAATACCATAATCTCCTGAATATCCCTCTTTAAAATGTGCGATCATACATTCTAATGGAGTGTTTCTAGTAGACCCCGCCCCTCCCATTTCGATGTGTGCGCGCAACAACAGACAGAAGGGAAAAGGAGGGCGGACCGTGGGTAAGGGGTCCTCACGGCCCTGGAAACGTATAGGAAATACAAATAACAAGACAAGACGACAATCGCTTCCCCCTTTTCGCGACCTGAACGCGGTCGCCCGGTCAGGAAATGCGCTACTCAGGGGTCCGCCTTCACTTGGTCCGTGCTGCCAGACCTCTCATTCACACTTCGTTCACACAATCATGCTAGCAACGTATCCCAGAATGCATTCGTTTCTATCTGTTCTGACTAGTCTTTTCCAATTTCCCAATTACAAAAAGGATGAGGGTTTCACCCAGCGAATTCCCATGCCAGGCTACTCGGCTCTTCCTTGAGAGGTGATCATGCTCTCTTACCAATTCCCAATATCTCGAGATTACAAATTCCAAAGTTCCAAGTTCCAATGGCAGTACTGCGCTTTCTATTTCTGTCTAGACCCAAAATCAAAACTATACTCACCGGATCCGGTCCTCAAACTTCCCAAGCAGGCGCATGAGTTGGACCTCGGACTCCCCTCACTCGGGTTCGAGGCGTTGACTCCAGCCGGGCTCGTCACCCGCCGAGGTCCGACCAGCTCCCTCCGATACAAGGGACCGGTGGCGCCAGGGAGCAGCCCTCGTCGGAAGGGCGCGATCCCGGCAGGACCAAGCCTATAGAGGCGGAAAGTCGTGGTATATTGCCCTATATACACTTTGATTCCACAACTTCCCGGCCAACGCACCAAGGAATATGTAGCAGCAAAGCGCAGACAAACCAATGATACCAGGAGTCTGTTCAGAAGGTCCAAATCATTTATTTGTGCACAAGTCTCGAACCAATCAATTTCAAAATGGCTGAGCAAAGTTTTCAAGCATTACAACAACTTTTATAGACTTCTGTTCCATTCTAGGTATAGAAAAACATTTCATTGGTCCCGGTAATCTCCCGTACCTCCCGTACCTCTTCTATTGGTCCCGGTACTGATAAGTTTATCCAGTTATGTCCCTCCAGTGGGCATGACACCTGCATGCCCCCCTTCTAGTCCCAATTACAATGGTCAGTTCATCAACTTGTTACTTTCACACACTCAAGGTTAAAGAACCAATTTGTACGTGCAGAGGAGCTGGGCTCTGCAACTCATCTGTCAGCACTCCCAATTATTTCTTTGCAGATGTACTTTTTCTTATCAGTAACTTTTAAACATGTTTTTCTGTATTTTTCCATCTTTCAATACTGCAGTTCTGCTTACCTAAGCTAATTCAATACTTCTACTGAGTTCTATCTTACAATAGCAGCATATTGGGGGATGTGCAATCCTATATGCCTCTCCACAGGCCTCATTTACAGGTCAAGCTAGCCATGCTGGCCTGCTTATGTTCAGACACTGTGGGTCACAGGCCTGCACCTGCCACAACATAAGTATATATTCCAGCCCACAAATACACACCCACACACCCACACCAGATATGCACCCACAACATAAACACAAGACACACACACACACACACACACACACACACACACACACACACACACACACACACACACACACACAGGTAATGTAGACACAAAGATGATGTATGCATGCTCATACACACACAGAAGGGCTGGAAAGAATTCCCTGAGCCATGCTCTGCATGCTTTATTAACTTTTTTATGCTAAAATTGCAGGCCAGTGCACCTATATTACTCAATATCCCTATATACCTTTGAAACTCTTTAGACCATGAAAGTAGAAAGGAACATGATTTTGGAAGCTGCTTTTACATCAGGCTAGACTTCAGGTTCAATATTCGGCAATGTGCTTAAAATAAAAAAAAAAGGCTAAAACCAAACCAAAACAAAAAAAAAATGCTTGGTATTGGAATAGAAAAAAAGCATGTCTAGCTCAAAACTCAATGTACTATTTGTTTTTTTAAAATGTTTGTAGATTATGTTGAGACTGGATAGCTGTTATGGGAACAAAGGACCTCATATAGTTATCAGTTGCATCATGCATGGTACTAATGTACTGAATTGGTTTTAAAAAATTGAAGCTGCAATTAGTGAAATTAGCAAAGCAGATTTCAGTCTTACTTTACTAATGGACCCTTTTAGTAAAATGTGGCAAGTTTTTGCACTTTGCTCATGTTTTGAATAAAAATGAACACTTGGGAAATGCAAAAGTCTTGCAGCAACTGTTGGGGGACATGTCAACATGTTCTCTGCAGTTATCGCACTGAAAAGTCCCTTGCCATGCATTAAGGTCATTCATTTACAATTACCGTAGGGTGACTAAGTACACCCATGCTAATTTCAGAATTGACAATGCATGGCAAATATCGTGCACTAACTGTAATGTGTAATCCCTGCCCACTTTCCACCTACAACCTGCCCATTCCCTGCGCCATTGCACCATGAACAACTAATATAGGAATTAGGGTGTGATAACTATCATGCCAGTGCTGTAACAGTGATTCTGGCCCCATGCTAAGTTATCTCACAATACATGTCTTAACCCCTCAGCAGACTTTAATAAAAAGGCCCCTTAGTGAGAAGCCTTTTGGAAAGAAGAATTATATATTTTTGGCTAATTCTATAATGTTTCCTTGATGTAGATAATCTTCAGCTTGAAAGATTAAACGGAAAAGAAACAAATGTTTACAAACTAGAATAATAAGCACAGTCTAACCAACCTTTGAATGACAGTAATAGGACCATGTCTTTCCCAGATATTTTAGAATTTGCTGCGTGCAATGTCTGAGACCCAAAGAAAATTAGAAGCTTCAGCATGGAATTCTTTTTTACTGCTTCCATCTACTAATCAAGTTTTTCCTATTGCTAATGGCTCAATCCTTGATGGAATGCAGATTTTTTCCGACTTCTGGCCAACACATGGAACTATAAATATGCAAATCTTGGCAAGAAAGCAAAAAAGACATATTTTGGGCAGAATAAAGAAGAATAACTTAAAAAGAAGAAACAGAAAATGGTGTTAATATCTAGGGCCACCATTCCACATAAGCCAAGTATTTGAAAGGTCTTAAAGAGATGTGATAAGAAAAGGAGGGAGACAGCTTAATCTGCAAAGGAAACGTTAAAAAAAGGAATGGAAAAAGGATAGCACTGTTGAATGAAAAAGAAGGAAACACCCCCCTAAAAAGGGAAATTTTGCAGCTCTGTCTTTCCTATAGAACTGGCAAAACAGAATATGTACTTTTTGAGGTTCGAATATGTGGGGATTAAGGCTTGTAGAAAGTCCCCAGTTACACAAATAATGGGACATCTGCTTGTCAGGCATTATTATATAGTTTTAGAAGAATAAATATATTTTTTCAACATGCTGCTGTTTCTTACCCACTTCTCTGCAGATAAAGGAAGACAATAGTCACCAACTAGGCTGTATGGGGGTTGTTTTGGACTGCCAGGGATGGGGTTTAGTTAATATGCATTCCTTGGGAACCAGTGCTTCAGATGTATGCAATCGGGAAGATCTATAGAGAAAGCTTCTTGCTGTATACCATCTTGTAATATTTAAGGGTTGAGATAGATTAAAGCAACAGTTCTTGATTGCAGTTTAGACCATACTGTCTGTGAGAGGGAAAATGATTCAGTAGTTATAGCTGATTGCTTAGGGAAAACAACCTCTATCATGAGCTGGTTTGTTGGCGCAGTGGCAATGCAGCACAAGGTTACGTGGGATTATGTGGTTTAATTCGAGAGGCTGACTTTAGATCCTCAGGAGAGAAGTGAAGAACTTCCTGAATTAGTTCAAATGCTTCTCTTTAGCATTTTCTAACCTAGTATATATGTAGAGACTCCTTTTGAGTGGTAGAGACCTCCGGTGGTCCTATGAAATTATTGCAATGTGACCTGTAAGTGTTCTGGCAATTTTCCAGAACAGGTGAGGATACTCTTACCCAGTGCCATCATCCTGGAAGGAAATCCCTCTACGGGGCAAATTTCAACCACTATATAAATCCACCCAGAGGCAGAATCTTGTCTACCATTCAGATGGATCCACCTGTTAGATACTGCAACAGGAAGGAGCAGTGGGCTTGGACAGTGACACAGGTTGCTTAGGCCTTGCACACAATGTCCATTGCGACTGCAAAAACTGCCAGGCACCCCCAACTCAAGAGGTGAGAAGTCAGTTCTACCAGTAGAGTAGAGAAGATATAAAGTAGCAGAATATCTGGGAGCTGTTGGTCCAAAGGGGAAAGGAAAGGATCCAGAGGAGAATCCATGCAATCCAGTAACATCAGAGTTAGGGACTACCAAAGTGCTACGCCAGTGACAGCACGTAGAGCAGCTACCAGCTCAGTAGGTACATTGAAAGAATGCAGGGACATGTTTACTAAACTGTTAACTGTTAGTGTGAGGTTTAGTGCTCAGTACGTGTGCTATGTTTGGAGTTAGCATGGGGCCCTGTGCAAAAAACCCTATGCTAACCAGTTAGCGCTTGACTGGGCAGGGACTGAGGGGGTTGGGGTAGAACGTGGGCACTGATGGTGCATCATGGTTAATGGGAGCATGGTTAATGGCTGATGCTGTTAGCATGGGTGCACTTAACATTACCTCATTGGGTGGTGTTAAGTGCATCTGCATGCTGGTTAGAGTTGCGCCACTCAGTTGCAATGTGCTAATGGTAGGTGGATGGATGCACCCCCCCCCCCCTCAGGTTTAGCATGGGCTTCTGCAGTAGATTTGCAGCCCTATAACAAACATGCCCTATAATGCAGGGGAGGATTTAACATAAGAACATATGATATGCCATACTGGGTCAGACCAAGGTCCATCAAGCCCAGTATCCTGTTTCCAACAGTGGCCAATTTAGGTCATACGTACCTAGCAGTTTCCCCCAAAGACACAGGTTCCACAATGCTTGAACTGGGTCAAGCATTGATATCCTGGGTCCCTTCTTAATAATGGTTTATGGACCTTTCCTCCAGGAACTTGTCCAAACCTTTTTTAAACCCAGCTACACTAACAGCCTTTACTACATCCTCTGGTAACAAATTCCAGAGTTTGATTACACGTTGAGTGAAAAAATATTTTCTTTTATTAGTCTTAAATAGTTTACTCTGTAGCTTCATTGCATGTCCCCTAGTCTTTCTATATTCTGATAATGTAAACAGTCGATCTACGTTTACCCGTTCCACTCCATTCATTAATTTATAGACTTTGTCAGACGGCTGCCTAGGGTGAGAACTTACACAATCTTGACGATGCATATATTCATATGATTCTTGCAAGGTATTGTGGGTATTGTAGTTCATTCACTCCCAAACACAGCTGAAGACAATAATTGAGTTGTGAAACCAGTGGTAAGGCCAATAAAATACTTCTTTTATTGATGGGGTTTAATTCACCCAGCACAAGTATGCTTGTTAGCAATATAAATGAGGTTACTTGCTTGCAGTGTTTAAATGGATAACATAAAGTCACAAAGCAAATCAGGAAAACAACCTTCAGCTTGTCAGGCAATTAGCTAATGTTTTCTTAGCAAATAATTACCAAATACAAAGGCACAAAGAAATGAATAAACTTTGCTTGTTAGGTTAACTTCTGCTTATTTTCCACTCAGATCCTGCAGTGATTCTCTCTTGCTCACACACACACAATCAGGTGCAGCTTTAATTACTATCAATTGTCCAGCTGAAACCCTTTAGCTGGCTGGCTGCTACTGTGTGAGCCTAAATCCTGCTTTAAGAGCTGTTTGCAGTGGAAATAAAAAACAAAGTTAGGTTTCTTTGTGATGGCTGATGTGTTTGCTCACAGAAAGCTAGCAATAGCACTTGGATAAAGAACAGTCCATGTAATCAATAGTTTCATCTGCTGTATCTCCCCCTTCATCAATCAGCATAGGGTCACTATCATACATTGGCACAGACGAGTCTTTCCATAAGGCACTATCCTGAGAATGCTTATTCCCTTGCTGCCATTCACTATTATAGATAGGGTCTGGATCAGTGTTCATACCTGAGCCTCTCCTGCTATCATAATTCCTCTCTGTATAGCCTGGCTAGTATGTAATCCAGTTCTGATGTCCAGCCTTCCAATCTTGATCCCTGGACACTGGATCTTTCCTCACATACCTTCTGGCATAGGTCTGAAAGTCCTTTCCACGTGCAGTCTTCTCTCTTCCAGGTAGCCACTGGTGATTCCTATCTCTGCCATTCCATTCCTCTGGCTGACTCCAGTCCAATGGACTCTGCTGGCATTTGGAATACCTCCCAGTATAGGTACTGCCTTGGAATCTCCCAGACCTTCCAATGGCCTTTCTTCTCTTCCTTCCAGAGAGTTTCCTTCTCTCTCTATCCGCTTGGCTTGGCTTCTGCTTCTCGAGATGATGTTGGTGCTTGAGCTTGAAGCTGTTGCTGTATCTGTGTCTGAAGCTGTTGCTGAAGCTATTATCTGTAGAATAAGCTCTATTCTTATTCTGTCTTAATGTGTGCTCCTCCCTAACACAGCGCAGCTGTGTTGAATCAGGCCCTGCCCTTTGAGATGAGTGCTTAGGGATTACCTCATAGCTCTCTTGATTGCACACACGTTTTCTCACTTCAGCCCCTCTCATGGCTGCTGGAAACCTGGTGCATTCTGGGACTGGTAGTCTTTTATGTGAAAACTCTGTTTTCTTACTTCTACCAAAACTGACAGGTTGCTTGTTCAGAGTCACATCATCTTTTCTATAGCTCCTACCTGAGCTATGATAAGCTTCCTTATCACAACTTCTATCATATCTCCCCTCAGCCGTCTCTTTTCCAGGTTAAAGAGCCCTAACCTTTTTAGCCTTTCTTCATAGGAGTATTCTTCCATCCCCTTTACCATTTTGGTGGGTCTTCTCTGAACCTTTTCTAATAACGCTATATCCTTTTTAAGATACGGCGACCAGAATTGCACACAATATTCAAGGTGCGGTCTCATCATGGAACGGTATAGAGGCATTATAATATCTTTTTGTTTTATTTTCCATTCCTTTCCTTATCATACCTAGCATTCTATTTGCTCTCTTGGCTGCCGCTGCACACTGGGCCGAGGGTTTTAATATGTTATCCACAATGACACCTAAATCTTTTTCCTGGGTGGTGGTTCCTAATGTGGAACCTTGCATCATGTAACCATAGTTTGGGTTGTTCTTCCCTAGGTGCATAACCTTGCACTTGTCCACATTAAATTTCATCTGCCATTTTGATGCCCAGTCTTCCAATTTATCAAGATCCTCTTGCAATTTTCCACAATCCTCTTGGGTTTTAACAACTTTAAATAGGTTTTGTGTCATCTGCAAATTTGATAACCTCACTCGTTATTCCACTTTCCAGGTCATTTATGAATATGTCAAAAAGCAGCGGACACAGCACAGATCCCTGGGGTACACCACTATTCACCTTTCTCCATTGGGAAAATTGGCCATTTAGCCCAACCCTCTGCTTTCTATCTTTTAACCAGTTCCTGATCCACAGTAGTACACTGCCTCCTATCCCATGACTCTTTAGTTTTGCCAAATGTCTCCGATGAGGAACCTTGTCAAAGGCTTTCTGAAAGTCCAGATACACTATATCAACCGACGCACCTTTGTCCACCTGTTTATTCACACTTTAAAAAAAAATAACAGATTAGTAAGACAAGATCTTCCTTGTCTAAAGCCATGTTGGCTGTCTCCCATTAGGCCATGACTATCTACATGCTGAGTAATTTTATTCTTTATGATGGTTTCTACCATTTTTCCCGGTACTGACGTGAGGCTCACCGGTCTGTAGTTTCCTGGATCACCCCTCGAACCCTTTATAAAAATTGGTGTTACATTGGCGATCTGCCAATCTTCAGGTATTAGAGATGATTTTAATGATAGTTCACAGATTACTAATAGCAGGTCTGCAATCTCATATTTTAGTTCTTTCAACACCCTTGGATGTATACCATCCGGCCCAGGTGATTTGCTACTCTTCAGTTTATCTAATAGTTGTAACATAGTAACATAGTAGTTGACGGCAGATAAAGACCAGCATGGTCCATCCAGTCTGCCCAGCGAGATGGCAAGAGTAGGTGCACCTGTCGCTCCGCGCAGGCCACCCCTCTCCATATCCTTGTTCAGGGGTAAACCCACCACTCCATATAGGACACCCCTATTTGTTGAGACGTTATATGGTTCGGAAGTTAGATGGTACCGTTTATTTTGTTTCTTTTTTCCTATTTCTGTAAAGGGATCCTCTGTGTTTGTCCCATGCCTTTTTGAATTCCGTCACCGTGTTCGCCCCTACCACTTCCATCGGGAGGGCATTCCAAGCATCCACCACCCTTTCAGTGAAAAAATATTTCCTGACATTGCCTTTCAATTTACCCCCTTGCAGTTTCATGTTATGCCCTCTAGTTTTACAGGTTCCCCGTCTTTGGAAGAGGTTTGTTTGTTCATCATTTCTCTTTAAGTATTTAAAGGTCTGAATCATATCTCCCCTGTGCCTCCTTTCCTCCAAGGTATACATATTTAGGTCTTCAAGTCTCTTCTCATAAGGCTTCTGACGCAGGCTCCAAATCATTTTGGTCGCCTTCCTCTGAACAGTCTCCAGTCTTTTTACATCCTTTGCAAGATATGGTCTCCAAAACTGAACGCAGTATTCCAAGTGAGGCCTCACCAGTGACCTATACAGTGGCATAAGTACCTCTTCTTTTCTGCTGGTAATCCCTCTTTGTATGCAGCCCAACATCCTCCTGGCTTTTGCCACCGCCTTGTCGCACTGTTTTGCCACCTTGAGATCAGCAGAGATAATCACACCAAGGTCTTTTTCCTGAACTGTGTATACCAACCTTCCTCCCCCTATCTTGTACATTTCTCTTGGATTTCTGCTACCCAAGTGCATGACACTGCACTTTTTTGCATTAAATCGTAGTTGCCAAGCTTTAGACCAGTCTTCCAGCTTTTGTAGATCTTTCTTCATGTTAACCACTCCCTCAGGGGAGTCCACTCTGTTGCAAATTTTTGTGTCGTCTGCAAAAAGACAGACTTTTCCATTCAGTCCTTCAGCAATATCACTCACAAATACATTGAACAGTGCCGGGCCCAGGACCGAACCCTGGGGCACCCCGCTAATCACCTTCCTCTCATCCGAGTGAGCTCCATGTACAATCACCTTCTGTCGTCTGTCAGTCAGCCAATTTCTAATCCAGTTTACCATCTTGGGACCCATCCCCAAGCTACTGAGTTTGTTGATAAGCCTCCTATGAGGAACAGTATCAAAGGCTTTGCTGAAATCCAGGTAGATGACATCCATTGCATGCCCCTGATCTAGTTCCCTCGTCACGCAGTCAAAGAACTCGATCAGATTTGTCTGGCAAGATCGTCCTTCGGTAAAACCATGTTGCCTCGGGTCTTGCAAGCTGTTGGTTTTCAGAAAGTTCACTATTCGCTCTTTCAGGAGCGCCTCCATTACTTTTCCTGCCACCGAGGTAAGGCTCACGGGTCTGTAGTTTGACACTTCTTCCCTGTCACCACTTTTGTGTAGAGGTACGACATCAGCCATTCTCCAGTCCTGAGGAACCTCTCCTGTTTCCAAGGATCTGTTGAAGACATCCTTTAATGGTCCTGCAAGAACCTCTCTGAGCTCTTTCAGTATCCTGGGATGTATCCCATCCGGTCCCATGGCTTTGTCCACTTTCAGTTTAGCAAGTTGTTCTAACACCTCCTCTGCTGTGAATGGTGTGGTATCCACTTCATTCCCATTCCTATACTTGGGAGTCACAGCTGGTCCATCCCCAGGATCCTCTTTAGTAAACACAGAGCAGAAGTAATTGTTTAGCAATTTTGCTTTTTCAGTGTCACTTTCCACGAGTCCTTTCCCAGCACTTCTGAGTCCTGCAATTCCAACTCTGATCTTTTTCCTTTCCCGAATATACCTGAAGAAATTTTTGTTGCCACCCTTAACATCTTTAGCCATCTTTTCCTCTGCCTTTGATTTTGCTATCCTTATTTCTCGTTTTGTCTCTTTGATCGATATTTCCTTCAATTCTTCCACACCTTTAAATACCACTTCAGTCATGGGTAACATCCCTACATCTTCATCAGTAAAGACCGAAGCAAAGAATTCATTCAGTCTCTCCGCTATCGCCTTGTCACCTCTTAGTGCCCCTTTAACTCCTCTATCATCTAATGGTCCAACTGACTCTCTCACAGATTTCTTGCTACGAATGTACTTGAAAAAATCTTTATTTCGCGTTTTTGCTTCCGCAGCAAGCTTCTTCTCAAATTCTCTCTTTGCCTTCTTTATCAATGCCTGGCATTTGACCAGCCAGTGCTTGTGCTGTTTCCAGGTTTCATCGTTTAGCTCTTTTTTCCATTTCCTGAAAGATGCTTTTTTGGGAACAACAGCCTCTCTGACCTCACCTTTAAACCATGCTGGCAGTTTTTTGGACTTCCTTCCACTTTTCTTAAAGCGTGGAATACAGCTGGTCTGGGCTTCCAAGATAGTATTTTTCAACAACACCCAAGCTTGATGTAAGTCTTTAACCTTTGCAACTGCTGCTTTTAGGTTGTTTTTTTTAAACTATTTTCCTCATTTTATCATAGTCTCCCTTTCGAAAGTTAAAATCAAAGGCGATCATGTTATGATCACTATTGCCAAGTGGCCCCAACACCCTTATCTCTTGCACTAGATCTGGTGTTCCACTAAGGACTAGGTCTAATATGGCTTCCCCTCTGGTCGGTTCATGAACCAGCTGCTCCAAGAAGCAGTCATTTATGTCATCTAGGAACTTTATCTCCCTAGCATGTCCTGCCGTGACACTGACCTAGTCGATACCGGGGTAATTGAAATCGCCCATTATTATTACCGCGCTGTAACTTTTGTTAGCTTCCTTGATTTCTTTGAGCATTTCATCATCCATTTGTTCATTCTGGCTAGGTGGTCGATAGTCGATTTCTCCAATCAGGGAAAAACCATAGAGTAAGGAGAACTAGGAAAAAGGAGTACAGCTATATTATAGTTTTGTCTCTGCCAACCTTCTATTGCTGTTGCTGTTACTGTCACTGATCCTCAGTTTTCCTAAAGTACATCCTTTGGCTCAGAAAAACAATTTCTGGACCAGATTCTATTACTTGAGAGAAAAGGAAGTTGAATAAGTGGAATGAAGGTTCCAAGGGCCTCAAAGTGTCCTGCTTAAGGAAACCTAATTATCCCCACCACTCTTCTTGAATCCCCTCCCCTCAGCACCAAGCTTGCCCCACTAGCTCTCTTTATCTCCCTTCCCCTTCCTATCTCCACCAGCCTCTCTTTCCCCCGGTAATGGTTTCATGGACACCTAGGGATCTGTGGACTACAGGTTCGGAACTGCCGTTCTAGCATATTAATGGAGTTCTGTGAGGTTCTCTCAGCTCCAGGGATATTTCCATTCAATTATTCTTTTGGCGAGAGGAATAGTGCTAGAAAAGGGGAGATAGGGAGGAGGCTTATAACAAAAGACCAGTCAGTCTCGCCTCCTGTGGCTGGTAAATTCATGGAATTACAAAAAAGAAATGAACAGTGGAATATTTTGAAACTAGGATAAAGATAATGGCCCTATATTCAGTGGCTAGCCATTGGGGCTGAACTTTAAACCTGGATGTTCAATGCTAGTGCAATATCTGGGCTACGGCATTGAATATCCGGGATGCCCAGATTGCCGTGAAGCTAACTGGGCAGTGGCAATATTCAGTCATTAACTAGTTCGCTTCTGTGGTGAAAGTTAGGCCAGTGTTTTCTGTGCCTGAAGTTTGCCACATGTTGTTAATCGGGCAGTAGCTCAATATCGCTATTGCTAGCTTAGTGACTGGTGCTGCCCCGGCACGCTCCCCTGCTAATCAGTTAGCATTGGGGTGTGTAGCAGTGGCACTCTGAATATACCTCAGAGTGTCATTTACACAGTTTGCAAGCAAGGCAGAAAAAAAAGACCACATGGCCTATCTAGTCTGCCCTTCCGTATCAACCACTACAACAGTCCCCTTTTTCCTTTAGAGATCCTCTGTGTTTTTCTCATGCTTTTTTGAATTCAGATACTGTCCTTATTTCTACCACCCCTATTGGGAGACTATTCCATGCATCTACACTCTTTCCATAAAGAAATATTTCTGCATATTACTCTCGAGTCTATCCCCTTTCACCCTCATTCTATGACCCCTTGTAGCAGAGCTTGCTTTCATTCGAAAGAGGCTGTCCTCCTGTGGCATTTATGCCACAGAGTTGTTTAAACATCGCAATCATATCACCTCATTCCTCCCGGCCCACTCACTCATTCCCCCCCGAACAGAGCTCCCCGCACAAGTCAGCTATATGTGTGGGGAGCTCTATGGCTGCCAGTGCAATTCGGACATCCGGATCCACTAAACGAGGATTGGAATGACCCCAAAACTGTTTTACAAGAGGGCTATCATGTGAAACTAATCTGATCAATTTCTTTGGGTGACAAAGCAGTCAAATTGTGGTGGATTTGGTTGCAGATAAATAGCTAGATCTCATGGAATGAAAATTTCATCCCACTGATTGATGTGGAGCATAATTCCATAACATGTACGTCTGGCCCATGGGCATGTACAAATCGTAGACAGGTCCAATGTATACCCGATTCCGGAACCATGGGTTTAGACACACACGCTATTCCAGCATTGTGGAAATAGATGTAAGCACGCTCACTGCATTCTATTAAAACATGCAAGCACAATCTGTTCCATTGCCTGCAGCATTGTGCACATGCAAACTAAACATCAATGCTGATGTTATAGTGCCATTATAGCAGAGCAGACCATATATACACCTCTGTTGCATGCCCACAACACAGCAAAGTGGACGTAGTGCACTCAAGTGACATTGTTATCCTGACACACCTTGCAGCACAACATGCATGGCAGTATTTATTCTTGCACTGGTCAGCTCTGACAACAGTCTGTACAATATTATGTATGGACTCGAAAAGACTTTTATTTGTTCACCCCTAGGGGGACTGCGAGAGGCCACCCGATACGGCCATGTTTCAGCACTGCCTTCATCAGGGGATTGGCCTTAACAATGTAGGCACATTATGGTTCTTGTGCCTGGTCCTAGGAAAATCACTTTCTTATTATAACTAGCGGGAAGCCGTACCTGCTTGGATACAATGTACTTATGTTCACACTTCGCTCTAGCCTGGTGATTGTGTTTCTCTCGCAAGGGTGTAGTGCTGTTTCTTGTTGGACGTTTGGGCAATGATATGAATGGACCAGAGGTAATCTGGGGAGGAGTCATATGGCATATTATAACAACATAACCCTGTCACTAAAACGGCATCCCCAGAATGACTGCATGCAACAGTGCACACAGCACTATTAAATGTCCAAGAGTACCAGCAGCTGTCTCTACAACAGTGCCAGACCATTTGCAGACTATTCCTGCCCATTCACAATGGCAGCTAGTAATGCTGTGGTCAGCCATACTGTCCAGGTACTGGCCAAGCCATCAAATCCCCCCCAGAATTGCGGCTGAGCACAATAGAGCATCCCGTGCCACCCTCAAACCAAATACCTCATACCCACACCTCTGCCCAACAGATGCCCTGCACCCACAAACAGCTGGTATAACATCATGGCTTGGTGTCCCAGGACTACAAATCTGATCAGCAATTTCTCACCCAAACATAATTCCCTCCTATACTCAACCACATACTATCCAAACATCAGCAGAACCTAATGTCCGAACAGAGGAGTTGTCAGCATAGCCAGAATAAACACTCTTGCTCATCCAACTATTTCTGTTGGGGTGTTTTAGTGCTGTTACATTACCTTCCCTCACCTCTGCATTCTGTTCATTAAGACAGTATATTGTGGTCCTCCAGATTTCAGGCACACCAGTTTGCTACATATTTGTCACAGTCATTCATCCTTACAGGACGCATTAAAGTGCAGGGCTAAAAATATTCTCCTGCCATTATTCAAGTTTCTGCAGGTATAAATTATATGTCCGCGGGTAACATTGAGAACGTACACAGGCCATTCGAGAATATGCTTTGTATGTCTCTGCAGCTGACCACACCCCAGTTCTGCCCTCTCCCATCCCTGTTCCAAGATCCCCGCACAGATACCATGTACGTGCAGGGCTGCAAAGGTTTCAGAATACAACCGTAGATGTTTTTGCCAAGAAAACGTTACGCCATATGTCCAGGCGGCTTATTCGTGTTTCAGAATGACCCTCTAAGTCTAGATTCAGTCATCTCTGCTCTAACAGGATAGTTGCATTCTCATGAAGTTTTCTGCTATAAAAAAATCACAAATTAAAAATAACAGGATTTGTGGAAAAAATAGGTTTGGGGAATACACAAAATTACTCATTATCAAAACATTTTTATTAGTTTGCATAACACAAAGGCCAGCACATTTGAAGTACTTGATACATTCTTGCTAAATTTACTGTTTTTCATTATTAAACACTTTACCTTAGACTGTTAAATTTAGCATATTCCATGTTAAATTCTGAGGTTGCTGATAGCAGGGGTTCATCATCACTTCAAGGTCCATTAGTGGTTGCTGTCAAGCCAGAGGTAGATGGCTGTGGTTCATTGTCTTCTGACTTTGTCATCATTATTAGGGGCAGTTCTAGCTGCAAATATAGATGAATTAGGTTCTTTGCCTTTGAACTGTTTAGGGTTGGATTAAAGACATCTAGGGCCTGATTTTCAAAAGGAATTTAGAGGGTTTACAGCCCAGTAAACCATGTAAATGCCCTAAATTGGGATATTCAACAGCACTTACATGGTTAGTGCCGTTGAATATCCTCTTCAAAGCCCGTTACATGCCCCAGCTTTTGGTTCACCTGGTTTTAGCTGCAGACGCTAACTGGGTAGAGTTGCAATGTCACCGTTACCTGATAAAATCGGGGCATGTGCAGTGATGCCGGATTTTCAATGCTGTCGCTGCAGTATTGAATATCTGATGTTAAGGGTTAGCAGAAAAGGCTATGCACAATAGCGGCACATAACCTGCCCAACCGAATATTGGGCCTCTAATTTTTGCTGCTTTGTCTTTTTCTTTCATAAAGAAGCTGTTCAGAGGGTGCCAAATAAGACCTTATTCCATGAACAGCTATCCTGTTGCATTCTGCATTGTAATCATTGTCTTTTAATAGCTGCAACTGCTTCCCAATTTCCCTCAAAATAGAGGTCAAAAGAGAAGTGGGAAGCTCTTGTGGTGCTGCATTCTGGACTTTATCTTCTCCAGCTTCTACTTTCCCCTCAGCAAGAAGTTGTTGTAGTTCAGCTGTAGAGATTCAAGCAGTTCTTCAACATCCTCACTCTCCACTTCTTCAAATCTAACCCACTTTGCAAATGTAACTCAATGTTCTTTGATTATTGGGAGCTCTTGTGGCAGTTCAAAGCTTTCTAAATCATGAACAAAATCTGGGCAAAGCTTCCACCAAACTGCATGTAAGTATTCCTTACTGATATCACCCCAGGCCTCCGCAATGATGTCAGTAGCATTCTTGAGGTTGAAACTCTCCAAAATTGATGAACGCTTTCCTTATTGCCTCTCTCAGTAGTTGCAATCAATTTATTAAACATGCACTGTAAATAATAAACGTTTACCTGTTGCATGTATTGCTTATTTGTATGTATTGGCTGCTTGTGACTTTATTATTTTTGTAGGTCTGCTTGTCACTCATTTCAAAGTCCTGCCCTCCCGGATCTGATGAGATCACGCTCACGTGGCCACGTTGAAGAAGGTAATCAGGCCACCCATATAATTCATCCACCAGCGGCGTTCCTTGGGTGAGCTCCTTGGGGCGACTCCTGGGGCCATAGAGCAGATCTACATCTCTTATGCAAACTCATCATCCCGTTCAGAAATCTCTGGTTAGGTAAGTCTCTCTTTCATGGTGCTCAGCTTTGTGTAGCCTTCTATTCGTAATGTCAGCTATTCCTTCACTGTATGGGCATCGCCTGCCTAGGCCTAGCCCTCCGATGCCTGATGTCCTTCAAATCTTATATCTTGCTCTATGGTTTCTTTAGTTCCAGGTCCTGAGGTAATTCCTACCACTAGGCTCCTTCATTCGGCTTTGATGAATTGTCATTTTTTACAGGCTAAGACCCTTCTTATCCAGGACTTAGTAGAAGCACACTCTTTGGCCATACTGTTTGTAACAGAGACCTGGCTGAGGGAGGGTGAGGACCTCTCCTTCACTGGTGTCTCCCTCCTGGCTATGTGGCTTTTTCCACTCCCTCTTTCATTCCCACATCCCAGTCTCTAAGGTCTCCTACGCTGAGTCCCTTTTGTTCCGTCTGAATGGTTCCTATCCCCCCCCCCCCTCACTGTCTATTTCCTTCTTTTCTAAGTTCCCCTTTCTCTTTGTTCTTATCTTTGGAATTCTCTCATGTACATCCTTTCTGAGGTCTCTCTGCTTTTCTCTCATCTTATTGTGCTGGGTGATTTCAATATTCATTATGATGCACCGAGGCCTAGAGATACCACTCATCCATTTTCTATCTGCTCTTTCTCTCTTACAACACCTTTCTTTTCCTACTCACTCTGTGGGTCACACCCTCGATCTTAGTCTTTCTTCCCCAGGAGTATCTACTTCCCTATCTTTCTTCTCTTCCTATTTTGTCCCTTGGTCGGATCATCTAGCCATCTTCTTTCATGGCTGTGACTCCTCTGCGGCCTTTTCCAGCTCTTCATCTGGCCCTAGTAAGCTCCACCATAATATCTCCTCTTCTACTTTGGCCTGTTTTCCTTCTGCTGCCAATATTTTTCCCCTTGAAATTTTTTTCTCTCTCAGTAGATGCTCAAGCTCAAATTTGATCTTTTACTCTATCTGCTTTGCTTGACCATGCTGCTGCTCTTTGTCCTTCTCACTTTCCTCCATGTCCTAAGCACCCTTGGTATCATCGTGGTCTTTTCCTTTCCCATCATCAACTTCGCTGAGTGGAACAGTGTTGGAAAAAGCATCATCTCCCCATCATTATAAGGAATTACATAAATCATACCAGTCCCAGATCCACTTGGCAAAGAAGGATTTCTATTCACATCAGATAACTACTACTGCTAACTCCACTTGTAAGCTCAATTCTGTATTTGATTCCCTGTCTAAACCCTTTACAACTTCTCTGGATCTTCTCCAGGATTCCCGTCCGTCTCCCTCAGCTCTTGCTTCTTTCTTTATAGATAAGATGCAATCCTTTAGGCTATTTTTCATGACTGTCCTCCACCTCTCTCTCCTCCTGGCTCACCTCCCTGGATTCCGTGAACCTCTCACTGGATCCACCGCCTACACTGTCTCACTCTTGGTCATCCTTCTCACAAGAAACTGCTGGTGAATTCTTTAAAGTGCTTAATTCTTCCCGCAAGACAACCTTGGCCACTGATCCAATTCCCTCTCCTTGGCCTTCTGCTCCTTCGTTGGTGTTCCACTCATTTATTTTGTATATGAATAATAGTTTGTCCTGTGGTGTTTTTCCTCTTTCATGGAAACATGCTATCATTAAGCCCATACTTAAGAATCCCTCTGCTGACCCCTCTGATCCTTCCCAATACTGCCTGGTTGCTATACAGCCTTTTGTCTCTAAACTGTTGAAAAATGTGTCTTTGCTCAACTCACCTCTCACTTAACATCCACTCATGCTTTTCACCCCCTAAAGTCGGGCTTCTGCCAGAGTCACAGTATGGAAACTATTCTTTTGTCTCTTATCAGTAAGCTTCATCAATCTCACAATCGGGGTAATATCTCGCTGGTGGTTTCTCTTGATCTTTCAGCTGCTTTTGATCCCGTCAATCATCTACCCTTATTTTTCATCTCCGTGACTTGGGCTTATGTGGTGTGGTTCTTAGATGTTCTCATCCTTACCTCTCTCAACGTTCTTTCTCGGTGGATACAGGGGTTTCTAATTCTTCTGTCTCTTCCCTGTGGTATTCCACAGGGTTCTATCTTAGTCCCTTTACTGTTTAATATCTTTATGATCCTTTTAGTACTTATTATCCAGCAGCATGGCATTTCCTCTCACTTTTATGTGGATGATATCATTTTAAGTCATCATATTAATTCCCTCATTTGGGATCTCTTAATGATTGCCTGTCCAGCATCTCCCAATGACTCTTTAATAATTTTCTTCATTTGAATCCTGCCATATCCTCTACTCTCTGGGATACTTTTGATTGTCCTTCACCCTCCTTGGCCCCTTCACTTCCTAGTGGTTTTATCCCTCTGGTAGAATTGATTGCTTACTTAGGGATTATCCTTGATTCCTCACAATTTTTTCACTTACACATTACCTTAGTTGTTCATCATTCTTTCTTTTTTCCTTAGATTTATGCTGTTTGTCCCTTTCTTTCTCTCCCTTCATTAACTACCCTGCTTCTATCCCTTGTTATTTCTAAACTAGACTATTGTAATGTTATTTATCTAGGTCTCCCTCAATCCCAGGTCCACAGGTTACAGTTTATACAAAATACAGCAGTATGTATCCTTTCCCATGCTTCCCAGTTTAAGCATGTCACCCCTCTTTTGTTGCATAATCACTGGCTCCCAATTAAATTCCGTTCACAGTTTAAACTTCTTACAGTAGTTCATCATATCCTTCATTCTGGTATTCCTCAGTAACTCTCTGATTGATTACTCCTATACTCAACGCATTATCTTCTCCATGATACTCATACTCATCACTTACATTTACCATCACCCTCACAAGCAAGAGTAGTTTCTACCTGCTCCTCTGCATTTTATTTCCTGGCCCCTGCATTAGGGAACTCACCCCCCTCTGCTATCCGGTTAGAACCTTCGTTTCCCTCCTTCGAGTCCCTGTTGAAGACACACTTGTTTAATATTGCTTATGATTTGTCAATTACTTGAATTATTGAGCCTCTTTTGTCTCTTTTCTCCACTTATGGTATGAATGATGTTATTCTTTCCTGTTTTTAATGGAGGTTTTTTCTTATTTCTTTTTCATTGCATTTTTAGACTTGGTTTGTACACCACTCTGCTGAGATTCCTTGAAGAGCGGTTTATCAAATATAATGAATAATAATAATAATAAAAGCAGCTATAATGCCTTGGTACATGGGTTGAAAGGGAGAGGTAGTGTCTGGAGGTAGAAATTGGACTTCGCTGTTTTCCAAAAGTTCAGAAATGCTGGGAGGATGGTTTGGTGCATTATCAAGAATGAGGAGAATCTTGGAAAACCATCAATGACAACATTGCTCGACATAAAGTAGATGCCCAGGGTAGATGTAAGGAATCTTTTTAAGGCTTATAGGTTGCCAGAGTTATAGAGTACCATAGACTTAAGCTTTACATCTCCTCTTGCACTGGCACCTAGCATCAGTCATAGAAGGTACAATCTTTTCAAGCCCTAAAGTCTAGAGCTTGTGCTTTATTCTTAGAAATGTAGGTTCTTAATGTTCTCTTTCAGTACAAATCTGTTTCATCAGAAATGAAAATCTGATCAAGGGTGTAGTCTTCTTCCTCAATCAGTTTTTTCACTATGGGGGGAAATGTCTTTGCAGCTTCCTTTCCTGCATTGGCAGGTTCACCACCTAACTTCACTTTAAGAGAAGCATGGTAGTAATTAAAACCAGCAAACCAGTCACTATTGGCACTAAAAGACACATCTGCAAGATTTTCAGCTTTTCCCCTAAGGTTTTCATAGATTGATAATACTTTCTCTTTTTTTTGGTGAGAGAGCTTGTCCCATATCGCTTTGTTTGATGTTCTATCCACACATCTAGAAGCCACGCCATCTCCAGCTTCCTTTGGCCATGATCTCACAGATTTGCTAGCATTCAAGCTTGTTCCAGCAATACAGCATGCTCCAATTTTTTCAGCATTGTCTAATGATATATAACAGACTGTTGCAAGAACAATGTCATGTGTTCTTTCATTGTGTTCAAAACCCTTTATGACATCTAGTTTCTCTTCAAGTGTTCATTGCCTTTCGTTTATGTTCACCGCCAGAAATTCAGTCACCAGAACATTTCCTGTAAACATTCTTCTCACTTTCTCTACACATTTATGCGTAACGCAGCAAAACAAACAATTGTGGAATACTGTACCACTCAGGAAACACTTCAAAATGACACACACAGCACAGCATTTTGGCGATGACTCAGGTGATTCTGTTGCTGGCAGAGTATCTTGGTGGCAACGTGGACTAATCTGTTTAGATGCAGAGCAAACTGCTTGCTAGCAAGGCGTTTTAGTGATGTACCACTTTATTCCTCCTCATGCTGCATGCTGGAGATGAAATCGCGTATCGGCCAACACAAGTAGGCGACGTTCGTGTTCTACAAGCAGCGGTACACTTATTACAGCCAATTTGGGTTCATGAAACATGTGTAATAGCAGGTATTAATCTACCTTGTTTCACTAAGGGGGAAGTTTTTATAACACTGCCTAATTTGCAACAAGTATGCACATAAGTTACAGCAGTTTTCTAATAGAAAGCATGCATCTACTATCCTTTGGAAATTTCCCATGGAAACCATACACAAAAACACACCCATTTAGTATGCAAAATGTTCCTGGTTATCCATCAGGCATAGTCACTAGCAATAGGCCCTCAGAAGAGGCAGGTAAGACAGGTGACTGTCCAAGGTGCCAGGCCTGGGAGGGGGCAGGGTGAAAGTATGTTTGATGGTGGGGCAGGACACCATCGCACCATGCCATCACTGTTAAGGATATGCAAATTGCCATAATGGGTCAGACCAATGGCAGGATACTGTCAAGCACAGTATCCTGTTTCCAACAGTGGCCAATCCACATCACAAGTAACTGGCTAGGTTCCCAACTACTTACCGTCAGGAATAAGCAGGGGCTTTTCCCAGTTCTCCGTTAATAACAGTTGTAATGATCAGCTGGATAACAAACAAGAGAAAAGTACCTTAGGGATTGTGCAAGCTCCCTTACAGCCCCCAGGAAAGACAAGAACTAAAAATCTAATAAAACCCTGGTCTGACCTCTGGAAGGGAGGAGGCTTTCCTCAATATCCCCTGCTAGGAAGGAACAGAACCAGTCCACTGAGCCGTTGCTGGCCCAGTTTCCTTGACTCATTAGGCAATACTCTTTGGAACCAAGGGGAGGCTGGAAAGGGGAGGGCGGAGCAGTCCATGCCCTAGAAAAGATCCCACAGGGAGGCAGGCAGTGAGATCGATCAGGGGGAACCCATGGAAGCCCAGGAGTATGAGGAGGACAGGTCCCTTGAACCCATGGAGGTACCTTTTCTGGAATGGTGAATTCTGTAGCCTTGGGGCAGGTTCAACAAGCTGATACAGAACCTGAAAGGGGAGGGGTGGGGGTGGGAAGGGTGGCTGCCTAGCTGGTTAAACTGTGTAGCTGAGCAACACCGTTAATTATAAAGGAAAAGACAATGGGTTTGGGGTCACTGTGTTAATGAGACTGCCTATGACTGCTGCATGCTGATTCTCTGGAACATCTGCTGAGTTTGTTTTGGAGAAGAGGAGGCCACACCCATTACTGCTGCTGCCAGAGGCACGGTGTTTTGGGGCTAACCTCTAATGAAAAGGAGGGGGTAACTGAACTGCTCCTTGAACTGCTGTAACTTTTGGAAGGCAACCCTTTGTGTTTTCTATAAAACCTGGACTGGAATTGGTGCCTGGATTGTCATGTATGATGCACTTGAGGGTGCAGGAGGAGGTCCAAGGAGTCCAGCAACAATACAGCATCACACAGTCTATTGACTTTTTCTCCAGGAACTTGTCCAAATCTTTATTAAACTCAGCTACTCAAACTGCTTTTACCACATCCTCTGGCAACGAGTTCCAAAACTAAACTATGCGTTGAGTAAAAAAAAATATTTTCTCTGATTTGTTTTAAATGCACTATTTTGTAACTTCATGGTTGTCCCCGTCTTTATTTTTTGAAAGAATAAACGATCGATTCACACTTCCTCGGAGGTGGAATAAGCAACAGCAATGGCGGCAATCGGGCCCAGCAGCCCCCCCACAAAGCAGGGCACAGCATCAAGTGAGGCCCCTCCACCCGATCTGAGCCCTGTCAGGCCCTGCCGAGAGTTGAGTAGCGGGGAAACCACCTGTTTCCATGTTGGGCCTTCGACACTCCACATCCTGGTCCTATGATGACGGGACACCACGGCACCAGCACAGCAGCAGGAGCATAGGGCAGGTCGGTCATGCTGCTGTTAGGACGTCTCCTGTGGTGGATTTAGAGGCATGCCGGACTGTCTCAGTACTCGATCCTGTAACCACGGAAACATTTAGCTCTCGTGGTGCAGAATCAGGCATGATCCAAGCTCATCCAGTGTTGGGACGTCCAAATGGCCCGGACATGTCCCTTTTAAGATCAGGCTCCATGTATTTAAAGGTCTGTATCATATCTCCCCTGTCCCTCCTCTCCTCTAATGTATACACATTTAGGTCTTTAAGTCTCTTCTCATACATCTTCTGGCGCAGGCTCCAAATCGTTTTGGTCACCTTCCTCTGAACCGCTTCAAGTTTTTTATATCCTTTGTGATATGGTCTCAAACTGAACACAATACTCCAGGTGAGGCCTCACCAGCGACTTGTATGGTGGCATTAATACCTCCTCCTTTCTGCAGGTAATTCCTCTCTCTATGCAACCCAGCATCCTTCTAGCTTTGGCCACTGTCTTGTCACACTGTTTCGCCTCCTTGAGATCCTCAAACTATCACTCAGAGGTTCTTATTCTGGTCCATGCACACTAACTTCTTGCCCCCTATCACATACAATTCCCTTGGATTTCTGCATTCCAAGTGCATGACACTGCACTTCTTCACATTAAATCTTAACTGCCAAGCAATAGACCATTCTTCCAGCTTTTTTAGATCTTTCCTCATGTTATCCACTCCCTCAGGAGAGTCCACTCTGTTTCAAATTTTCATGTCATCTGCAAAAAGACAGACTTTTCCATTCAGTCCTTCAACAATATCACTCACACATACATTGAACAGTACCGGTTCCAGGCCCGATCCCTGGGACATGCCATTAATCACCTTCCTTTCATCCAAGTGAGTTCTGTTTACCATCACCTTCTGATGTCAGTCAGTCAACCAATTTCTGATCCAGTTCACCACCTTGGGACTCATCCCCAGGCTGTTCAGTTTATTGATAAGCCTCCTATAAGGAACAGTATCAAAGGTTTTGCTGAAATCTAGGTAGATCACATCCATTGCATGCTCTTGATCTAGTTCTCTGGTCACCCAGTCAAAGAACTCAATCAGATTTGTTTGGCATGATTGTCCTTTGGCAAAACCATCTTGCCTCAGATCACGCAATCTATTGATTTCGAGAGTCCACTATTCTCTCTTTCAGGAGTGCCTCCATTACTTTTCCCTCCACCAAGTAAGGCTTACTGGCCTGTAGTTTGTCACTTTTCCCTATTACCACTTTTGTAAAGAGATACCACATCAGCCCTTCTCCAGTCCTGTGGAACTTTTTATCTGCAAGGATCTATTAGAAAAACTCCTTTAGAGGCCCTGCAAGAATCTCACTGAGCTCTTTGAGTATCCTGGGATGTATTTCATCTGGTCCCATGGCCTAATCTACTTTCAGTTTTGCAAGCTGTCCAAACACATCATCTTCTGTGAATGGTGTAGTGTCTACTCCATTCCCATTTGTATACTTGTCAATCATAGGTGGTCCTTCTCCTGAATTTTATTTAGTAAAAATAGAAAAAAAGTATTTGTTTAGCATTTTTTCAATGTCACTTTCCACGAATCTGTTCTCGGCACTTTCAAGTCTTGCAATTCCACCTCTGATCTTCCTCTTCTCCTGAATATACCTGAAAAATGTTTTGTCTATGTGCTTCAGATCTCTAGCCATCTTTTCTTTTATGTTCCATTCTTCTGAATCAGAGGTTCTCAACCCAGTCCTCAAGACACATCTAGCCTGTCAGGTTTTAAGGATAACCACAATGAATATGCATGAGAGAGATTTGCATGTGCTTTCTCCTCTGTATGCAGATTTCTCTCATGCTTATTCATTGTGGTTAGCCTGAAAACCTGACTGGCTAGGTGTGTCCCGAGGACTGGGTTGAGAACCTCTGATTCAGAAGAATGGAACATAAAAGAAAAGATGGCTAAAGATCTGAAGCGTGGTGTCAAACCTTTTTCCGCTATATTTGGGAGAATAGGAAGATCAGAGGTGGAATTTCCCCTGACCTGTAGTTCCACCATGCATCACGTTTCGACCACGTTACTCCCCTTCTCTACCAGCATCACTGGTTACCTATCTCTTTCCGCATTCGGTATAAACTTCTCATTCTCACATTCAAAGTTATCCACACCGGCACTCCCCTCTACCTGGCGAATCAGATACAATTCCGTACCTCTCACCGTCTCCTCCGTTCCATACACATAAACCGTATGGTCCTCCCCTCCCCCGCACATGCTCGTCTAGAACAAACCCGCTCCTCTGCATTCTATTTTTTGGCTCCAAGTCTCTGGAACTCACTCCCCCCCTCCCTCCGTGCAGAAGACTCATACCCCTCATTTAAAACCCAACTCAAAACCCACCTTTTCTGCCTTGCGTTTGATCCCCCTCCCTAGCCTATCCTTCCCCCCCCTCCTTCCCTCCATGTCTCTCGTGAATGTCTGCTCCCCCTTCCCTCTCCGCCTTGATAGTATGCGTGTAATGCTCTTTCCTATTTTAAACTTCTACTCTGCTCCCAGCTTTCTTTTCTTTCTCTCCTCACTTTTCTCACATTTAATGGCGTTCTTTTCCTTTTTCTTTTCTGCAGCCAAGAGCTTGTTTTAATTAACTTGCTTGATTTTAGCTATTGTAAACCGCTCAGACGCCTATGGTATTGAGCGGTATAACAAGTTTAAATAAACATAAACATAAACATAAACATAAACACAGGGATCCATCTTATCCCTGACTTTTTAAAATCTGTATATATATATCCACTAGCATTCTTGGTCACTTTGGAAATCAGTAGCTAGTTTTTTGCAGATGATATACAATTGTTTTTTTATACGGACCCATCAAATATTGACTTGACCAAACTTAACAGCCTTGTGCTGGTCTCCTCTTGGTTAACAGAAAATCGGCTTACTCTCACAAAAGCTCAAGCTATGTGGATTTCAGATGGCTCTCAGATTCCAAATGGAGCCCCAGTAATTTATGGGCCAACGCATTCCCATAGTTTCTTTTCTAAAATGTTTGGGTTGTTACCTTTGATTCAAGATTAACATTCAAACCCCAAATTGTTTTTGTATCCAAATCCTGTTTTTTGCATTAAGAAGAATCCGAGCAATGCGCACATACTTGGACAAGCCAGTTTTACTTACACTAGTGCATGCACATGTCATAAGCCAACTGGACTACTGCAATTCATTATATCGTGGTTCGCTATGATCTTCTTTAAAAGGACAACAATCTATTCAATCAATTGCTAACAAACTTATAACACACTCCAGGAAATTTGCCCATCTTTTAAAATCCTTATCTTGGTGCACAAGATATTCTACACAGGTTTTCCTCTATACCCTTCAAACCTGCTAATCTCATATATTCTAGCCAGGACCCTTTGCTCTTTCCAGCAAAATAGGTTAGTTATTCCTTCCAATTCCCAAGCCAATTTTGATAGAAAGTTATTTGCCTAGTACTAGCTATTTGTCCCAGGCACTCGTGAATTTCCTGCCCTGAGAAATTAGGTTGGAGACATCTTTTACCAGATGTAAGAAAACACTATAAACCTTTGATTTTAATTTAGCATATTCTGATCTATGCTTGACTGTAGCCATGAGTTGTGGTGTTTATGATCTGTATCTCACAACAGGATCTTACTTTTTTTACTTCGTGACTGTATTATATTTCTAGGACTCTGTTCCTAAGTGAAGAATTGTACCTTTCCTCTAATTTTCCCTCTTTCAATCCTTTTTTTTTTAGACTTTGTTTTAATATTATAAACCACATTGAAATTTTTAGGAAGCACTAAGTAAACAAAACAGAAACATAACAGAGATCTCTAAAAACTGACAAATTGCTTTTGGAACCTTTCTTGTCTGATCATTTTATTGTTGCAGCTGAGCTAGTCTTGATCTCACTTTACCACTTCCCCTTGTTGATTGTCTCCTAAGTCTTTCTTTTCCCTTCCTCCCCTACATTTATCACTGATATCAATGCTTTAGTTTAATCTTTTTTCCCTATTTCTCGTCTGCCTTTTTAACTACCTTTAGCTAGATTTCATTGCTCTTTCTCCTCTTCCGGTCTTCAGTCTCCTGTTTTTCACCTTTCCCCTATATAGGAGCTTTCTAGTTCCTAATCTTACTTCCCTAGTCCTCCCATTGCCTGCCTCATCTATCTCTGATGTCTATCCTTTAGTTTCATGTTTTCCCCATTTCTCTTACCTGCCTATAGCTAAATAAGGTTTCTAAAATAACCACCAATATGTTCAGCTATCTCCCAATTATCAAGATATCGATAAATCAATTAGCTTTTGGGAGAAGGGAAAGTTGTTGAAATTCAAGCCTAATAAATTGACTGTACTATGGGTGAGTTGGCATATCAATCTCAGTCCTCATAAAAGTTGGGACTTCTGTGAGACAACGCTTCATTTACAATCTAAAATAGAAAGCTTAGATGTACATTGTACACTATACATTCACTTTTTTTGTCTTTTTGAGGAACATATCTCCTAAGTCCTCTGAAAATCTTTTTGTGCTTTGTGGGTGCTCTGGCATATATGGGTTTATTTAACAAGAGCTGATCTGCAGGGTAGCTCATGTGATGGTAGTATCTCATGTAGATTACTGTCATCTTTTGTATCTTATTTTGCAAAATCATTTGTGGGCAGACTTCAACTATTTGGAAAAATATAGTAACCGAGGTAGGTTGGACCCAGTGCTCACCCTGTCTATCCCCCCCCCCCCCAGCCCTCCCCCCCCCATCCGCACTTTAACCGCTTAACCTTCCAAACAAAACACAACAAACCATTTTTTGGGAATCAACTGGTCGCAGCTTTATTATAATGTTAAAGAACATTCTGTTATAACCATAAGCCTCATAACCCAACCTGCGAAACGATGCTTCACCAACCGTACAATTAGCAAGGTGACTTCATTCCGCCTCCGCTGCGGCCAGGCCAATGGCAAGCTTACCTACCTCTTTTTCCTCAACCTCGCCATATTATTAGCAAAAGCCGACCAGGGGTTATCTGTGTTGGGTTAACCCACCCCAGCCCTAAGTACTGTCTAAGGCTCTGGACCCCGGAAACCTCCAGATTCCCGCCAACCCCTCCAGCTGCGACACCCCCTTCTTGCCCAACAACCACACCCCTATAGGGCAGGAGGGCGGGTAGCAAGCGCCGAGAAGCAGCCCCACCAGTCACCCCGCCGCTGCAAAGAGTGATCGACTGCCTTGCTCCGCCCCCCCCCCCTGCTGCCTTCTAACTATCCATGGGCTCCCGGACGCTGTCCATCGCGGAGGGAGCCAATGGATTTAAAAAATGCTCCCCTTCAGTGCGCTAGCCTCCCCATCTGCCGAGACGGCCGTGTGCAGGGTCCCCACACCGGGCCGCGCACCCGGTTACTGTTGGCCGCTGGGGACCCTGCCCTGCGAACTCGGATCTGTCAAGATAATCAGCCATAAAGGGTAAGATAATGATCAAGCTACACCTCTTCTGATTACCTTACATTGGCTACCTATTGACTTAAGAACTGAGTTCAAGTTGTTTATATTCAAAATGCTTCAGGGTATAGGGCTAAGCAGTTTTGCTAGATTTGTAAGAAAATATGATCCCTCAAGAGCCTTGTGCTCTCAAGGTGACTTCAGGCGTCTTCCTTCTGTTAAAGAACTGAAATTGCCCTCAGTTAAAGTGTTCTTTACTATATTTGATATCTAATGTCATTCTTTGACAGTAACTGCCCCCTGGAGTTTGAATAATTTACCTGTTGAACAAAAAAACAAATATCTTATTTGGTCTTTAGGAAGAAATGAAAGTTTTTTATTTTTAATAGTCTGCTGACTGAAGTCTAAAATGAGAGAGAATAGTAGTAACTGGTATATTTCAGCTGTTGTCCGATGGTGAGTATAGATAACAAGAGGATTTCTGATATCTATCGGCTTTTTCTTATGATGTCCTCTGGAGAGCAGAAACAATGGTGGGGGAAGGGGTTATGATTGTTTTATTGTTTTGAGTTTCAAGGTTTTAGATCAAATATTGTTTTGTTGAATTTTATATACTATGGATTATTTGTTATTTAAATGTTATGTGATTATGTAATTTAAAATTTGTACACCACTTAGATTTTGTTGTAATATGAAGTAGCCTATAAATGCTAAATTAAATTGTGCCTGCCTTGGAGTGGGTTTAACGTTGTGCAGCAGCTTTCCTGTGATCTTTTACTATAAAGATGCAACATACGCCTTCCCTGCCTATGCGCTCTGTTCAAATAATCCTCCGTAGCTGAAAGAAAAATGCTTCACATTATTGGCGTATGTCCACCCAGATTAAAATAACCTACTTCACAAGATGCACGTGTATATGATTCATGGTTTTGAGAGAAGTCCACTCCTATCAGAGTCCTCATTTGTAATCTATTTATGATTTTTTTTTTTTTTTTTTTACTGCCATCAAGTCAGTGCTGACTCCTGCTGACCCAGCTGCTTCTGGGTTTTCTTGGCAATGTATCACCAGAAGTAGATTGCCAGGCCTTTTCTTCTGAGGCAATGGAGGGTAAAGGTCACAAGGAGTGCCAGTGGAAATTGAACCCTCAATCTTCGGTACTAGGCAGTTGCTCTAACCACTAGGTTACTCCTCCGTCTTTATCTTGTTACATTCTGTCATTTAATGTTAAAATTATTGGGGACAATATTCGAAAGGGTTTAGTTGATTGCAATTCCCAATATTCAGTGGCACTATCGAGATAGTACTTTTGAATATCCCGACAGATTCCTGGTTAAATTCAGGTCAGGCTGTGGGCAGAGTGGGGGCAGTTGCGGCAGCTAGCTGGTCAGCAGTGATATTGAACCACTAACCGGATTGCTAAATTGCTTAAAGTTGGGTCAGGTCAATGGCTATCCTAACTTTATGTAGTTTAGCTCTCCAGTTAATGGCTCAATATCACCACTGACGAAGTAGCTGCTGTAATCACTGTTGATAATGAACATTCAGCACCAGACACTACATAGACTCCAGGCTGAATATCCAGTTATACTTTAAGCAGCAGTGGTCAGGTGCTTTAAAAGCACTGGCCACCACCATTAAATACAGACCCTAATATTTATTGCTCTATACCAGTTCCTGTGCATGGCCCCCATCTAAAGACTCTCCCAAAAATCTCCTAACACTTGCCATGGTTCATATGCATGGATGTAGACTATAAAGTGTTCTTTACTATATTTGATATCTAAGAATGTTACTTTAATTATTGTCATACTTTATTATTTATTTGTATTCAGCATTATTTATATAGTATCGCTACTTTGTAATGAATAATTGTAGAAGGGAGGTGTATAATTAGGTGAGACAGGAGCATTGATAGACCAAATTATACTATTTACAGTAGGTGTGCACAGGAAAAGGAAAGAGCTCATGATTGCGATAGCAAAATGATATTTCTGGCTGCAGGAAGGGTGTTTTACAGAAAACAGAAACTCAACAGTATCAGGAGATATTCAGAGGAAAGATTCTCTACACTGTTCTCTACAGTCCTAAGACACACTTTTCCAACACCTTTTTCAAGCAAAGATTAATAATGGCACATATTCAAGTTAGTGGCTTGCCAATTTTTTTTCCTTTTAAAATCTTGGAAGTGTGAGGGTTGCATATTTGGGTGTGGAGGAAGCCTGTTTATAGTCATTGGAAATCTCTCAATAACAGAGAATTCCAAGAGGGATTCTATTGAAAACAAGACCATCTCAAGTAATGCTTGGCAAGAATGCTGAATCTGTTTCTCAAACCCCCTCCTTTGCCATCTCCTTAATTAACATAATTGGATAAATCACTAAAAAAATCAAAAGATCTATCCAGAAGTGATTAAGCAAGTCCTGTAATACCCTGCCTAAATTAATCAGCTACAGTAGGGTATCAAAGAAAGGACCAGATGTGCTAAGAGGGTTAATTCCATTTTGTGTCTACAGGGGGAAAATTCTTAATGTGGGGCTTCCCCAAACTGTTCTGGGGACTCCACAGTCAGTTTGGTCGCATGTATATTCATTATCGAATTCCTGGAAACCTAATTGCACATATTGAGTCTCCAATGCATGAAAATTGATCTTTTGCATATTCATCATGAATATCTTGAAAACCCAACTGGCTATCGGGTCTCCAGGATAGGTTTGGGAAGTATTGGTTTAATAAAAATAGCCCTAAGTGCCAATGTGCTCAGTGAAGGCATTCATCAAATACCATGACTACCATCATTTCTAATACATGGTACTACAATTTATAAGAACATTTTTTTTGCTTTTCTATTTTTTGTTAACTTATTGACTCACTGAATAAAGAATTTGTCCCATAGGCATAGGCCATGCACCTCCATATGTTGCAGGTGCAAGTGCTGAATTGACCCCCCTCCCTCACTGCTCATATGACTTCCTTACCTTTTGCTCTCCCCAAAGAAAACAGACAAATGATACTTTTGCTGTGTCCTTGCTTCTATCCATAACTGGACTTCTTTCTGAATTAATTTTATTTGTGTAACCCTTTCGAAATACTTGTCAGAACTCTGAAATTATAATAAAAAAATATACAAAGATGTCATAAATTCTTCTTAGAACCTCTGGTTCTAGGAAGAAGGTAAGTTAAAATGCTTCATTGCTCACTATCAATGTTTATGGCAGTGGTTCTCAAGCTGATCCTAGTGTATCCGTTAGCCAGCATGATTTCAGGATCTCCACAATGAATATGCATGAGATTTGCATGCATTGCCTCCATTGCAAGTCTGTTTCATGCATATCCTAAAAATTTGACTGGCTAGGGGGTACACCAGGATCAGGTTGAAAAATACTGGTTTATAAAGTCATAGTTGCTCACCAACAAGTCACAGAAAAGTACTACTACTACTACTAAGCATTTATAAAGTGCTACCGGGCGCTACTGAGTGCTGTACAGTGAAAACACAAAAAGACAGCCCCTGCTTAAAAGAGCTTACAATCTAAAAAGACAAAGCAAGGAAAGGAGTAGAAAAAGATAAGAACAAGGGCAAAGAGACAAGAGCAGGAGAGACAGGACAAAGGAAAGAGGTAAGAACAAGGGTAAGAGGAAGAAAGAAAGGTGAAATAAAAGAGGGGAAGGAAGGAGAACAGCAAAATCAAGAGCCAAAGGCAGAGGCGAAAAGATGAGCTTTTAACTTGAGTTTGAAGAGGGGCAAAGAAGATGCCTGACATATGGACAAAGAAAGTTTATTCCAAGCGTAAGGAGCAGCAAGGTGAAAAGAGCGGAATCTGCAGTTGGCAATAGAGGAGAAGGGCATAGCAAGAAGCAACTGGGAAGAAGAACGGACTACACGAGGGGGGAAATAGGGAGAAATGAGAGAAGAAAGGTACTGAGGAGCCACAGAGTGAATGCACTTATAGGTCGGAAGGAGAAGCTTAAAGTGAATACGGAAACGGATAGGGAGCCAGTGAAGAGATCTGAGGAGAGGAGTGATGTGGACAAAACGAGGCTGACGGAAAATCAAAAGTAGTTTTACTATTTATAATTTCTAAATTCTTTTCAGTAGTAGAGTTTTGCAATAAAGTCCATTGACTTGTTGATGAAATCCAAGTTTTCTCTGATCCACATTAGACTACCCTCACTGAACACCAAATCAAGAGTCTTCCTTAACCCCCATTAAAATTCCAGTCAATTATCTGTGTTTAATATCCTCTGTGAAGTAATGAATCACCACCTCAGTTTACATGAGTCCTCTGTATAGTGATAGAGCCTGGCCATGATTTCTTTTATGACAGCTTCTGCAAAGATGATTTTAATTTTTGCTTCCAAAAACACAAACGTATAATGGCTCAAAAGACAGAGAAAATGTACTCTGCAAAATTACACCATTGTATTACAATTGAAACCAAATGAAACTGAAAAGCATTTGAAAAACTTACTATAAATGATGTGGAAGCATGCATGTCCTTGGACCAGAAGGAAACTGGCACATGTGTTCTTGAGAGTACATTTTATAGCCCTTATGCTAACATGTTCTTTCTCATTCTAAATGGATGAACCTTTCTTTTCTGGTTAAAGAAATGCAGTAGCTGCCACTTAGGGCTCCTTTTTGTAAAGCCCTTTATAGATTTGCCATTAACGTACTAATCTCACATGCATTAATGGCAAAGGAGGCATGGTAGTTGTTGGGCGCATGCTCAGGATGTCCCCAGCAGCTAATGCGCGAAGGTTTTTCCTAATGTGCACTCCACTTGGCCGGGTTCACTTAATGACGCCTGCAGAGGAGTCATTAAGTAAATCTATGTTAGGAGCCACGTTGCTGCTGGGCATGCAGCAACTGTCCTGGCGCTAGCAGTAATGTGCTTCCCACGCCCACTCTCCGCCCATTCCTCATCCCATCCCTTGATCACTGATTAACACGTGTTTTAGCCTGCAAAGACAGACAGTATTGGGCGTTAGTGTTCCCAATTGCCTGTAGCTGCACGTTAAAACACCTGTTAACCAGCTAACGGGCCTTAGTACAAGAGGCCCTGATTGTTTATAGATAAATTGTTGCTCTTGCTAACTCAACCTTTGTGAAATATTGCCTCCTTTCTAGAATAAATATGGTTCTGTTACATATGAATGCAGCAGCTAGATCACTATGCGGAATTACAAGGAGACAACACATAACCCCCATTCTAATGGAGCTTTACTGGCTCCCAATAATTTGTAGATTATCTTATAAAACACTTCTTATGACCTTCAAAGCGTTCCATAATATTTCACCTCCTTCAATCTCTGATCTACTCATTCATACCCAAAACAACAGATCAAGAAGATCTACAACTGAAAATACTCTAGTGATTCCAAATGAATTAGTAAAATGTACTCAAACTACCATTAACAGATCATTTTCATCCTTTGCTCCAAGGTGCTGGAATAAGCTTCCATTAAACATCAGATTGGCATTGGGTGCTACATTTTTCTTGCGCTTTCCGTGTAAGTGTGTGGTTGTCTATGAGGGTAATTCTTATATCTTCATGGACGTCTCACACTTGGAAAAATTTCTCTCAGACCGGCAGAACAGGGTGAGGGAAGTGCAATCTACAATGTGAGATAACCTCCAATTGGTAGGCCTTGTGGCCTTGTTTTCTTAATTGTTTTCTCATTTGTTTTCTTATTTAATTGACATAGTTCGCTTCCGTAATGTGGGCTTTACAGTGTCCCTTGCTGATTGATTTATGTTATCCATTTATTGGTTGTATAATATGTTACCTTTAATTTGTTTGCTAAGTGTACACTGATTTCCTTTTCTTGTTTTGGATGTTGTAATGACTACAAAAGCACAATAAAAAAAAAAACAAAACATCAGATTGATAAAAGATATATCACAATTTAGAAAAGCCTTAAAAACCCACCTTTTTTTACAACACTTCTCTTACATCAATATTTCCCCCTCTCACCCCATTATCTCAGCAATAATAGTTAAATGATGATGTTAGACCGTTCCACCTTATGATATTTCACTGTATATACCTGCTCTGTTAAATGTTATTTATGACATGTCTCTATACCCACTCAAGGTCTCTAGTCTTATGTAATTGCTTTTATTTAATTATTTATATGCTATTCACCAGTTAATCCTTGTTTTATTCCCCTGTTACCTGTAACTTGGACAAGTTCTCTAAATCTGAGTATTTTGTTTAATGTAAACCGCACTGATGTCAAATAGCGCGGTATATAAGAGCTGTTAAATAAATAAATAAATATAACTTCAAATCATTTGTCTCATGTGGCACACTCTTTGGGGCAGTTTCTCCAAATGGCACACTCTTCCAGTGCAACATTAAAGATGCTCATTCATTTGAAATCTGAATGAAGAACAACATTCATTGATTCTAGTTTTTATCTTCCTTTGGGTTTTACTGACATAAATTAACTCATGGGGCAAACTATAACATAAACCACATAGCTTGAGACATCATCGTGGATGTGAGATGGATCCTTGAAAAGGCAAAAGAATGCCAAAAGGATATCTACATGTTTTTCATTGATGACAGCAAGGTCTTTGATTGCATAAGACATGAAAAACTCTGGGCCACATTAAGAAGCATGGGTATGCCAAAACACCTGATAGTTCTCATGCACAATCTTTACATTGATCAAGAAGCAACAGTTCAAACAGAACAAAGAGAAACAGAATGATTTAAAATCAGCAAAGGCGTACCACAAGGCTGCATATTTTCTCCCTATGTGCTCAATTTAGATGCAGAACAAATCATCAGAAGCAAGACTGTATGAAGACGACTGAGGTGTGAAGATTGGTGGAAGACTCAATAAGCTTCACAGTGTTGACAATAACACATTGCTCACTGAAAGTGAATACTATCTAAAACATCTGTTTATCAAGAAAAAGGAACAGTCCTAAAATGGGTCTGAAAGTTAACATGAAAAAGGCAAATATCCTCATAACTGGCACAAAAAATAAATTTCATCCTTGATGGAGAAGAAATAGAGATAGGAGACAACTTTAACCTGCTTGGATCAATTATCAATAACAAAATGACAAACAGTCAAGAAATCCAATGACTCGTTGCCCTTGGCAGAATGACCATGAATGACTTGGATAAGATTTTCAAGGGCTGAGATGCATCTCTGTGTATAAAGATTCAACTTATCCAAGCCATGGTATTTTTAATAACCTCACATGGAGAGTGAAGAAGAGACAGGAAGAAAATTGGTACCTTGAAATTATAGTGCCGGTGAAGAATATTGTTTATAAACCATGGACTGATTACAGAACAAATCAATCGGTACTGGAGGAGATCAAACATAAGCTTTCCTTAGAAGCTCAAATGAGAAGACTTTGGCTTACATACTTTAGATACATCATGTGAAGAGAGATCACTACAGAAAGACATCATGCTTGGTAAGGTTGAAGGTCAGGGAAGACCTGCAAAGCCACTCTATGGACAATCAGCTACCTGAGTGAAGACTGAACACAGTTTAGGAAAACTATCCACAGGGTCACCTGAGTCAACATCAACTTGATGGCACTTAACAATAACAAAACAATAATTCAAAGACATGTTAATCAAAGAGATATCAGTGCAAAATGTATGCTGTTCCAGGAAGAGTAGTTTTTGTAAAAGTGATGGGGATATGCCTTTCAAATTTAAAGTTTCCAAGTTTTTTTAGGAGTCTAGCCCACTTTCTCCTGTTTTTATGGTGCTGGGTTCCAAAATGGCACCGATGACCCCCTAGTGGTAATCTCTTGGTACATTGATAGTACTACAAAATTTCTGCTAAGGGCTATTGGTGCCATTTTGGATCCTGGAGTGAGTGAACTCACTCTTGCTCCCACTAGACACTAGTGATGCTGGTAAGGCCAGGGATGGGATCAGTTGGTGAGGAGTCTGCTGGGGGAGGCCTCAGGGGGTTCCTTAACACCCATAAAGATATCACTATTTGCATGGCACTATTTACCACATTGACAGCACATGATATGTACCCCTGCACTAACTGCAATGTGCTCTCCATGTCCAAACTCCGCACCTACCCTGCCCATTCCCTCCTCCCTCACTTTTGTGTGATGAGCAATCAAAGCACATTTTAGCAGCAGCTACAGTAGCTGGCCAGCTCATTCTTTACCTTAGTCCGCTTAGGGGGCTTTAGTAAATGGGCCCCTAGGAGTCACTATCAAGGAAAAGGATCTAGGTGTCATCATGGGCTTCCGCTTAGAATACAGTGGTGGCCAAAAAAGCAAACAGCATATTAGGAATCATAATAGGAATAGAGGAGTAGAGATCAAGATGGTGGCTGGTGGGTTTGTGCTGTGAGCCGCACTATCGCTGATGGGGAAAAGGAAGACAAAACTGGTGCCTAAGCCCTTCAGAGTACCGGCGGTGTCTATCCTGTTACCTTCTGGAAATCTGGATCCTTTTGTGGTGTATGGCGAGTGGCGACCAGAAGGATTACCGACAACAGAGAGCCCTATTGGCAGCAGAGCGCAGCTGGAGTGCTTGCCCAGCATCTCGGGGCCAGACATCAAGTCGCCGGTGCAGTGGCATCTGCCTAAGGCCGAAGCAGTTGGGGACTTATCAGCGGGCTTTGCAATGGTGACAGGAGATCGAGGAGCTCTGTTTCTGGTTGCTGGAGGGCTGACCGTGGCGTGTGTAGGAGAACAGTGTGAGAGCGTGCATGCTCCTCCGGATCAGCTCCCAGTTGCTCGGTCTTTACAATCAACTGCTGGAACAGCGGCTGGATCTATGGCCGCTACAGGAGACCTACCTGCAGTTCTTCCAGCTCCAGAGGACAGAGCAGGAATGGTTGAGACTCCAGGTACTTTTGTCCTTGCTCGCCCGGCAGTTTTTACTTTGGAGGCAATTTGGACAGCCATTGCCAGCCTTGGGGAAAAGTTGTTCCCACGGGTGCAGACTTTGTCTGGGCAATTGAAGAGCACAAGCAACAATTGCAGCAACATACTGAAGTGCTGTCTTCCTTACAACTTTTAACAACTGAGACTCAAACCAAGACAGCTGCTGTGGGGCATTCTGTTACTGCTTTGTGTAAAGATGCTCTTACTTTGCAAGCTAGGATTGAGACATTGGAGAACTATGCTAGATATTCTAATGAGCGTATTATTAATTTTCCAAGTTCTAATCTTATAAGTGCTAGAGAGCTCTTTAAGCAGTATTTACTAGAGGTACTTAGTATACCAGTTGAATCCCATCCTCCTATAGCAAAATTGTATTATCTTCCACTTGGTAGAAGGTCTCCTAGTGGTGGAGAGATTCCTGTTGTTCATCCGGTAGATTCATTGGATGTCTCTGTACTTTTGGAATCTTCAGATGTGGAGACATTTAGTTCTGCTACTTAGTTATGTTTTTACTCCCATCAGAACAGGACTGGTTTCTTAGGGTCTATTTTCCTAAGAGAATTATAGCCTTTAAAGGGTTTAATGTACGGATTTGTCTGGAATTTTCTAGGGCTACGCAAAGACGAATGAAGGAGTTCCTCCTTCTTTGCCCTGGTGTCCAACAGCTGGGAGGAAACTTTTTCCTAAAGTTTCCTTGCAAATGCTTGGTTAAATTTCAGTCCAACTCTTATATTTTTTATGATCCATCCCAGCTACTGATGCTCTTGGAATCACGTAGAGCTTCTGTGAGTAGTGACCTCCCCACTGTATGAGTTTGTGTAGTCTTCTGGTAGATTCCTGCCTTTTTTCCTGAATTATTGATGTTTGTTTCTTTTTCTGGTTATGTTCTCCCTTTTTGTGGGCTGGGGTAGTGATCAAACTGTTGCCAGTTTTGGCATTGCCTGCAATTTTCTTTTCTTGATGTTTCATTTGTTATCTTGTTTGACCTCTTATTTCTTTAAGTGTTCTTAAATGTTTGATTTATTTGTTAAACTGATAAATACAAAATTAAAAAAAAAAAGAATATGAATAAAGAATAACACAAAAAATATCAAACTGCCTTTGTATCACTCCATGGTGCGGCTACACCTTGAATATTGGTTGCAATTCTGGTCACTATATCGGAAAAAATATATAGCTGAACTAGGAAAGGTTCAGAGAAGGACAACCAACATGAAACAGAGGATGGAATAGTTCTCCTATAAGAAAAGGCTAAAGAGGTTAGGGCTTTTGAGCTTGGAGAAGAGATGGATGAAGGTAGAAATGATAGAGGTGTGAGTGGAGTTGAATGGGTAAACATATAGTAACATGGTATATGACGGCAGATAAAGACCAACATGGTCCATCAAGTCTGTCCAGCAAGGCGGCAAGAGTAGGTGCACCTGCCACTCGTGCATGTCGCCCCTCCCCATGCCTTGGTTTAGGGGTGTACCCACTGCTCTGTATAGGTCACTCCTATTTGTTGAGATATAAGAGATAGTTATGTATGTTTTGATTTTATCCTGTTGCTGTAAAGGGATTCACTGTGTCTGTCCCATGCCATTTTGAATTCTTTCACTTTATTTGCCCCCACCGCATCCATCAGGAGGGCAATCCAAGCATCCACCACCCTTTCAGTGAAAAAGTATTTCCTGATATAGCCTTTCAGTTTACCCCCTTGCAACTTCATGTTATGTCCTCCTAGTTTTACAGTTCCTCCGTCTTTGGAAAAGGTTTGTTTGGTTATTAATACTCTAAGTATTTAAAGGTCTGAATCGTATCTCCCCTATCCCTCCTCTCCTCCAGAATGTACATATTTAGGTCTTCAAGTCTCTTCTCATAAGTCTTCTGATGCAGGCTCCAAATGGAGTGGAGGAGTGGCCTAGTGGTTGGGGCAAGGTACTTCAGGCCAGAAGGTCAGGGGTTCAAATCCCACTAGAGGACAGCAACCTTGAGCCAGAAGGACTGGCGTTTCTAGTCCCACAGGTGCTCCTTGTGGTCTTGGGCAAGCCACTTAACCCTCCATAGCCCATGTTCCCTGTAAAATAGTTATCTCCAAGTTATAATGCCCTGTTCAATGTAATTTCAGTTTGTTCAATGTAAACCACACTGATGCAGAATAGCACAGTATATAAGAGAATGTAAATAAATCATTTTGGTCACTTTCTTCTGAACTGTTTCCAGTCTTTTTATATCTTTTGCGAGATATGGTCTCCAAAACTGAACAGATTATTCCAAGTGAGGTCTCACCAATGATTTGTACAGTGGGGTATTAGTACCTCTTCCTTTCTGCTGGTAATTCCTCTCTGTATGTAACCCAGCATCCTTCTGGCTTTTGCCACCGCCTTGTCACACTGTTTCGCCACCTTGAGATTCTCAGAAACAATCATTCCGAGGTCCTTCTCCTGGTCCGTACACACCAACCTCTCGCCCCCTATCGCATAAAATTCCCTTGGATTTCTGCATCCCAAGTACTTTACACTGCAGATCTTCACATTAAATCTTAAGTGCCATGCATTAGACCATTCTCCAGCTTTTGTACATAATCAATTGTTCTTTCAAAAAGCATAAAACTGGGTGAAATGTCATGAAGAAACAAAGCAGTACATTTAAAACAAATAGGAAAAAATTATTTTCTCACCGAATGCATAGTTAAGCTTTGAAACTTATTGCCAGAGAATGTGTAAAAGCAAATAGTGCATGGGTTTAAAAAAGGGTTGGACAAGTTCCTGGAGAAAAAGTCAGTAGACTCTCTTATTAAAGGAGACCTGGGGAATGCCACTGTTTATCCTGGAGTGTAAGTGGCATGGCATCCAACCAGGTACATGTGACCTGGATTGGCTACTGTTGGAAACAGGATACTGGGCTTGATGGACTTTTGGCCAGATTCAATATGAAAATTCTTATGTAATTTTTATAACAAGCTGCTTATGTGCAGAAGCCAAGTAGGTGCTTGTTTTGAGCATATTTAATAGACTCATAGGTGACTATGGGGCCTATTTGCTAAAGTACTGTAAGCATTTATTTTATTTATTTATCTAAAAAATTTTTAATGCAGTCTTTCTACAAGTCAAGGCAGTTTCCAGAGAACTCCATGCAGTAACATTAGCACTGAACAATAATGTGCACATTACAAGGAACATATAATTTAGCATCTGGTCAATATGAAACGGTTAAAGCAAAACTATTCACAATATATTAATAGGTTGTGGTTAATGCTTAGTTGGGTGTTTCTTGTTCATTATCTGACCCATAATATTCTAGGAACAACAGAATCCAAGTTTTTGCGGAATTGGCTGATTAGTTGAATGGATCTAATCTGGGATGGCAGCGAGTTCCAATGGGTGGGGACGCATAGTAAGAATGCCCTGCTGTTGGTTCTTTGACTATTTGAAGATTTGTCAGTGGGAATTTCAAGCCTGTTGGTCATAGCTCTTCTCCTGGATTTATTGGAGTTGCTGTTCTCTACTAGGGAGGTGAGGCTATCCGCTGATTGTTTGGTTAGGATTTTGTGGGGGGGTTTAGGATGATCTTGTACTTGATCCTGCTTCTGATGGTGAGATAGGAAAAAGGGGATAGCATGCCAGAATAAAATAGATGGCATGCTGAAACAAAAACAGATATCAGCTGCACAAGAACACCCACAGGCTAAACAGATAAACTATCTTTACAACCAAACTGACAAAAGAATGGGAGGGGAAGGTAGAGAGATGCCTTTGCTAGAGTTGTCTTCTCATGCACACACACAAAGAAGTAGGGCATCATACAGTCTAGCCACAAATGCCTTAGACTGCAGGGAGAGATAAGGTAGCCACCCCTCAACTGACCAATCAGGGAATCCTAGCCGTTAGGTATGCTCCAGATATACCACATAGATAATTCTGTAGAAAGAAGGGCCCAGAGAATTCTTCCAAATTGCTATTCTGCTCTAACCCACGTGACAAACTGCTATGCTAAGACTATAAAAATCCAGCTTGAATCCTGTGTGAGTGCTGGACTCTTTGATAGCTTACTATGAGCCAGCCCTGCTATAGCAGTGAATAAAAAGGTATCTGCCTGGAAATTTTGTTTCTCTCTTGCCTTGCTTGCTCTCTCCTCACCAGGTATGTTCTGGACTGGACCAGGACCCCGCTAGAAGCTCGTCCCATGACAGAATGGCACACCAGATTGGGACCATCTAAGCCACCGGAAATCTCTCCCCCTCCTGGATCGATGGAACGTTAAGTGTGCACCCACTAAGGTCAGTGTTACCGTGGAAAACCTTCCTAATCCTGAAGGGAGAAAAAGGTGATAAGTGGGAGTTTCAGAGAAGATTGATAGACTGGTGAAGAGACAAGACACTTGACAAGTTTCCAGGTAGAAAAAATTAATCACCGGTAGGGAATTGGTCACCTCACTCATTTGCAGGCTTGGTGTTAAGTTAAACACTTCCCTTAGAGGCTTGGTGGGAAGTAAGAAATGGGAAATTCAAGGTCTAAGGGTCCTGGGACCAAAAAACCTTTAGCATGCGTTCTAAGAACTGGGGACCATTTGCCAGATATGGCCAATCTGTCCAAATCGGTCCTAACTAAACTTTGTCAGGTAGCCTGGCCATCATATGCAGCTGGGACGGACCTCCCAGTTCTTTCAAATCTTAGACGCATTCTAATGGACTAAAAGATGCATCCACTTGATTATTATTTTTTTGAAAATTTTATGAATTTCTGTCTGGAGAAAAATTGTCAGAAAAGTGTATGTCCTGTAGTGAAGAGAAAGGATGAAGAGCCCCCACCTCCTTATCAGGATTTAGATGATCCCCTTGACCCCTTGCTTTATAATTTTAACCCCTACTGCCCCGAGGTTACCTGATGTTCTGGAGCCTCCAGATGACCCTCCCAACCTGAGGTTAGAGTCCCCCCCTTCAGTAAGTTTAGTATCCCAGGGGTCACATTCAGTTAACCAGTCACCCAGCTCCAGACAGGCAGACAGTTCATCGCAGGCAAGCAGTTCTTCCCCACCCTATTTAGTTCCAGTTTCCCTGGAAGAAGAAGAGAGCCTTTCTCAAAGAACACGCTCTCATCTCCCTGTACTAATCCTTAAACTTGCAAGCACTGTCACCAGTGTCTGAAATATGCCAAATATTACTCAAGCTGTAGTACATTCTAAGAATGCCCAAGATATTATTGCCCTAATGCCCCTGAGAGTTGTCCCTACGATGAGGACTGATGGGCAAGTTACAGACCTCCTCAACTGGAAAAATACCACCCCTCAGTGGAGGAATGATCCAGAAGGAGTTATTAAAGTTTGTGAAATTATTTTCCTTAGGCATGAGGCAGACTGGAAAGACTGCCATGTACTGCTTAGGACTTTCCTTAAGGCTGGGGAGGGGCCAGAGGTTATTAGGGCTGCCAAAGAAGCCAGATCCACTATTGACCGAGATAATGACAGACCCCAAGGTATGAGATGCCTTGCTGATGATTATTTTGACCGTAATCCCAATTGGGACCCTAACACTGCAGAGGGAAATTACCTTACCTCGATCTTCCATCTCTGCATTTTGGAAGGTCTCCGTAGGGCTGCCCATAAGACTGTTAATTGGCAGAAAGTGCATGAAGTGAAGCACAGACCAGATGAACACCCTTCAGATTCCTTTCAGCGCCTTAGGGAAGCTGTAAGGGTTTGGGGAGGTATAGGAGACCCTGATGATGATGCCCATGTCGCTTTAATGTGAGGCTTGTTTAAAGGACAATGCGCTCCTGATATAAGGTGCAGGCTAGCATCAAGAGATGAATTTAGATGCAGTACTATCTGTGGCCACTTCTGTGTTTAACAATAGAGATAGTAAGGAAAAGCGCAATGAGAAAACTATGACTAAGCTGTTGGCTGCTGTCATTACTCAAAATCAAAACATATTTCCTAGGGGTCCTTGACCAAATAATCCTGGAATCAGTACCCGTTTCCAGTGTGGTCAAAAGGGCCACTTTAAATGTGAATGTCCTCATAAGGGAAGCAAATGTGCAGGATACTGAAGACCTTTTAATTAGTTTAGCTTACAAAGGCCACAAAGTTTCCCTGACAAAGATTCAGTTTGCCCAAAAGGAAGTACACTATTTGGGCCATGTGCTATCAGAAGGTCAGAGGAAATTATCTGAAAGCAGACTTCCAGATACCATAAACTGCCCTAAGCCACATACTAAAAGACAGATGAGAGGATTCTTGGGAATGGCAGGGTTTTGCTGAGCCTGGATTCCAGGGTTTGGGGAATTCTCCAAACCTCTCACTGCCATGACACGTAAAGAGGAAGCTGATGAATTGTACTGGACTAAAGAGGCAAGCAATTGCTTTGATCAGCTGAAACATGCCTTGTCCACAGCCCTAGCCCTAGGTCTCACAGATTACCATAAGACTTTCACCCTCTTTGTCTATGAACAGAGGGGGGTGGCTTCAGGGGTCCTCACTCAAGAGTTGGGGCCATGTAACTTTTCCTGCCAGTTAGACCCAGTGGCAGAAGGATCTGTAAGTTGCCTGAGAGCAGTAGCTGCCACTGCTGCTATTGTGGAAAAAGCAAATGAGTTTGTACAGGGACATGCACTGACTGTGGTAGTTCCCCATTCTGTCCACATGCTGCTAAATCAAAAGAACGCTCAACACTTTTCAAATGCTAGACTAAATAGGTACGAGACTGAGCTTTTGACTCCTAGTAATCTCACCTTTGTCAGAACTAACACTTTAAACCCAGCTACTCTGTTGCCTAACTCTGATGACGGGGAACCTCATCATAATTGCTGCCAGATAGTGCAGCTCAATGAGAAACCCCGTTCTGATCTTTGTGATGTTCCCTTGGAAAATCCTGACTTAACCCTCTTTTGTGTTGGGAGTTCTAAAATTGTCCAGGGTGTTTGCCGCACTGGTTATGCCATCATTGACCTGGACTCTTCTGATCCTGTGTTAGAGTCTGCTGCACTCACGTCTAATTACAGTGCACAAACAGCAGAGCTAGTAGCTCTCACACGTGCCTGTGAATTAGCTGCAAAATTATTTATTTAACAGGTTCTTCAGTATATACTGCTTTATTGTTTCAATCAAAGCAGTTTACATTGAAACTTGGTAATGTACATTAAACAGGGACATTGATGACTTGGATTTTTCTGAGGCAATGGAGAGTTAAGTGACTTGCCCAAGGTCGCAAGGAGTGCTGGTGGAAATCAAACCCTGATCTCTGGGTTCCCAAGCCAGTGTTTTTAACCATTAGGCTATTCCTCCAGATAACCTGTATGCATTCAGTGTTATTCAATCCACAGGTCAGTTGTGGAACCAACGAGGGCTTCTCACCTCAGCAGGAACTAAAATTGGCAATGCTTAGTTGGTGCCTTATTAGAAGCTATTCAGCTCCCTGAAGCTATTGTTGTCATGCATTGTAAAGGTCACTCCCGAGACTCAGATCCTATCTCTATAAGTAATAGAATAGCTGATTATGCTGCTCAGAAGGCTGCCTTTCTACCCCATCTACTTCAGTATACATGCAAGCCTCTGTCTGCCCAAGTGCTTCCGAGTCTCCTGGTTCTCTATATACTAATTTAACCCCCTGAGACAGTAGAACAATGGATGTCCTGGGGTCTTATCCATCACCTGGAGGGGTCATGGACTGTACCAGATGGCAAAGTAGCTATCCACACTCCTTAGTTAATGTAGCTTTTAAGATTGTTACATCAAAGAACTCATTGGTCAGCTATGAAAATGGGAGATTCAGTTTGCCACCAGTGGTTTGCCCCTGGAGTCTACTCCCTGGCTAAGCAGATTGTTAAGGATTGCTTGCTGTGTGCAGCAAGTAATACAAGGAGGGAGGTGCAAAACCATGGGCTTTTATTCCTTTTGAGAGATTGCAAATTGATTTCACTGACTTGAATCCTGCCAAAAGGTTTAAATATGTATTAGTTATTGTTGATCAGTTAACTGGATGGGTTGAAGCATTTCCTACTGTGGTAGGCGACGGCCTATGATCCATGCTAATTAAACTAAGCAGACAGGCCTAACCAGCTTGACCTGTAAATGCAGCCTGTGGAGAGGCTATAGGATTGCACATCCCCCAATATGCTGCTATAAACCATGGATTTAATAAGTATGATTGTAGTGACCTAGACAAGTAGAATTTGAGTCTGAGAAAATAGAGAAATATGTTATGCTCACTGATAAGAGAATGCAGCTGTAAGGGATTTAATTAAAACTGATGATAGAGAAGCTGCAGAGCCCTGCTCCCCTGCACGTACAAATTGGCTCTATGGCCTTGGAGGAGAGAGATGTAACAAGTTAGAGACACTGACCATTGTAATTGGGACTACAAGGGGGGCAACCAGGTGCTGAGCCCAGACCAGAGTCCCGATTGGGTAGCCATATCAGTACCGGGACCAATAGATGGGGTAGAGGGGGCTACCTGGGACCAATGAAAAGTTTGCCTATGTCTAGAATGGAGAAGAATGCTATAAAAGCTGTTGTTTTGCTAGAAACCATTGCTCAGCCATTTTGAAATTGCTTATTGCTTGAGCCATGTGCACATTAAACTGGCTTGGATCCTTGAAAAGACTCCTGGTTTTATTTATTGCATGCTTATCTGCTGCTACATTTCTTGGTGCGTTGGCCGGGAAGTGCGAGTGGTGGATGGTGTTCAAGTGAATAAATCCACGTAATTCGCCTTGAGGTTTGGTCCAGTTGGAACCATGCCAATCCGACGCAGGGGAATTTCCCTGGGCCCACCGATCCTCTTGTATCGGAGGGAGTTCTGCCTGGCCTCGGCAGGCACTGAGTCCAGCTGGCCAACACTTCCGACCCGGGGGGAGTCCAGGATCCAACTCAGAAGCTTGGGAACCAGATCTGGTAAGTATAGTTTTGAAAACCTGTCTAGACAGATGAGTTAGAACTGCAGTTTGAAACTTTGGTATATGCGCAAGGCGAAGCCATCGTCCTTTTTGTTTGGTAAGACTTAAGTCAACCTCGCATGAGTATGCGCAAGGTCCCTACATGAGTATGCGTGGGGAAAATTTGTTTGGAAATCCTTGCATGAGTATTCGCGAGGTACAGCTGTTAAAAAAAAAATAATCATGATTTAGCCTAGTCAGAACAGACAGGAACTTGGAATTTGTAATCTCGAGATATTGGGAATTGGTAAGAGAGCATGATCACCTCTCAAGGAAGGGCCGAGTAACCCCGCATGGGTATTCGCCGGGTGAAACCCCCATCCTTTTTGTAATTGGGAAATTGGATAAGACTAGTCAGAATAGATAGAAAGGAATGCATTCTGAGATACGTTGCTAGCATGATTGTGTGAATGAAGTGTGAATGAGAGGTCTGGCAGCACGGACCAAGTGAGAGTGGACTCTGGACTAGCGCAGTTCCTAGCCGGGTGACTGTGTCTAGGTCGCGAAACGGAGGAAGCGTTTGGTGTATTGTCCGTCCTGTGTATTTGATTTTTGTTATCTGTTGAAACTGCGAGTTCCCCTTCTGTTATAAATGTGAGATTATTCTGTTGAGTAATTTGTGACAGTTCACTGATTAAGGAATTGTATTAATAAAGCAGAAAGAAGACGCAAAACACCTACAGTCATTTTTAAAAATCCAAAAGCTGGTCTGACCCAGTTCGTTTTTCTACTGCAGTGTAAAAAACTGACAGGGGGCGTGTCTGAAGGAAAGAATGTACAGTGTCTTCTTTCTAATCCTGTGCAGGCTTAAATCTCAATGCTGTTAGTTTGTGCTTATTTCAGGACAATTGTACCTGTGTTATTCAATATGTTTTTTAATAATAATGTTCCTTCTGCTATGGTTAGGTATTATATACCATTCGATAGAAATATTTAGTCAGGATTTTAGTTTTGAAGGTCGAATTAATCTCATCGGAGTTCCGTAAACTGTTTTTAGTTATATTCTCTGCTTTGTCTGTATTTTATTGTTACCTTTCAGAAATGATAAACTAAGCAAACTGTTTTTGGGTTTATTTCCTTTGACTTATAAACCTACAAAGTAATTATTAGATCACGACTTGACACTGATTTAAATGATTCTTGCTAGCATGTCTCTGTGTGTCTGAGAAACTGATCTTTTCGTTTCCAGTGAGCGAAGGGGTGTGGCTCACACAGCTTATTAGGGAATGAGACAGCCGTTCCCGATTGAGCAGTCTCTGTTGCTTGTTTAAAAAAAAGGATTCATTCAATCAAAGTGTGATAGGAGATGAATTTATAATCTGTTGTTTCAAAAACTAACGGCAGATTGCAACCTGAGAATGAATGGTTTAAATTCTGAGTGAATAAGACAATTGTGTTAGGATTTTATCTTTGAAACTCTGTACTAGTTACTAATGAACAAATCAGTTAGCTACACTGACCTTTACAATATTGGCTTTTAAGATAAATTAATCTGTTTTTCTGTATTTGAAAAAAAAAGGGAAAGGTGTGCTGTACTTTATGAAAAATATCCGGAATGTCTTTTGAATATTTGCTTTCTGAACTAAAAAAAATAATAATTTCTTTTGCAGAGACATGCTGATTACGGCTGGCAGCTAGTTGCTATTTTAAGAACTGTATCTAAATTGTATGTCTGTGCTCTATTTAAGCGTATGTTTACGGTAATAAGGTTTTTTAATAAGTGTCCTTTCAAGTATGATCAAGAATTTCAGTAAGGGATTTACTGAAGACTATGAAATGTCTCTGTCCCAATCAGGAATGCTATGTGAAATTCTGCTAGTATTTTGCCCCAGAATCTCTAGATATCCTGTCTCGTCACTCTCTCCCTGTAAGTAGTTCTGTTCAGAGTGCTTAAGGGGGGGATGGAGCCCAGTCCACCGATGATGTCACCCCCCGGTGGGCGTGAACTAATGTGCCCACAGCAGAGAAGTAGATCATTTAAAAAAAAAAACAACAACCTCATGGATAGAGCGTTGCTAGGAGAAACAAACCCAGGAGAGGGGGGGGGGGGGAAATCCACCCTGTAGATTCCCTAGTTTGCCAGCCACCTCCGCAGCAGTGAAACCAGAAGTGAAAATCAGCTGACAGACGTGTTTAGAACAGAAAAAACTGCATTATACACTGAGAAGTTTTAGGACTTGATTGAACTAATGAACGGAAATTGCAGAGAACTGGATGAATTTGCGGGCATAATAGTTAAATGAAAGTTTATCAGAAAAGCATGTGGATTGTTGAAGGACAGAGAATGTAAGAATTGTAAGATGGAAAAAGAGAACAGATCTTTTTGCTGATATTTATTTGAATGATGTGGAGGAGGTATTCCTAATCGAAGGAGCAGCGGACGTGAAAACTGGGTGTGAGTGCGCCCATTATAGAAAAAGAAGGACATTAGAGAAGTGAATGCCCGTATCTTGACTCCTCCCCAGGAGGGGAGGAGGGAGTGCTTGATTGCAAAGTCATAAAACAATAAACCAAGCACAGTGTTTCAGCATGAGAGTGAAGTAGCTATAGCGTGAGTGGCAGCCGAAGAGGACTACAGCATGGATGAAGACTAGGCCAGACCGGACTCTCCAGTTTCCCTGGGTCCCCAGGAGTCAGTCTGAAAAATAGGGGACCAATATATGGACTTTTATGGGGGATACAGGAGCAGAATACTAAAGCCAGTAGCCCCTGTGTTTTTCTAGATGCATCACCATTATCAGAGCTACTGGGGCTAAGTCCGCAAAGCCTTTTTTGCAGAACCGCATGTGTGAACTAAAAAAAAAAAAATAATAATAATAATGTACCAGTTCCTGTATATGCCTGAATGCCCTATTCCATTTTTGGGCCGAGACCTGCTTGCAAAGTTTCAAGCACAGATATCCTTTGTTGAAGGGGAAAAAATGAAACTCAAAATCTGCTGGCCTGATGGTGTTAACTGTCCCCCAAGAAGAAGAATGGCGGTTCTATTCACCTGCATCCAAAGCAACAAGCTGTACACTTACCAACCTCATAGCCCCACCTGGAGGATGGGCAGAAGATAATCTACCTGGCCTAGCGAAGAACATAGCCCCTGTCATTGTCACCCTCAAGCCAGTCAAGAAGCCTGGGACAGGTGATTACCGCCCAGTGCAGGATCTAAGAAGAATGAATGATGCAGCTGAAACTATACAACCAGTGGTACCAAAATCCTTATATTCTCTTGGAACTGATCTCTGCTGAAGATATATATTTTACCATTCTGGACTTAAAAAGATGCCTTTTTCTGTATACGCTTAGCCCAAGACCCCACTACAAGGAGGTAGGGCCAACTCATCTGGACAAGATTACCTCAAGAATTCAAGAACTCGCCTCACTCAGCAAAAGATTTGACAAGTTATCCAGAAACTCCAGAAAAAAAAAAAAAAATTCTACTTCAATATGTGGACAACTTGCTTATAGCCACCAACTCAGAAAGTGAATGTCCACAAGCCACCAGTGAACTCTTGCACCTTTTTAATGAGGCTGGATACAAAGTCTCAAGAGCCAAAGCATAATTATGTCAAACAAGTTAAATACCTAGGATTCCAGTTGTCCAGCGGAATTCGACGCCTGGAACCCTTACCAGAACGCAAAGCAGCTGTATGCAGTATTCCTACTCCAACCACCAGGAGGCAAGTGAGAGCCTTCTTGGGTGCCACAGAGTATGTTGTATATGGATCCCCAATTTTGCGCTGCTAGCAAAACCATTGTATCACATTGTATCAAGCTACTAAAGGAATGAAAAAGTCTCCATTGGAATGGGGACTTGAATAGGAATGCAGTCTTTTGATCTTTGAAAACCGCTCTGATGTTATCACCAGCTCTGGGTCTACCAGATGTCCAGAAAACCTTACAGTCTCTATGTTCATGAGTCGCAAGGAAATGTTCTAGGAGTGTTGACTCAATCTCTTGGATCTTATTTGAGAAGCTGTTACAGCTACAGCCTTCCTAGTAAGCAAAAACTAAAAGAAAAATCCCTTTGAGACAGAATCTTCAAGTTACTGTACCACACTCTGTTCTAACCAATATGAAATACAAAGGAAATTACTAGCTAACAAATCTATGAATGTTGAAGTATTAGAGTATGTTGTGTGAAAACCCCAGATACAACTGAAGGGTCAGTCAAGTTTTGAATCCTGTTATGTTGTTACCAATTGGTCTTGACCCCCTGATCATGACTGTTTAGAAATTATGGACACTGTATTCTCAAGCCGCCTGGATTTGACTGATGTCCCTCTGGAGAACCCTGAACAGACTTTCTTTGTGGCTGAAGGCAGTTTCATGATCAATGGACATTGTTGTGCTAGATATGCAGTGGTGACCCCTTATTTGGTAGTTGAGTCCTCAGCCCTGGCCCCAGAAACTTTACCACAGAAAGCTGAACTGATAGCCCTCACTAGAGCACCAACAATAGGAAAAGAGCCCTGTCTAAATGTGTACCCAGATTCCAAGTATGCCCTTACAACCTTGCATGCATATGGGGCCCTGTACAAAGAATGAGGGTGGATAACCTTAGGAAGCAAGTCCATTAAGTATAGCCCCAAGATATTGATATTAACAGATACATACTGCCTATAGATCTCAGAATTTAGGAAAAGTAGAATGTATGAATAGAACCCTGAAATCTCAGTTGTCCAAACTTTGCCAAGAGGTTTACCTGAAGTGGCCCCAGGTTCTTCCCATAGCCCTTCCTAGGATATACTTAGCCCCTGCTAAGTCTTTAGGAGTTTCCCCTTTTTGAGATTCTGTATGGGCAACCCCTGCCTATTGTATAGGAAATAAAAGGAGATATGAGACAGATAGGATCTGAAATTATTAGACATGAACTATTGGTTTTAAGTTCTGTTTTGCAGGAGTCTTCATACCTGAGTACAAAATCGATTACCCATCAATTTGCCTGCACCCCTGCATCCTTTCAAGCCTGGAGTCTCGGTGTGGATCAAAGAGTGAAGAAAGATACTGTTAGCCCTGCATTGGAGGGGACCCTATGTCGTCATCCTGTCAACTCCAACTGCAGTAAAAGTCGCAGAATTTGAACCTTGGATCCATCATAATCAAGTGAAGCCAGCAGCTGCTCTTGAATCTGATCACTGGACTACTGTACAGCACCCTGAGACTCCATTGCACCTCACCCTACGACAACAACCACGGACCTAAGACTTATTGGTCCCTCAGAAACTGCACTATTTCAAGACTGTTTGTTTATCTGAAAGTAAGCTTCGCATCTGGAAAAAAAAAACAAACTACAATCATCAGAAAGAGACTGTGTTTAAATACTCTGAAAAGACTGTTTTGATCTTCTAAAGAGTGAACTGCTCTAAAGAAGCAATAATAGCCTAAGAGACTATGCTATGATATTTTAAGAAATTGAGACATCCCAGAGGACAGTGATACTTTGGAATCTACAGCCCTACTCCTGCCAAAAAGCTGGTAGGTCTACGTACGGCAGAAGCTTGAGGATCTACAATCAACCCTACATCTGTTATCTGTTGTGGAAGTCGACGGTTCCACCAATTTTCCAGAGACTATGCCCATTATGAATTATTATTATTGCTTTATTCTGGCAATAGTTTTGGAGTTCTTTGAAATGACTTTTGCCTTGCCTCCCTGGGCAGCCTGTATAAGTACAACATGAACTGGACCGAAGGTCACTCAGACCTTGTTTTATCATTCTTCCTATACTTGCATTGGTATACTCTCCAATCCAAAAGTTGTTCTAGATCTTGACTTTCTACAAGGCTATGCAAGCCACCGTTGCAATTCCTCATACCACCACCAGAACTTGTTTCTTGAACTTGCTGGAGCAATAGCATCTAGTCTCCACACTTCTGACTGTTTCTATTGTGGAGGAACTAAGATGGGAGATCAGTGGCCCTGGGAGACGCAAGAACTGAACTATTCTATCCTATACAATCAGACTGATTTACATAATACTACTAGTGAGTGGGTATTGGCCCACCCCATTGTTGACAGTTTGTGTTTTGTTTGGACTGGACCACAATCTACTACGAAGGATGGACAGCTGGTCTGTCTAAATCAGAAACTTTACGACAGCACAACAAAGATGCAACTGAACCTTCTAATCCTTTAGTTCTTTTTCCCACTCTTGCCAAATTATGGACTCTGACTATCTGCTTGTTATTCCCTTGTTTCTTGCCACTTTGCTTGCGAATGATAACTTCAGTTATTAATAACACTGTAGAGCATAAGGCAGCTACAAAGATACTAGCTATGTGAACTTACTACCCTATACCACAGAGTGATACCTTTACCTAGTATTATGTGATTTGATTCTCACACCTTATTAACATGCGGGTGAGAGTAATCAAAGGGGGGAATGTGGTAGGCGACGGCCTATGATCCATGCTAATTAAACTAAGCAGACAGGCCTAACCAGCTTGACCTGTAAATGCAGCCTGTGGAGAGGCTATAGGATTGCACATCCCCCAATATGCTGCTATAAACCATGGATTTAATAAGTATGATTGTAGTGACCTAGACAAGTAGAATTTGAGTCTGAGAAAATAGAGAAATATGTTATGCTCACTGATAAGAGAATGCAGCTGTAAGGGATTTAATTAAAACTGATGATAGAGAAGCTGCAGAGCCCTGCTCCCCTGCACGTACAAATTGGCTCTATGGCCTTGGAGGAGAGATGTAACAAGTTAGAGACACTGACCATTGTAATTGGGACTACAAGGGGGGCAACCAGGTGCTGAGCCCAGACCAGAGTCCCGATTGGGTAGCCATATCAGTACCGGGACCAATAGATGGGGTAGAGGGGGCTACCTGGGACCAATGAAAAGTTTGTCTATGTCTAGAATGGAGAAGAACGCTATAAAAGCTGTTGTTTTGCTAGAAACCATTGCTCAGCCATTTTGAAATTGCTTATTGCTTGAGCCATGTGCACATTAAACTGGCTTGGATCCTTGAAAAGACTCCTGGTTTTATTTATTGCATGCTTATCTGCTGCTACACTACTACCAATAAAAAGGCTCAACAGGTTGCAAAAATATTGGTAAAGGAAATTCTGCCAAGATATGGTCCACCTAGGGTCATTGCTTCAAACACTATTCATCCTCAGAGTTCAGGACAAGTTGAGAGAATGAATCAGACTTTAAAACTGCAACTGTTAAAGCTGTGCAAGGAAACCAAACTGACTTGGCTGGATGCTTTACCCTTAGCTCTGCTTAACATCCGCACAGCCCCAAGGGGAATACTTAAGGTCTCCCATACGAGCTGTTATATGGAAGACCACCTCTAGGGTGCAGACCCCAACCCCCGGAGCTTCCTATATATGTTTTACAAGACTCTCACCTCACTTCTTATATTTTGCTGCTGCAGCAGCAGCAGCAGTTGTCCTTTCTCCACAGGTATGCACAACAGTTTCAGCCTCTTCCATTAGATGTGTCTGTACATTCATTCCAACCTGGAGAGTGGATCCTCATCAAGACCTATCGCCAACAAACACTACAGTCACCGTGTGAAGGGCTCTTACAAGTGTTGCTGACCACCCCGACTGCAGTTAAAGTTGCTGGCAAAAGATCCCGGACTCACTACACACGCTGCAAACACGCACCACCCCCACAAGTGCCTGGACCAGGATGAGAAGCAGCTGACGATGGGGCAGCCAAAGCCCTAGCAGCTGGTGAGAGAGAGGAGAAGACTCCTGAAGAAAAGTGGTTCACACAGGTCACACCGGACCAAGGCCTGAAGATAAAGCTCAAGAGACTGAATAATCTTATCTTTACTGATATTGTGATTCTCTATGCCTGAAGAAATTTCAGTGCTTTACAGAAGAACTTTAAGGACCGAAAATATTGTATACCTCCTTTTCTTTTTGCTGTTTTCATTATTTGTTATTGTATTTCTCGTATGGTTGGTTAGGATATGGGTAACCTCCATAGTCAAAAACCCTTTAGAATGTTGATGTTTACTTATATTTTCTGCATTGTCTTCCTGCCCTTGAAAAGCCCTGGCTCTATGGCATTACAGGGGAGCCGGGTTAAGGGGGAGGGATCACTGCCTGTGTCATACATATAGGGATTACTCAGGCTGTCCCTCCAATCTGATGAAAGTTGAATACCGGCCTTCTGCTTCTTTATGTCCAAAGCCAGAACTTAGAGGTACTCTTAGACTTAATTCTCGTAATGCTTCTGTTTGTACAAAGGTTGATTCTGTTTGTGGTAAGAGTGTGAGTCAGGCTCTGAAGGATAAACAACCATTGCTGAACAAGAACTTGACAGGTCATATAGGCCATAAGGTACCCAAAAACCAAAGCACTGAAGTCCTTAATCACTTTGGTCATTGGGAACAAAATTTACATGTAAAGTTACTTAAAGATGTTGCCTTAAGGACAAGTCAAGATTGTTATATTTGTTCCCATGTACCTTCACATTACCAAAGTGATGTTCCCTTAATAAGCATAGAGGTTGCTTAGGCTGATTATAATGTCACTAGCTTCACCCTATCCAAAGGTTTTAATACTTCTTCTACCTTCATTTCACTGATAAAATTATGCCACTGGACGGTTTGCTTCCAGAGAGACGGAAAAGGCCAGAACTTAGGGAGAAGTGTCTGTCTGTATAGAATCATATATGAAAGTACTAACAACTCTGGGACCCTCCAACATTCTTTTAGCCTTTATGACCCCACCTGACATATACTCACCTCTCCAGATTTAACTACTTTGTTATGCAATATTTCCTCTTGCTCCCTTTCCACTTTACTGATAGGTAGACTAGCTTCCTGGGAACCTCTTCCAGGAACTTACTGGGTATGTGGATTCAGGGCCTTCTCTGTACTTCCAAAGGGAGGAAAAGGTACTTGTTTTATTGGCCTTCTGGTCCCTGGAGTGCAAATCACCCCAAAACTCCCTGAGGGACCGTTAAGGAACCGGAGATCTCCATCTCCTAAAGAAGACCATAATAAAGCCTGAGATAACATAGTGAGCCAGTATGATGGGGACTCAGTGGGGAAAGGAATTATGCCCAGTGTTTTCTTCAGTGTAGGTGTTATGATGAATCAGAGAAACATATGTACTCTTGCTTCTATTTTATCTGCTTTCCTGAATGAAACTGCAGGTGCTTTTGAAAATATTAAGGAAGAATTGGGTCAGTAGAGGAACCTTGCACTATAGAATCGATGGGCCATTGATTATCTCCTTGCTGCCCAGGGGGGCATGCGCAGTCTAATCGGAAGAATCTACCTATTAATGCCATGCAAGATTTACAGAGACCCCTCCAAGATATTATTAGGGATAAGACTGGCTTAGGAAACATTGCTGAGTGGTTTGGAAACTGGGGTTGGCTACAACAACTTGTGTTCTATTCAATCATAGGTATTGCTCTCCTAGTCTCTGTCTGTTGTTGCATTCAGTGTCTCCCAGGTTTGGTGCAGACCTTCAAAGCTTGCTTTCCATTTACAAATGAATGCTAATCTCCTTGTCTCTGAAATTCCCCTAATTGAGTCTCAAGTATGCTTGGAGCATCAGAGATGTAATCAGACATGCTCCCCACTCTGGCTCAAGGACTCCCCCTGCCTGCACAATAGCCAGGAAGAACCTGAGCAGAGGGAAGCAGGAGCAAAAAGGTGTGATTGCCTTCTGGGACAAGAAGGCAATCAAAGGGGGGAATGGGATGGGAAAAAGGGGATAGCATGCCAGAATAAAATAGATGGCATGCTGAAACAAACACAGGCATAAGCAGCACAAGAACACCCACAGGCTAAGCAGATAAACTATCTTTACAACCAAACTGACAAAAGAATGGGAGGGGGAGGTAGAGAGATGCCTTTGCTAGAGTTGTCTTCTCATGCACACACACAAAGGAGTAGGGCATCATACAGTCTAGCCACAAATGCCTTAGACTGCAGGGAGAGATAAGGTAGCCAGCCCTCAATTGACCAATCAGGGAATCCTAGCCGTTAGGTATGCTCCAGATATGCCACCTAGATAATTCTGTAGAAAGAAGAAGCAAGGGGCCCAGAGAATTCTTCCAAATTGCTATTCTGCTCTAACCCACATGACAAACTGCTATGCTAAGACTGTATAAAAATCCAGCTTGAATCCTGTGTGAGTGCTGGACTCTTTGATAGCTTACTATGAGCCAGCCCTGCTATAGAAGTGAATAAAAAGGTATCTGCCTCTCTTGTCTTGCTTGCTCTCTCCTCGCCAGGTATGATCTGGGACTGGACCAGGACCCCGCTAGATGCTCGTCCCAAGACAATGGGAAGCCAGTGAAGCTGTTTAAGGGATGGGGTGATGTGTTGAGAATTTGCCAAGATGGTTCTAGCTACTGTATTTTGTGCTAGCTGTAGGGGATATAATGTGCTCTTGGGAAGACCCTGGTAGATGGAGTTGCAATAATCAAATACTGGGTGATTACTGCTTGACAAACTGCATGAAAGTCCATTGGGGAGAGGAGTTTGTGTAGGTTATTTGTGGCTGAAAGTTGAGTTCTTGGTGCAGTGTGATGGCCGGATAATTGATTTGGGTTTTGACTATGAGTGTGGTATTGTTTATCATGATTGATGGAGGAGGATTGAACAGCTTGTTTCTTGTGATATGGAGTGCTTCCGATTTGTTTTGATTTTGAGGTTGTGTTCTTTGAGCTAGTGGTCGATTGCTGTATAACAGTTGGAAATTTTGGTGTAGTCTGGTGCTTTGGTGAAGAAAAGGGTGAAAATCATTATATCATATGCGTAAATTAGGTAATTGACATCATGGCTTTTGATGATTTTGCAAAGGGGTTTATGTAGATATTGAACAGAAGTGAGGAGAGTGCAGACCCTTGTGGTACTCCGTGGCTGAGGGGGAATGGTGCAGAGGTGAGGGTGACAATTTTAATGTGCTGTGTACAGTCTGATAGGTAGGAGTTCCTTGAATTCCTATGCTATAGAGTTGACTTAGGGGTTGATGTGAGGCAGAGTCAAAAGCAGCGGATATGTCCAGGAAGATAAGTATAAATCCCTGTGTTATGATTTCGGTGCCTTTAATCAGTGTTTTGAGAAGGGAAATCATGAGGGTTTCTACACTATGCTGGGGTGGAAACCATGCTGGTGAATGTCAAGAGGAGACTGTTCATCCAAATGATCTTGTAGCTGCTGCTGAAAAACTTTTTCAATGACTTTAGTGATGAATGGGATACTAGAGATTGACCGGTATGATGTTGGGCAGGCAGCATCCAGGTTTGATTTCTTAGGATGGGACGGATGGAGGATTGTTCGAGTGGGAGAGGGAGAGCTCTTTGTCTTAGTGAGTCATTTATCATGTTGCTTATGTAGGGTATGTTGCATTTTTTTCCATCTTAATCCCAGGACACAGGGCAGGGGTCAAATGAGGAAGTGGTTGTGTTGTTAGCCAAGAATATATTGCCAATGTGCTTGTGGCTGACGAGGTTGAAACTGTTCCATAGGTGCTCTTGGTTTGAGTTGATGGATGAGGAGGGAAGCTTGAGCTGATGATGTGTTTAGTTGCCTTGGATGGCTTTGAGATTTTGAGCCATCTGGTGTGGGTCTATAGGAGTCTTCGCGTGGGTTATAGTGGGGTTCTTTATAAGTGAGTTAGCTATATTGCATAATTCTCTTGGCTTGTTGATGGAGGTCTTAATGAGGTTTGTGTAGTATTGTTTTACTTTGTAGGTGATGTCACAATTTTATTTAGCGCCTGTATGTACAATGCTTGTGTGTTGGTGTTATTCAAGGTTCTCCACTTGTGTTGAAGTCAACGTAGTTTGGACTTCTGATCTTTTAGGTTTTTTGAGTACCAGGGAGAGGTGTTTGGGCGTTTAGATATATTGACTGTGGGTTGTGCTTTAGCAGCAGCTGTTATGGTGGTGTTCTATTTTGATATCATGGAGTCTATGCAGTCAACTGGGGAGCATGAAACAAGCATCGGGATGATTTTGCTGATAAAGTCTTGGCTGTGAAATGGGAGGAACCTGTGAGAGGCGTTATTGGTTTCGGTGTGTTGTCTTGGAGCTTTTTGTTGGGCAAGTTCAAATGAGATTTAGTTATGTAGACCAGGGGATTGGTGATATACAGATGGAGGATGATATGAGGATGTTTCTGTCTGTTGGAAGGGTAGGGGTGAATATTAGGTCCAATGTTCCACCTTTGTTGTGAGTAGGGTTGTTGACAATTTGCAAGCCTACAATGTGTCTTGAACATCAATACATTCTTAACATCAGCTGCTTCACCAAAATGTAGCAAGTGCTAAAATGTATTTATACCCCAAAAATGAAACAAGTGTAAAATTGTACATATGTAAATCTCTCTCTCTCCCCCCCCCTAACTGTGTGTTGTTCCGATCCTATGAATCAAACTGTATACATTATTGAAAATGACTGGCTTTGTACTGATAACCATCATAGAACCTTGTAAATCACACTTGTAATTTCTTGAAATTTGTCATTGATCTGACACTCCTTTTTACTTAATCAAACCGCTCCTGATCGCTGGAAGTAGCGGTATACAAATGTATGCTAAATAAATAAAATAAATAAATAAAATTGGAGGTCTTTCATGGCCTCTAAAAATCCTGTGGCTTGCTGTTTAGTTAATGAGACTAAGATAGAGTCTCCTAGCAGTATGTGCATGTTCTGGTTATTGGTATGAATGTATACTGTGTCCAGAATCAAGGAAAGATCATCTGGGCTGGAAGAGGGTGATCTGTAGACCAGACCGCGTGTGTGTGTTTTTTTCTTTGAAACAGTAATCATTTCTAGATTTTATCTATTTATTTATTTACAAGTTTTTATATACCGCCCCTTCCAACGATCAGGGATGGTTTAAAGCAAACATAGAAATGAACTTTACATTGAAACAAGGATTCAACTCAATAACTTTACTATTGCTAACAACTATATTACAACTATGTACAATGAAGTGGTTAGGGATAAATTGGGGTTTCCATTATCTATGGGTTAACATCATTAGGGGACTGTATGTATTAGATGTAGCTAGGTTATTTGAGCTTGTGGAATGTCAGTAGAGTTACCATAATATTCGAAAAACAGGTGTGTCTTGAGTTCCTTGTGGAGCATTTGGAGATCTTTTATTGCTCTTAAATTGTCTGGAAGAGCATTCCAGAGGACAGGGGCAATATAAGTGAAGGCTTTGATGCTATAGATTGATTGGTATTTCAGATGTGAGTAGGTATTATATATGTATTTAGGGAACAATTTCTTCCGGTTCTTGTGTTTTCAGATGAATTGATGAGGGAGGAAAGGTATGATGGGGCTATTTTATTATGTAGTTTAAAAACTATCATTATGTACTTGTATTTTAGTCTTGTTGCAATAGGTAACCAGTGAAGCTTATGGAGAAGTGGAGTGATATGGTCAGAATGGTGAGCCATATGGAGTAAGCGTGCGCAAGATTTTGTGCCATCTGGAGTTGTTGGATAGTTTTCTTGGGCAGTCCTTGCAGAATACTATTACAATAATCAAAGTGGGGTGTTATAAGAGCTTGTAGGGCTGTTCTAAAGTCATAGCTCTTTAGGGGAGGTCTGAGGTGTTGAACCATGCGTAGTTTAAAGTATATGACTTAAGTAATTGATTTTATATGGGAGACCATGCTTAGTGACTCATCCAGGATGATTCCAAGATATTTAACTTCCTTTTTGACGTCCAACTCAGAATCTTGTATGTGGCATTTTGAAGGGGGATTGTAATTTTGATTTCGGGATACAAAGAGTACTTCTGTTTTTTTAATGTTAATTTTTAGTTTGTGTGTTTTTAGCCATTCAATAATATTGTCTAGGCAAGATTGGATCTGAGAACAAACAGGGTTTGATATGTCTATGGGACGATATATCATTATATCATCTGCATTGAGGTGATAGTTTACCTTGTGTTTTTTAAAGATATTACATATTGGCTGTATATAAAGATTGAAGAGAGGAAAGAGTCTCGAGGACTGCCTTGTTCCTGTTTGAAGGTTGAAGATGTTAAATGGGTGATCTGTACTTGTTGGTTGTGGTTGGTTAAGGACTTGAACCATTGGCGTTCAAGGTACTGTAATTCAATCTGTTGTAACCTTGAGATGAGTATTTTATGACTAATACTATCAAAGGCTGAGGCAAGGTCTAAAAATATTAAGATAAATGCTTGTTTGCTGTTGTTCAAGCCGCGTATGAGTCTGTGCATAAAAGTTAGCATAAGTGTCTCAAAAATAGATTGCGTGTGGAAGTGAGTTCTACAGTGTTGAACTGAAGTATTTTGTTTGTAAGGATGCAGACCCCTCCACCCCTTCCTGAGGTTCGTGGACAGTTGTGGATGCTGTGGGTAGATGTATTTAGCTGATTTAGGAGCATGTTGTCTATTTCCAAGAACCAAGTTTCAGCGATACATAAGATGTCAATGTTGTTGTCTTCAATGAGCTCTTTTATTATATGGACTTTATTTCTACTGCATCTGGTGTTGATTAGAGCACACTGAATTATGCTGTAGTCTCCTCTGTGCTTGGGTTGGATGCAGGGCCGGCACTACCCAGTAAGCCAGGTAAGCGCGGCAGGAGGGCGCCATCGCAAGCCATCCACCACCAACCGCTTCAAAAAAGAAAGCAGCCGCAGGAACATTTCTCTGTTCCCGCAGCTCTGCTAACTTTTAAATTGCTGGGTCGCAGAGTTTCTAATAGCAAGAATAAGCATTTCCCGTTTCTCGTAAGAGAAATGTTCCCGCGGTTGCTTTTTTTTTGAAGGACGAATCGGAGCAGACACAGGGAGGGAGCTGAAAGGGAGCAGATACTGGGGAGCTGGAAGGGAGCAGATCCGAGGGGGGGGGCTGAAAAGGAGCAGGCATGGGGGGGGAGCTGGAAGGGAGCAGACACGGGGGGGGGGGAGCTGGAAGGGAGCAGATACTGGAGAACTGAAAGGGAGCAGACAAGGGGTGAGGCTGAAAATGAGAAGACACTGGAAAGCTGGAAGGGAGCAGACACTAGGGAGCTGGAAGAGAGCAGACACGGGAAGGAAGCTGAAAGGGAGCAGACATGGGGGGGAGCTAAATGGGGAGAGCTGAAAGGGAGCAGACACGGTGGGAGCTGGAAAGGAGCAGGCACTTGGGGATGGGGCTGGAAGGTAGCTGGGTAATAGGAGGGGGGATGGAAGAGGACTGACAGGCGGGAAGGTGGGGCTAGAAGGGAGCTCACATGGAGGATTGGAAGGGAGCAGAAAAGAGGGGAAAGAGGCAGCTGGAGGAAAGGTGGGGGCTTGAAGGGAGATGACACCCAGGGATGACACTGGAAGGCAGATGCATAGAGGAGAGGGTGATCAGAATGGAAATGACACGGGAGGAGGCACTGGGACTGGTATTTGGACTAGAAGGGACTGGATGATGGAGGAGGAGGGGGATTAAAAGGGAATAGACACCAGTGGCAGTGCTGGCAATGCAAGGGGGTTGACACTGGAAGGTACTGGGAGGGGAGGCTGTAAAGGTGGCTGATACAGGGGAGAGTTACTGGGACTAGAAAAAAGCTGATGGAAGAAAATGAAGAAACCAAAAGGAGAGACAAGAAATGGCAGATAGACTATAGACCATAGAAAAAGAGCTAAGAGAAGACAGAGGAAAACAGAAACCTGAGATCAAGACCAGCACGATCAAAAATCATCAGACAACAAAGGAAGGAAAAATAATCTTTATATTTCACACAGTATGGGGAACTGCCTCTCTTATCTGGTGTGGTACCACATGCGGAGTCGGGCTTCTTGGGGTTTTATTTTAATTTTTGTCTACATATTTTTATTTTTACTTTAGGTTGTGGTCACTTATTCTGTACTTGGTGAGGGTCTGTGTTCTGAGTGTGTGACCAAGGCCAGATGTTCTGTTAACATGGAGTTTGTACGTAGGGATCTGTACTGTAGTAATTTGACTTGTACAGCTTTTCAAAGAGGTATATGGAGGTTTTGGGGCCCATTGCAGTATTTGTAGTGCTGCTTTTTTCTTGGTAGGGCCCTTATTTTATGAGTTTTGGGAGTGTATGCTGGTATGGTATAGTATGTTTGACTTTGTAGATTTTCAGAGACTTTTGCAGTGTTTTATATTAGTTCACAATATGCCTGGCACTGGAGAATGTTTATTTTGTTGTTAGTGAGATGACCAGAATCAGATTTTTTTTTTTTGACTAACACAGCCTGTTTGTATGATGCTAAGTATTTACTGCTAAGTATTTTTATTTTGGTTATGCATTTGCTCTTTTGCTGCAATTTTCTTACAATACTGGATTTGAAGGAGAAATACTAATATCGCTTGAAAAGAGTTCACAAAGCAGTTTTGGGAAAAAGGAGGGTAGGGTGCAGCCAACATTAATAATAATGAGAGAGGGGTGCCGATTTATAGGTTGCAGGGGGGCGCTACAAACCCTAGTACCGACCCTGGTTGTTTGGAGTCCTTGGTTGATTTGCTTTGTGGGACGATTTTGATGAGGTTGGAGTGATTAACTTGTCTTGTTGGGTGCCATGAAGATCAGAGCTTGGGTTGTTTGATGTGTCTGGGGAAATATAGGATTGGGATAGACACATAGCAATAGAGGGAAGAGGAGCTGCCTGAGGACAATGATAATTAGTCCAAATAGGGTTAGGTACAAACCTTGAAGCTACATATTTGCTAGCTGGCAGAAGTGGTTTAGTTCTTAATAGATTGTAGAAGTGCGCTGGTAATTAGTTTACTGTAGATTTTCTGGTATTTAGTTTGCTGTAGATTTGTCTATTTCAGGCTTTGAGAGCTTAATTGTTGCTATCTCAATGTTCAGGTTGAATGCAATGTGGAGCTGACAGTAGAGATCTTGGTGTGTATGCATGTTGCCTATGGGGCAGTAATGTACTTACATTTGCAATACATGTAGGTACCCTGAGGGTGACAGGTAGTTGCTGAGCTGCCAGGAATTGTTGGTGAGTAGATGCTTTTTATGATTGTAGTATATCCTGTGGGTCGGGACTCTGTATGGCAGCTCCAGGAGTACCATGGGCAATGTTGTAGTACAACCTGGCTCCCCTGCGATTGTATCACGCACAACGGTAGTTTAATTTGGATGTGATGGCACCCTCTTGGGCCCGTGCTTGAGGGCCATGGCAAAGGGCCCTCTGGTGCGACCCTCTGGTGCGAGCCCACCAGGTGTGGGAATGCCTGAGGGCACTTTGCTTTTAAATTTAAAGTCCCTCTTTGTTCCTGACCTGATTGGCTTTGGCGGTGGGGAGTGGAGTGGGGCTTACCTTCCCGCTCTCTTCTCTGATGCCGATCGGGGCAGTGAGGTGGCTGCAGCGGTGTTCCCGCACCTGAGGGTGCTTTGCTTTTAAATTTAAAGTACCTCTTTGTTCCCAGCCCGATTGGCCTTGGTGGTGGAGAGCAAGGAGCGGCTTACCTTCCCGCTCCCTTCCCCGATGCCAAACAGGGCTGTGCGGCAGCATTTACTGTGTGAATTGGCATGTGGTAACTACTAGCAGATGGCTGCAGTAACAGTTACAGCACAACTGTACCAGTTACCATACACCAATTTATGCAGTAATCGCTTGCCTTGGAAAGAGGCAAGAAAGACATGGAGAATGGCTGGCTGCATTATAGGGACACTGAAGCACTTTGCAATTAGCGCAAGGTACGTTACCCTGTACTGTTTATTGTTTATATAACATTTGATATACCGCCCCCCGTTACATCGGGGCGGTTTACAATATAAATAAAAACATCAAATTTTAAACAGAAAGAGAAAGTTACAATTACTTGAAGAAGGAAGAAAGGAAAGCAGAGGACAGGGGAAAATAGAAAAATAGAGTCAGGAGAGTCAGCTAGATCCAGGAAAGGCACAGGAGAACAGATGAGTTTTGAGAAGGGAGCGAAATTTAGGATATGATTCTTCCAGTCGGAGGGCAGTGGGTAGTGAGTTCCAGAGGGAGGGACCAAGGTAGAAGAATGCTGATTTACGGGTGGATTGGAGATGTGCACGGGAAGGGGCTGGAAGGTGAAGGCGATTGATATGAATGGACCAGAGGCTGCGAGAAGGGACATGGAAGGAGAGCAAATTGGAAAGGTATTGGGGTCTATGGAGGTAAATGGCTCGATGGACCAGGGTAAGGACCTTGTAAGGGATCCGGAATTGTAGTGGCAGCCAGTGAAGGTGTTGTAGAAGGGGGGTGATGTGATCGCATGAAGAGGCATGTAGAAGCATCCGGGCAGCCGTGTTTTGAATTAACTGTAGTCGATGTAACTGATACTGAGGGATACCGGCATAAATAGAATTACAGAAATCTAATCGTGTTATGACTAATGAAAGAAGAAGGGTAGTGAGTGCCTGAGGAGATAGGAAAGGTCGAATGGCACGAATCTGCCGAAGGCAGTAAAAAGAACGCTGAGAAATAGAGGAAATGTGATCGTGAAACGTGAGTGCACTATCAAGAATGACACCAAGATACCTAAGTTTGGGTACTGTGAAAATGGAGACACCAGAAAGAGAAGGTGTAAGAGGCGGAGTGGGGGAACCATGGGTGAACCAAACAGCAGCCGTTTTGGAGATATTCAGAACTAGACAATTTGAGGAGAGCCAAGAGGAAACTGAGGATAAACAGACCTCCAGTGGAGTGATATCAGGATGGGATGAGGAAGTGTGGTGCAGAAGGAGAATATCGTCAGCATAATAATAGCCCGAAATACCCAACTGCTGGACAAGGAGTGAAAGAGGGGCTAGAAAAAGATTGAATAACAAGGGAGCCAAAATAGAGCCCTGAGGAACACCACAGGTGAGAGGAAAGTGATCTGAGGTGGAAAGACCAGAAGTAACTGCAAATGAACGAGAAAATAGAAAAGAATGAAACCACCGATATACAGCACCACGAATACCCGCATCCCGCAAATGAGAGAGAAGAAGGGGTGATCCACAAGATCGAAGGCGGCTGAGAGGTCGAGGGACACAGCGATGGTAATGTCACCTCGATCTTGGGCGGTGCGTATTTCATTTAGAACCGCTGTGATGGTGGTCTCCACACTATACCCAGACCGAAACCCAGATTGGCGGGGGTGCAGAAAGTGCGTAGAATCCAAGTGATGGGAAAGCTGTGAGAAAACCACTTTTTCAAGAAGCTTAGAAGCAAAAGGAAGATTGGATACTGGACGAAAATTAGCGGGGATAGAGGGGTCAAGGGAGGGATGTTTCAAAAAGAGGACGAACCAGGGTGTGTTTCCAGGGGTCAGGGAAAATACCACAAGACAGATTAGTGTTCACAATAGTAAGAAGAGAATGTAAGAGGGCAGGAGGAGGCTTAGTGAACCAAGGAGAGGGAATGGGATCTAGAGGATCTAGAATGGATGCACTTGCTGCCTCTAAAGAGGAAGTGGTATGTGCATCTGTGCTATTGAACGGTGCTTTCTGCTGCACTGCACGTCGAAAGATCCCCTAGTGCTGCCTGACAGTCTTGACATAACCTCCCACGCTCCTCTAACAGCCCCCGTTAAGCAACGCCAACACCTCCACACCTGACAACTTACCCTGGTTCTTACCAGGGGTTCTCTAGTGCCTAGTGGAGGACAGAGGCTGTACTCAGATGCTCCTGCCCCATCATCAGTCTGGATCAAATGGTTCTCTGACTCCTAGTAATAATCTCATGTTACTACTGTTAGGTTTCAAGCTGCCAAATGAAGAACATTTCTGTATAACCGTCCTACTCAGTTTTTGGAAAAATTTATTGTCTTCCTGTCTCTTCGCTTGTATTAAATGATATACTACTCTCTAAAGTTACTCTGTTTATATTTCCACTGATTATCTTGTTACCTTTCTTATAATTATTTTGTCTAGTTGAATTTGGAGAGGTTTTACTGCATATCCAGCTAACCACAACGGCCTAGCAGTGTCTCTGTATCTTTAACTCTTTCCCTAACATCAACTCTTGCTTCAGCTCACTTTTCATTTGTTCAGTAATTAATCGGTTCAGCCTGATCTATTCAAGTGATGCAAGTTTTGTATTTTATCATACACACATATATATGTAGAAATGAAGGCCAACAAAAGTTGTAGTTGATAACTTTTCGTTGCACTAAGTTAATATATTTGTGACTAGCTTTCTGACAGGCGCGCTCCCTTCATCATGTCAGTTTTAGTCAGGTTGCACTTTTGCCTCTTCACACAGCAGATGTGGTTCCTTCTGTTTTGAATGTATGCACATTGAGGTACATTTCATAATGAGATGTCTAAGTGCAATCTGGAAAATCAAAGCCAGAATGTCGGGGGGGGGGGGGGGGGGGGAAAGCAAGCAGACGCAAGTTCAGGCATGATTTCAGAAATGTGAATGTGCCCGATATGCATGTATATCAAATGTCTATATAAATGTCCCCAGGGCAGCATTTCAGAACCAAGATGTCTAATGGCGTAATGGTTAGAGTAGTGGCTTAAGACTAGAGTGGTCAGGGTTCAAATGCCAATATGGGCCTTTGTGATCTAAGGCTAGTCACTTAATTCTCCATCGCCATATTCTCTACACTCTTTGGATGTTTCAAGGTGAAAACAAGCACTTTCCCGATGCCTATTCAATCCTGGAGCAGGTATAAACATTGATGTATCTACAAACATCTCCAACCTTTCTGAGATCGCATGGGGACATTCAAGTACATTACCATACCCCCATGTCTACTTGGACATCCCTGCATCGGAGACATCTGCGAATGTCATTTGTGGAATGGCTAAGGAGACATGTCCACATGCACGTCTTCAGCCATCTAAATCATGACTTAACCTTTTAAAATGACTCTCATTGTTTTTATGCCTATATCCAATTGAGATACTATTTTATTTGGCATCTTTCATTCAATCCTATTATAACATAGTGTATGATTAACACCACCGTTGTTATCAGTCAGCCAAACTGTTTCTCATTCTCTCTGAAAACCCACACACACTGTCTCACTTATGAACTTGAACTGGGAAGACCACCCTCTTTAAAATTAACAACTGTTCTCAAACTTGGGCTATCCTAAGTAAAGACTGCAAGATGAGATTGTTTATCAGTGACAAGTTTTGTAACGTTGGCTGCTATCCACCAAGGAGCTGAGATTACCAAGTTAATTTCCCCTAAGTTTTAGATTTTCAAATTTGCAGCCGAGAGGTGAAAAGTGCAGAGCTTTATCCGCTACATACACTACTTTCTCATAACACTGTTTTTTTATATGCCATGATCATATTGGGAAAGATTTCTTCAACTTTTCCAATCCAAATTGCATTTTCCCCTTTTGTCTTTATATTTAACTTGGCAGCTATCTTGAGGCCATTGCAGAACTAACTTCATTTTGATGTTTTGACTGTCAACTCCCATCAAGAGCAAAGAAGTGGCAAGCTAATGAATTCCGAATTATGTTTGGCAGGCAGAATATTCATATCTCAGCTGTACTGTACATCAAGCCGCAAGTTGAATTAGCAGGAAATAGAAATATAGTCCTGTGAAATGAGAAAAAATTAAGAGAAGAAAACAGAAATAAAATGGCATAAACCAAAAAATAAAGAGTGCACATGAAAAGATAATAGATGGAAAAGCGAAACAGAGTTCAATGAGCTGTTAATGGTGTGGCTGATAGGGTGAAGTCATTTTTTTACGGATGAGTTTAAGGTTATTCTTATTAGCTTGAAGTAAATGAAGCTAGGATAGGAACTATAGAGGGTTCAGAACTTGCTCTGGGTACCATAACCACCATTCATACATTTTTTATCCTGTGTGAAAGGAATTTAGAAAGTAACAGATGGATCCCACCGGTTGCTTGGCCAGGGATATTTCTGGGATTTAATAAAAAAATACATTGGCAATGTGGGTGGTTTTTGACGTGTTGACAGTTATGCAGGTTCATGCAGGTGGTACATTGCAATCCCTCTAGTCTGTTTCTTTTCAGCTTGCCTGATGCCATAGACTTTGGTAAGAGAAATTAGAATGTGGCTAGGGGTGTGGTGAAGTTATGTCAGCTCATGAACAGATAACATGTAATGCCTTTGCATAGGAAACCAGCAATTAAGTAGCAAAAGATGGTTAATGTCTCCAGTAGAAAACATTTGATTATAGAATTTAACAGCTGTGGCATACAAATTTTGCTTTAATGACAGAAACCATTGTCATATGAGTCTTTTGGCCCTCTGATTCTGGAAGGAATGTGGGACTGGTAAAAGCTGGAGCTTATGAACTGTAATGTCCTCTGGAGTCCTTTGCTGTGGCTGCTGGGAGAAGTAGCAAATCAGCCTTCTGGTCCCGCTGCAAGGAATACAGGGCCAGGGGAGCTGGGGCCTAGATGGTTCACGGTGTTTTCTTCTGGGACTGCTGAACATTCCAGTTCTCTGCTGCTATTAAGGAGTTCAGAACTGGTGGTGTCCGGAGCTAAGAAGGGTTGTAGCACCTGCTGGAGTCCTCAGCTGGGAAAAGTGTACAGATGAATCTTCAGGTCCTCTGCTGTTAGGAGTGCCTGCTGGTGGAAGCTGAAGTCAAGATGGGTCCACAGTTTCTTCTGCTAGGGCTGAGAAAAGTATGTAGATGAACATTCTGGTTCTCTGATTGCTGTTAAGATGTGCTTTGCTTCTAAGAACAGCATAACAAAACTTGGGTGAAATTTGAATAAACGTTGGCCCATAGTCCACCCACAAAGACATGCTAGGATGCACCAAGTGGGGTCAGACTTCCATTTTTCAAAATGGCGGCATAAGAATGGGAGTGCGTGTGCAGTGCTCCCGCTCATTTGGAAAGGAACCAGGAAGGGAGGGAAGGGGAGGGGGGAGGGAAGGGGAGGGGGGGGGGAAGAAATCAGGGTTGCTGGGCCACCAGGGATTTGCTTTTTGATGGTATCAGGGGGCTTTCCCCGATGCCTGGATCATATTTCCCCTCAGATGATCCAGGTATCACGTTGTGGCAGTAATTGTGCCGTATTCATGTTTTCAGTATTCACAAGGTTTTCTAAGAACCTATCCCCCGCAAATACTGAGGATAGAATGTAGGTAAATAATGATTCCTTAATGTGGACAGGTAAGTTCTGTCCTACCATGATGCCCTCAGTCAGCAAAGCAATGGAAGCTGGAGGAGTTCCCAATACACATCCCTAGACCAGTGAAGTGATACCAGAACACTCCCTCCTCACTTGAAAGAATTAGTTACTGCTTTAAGCAAATCCCTGCTTGGTAGGTACCCACCCTGCAGCAGAACTAGAATGAGTTTGATGCTCAAATCCAAAATAAGACTGTATTTATTGGCATAGACTGGACTGTACCAAATTGGAAAAATGTGCCAGCATAAAAGAAACAGCCCCAGAGTAGGCTGATGGTATGCACCCCTACCTGCCAGTACCTGTCCACAAGCACTGATAAAAATGAACCAGTGTGCTATGGAGCCACTGCTAACTGGACGATGTCAGCCCTCAAAAGCTGTGAGTGTGAGGAACCAAAGTGCTTTGTGGAGGACTAATCCCATAAACAGCAGTCACTGCCTGCGTGTTCTAATGCTTGTTGTGAGATACATGTTCCTAAAAAAGTTTGGACCCTTCCTGCATGAGCCCTGCTTTGTTACACACCACCACCACCACCACTTTCAAACTTTATGCACCAGTGATCTGGAATAACCTCCCTCACAACATCAGATCAATCCCGGACATATTCCAATTCAGGAAGGCCGTGAAACACTACCTCTTCCTCATACATTACCCTGAAACCAATAGAAACTCAGCACCATTTGCCGAAACCACCCAAATCACCACTGTCTAAACCATACAAACACATGATCAGCCTACAAATTGTATATATTGTATATATTGTGGTTGTACATAGTTACCCTGTTAGCCAAGTTGAATATCCTGTTCATATGTAAACACAAAGTACTATTGGAAATGTGTATGTTCACTGTTTATTGTAAACCGCGCTGATGCTGAATAGCGCGGTATAAAAGAGACTTTAAATAAATAAATAAATAAATAAACCCATGATCCAGAGGTAGGAAAGGTAGAAGAACCCCAATGTAGAAGCAGTTAGATTGATGACTAAGTTTGAAGTCATCCAGCAAGTTCAACCTATTCCTAATTTTTGGAACATTCTGTTTGGTAATCTAGTTTAGTGCTTCTCAATCTTTTCCTGGAGGCTCCCCTGGCAGTTTGAATTTTCAGGATTACCCCCATGAACATTTGCCTAGAACGTACATTTATCTCATGCAATTTCAAGAGAGGGTTGGGCAGCACTGATCCCCATACAGTGCCTATATTGTCCAGGTCTGTCATACTTAAACAAACAAATCCCTTTAACTTCCCACGTCAGTTTTTGTCCTTTGAGTCTAATACATCAGCTGCCAGCAATCTTCAGAAACTTGTCAAATTCACATTTAAAATTACTTAATGCTCTAGCGATCACTGATCTTCATTGGTAAACTGTTCCATAATTTCACCATATTCTGAGTGTCCTGTCTCCTCCAAAGTAAACAGGAAGTCTGTGTCGAGGGGGCAGAACCAGTTGGACTTTCAGAGAACAGCATGCAGAGGTTTAGAAGCCTCACATTGTGTTTATTTTGTTTTATTGCATTTGCATCCACCACTAGTCCTGGGAAGATGCAGCTGCGATGGCAGTAAGGGTAAGGGCAGGAGTAGCAAGAATGAGGGTTGTCTAGGGTGCTTAATTTCCTCGCACTATTCCTGCTCAGTTCCTAGATTTTCTAAGGAGCAAGGTTTAACAATGGGCCCGATATTCAAGTAGGCAGGCTATGCATCTCTACGGCGCATAGCCTGCCCACTCACCCCTAACCCCAGATATTCAATGCCGCAGCAATTTTGGCACCCAGAGGAAACGGTTGAAGAGTCTAACCGGGACATGGCAATATTGGACTTCTACCTGGTTAGCATCCGTGGCTAAAACTAGGCAAGCCAAAAGTTGGCCTAGTTTTAGTGGCAGATCGCTAACCGAGTAGCAGTCCAATATCACCGGTACCTGGTTAGTGGTACTCCCCACCTCCGCTCCACCCCAGAATGCCCTCAACATGCTCCAATGGTTACCGGATAGCATCAGGGCATATGGGAGACATAGGGATAGTCAATGGCACTAACGATGTAGGTGCCATTGAATATCCCCGTTTAAGGCATTTATATGATTTATGGGGCTGTAAACTATGTAAATGTCTTTTGAATATCGGGACCAATAAGACCATTCTCCACCAAGGCCACCAGCTACAGCCTCATCTGCTTCCTGCACCTTTGAGAGGACATGAAGGTCACCATAGTCCTCGCCTTTATGGCCAATGGAAGTTTCAAGATCAGTCTTGGGGTCATAGAAGGTATATCCTCTAATCAAGTAGTAACCTTGTCAAAGTCAAAGAATAACTTCATTTTGCCTATGTTGATAGTAATTAAATTGTTGAAATGGCAAAATATTGTCTGCATATATTTGGGATTGAAGGCCGAGGATTTGTAGCAGCTCATACAGTGGAATAAGGTAGATACTGAACAATGAGGGGATAGGGTAGAGCCCTGTGGCACACCTCTACTTAGCTTAAGCCAAGAAGAAATAGAATTTCCGGAACTAACTTGTAGCTACCAATGATGTGTTCCCCAATAGTGCTCAGCATGCTGGAACTCCTGTTTGAGTTCATGAAGAATCTCATTAAACCAAGACACATTTCTGTTTTACACTGGAAGTTTTTACCTCCAGTCCATTTGCATTGAGCATGCAAGCTCCATGTTCCAAATATTAATCAACACCTCCAAGTCCAGATCTACCGGGTCACTCCTCTCATATAGCCAATGATTCTTAAAATCTCCAAGGAAGAAAGTCAGTCAAGAGGGTCTAATAACTAGAAGAGATGGGAGGTAAAATCTTGTTAAACACTCACTTGAAATGTAAGCTTAAAATGATCTGTCAATGGGAATTTCCAGCACTTTGGTGGAGAACCAGGCAGATCAGATCTAGGATATTTTCTCCCTTAAGGGGTCCATAGTTTATAAAAATAATTCCAACATACCTACTGCAGTATCTCTGTGCACATTAAAATCTCCTATAATGGTTAAAGACCATAAATCAAATTCAGTTGCAACACTTTGAGGAGGGGGGGGGGGAATAAACTGTACAAATACCCCAAGGCCCCTTATGGGCTGGTAGTGTACTGCAGTGTCAAACGAGGATTCCCCCCCCCCCCCCATTTCTATAATCAGTATGTGACAGTAGTACAACTTCCCACCCCTTTAAGCAGCAACTATGGATGATCTCAAATCCTGGGGAAACTCAGTTCATATATCTGAATGGCATCTGCTGGAGACAACCATGTTTCAATTACGCCAAGAACATCAATTTTTATTGAACCCAATAAATTCCGTGAACATGGATTAAAGCTGGTAGAAGTTCTCAGACTTACATATTCTAACTTCACATGGCAAGAAACAGTCAATAAACACTGTTGGGAAGAATGAAATGCTCTATCTAGAATTTAAGACTTTTAGCAATCAGCTAGATAACAGGGCTTGCCGTAATGCAAGGCTCGAAATTCCAAGCATGCTTTAAATTTTACTTTGCTCTCAACAAAGAGCCAATGCAAAAATTTCAAAATTGGCGACACATGGTCATGAGATATTTTCCAAGTTAATAATTTGGTAGCTGTATTCTGAATCAACTAGTGACATCTCAATTGCTTTTTGTGAAGACCCATGTACAAACAATTGCAGTGATCAATACAATTGGTAATAGAAGCATGACTCTCAGGACCAGATACATTGGGCCATGTTAACATTAACACATGCTGCCTACCATCGTGCCCATAGGAATAACATGGGCGCATAGTAAACATGGTGCATTATCACCTGGGCTTCCAGGATAGTATTTTTAAACAAAATGCTTATCTTGTGGAACATTTTAATCCTTGAAACCACTCCCTGTAGTTTTCTTCTAGTTATCATAGTATCCCTTTTTTAAGTTAAATGCAACTATAACACTTTCATTTAATAGTCATCCTCCATTGATTATATCACATTTGATCACTAAGGCCAAGTAGCCCACCACTCTTATTCCTTGTATTAGATCCTATGTTCCACTGAGGATAGTTCCACTTCTTGTTTGCTCCAGGATCAGCTGCTATAAGAAACAGTAATTACTACATACTCTAATTTCTAAAGCAACCTCCAAAACTGATTAAAAATGAACTAAAAGCTTCTTCTATGCACACCTCTAAAACCAAATAATATTATGAGCAAATGAAGTATTAATAGATAGGGTGATGCAATAGAGTGCACTGGAGGAAAACAGAATTAAGGGGCCCTTTTGCTAAAGCCCATTATGGTTTTGCATTTAAAGGTGTATTTAGCACAAAAATGAACACAGTCTAAGAGCAAAGAATCTGCGGTAATTGTTGGGGTGTGGCGGGCAGCATGTTCCCAGCAGTTAGCTCATGATTACCTCCCCCAATGTGCAGTGCAATTAATGTCGATGCACCAAGCACTCACACTAATTAACACCTTGACAGAACATGATATGTACACCCTCATTAACTATAATGTGTTCTCTGTACCCACACTCTGCTTATACCCTTTCCAGTCCCCATCCCTTTTTGCAATGGATGTTAACAGTCTGTTTTAACAGTGCGTAGCTGTCATGTCATGGAGTGGAGGAGTACCCAGAAGATCAAGGGCTCGAGTCTCACTTGTACTCCTTGTGACTTTGGACAAGTCACTTTACCCTCCATTGCCTCGGCAGAAAAGGCTGGCAATCTACTTCCAGTGATACATTGTCAAGAAAACCCAGAGGTAGCTGGGTCACTATGAGTCAACACTGACTTGATGGCACTAAAAAAAAACTGCTGTCATGCAAATGCAGTAACAGTTAATGAGGGGTGTTACTGCTACTAAAATATGCATTAGGAGGGAGGAGTGGCCTAAGGGATAGATTCAGGAGTGATATGCGGACATATTTCTTTACGGAAAGAGTGGTGGATCCGTGGAATAGTCTCCCAGTGGAGGTGGTAGAGATGAGGACAGTATCTGAATTCAAAGAAGCATGGGACAAACACAGAGGATCTCTAAAGGAAACTAGATAGGCCATGTGGTCTTTTCCTGTTGTCATTTCTATGTTTCTAGTGGTTGGGGCAAGTTACCTCAGGCCAGAGGGCCATGGGACTCAAATCCCACTAGAGGTGCCAATAAAAAAAAAAAAAGGTGCTCCTTAGGCAAGCCAATTAACCCTCCATTGCCTCCGGTACAGATTGTGAGCCCTTTGGGGAGAAGGGAAATGCAGTACCTAAATGTACACTACTTTTTCTTGTAGAAAGGCAGTATGTAAGCCTAGTTAAATAAACAACCAATTATCAGGCTTTAGTAAAAAGGCCCCTAAGTCTTCTTATACATCTTATTTCAGTTTAAACAACAGTTAAGTATGTCCCTGGCACTCATTGTCTGATAGAGCTATTGCATTCTCTGCTAGGGAGGTGCATTCATCAGCAAGCTTTCAACTGGGCAGCATGCCTTAAAACAGTTAATGAATACTAAGTCCATCTGCTGAGCATTAACCTATGAATTTAAATTGATTAGTATATGTTGAAAAGTTCTAACATGTAAACATTTTTTAATTTAAATCGATGTCTCAAATGAAGTGAAGAAAAGAAAATCCAAAAATTGGGAAAAGAAAACCCCCCCAAAATGGACCAAATTATTTTGCCCTGTGAACATCCATATTTTCTGCTCTTCCTCAGCGCCTCTGTTCCACTCTCATGTAAAACAGAGTAGGTCACGTTTTCACATACAGTAACTGTGAATAAATAAAAGGGACTAGGCAAAAAAAACTCATGCTAGATACGCTTTTGCGAGGCCATGCTAAACATAAAAGGATAACTTTCAAAAAACAAGGGATATGAGGAAAGGAGAATGGAAGGAGAGAAAAGATTGGAGAAGGGGGAGAAGAGAAATGAGTGGGAAGGGATAGAAGGGGGAAGGTGGGGAGAGATGGAGGATGACATAAGAGAGATGAGAGGGGATAGTGTGAAGGGGAGCAAAGAGAAAGAAGGGACAAAAAATAAATAGATGGGTGGAACTGGAGAGAGGAGAAAGAGGGAAACGATAGTGTAGAGGGGAGAGATATGGGAGAGTGGAGGAAACGAGGGGAAAAAGGTGAGGGATATGTGATAGAAACAAAAGGAGAGCAACATGTGAGTAATGGGGTAAGGTGTGTAAGGGAAGGAGTTATACATACGAGGAGGAGAGCCACTAGAAATAGAGAGAGTGGGAAGGCAGAGAGAGAAGAGAATGGAAGCATATTGCTAGGATAAACACAATAAAAAAAAGAAAAATTAGAGAAATGGAACCCAGTAATACCATAAACAAAGAAAGATAACTTGATAGAAAAATCCAGAGGAAAGTCTTAGAGAATAAAATGGGTAACAGAAGAAGAAAACATAGAAATCAAAGGGAAAATGTGGAAAAGGAAAAGTGAATAAGGAAAATCTAGAGAAATAAAAACCCTACATGAAAAATAAAGAACACAGGAGAGAAGTTGAAGAAGGATCAAGAAAGGAACATAGGAAGACTATATGGAGAAGAGAAGAACAGCTGGGGGATGTAGAAAAACAGTGGGCAAAACTGAAAGGGGGTATTTTAAAGGCAACCAACCTTTTTGTTAAAATGGTAAATAAAGGCAAAAGGAACAGGAGACCGCTATGGTTTTCGAAGGAAGTAGCTGGAAAAGTGAAGAAAAAGAGGGAGGCCTTCATGAAATACAAGAGATCACAGAGAGAGGAAGACAGGCATCTGTATTTGGAAAAACTTAGAGAAGCTAGCAAAGTAGTTAAGAAGGCAAAGATTCAAAAGGAGGAGGAAATAGCCAATGCAATAAAATGGGGGGATAAGACATTTTTCAGATATATTAGTGAGAAGAGGAAGGGCAAAAGTGGTATTGTCAGACTCAAGGGTGCAGGGGGGGAATATGTAGAAGCTGATAAGGATAAAGCGGAATTGCTTAACAAATATTTTTGTTCTGTGTTCACAGATGAAGAACCAGGAGCAGGACCTCAGAAAACACCCACAAATAAGAACAGAAGCGAGGGACATCTTGAACAATTTTCAGAAGACTGTGTTCGTGAGAAACTAGCTCAACTTAAAGTAGACAAAGCGATGGGACCGGATGGGATACACCCTAGAATACTGAGGGAACTTGGGGACGTTCTAGCAACTCCACTGACTGACCTTTTCAATGCCTCGTTGGAGTCGGGAGTGGTGCCAAAGGACTGGAGAGAGGCTCATGTGGTGCCTTTACACAAAAGCGGAAGTAAGGATGTGGTTGAAAACTACAGGCCGGTTAGTTTAACTTCAGTGGTGAGTAAATTATTGGAAACGCTGCTGAAAGAGAAAATAGTGAGGTTTCTGGAGTCCGGCGGATTACAGGATCCGAGGCAGCATGGATTCACCAGAGGCAGGTCTTGTCAGACAAATCTGATTGATTTCTTTGACTGGGTGACCAGGGAGTTGGACCGAGGGAGAGCTCTAGATGTGGTGTATTTAGATTTCAGTAAAGCCTTTGACACTGTTCCTCACAGGCGACTTATAAACAAACTGAGCACCCTAGGGATGGACCCTAAAGTTACTGGTTGGGTTAGAAATTGGTTGGGTGGGAGGCGACAAAGAGTACAAGTAAATGGAGCTCACTCTGAGGAGAAGGATGTTACCAGTGGTGTGCCCCAGGGATCTGTCATTGGTCCGATTCTTTTTAACATCTTTGTTAGTGATATAGCGGAAGGGCTGTCGGGTAAGGTTTGCCTCTTTGCGGATGATACCAAAATCTGCAATAGAGTAGACACCCAGGAAGGTGTAGATAACATGAGGAGGGATCTAGCTAAGCTTGAAGAATGGTCTAGAATTTGGCAGCTGGGATTTAATGTTAAAAATGTAAGGTCATGCATTTGGGCTGCAGCAATCCAAGGGAGCAATACAGTATAGGAGGTGAAGTACTTTTGTCCACTAAAGAAGAGCGGGACCTAGGCGTGGTTGTGTCTGATGATCTTAAAGTAGCTAAACAGGTAGAAAAGGCGACGGCAAAAGCTAGAAGGATGCTTGGGTGCATACGGAGAGGAATGGCTAGCAGAAAAAAGGAGGTGATAATGCCTCTGTATAAGTCTTTGGTGCGACCTCATTTGGAGTATGGTGTGCAATTCTGGAGACCGCACCTTCAAAAGGATGTGAACAGGATGGAGTCGGTGCAGAGGGTTTCTACTAAAATGATTAATGGGCTTCATTATAAAGCATATGAGGACAGACTTAAGGATCTTAATATGTACACCTTAGAGGAAAGGCGGGATAGAGGTGATATGATTGAGATGTTTAAATACCTCCGTGGCATAAATGTTCAGGGAGAGAGCCTCTTTCAATTGAAAGCAAGTTCTGCTACGAGGGGACATGGGATGAGGGTGAAGGGAGATAGATTCAGGAGTGATATGTGGAAATATTTCTTTACGGAAAGAGTAGTGGATCCGTGGAATAGTCTCCCAGTGGAGGTGGTAGAGATGAGGACAGTAACTGAATTCAAAAAAGCATGGGACCAACACAGAGGATCTCTAAAGGTAAAAAGTGGACTGTTGTAGTTGTTGTTATGGAAGGACAGACTAGATGGGCCTTGTGGTCTTTTTCTGTCATCATGTTTCTATGTTTCTATTGAATCACTCTGCTGAAACTACAAATAAACAAATATGAGGGTTGAGGCTGGGGTGGATTTGGAGCACGAGTTATAGAATGTGTATTTGAGCACGTGTGTAATGTGTGTATGAAAAAGAGAGTGCATGTCGCTGAGGCAGAAAAAGCTGATCCATGACAATATACGAGGGGACAGCTCATTCCTTACGCGCTACTAATCTGACACCTCAGTTCCTTAATCCTTCCCCTTGATGTTCTCAAAAAAGCAGGCAATGTGAGGTCTGTTAGACTATAAAATTTCTGTGGAGAGGGTGACAGAAATATCTACTATAGCTAAATGTAACTTACTTTGAACTGCTAATGAAAAGGCATGAGCTAAATCCAAATAAAATATACAATGCAAACAAGATTCATTTTGAGTTTAGGCCACTCTCCTGTGAACTCACCCAAAAATAAGCTTTTAAAAAATAGATTCAAAATCATGTTTTACGATTCACTGAAATTTGATGACATGTCCTAATGTTTAATTGATTTGTTTATTTGCAAGTATATGAATGTTTATTTTCAGAAAATCTCTGGCATAATGCGATTGGACATGTATATATGGTGCTTTTGGAGTGCAAAAACGTTAACACTATAAAACAGTGTCTGGCATCAAAATGGCCCAAACCATCCAGTGAGCAGTCTAATACTTGAGCAAAAGGCACCTCAGACTAATCATGGCTTGAGACTGAACTGACATCGCTTAATGATTCAATCTAAGCTTCTTGGCTTGATGGGATGCTGATGAGAGGATTTCCTTTTGCAGCTGTTGAATAGCTGACAGGTTTTTACAAGCAGTCTTTTTTTTTTTTAACAAACATTTGGGGGGGGGAGGGGCGGAATTGTAGACAAGGAAACCCCTGAGGTAAACTAAATGTAATTAGGATTCCACGGTTAGTAATAATCTTGTCATTTCATGTTTGTTTTAGATGGAATGACGTTTTTAATATTTAATATGGATGTGTATAAATTTAAAGAAAATATGTTCCATGCTTGGTAACAAGAAAACACAAACAATGCATACATACAGCATATTTTAGCCTTCTAATGCCACAAGATGAGGACAGCCTTGAATTTCTGAGGTTTTTCCAAAAAGCAATTCAAATCTGTCAGTATTTGTAGATTTATAGACACAGTTGGAGATTCTCGTTACAAGGACTCGTCCTAAAGAATCTGCTCTCCAAGTCTACACGAACTACGTTTTTCTATTTTATCAGCTATCTTATGAAATTCAAGGTCTCATGCCTCATATACAGTACTGTTCTCATTGAACTTCTAAAGATAGTTTTCCATATCAGTTTCAACTGTGTTGGAGCACATTACAAACTGATTTAAGGAAAGTGAAAATGAAATATCTACCTTCCCATGGTGGCATAAACTCCTTTATCTAGTACGGGAAAGGTGTGAGCTAAACAGAATACATTGTGGAGAATGGAAGAAGACAGGTATCCAAGTAGCCTCCTCTGTAGTACGTTTGAACCTGCCTCTGGAATTCATTAATGATGGATCGCCATCTAAAACTTCGCATTTCCTTCTTTAATTTGACTTTTTGCAGATTTGGATGTTTCGTTTTGGTGCCCCATTCAACTGTTAAGGTCTAATTTTCTGTCAGATTTGCTGAATTTATGAGCTTGATATTCAGTGGTGACGGCAGCTAGCGCGATTACAGCGGCTCAACCCCAGAACTGGATAGTCATGTCAGAGCCATATCCGGCCACCAGCACCAAGTATCTGGGTCAGCCAGACAGCACAGAAGCTAACTGGGCAGCGGTGGCGATATTCAGCTGCTTGTCTGATTAGCTTCGGTTACTAAATAAAGAAAGGGGTATATCTCTGTGGACGATTACTGTAGTATGATACGAATAAACTTCATCCAACCATTTCTACAGATTCAGTTTTATCACAACTGCAGCCTCAGAAACAACCATTAGCACTAAAGATACTGGAATTCACTTGTCCTTCCAGAAATGTGCTGGTTTAACATCAACGGCTGAAGTTGATTAAACTGTGTGGTATCTACGGCTGAGTGTACTACTAGACGTGCTAGCCAAAAAAACGTGATGCAACTTCACAATTCAATTATTCATTATTGTTGATAGCACTAAAAGTACTTAACTTAATCAGTTGTAGAATACTTCACAGCACAAAAGTTTTTCCTTATTTTCTTTTTTTCTTGTTCTTTTTTTATGTAAATCACTCTTTAAAACGCAGCTCCTGAAATGTGTCGGTGACAAAGGTTATGCCAGCCTTTACTGTGTGTCTGACTTTTATTTTGCTATTGAGCAATAACTGGACTGTGATATTGCTGATGTTCAGTTTTTCCCCGGTGCCACACCTGCTCCACCCTGGAATGCCGCACAGCAAGCCGATGGAACCCACTGATATTCAGTGGTACTAACCATGTTCGTGCCATTAGTATCCCATGCTAATGCATTAATCACTTTAAATATTGGGCCACATATTTTTAGATCCTGCTGTTCCTCAAACATACATATTTCTAGTTGTATGGAGGAGGCAAAATTTTCAGGCAGTTAATTTATGTTTGTAATTGAGTTTGAGCTTTGTTCTTTCATGTACTCAAGTTTCTATAACTTTAAGGTATTTGAAATATTGCACGATCATTGAATATTCTGAGTATTTCAGATCTGCAGAAGTTGAAAGAATGGAGATGAGCGTACAATGTTAGATGAGAAAAGACCTAACACGGTTGTGCACCTTAAAATGTGTAAGGCACAGTGTTGGGATAGAGCACATGCTTTCTGTCATTTGCTTAGAAATTCACTTATAATGCTGAGCAAAAAATGCAGGATTATTTTTGAAGTGCTAAAGTGTGTATTGGTATCTCTCCTTTTGTTACCTCCTGCTCTGCGTCAAATTTATTTACTTCTTAAATTTCATATCAGCCATCTAAAAATGCCTGGTGGAATACAACATTGTAATAAACAATACAATACAGTATAAGGGTCATTCTGAGGCACAGATAGCGGGGATGTATGCCCTGCCTGGACGTACATCCCCACTATTTGTCCCCCTTGCCGTCCCTGTGCAAGGCTCCCTGTATGAACAGCAGGGTTGTATGGGGAGCCTTGGGAGGGGGCGGGCAGGAGGCAGAGCGAGGGCCATCGCCCTGGATGTACAGGGCCGATTCTGAGGTTGTCATTGTATGTCCTGGTTCGGTCATCTAGACGGGGACTTATTTCACCTTGGAGGTGGAATAAGTCCCCTTGGACATTGGGCGGCAGCAGAGGCCTGCAGTGGCAGGAAGGTGAGGGTGTTCAGTGGGTTCCCCACAGCCCGATCCTGGCCATAGTAGGCTGGATCGGGGGTTGGGCTGTGGGGAAAGAGGGCTCTGTCCCGCGGCTGGCAACTGTGGCTCCTGAATAAAGCCACGGTGCCGGGATGCCATGGCATTAAGGCTCCATTCAAGAGCCTTACTGTGTTAGCTGGGGATCTGTAGGGTGCGCAGCCTTCAGAATCATGGCCCAGCCTGCACGTACAGGCTGGTAGACCCAATTCTGAGGGGCCATACAGGGGCTGGATGTCCAGAAGGAAATTGGCCGCCAAATAAATAATATCATACAAATCAACAAATGTTTCATTTTGTTTATTTCATCATTTAATCTGCCCTTATGAAAATACCCAGGAAAGTATACAGAAAAACATTCATAATTCAATAAACAGAATACCATACAATAACTTAGTCATAACAATAGAAGCCTCATTTTGGATAGTGCTTTGAGGTAGGAATTGAAATGCCCAGGTTGAGTTGTTCACATTTGCACCTGCATTTTATAAAAGGATGCAGCAGTGGGAGTTGCTATAGTCTGCGGCTCCGTCAGCAACAAACAGTATATACGAGACCTTAGAGACTTAACACCTTCCTAGATACTTTTGGTTCTGCCTCCTTTGATGCATAAAGTATTACTTCAGGAGGGGCTGGACCAGCAGGGTCTTGGAAATGTGCTGAGTCTTCAAGACCTTACATTTACTGTTTTGCTTATTGCTGCCAGAGCCATGGATTTAGATGTGGCAGAAGGATGTCATTCTCCATACAAAGATTTGACTTGCCCAGGCCCATGGGTTTTTCAATAACAACATATGGATGCAAAAGTTGGACAGTGAAAAAGATAGATAGGAAGAAAATTGATGCCTTTGAATTATGGTGCTGGCGACGAATACTGTGTATATCATGGACCTCCTGAAGAACAAACCAGTCAGTGTAGAGGAGATCAAACCTAAGTTTTCATTAGAAGCTTAGCTGACAAGACTTCGACTTTGATACTTTGGACACATCAAGCAAAGAGAGATCATTGGAGAAAGACACAATGCTTGGCAAGGTAGAAGGTCACCGTAAAAGAGGAAGGCCATCAATGAGATGGATCAATACAATAACAGCAGCTATGGATACCACTCTATCAACAATGAGCCACTAGGCTTAAGACCGAACAAAGTTTAAGTCAACTATCCAGAGGGTCACCATGAGTTGACACAGACTCGACAGCACTTAACAACAGGAGGAACTAGGGGAGAATTTGGAGGGAAAATGTTTGACCGGTGGCCAGGGTTGGAGAGAGAGTGCAGAACCACTTGGCAGAGCCAGGGAACAGGCAGGCAATGCTGGATGGGGAGGAGGGAGACATGGTGAGACAGAAATGAGATGTTGGACACAGGAGTGATGGGAGATGGAAGGAAGATGCTGGACATGGGGTGGGGATAAGGAAATGCTGGATATGAGAGGAACATAGGGAGATAGAAGCTGGAAGAGTGTGTTTGAGACAAAGGGGAGATGTTAGATACTGGGGCATAGGGATGAAAGGGAAATGCTGGACACTGGGAGACATGTGAAGACAGGTGAAGTAAAAAAGAGAGTTAAGAGAATATAGAGAAAAGCAGAAACCAGAGACTGGAATCAACACAATTTAAAAAATAAAATAGCCAGCTAACAAGGTTAGAAAACAGAATTTTAATTTTCAATTTAATAATTGTAAAATGTCAGTTTTTAGAATTTATATCAGCTGGGCCCAATAGTCAGCAGCGGTGGCTAGTGCTGCTGAAGTAGCTAGCCACCGCTGCTGAACCTTAGACCCAGATATTTAATGCCAGGGCCATATCTGGGTTCCGGCATTGAAGATCCGGGTTGCCTGGATTGCCATGAAGCTAACCAGGCAGTGGTTAACTTCAGTGGCAAAACAGGCCAGACTTTACTGCACCTGACGTTAGCTGCTTAGCGATAACCAGGAAGCGGATCAATATTGCTGCTGCCCGGTTATTGCCAGATGCCACACCTGGAATGCGCCCGGAATTGATGCTAACCTGTTAGCACTGGGGTGTGCAGCAGCAGCACCCGTGGATATTCATCGTCACCAACCATGTTACTGCTGCTGACTATCCCAGCCAGGGGGATTAACGTGGTTAGCAGTTTGCCCACTATCTTTGCACTTTGCACAATGTGGGGGAGCTGAATTTCTCTTTTTCTGGTGTTGTACTGGATGCAGAGAATGGCTTTTCGGGGTTTCAGTTTAATTTGTCTACATATTTTTATTTTAAGTTTGTACTCAGTGAGGATATATCTATGTTCTGGGTATGCGAGCAAGGCCAGGGGTTCTGTTAGGATGGACTTTCTATGTAGGGATCTAGAGTAATCCAGCTTGTTCAGTTTTGTGAATAGGGGGACCCTGATACTGTGATTGGAGCTTGAAGAGGGGATAATGCTATGGCTGGGAGAAAGGACTGGCACTGGAAAATTCTGTTTTATATCCTTAAATGAATTCACATGGAATCAACCTAAAAAGCAACTGAAAATTTGGAAACCTCTTTTTTTTCTGATCCTGGGTATGCACTTAATTGGCTTAAATAAACCCCTAAAATCCTGAATGATAAATACCTGGAGCCAGAAGCCCTAAATATAATTATAGCACAGGAAACTTAAAAACTGTTCTAAAATCATAAAAAGTGTCAGCTAAAAGCAATTTCAATTAATCAAGCTTTAACATGTTTGCAGAACAAGAGTTAATCTGTCATCAATCTCGTCTCCTTAGGCAAAGCATTCCAAAAAGTAGGAAGACAACTGAAAAAGCTTCACTTATCTAATTTCTGATAAAGGAAGTGTCTGCAGATGATAGTCTTGTTTGAAATGTAAATTCCTTCCTGTGGAAAAAAAAACCCCAATCATTCTTGAAGATATTAGTCTTCATCCGAATTCTCCTTTTTTCATGTGTCCTTACGCTATGAGGGTTATTTTAGAAGCCCTGTTCATGTTTTGTACATCTGAAAATGAATATAGAGACATCCAAAGCACAGAGACATCTCCAGAGGAATTTTGAAAGCTGGGTCTCTGGACAATCCCAGCATTAGGATGTCAAAGTCTGAATGTGCGGATGATGGAGGAATGGCCAGTGCATTCCCAAGAATCTGGATGGCCGGAATTGCGTCTACAATTATACCTGCTCCAGGCACAAATAGGCACTGGGAAAGTGCTTGTTTTGGTCATAAAATATCCAGAGGGTGTAGAGAAGATGCACTCCACCATCCTCAGTACTCTACAGAATCACAACAGTGGGATTTTAACCCTGGTTCTCTGGTCTTAGCCCACTGTTGTAACCATTAGGCTATTCCTAGATGGCCAGGTTCTGGAATACTGTTCCAGGGATGTCTATGTAGATGCCCCTATGGACATCCATATCAGACAGATCCACATTTGTGAAATCTTGTCTGAACTTGGACATGCCTATTTTATTTTTAGGTGTTCTGACTTGGACATACCAGTTGCACTTGGATGTCGTTTGTAAAATGCTACTCTATGGGGCATGTTTACTAAACATTCCTAACGTGCGGGGCCGTGCTAGTGTGCCTGTGCCATATAAGGAGTGGGCGGTTCAGGCAGAAAATAGAAAAAAAACGGTAGTAAGCAACCGGACGTGTGTGCGTCGCGCTAATGTGCGGGGGTCGACATTAGCGCGTGGAAAGGCAAAGTGGCGCGCTGCTGAGTATACAAAACAACAGAGCCGTGGTACAACGGTGAAGACACTGACCAATGGTGCAGGGGCCATGGGTTCAATCCCCCAGTGTGCGCAACGACAAAGGTCAGCTGAGGCAGTAACTGTAATGATTAACATTGTTTTAGGAGGCAAATTAATTTGGAACGGCATAAGGCGGCGCACAGTTATTTTTGGGCGGCAGAAGGCGGCGCACAGTGCTTTTTGGGCAGCATAAGGCGGCGCACAGTTATTTTTGGGCGGCAGAAGGCGGCGCACAGTGCTTTTTGGGCGGCATAAGGCGGCGCACAGTTATTTTTGGGCAGCAGAAGGCGGCGCACTGGTCCCCTTGGGCGGCAGAAGGCGGCGCGCTGATAGGCACAAGGCGGCGCGCTGATGCACAAGCACAGGAACAGAGCCACAGCACAATGGTTAAAACACTGACCAATGGTGCAGGGATCAGGGGTTCAACTCCTCACAATGCCCAGTGAAAAATGCCTGCTGAGGCAGTATGTATTATGTTGTGGAGTGCTGTAGGAGGCTGTATAATTTTATTTTGTTATCACTACTAGCAAACGCACTCTCCCAGCATGTTAACATACGGCGGCCCATAAGGCACATGTTACAGTGCACTGTTCGCCAAGGCACCCTTGAATGACCCCTATAGGGCAGCATGTATGTTGCGACACAGGATAATGTATAGTGCACCCTATAGGGATGGCAACCATAAGGTGGCCTACAGGGCGCCCTATGAAGCACCCTCAGAGGCACCTAATGGGTATAGTAAGCTGAGGGTGGTCTTGCCGGCATAGACATATGTACAGTAAATAAAAATAAAGCTGTGGACAGCCCTACCAAAGGGCCCCACTGTGGGTTTGAACCCATGATCTCTGGCTGCACAGGCAGTGATGTAACCATTGCACTACAGCTCCATAGCTGTAAGCAGGCCCCTGGCTGGCTGCAGATAGCCTACACGTCACCTCACAGACAGTCTGCTGGTGTCAACAGGATAGGGTTAGGCCACCCGTACCCATGATGCACTGCACATGCAAATTAGCTGTCCGCAGATGGACACAAGATGGGGAATGCACCCCCACAGCACCTCGGCCCTGTTGGGGGAAGTGACCGGGTGCACCCACACAGCACCTTGGCCTAGTAGGGGGCACTGACCGGGTGTTTTACTGGCACAGAGTAGCCACACACCGTTACATCGTGCGGGTACTGTGCTCACCCTGAGTGTGCAATGAGGTGGCCAGGACCAGGTCAACAACACCTGCTATGGCTGATGGAGGCCAAGCGGGCGTTCCAAAGCAGTGTTAATGTATAAGATAGCTAGTTTCTGCACAAACACCATGGATATCCCTGTCTGCCGCCATCAGGCACCACCACCCACCCCCCCCCCCGTGGCAAACATGGTCCCCATCAAGGGATCCACACTCTACCTCCCTGCAAAGGTGGCAGTAGAGGGCAACATCAACCCCAGTCCTGCTGAGGAACACCACCCCCCCAGGCAGGCAGCTCCATACACAGCCATAACACAATAGCAGACAAACATAAGCCCAGGGTATGGTAAGCTGCACTCCACCACCAGATATTCCCCTGCAGCAACCCAACAGCCACTGCACCCTGCAAGCCATTATAGCAAGACATTTACCAGCTACAAACAGTCTGCTGGTTAGTCCATAGTGCATGTTCCCAATGGAGATGCATGCACCCAGAACTGGGCTGTCTGCATACACAGCAAGCAGATAGATCAGTGACTGGGCCCCAAAGAGAAACCCATATCTATCACATGAGAGAACTACTATACAGCACTATGGGGGGGCCTAGCCATGCTGTGGTCACTGCACAGTCAGGGTGAGCGTGATCCCCCAGAAGGACATGCTTTGGCCACCCTGTCTGTGTAGGTGGTGGCCGGACACTACAATATCCCAGCCAATGTCCCTGCCAGGGCCCTATGCCCAGTGCAGATGCATCCTGGCCACGCCACCCTGCCCTGGCTATACCCATGGTACCTTGCACCTCATTATGCACATTGACTGGCCAATACTGGCAACAGTGCTGGCAGTGCGGGCTGTTGAAGGGGCTTGCAGCCAACACCCACTGTATAGACAGACACACACTTCCACACCTCTGCCATCATGGTGCTACGATTGAGGGGGTAAGTAGCCTTGCCCACCAAACCGGTCCTGAGCACGGCAAGGCATGGATATGGTACGCATTACAGCTGGTGGTCACTCCCCAGGGTGGTAAGCACCGTCAGAGGCCAGGCCTGGAGCATGCCCCGCAAACACCTAACAGATTGTTTGGATGGGGTCAACTAGCAGTATGTACGTAACGTATGGATAACTGCCTGCCTGTGCTCCTAGCAAACGTCTCCGAGCTGTGTACCGTATACCTCAGATGTAGGGTGACATTGGTAAGTTATGCAAGTGCTCGTTTTGGGTGCTGCATGCACGGTCCAATGTTCTGCCTTTCCAGGAGACATTGGCCAATGGGGCCTGTGGGTGTGGGTGTGTCTGCCCTTGATGGCTGCTGCTTTACGGCACAGATTCCCAACTCCAGTCCAGGTTTGCATCACACTGTTCGGGTTTTCCTGCTATCCCTCATGAATATGCATGGGCTACATCTACATGCCATGGGGGTGGTGCATAGATATACAGCACAGGCATTTGTATGAGTGTCAGCATGGAACCTGACTGGTGTGTGGCCCACCAGGACTGCAATTGGGTGATTCTGCTCTAGGTACTGCCCCTGTTCATGGTGTCTGTGCTCAGTGGGGTAAAAGATAGATGTCTTACCATTGCATATGTCCCCGCCATGAAAGGTGTGTCCTTACTATCACTGTTTAGTTGTGGGAAAAATATGTGGGCAGGATTGGCAGTAGCCCCAGCTGGGCTTTGAACCTGTGACCTTCTGTTCTTGTATGTACTGTCTGTGTGCACTGCACCACTGTGTAGCCACAGATTGGTTAGATTCCCTGGACTGTCCATGACTGTGGATCCGGCAGGACCTGTCTGTTGCAGTGGACTGTGCCAGCCTGCACATGGCTAGGCCTCTGTCTTCTGTGGTTAGCAGCCACTGCCCCCTGCACCACATGTACTTGTCCGCCAACATGCTGGCATGAACTTCTCTCAGAAAAAGCAGTTGACCTGATTGCAATGTGGCAATATGGGACTGCATTTGGGGGACTTGGCTGTAGGTAATGCCCATTGTTGTGGTGTGTGTGCGGTGTTGGGTAAAATATGGGTGTTTTCCCCATGCATACAGGGGTGTCTGCGCTATCTTTATTTAGTGGTGGGTAAAATATAGGGACTGGGCTGGGTTTTGAACCTCTGCCCTCTGGTCCTAGAGGTAATGACTCTGTCCGCTGTACCACACTTTGGCCACAGAGACAGTGCAGCCCCTGGAGGCAGTAAGCCTGGCAGGATGGAGTCACAAACCCTGCTCTACGCAATTCTACTGTGGGCATATGCACCCTGTCTGGTGACAAACGTGCACATAAACCCCGGAAATGACCACGGGAAATGTGGGACAAAATATCACCATGCTGGGCAACAGTGATATTAATGGGCAACCATAGCAAACACTCCCAGGAAAGCTCCAAAACGTGGAAATGTTTTTTGGAAGAGTCTCCTCTCAGTAGACCCTTCCAAAATTCATTTCTTTTTTCTGGAGCTTTGCTGGGTGTGATTTCTGTATTTGCCCATCACTATAACTGTTCCCCAGCTGAATTACTATTTTTAATAGTTCTGTTGTGGTCATTTTCTATTTATATTTTCACTTTTGTGCTGTGCACATATATCACACTGCTCACGTTTTGCTGGTTTCCCCGGTTTTCCTGTACATTGCTGACGGAAATGGTTTCTCTTCCCTTTAAATGCTTTCTACCGCGGTAGTTTTTACATGCAAATTCGGGCCCGATACTGTGCGGGGAGCCTCTCCCCTCCCACTCTCCACCCATTGACCCCGTCCCTCCGCCCCTCCGGAGCCTTCCTCCGCCCTCCTTTCGCCGTTCCACGCCTCTATCGGACATTTGCGGGCCCGCACTTGTACGGGGCCCGTTAGTGAGCCGCGTACCTGTGCGGGGGTGACACGCACGTGTGCGGGGCGTTTAAACGCGTTTCTGCGCGTTTCAGTGCCGCGTTGCCGTGCGCTATTTTGCGACGCGCTATTTTGCGGATTTTAGTAAACATGCCCCTATATGTCTTATAACTTCTTTTGTTGCAGCAACCCCATCTCCTCCATGCATGACCCATAGGGCATTCTGCTAGCTAAACCTTTCCAATAATATGTGAGATAAAAAAATTAACATCTTGTCTGAGGCATGTGTTAACAACTAACTGTGATTGGATAGCATATGGAGGCAGGCATATCAAACATGGCCTATAGTCAAATTTACTTCCTTGATATACGGCCTTTCGGCAACGTGCACCAAAGCGGTTTACACAGAAATGGAAAAGGAAAGATTGCAATTGGAGAGCAGGAAGAGGTTGCAATTGAAGCTTAGAAATTGTAGCCATGGGAGAAGGCAATTACAATCTTGAACTAGATTAAATCATTGAGGAGGTTAAGACAAAGCAAACGATTGTTACTGAGTAATGCCTAGTAATCCAGTGCTGGACGCCAAAAGCCATTCATGGGCATTAAAGACTCATTTGCAAATTTCCACTGATTTACAAGGTGCTTGATGATCATGGAGCCAGATTAGAGTGATTAGAACAAGTGCAAGTTTGTGATGCAGTATTAATAAAGGTTAAGAATTTATCCATATCATCTTAGAAATGCTTGAGAATCAGAGTAAGATGCTAAATTTTTCTCAATGGTCCTTGGTCTCTCCCAAGGATATGCTTAAAGAAGGTAGTTTATGAGGAGGTACCTAGTTTAAGAGTGTTTTCATGTGCCTACTTGCCTTTATAAAATACTAGCTTAAGTGGCAGACCTCCTGCCTATATTGCAAGCATAGACATTTAAACTAATGTCCATGCCTATAATTTTTAGGTATATGCATAAATAATAGAAAAACAGGGCCTGATATTCAGCGCTGGTGGTTAGCGCGATTACAGTGGCTAGCCACTGAACATTAAGTGTGGATATTCAATGCCAGGGTCGTATGTGGCCCCAGCATTGAATATCCGGAGTTACCACACAACCGCAGACACCGCAGAAGCTAACTGAGCAGCAGCAATATTGAGCTACTGCCCAGTTAGCTCCCATGGGTAAAGATAAGCGAGCTTTTGCTGCGCCTATCTTTAGCTAGGAGTCGCTAACTGGGCAGCGGTGCAATATCGCTTAGCAACAAGTGCCAACTCTTCTTCACCCCGGAAGGCCCACGACACACCCCGATGCTACACAGTTAGCGTCGGGGCATGTAGCGGTGTTATTTGGTGATATCCAACGGCACTAACCATGCTAGTGCCACTGAATATCCCTCTAAGCAGCACTTACATGGTTTTTCAGGGCTGTAAACCGTGTAAATTTATTTATTTATTTATTTAATTTATTTATTTATTTATTTAAAGTCTCTTTTATACCGCGCTATTCAGCATCAGCGCGGTTTACAATAAACAATGAACATACACATTTCCAATAGTACTTTGTGTTTACATATGAACAGGATATTCAACTTGGCTAACAGGGTAACTATGTACAATCACAATATATACAATATATACAGTTTGTAGGCTGATCATGTGTTTGTATGGTTTTAGACAGTGGAGATTTGGGTGGTTTCGGCAAATGGTGCTGAGTTTCTATTGGTTTCCGGGTAATGTAGGAGGAAGAGGTAGTGCTTCACGGCCTTCCTGAATTGGAATATGTCCGGGATTGATCTGATGTTGTGAGGGAGGTTATTCCAGATCATTGGTGCATAAAGTTTGAAGGACCTGCTGGATGTTGACTTGGTGCATTGAGTTATAGATCTTGGGACTATCAAGGTGTTTTGAGCTACTGACCTTCTGTCCCTGTTGTGGGGTGTCATCTGGATTAGCTCTGTTAGTGAAGTTGACGAGAGACCTTTGGTGGCTTTGAAGGTGAGCAGCAAGGTCTTGAATGTAATTCTACCTTGAATCGGGAGCCAGTGGAGTTGTTTCATTATGGGTGTGACATGGTCTTTCCTGGATGCTCCGTGCAGTACTCTTGCTGCGGTGTTCATTGCCATTTGCAGTGGGTTTAGGGTGGTTTGGGGGAGACCTTGCAGTATTGCATTTGCATAATCGAAATGCGGGATAATTAGTGCCTGATAGATAGTCCTGAAATCATCTGGCTCCAGCAGAGATCTTAGGTATCTAAGGGATCTAATTTTATGATATACTGCCCTTACAGTGTTACTTATATGAGCCTGCATATTTAGGTTCTGGTCTAGTATGATGCCGAGGTATCTGATCGCGGATTTGGTCTGGAGGTCTGCATCCTTCACTTTTAGTACTGCCAGCGCAGTGAAGTTACGGTTCCTTGTAATGAACATCACCTCCGTCTTCTTGTGTTGAATCCGGAGGTTTTGGGATTGTAGCCAATTGGATATTTCATTTATGCAGCATGTTATTGGTGCGAGGTCTGGGTTTTCTGTTGCAAAAGGCGTGTATAATAGCACATCATCTGCGTATATCATGCAGTTAATGTTGAAAGACCGGATCAGGTTGCAGAGAGGTTGCATGTATATTGAACAGCAAGGCAGAGAGGGAGGATCCTTGTGGGACACCTTGGCTTTGGTGGAATGGTTCTGATGATGTGTCTCTGGATCGTACTTGCTGCCATCTGTCCGAGAGGTAGGACCTGCACCACTCGAGTGCCTTTACTAAATGCCTTTGAATATCATGCCCACGGTATTTTATAATCTACGGTTTTATAATCCAAGCATGTGCTTGCGCGCTCTGCCCCTGTGCATGCCTACCGGCAGAGTATGCTCATCATATCAACACGCATTATGTTTGTACCTCTCAGAATTTTATAAGAGGCCATTTACACACATATGTGCCCATATACGTATATACTGAAATGACTTTATAAAATTACCCTCAAAACGTTTTGCAATAATTGTATGAGGGGAATTTTAGAAATGGCATCCAAGTACAGTCTGGGACATGTAAGCCAGACGATCAAAATAAAATGCAGGCACGTCCAGGTGCAAACGTTATTTCACAAAGGTGGATATGTCTGATATGGATGTTTCCAGGGGCATCTACACAGACATCACTAGAATGATAGTGCAGCACCTGGATGTTTAGGAATAGCCTAATGGTTGGAGTAGTGGGTTTGGAGCAGGGAAATCCCACTGCTGCTATTGTTGAAATTGTGTTGAGTACTTGTGATGGTGGTGTGCTTTCTCCCCTATAACCCTCTGGAGGTTTTCCAGCCAAAAAGAGCACTGTTCATGCCTGGAGCCTCCACCATGCCTCTATTCAAACTTGGACGTCTACAATCCTGGCTTCTAAAATGGCTTTGGAGACATCTCTATGCCCGTTTTCAGATGTCCACAACATGAATAGGGCTTCCAAAATGGCCTTGTTCTTGTGGACCCATTCTACCTTTAACCAGAGTGTACTTCTTGTCCGCTTGCTTTGGACATGCTGACATGGAGAGTAACCCAAGAAAGAAAGCTTTCTGCTGGCAGTTTGCAGTTAACCGACTTTCTCCAGGACTCCTAGATGGAATTGGTCTGGGCTTCCCTATTTGCCACCTTTGCCTTGGAATGAAATTGGGACTGGAAATTTGAAAATCTATTTGTTCTAAAGAAAATATTTTTCTTGCCCATAAGGTAGCTATATCTTTCTGATCTTTGTAAAATTACCTAACTTACATGGAATGTCTTTTTAAGTAAGCAGAAGGAAGTGATCTCCCAAGAAGGTAAATCTTCATTCATCAGCATTTATCAAAAGCACCATACTGAGTACAGAACACGGTTTGCTCAGCAAAAATGGATACTGTTTGCAAACTAATAAATAATCAAGGCAGTTACCCCCAACAACTGTGCCAATTAGTGAATAGACTATCCCTCTTAACGTCTTCTCCTAACTGGGGCGTAATTGGCATTTGCCTGGACAAATATGCATCTTTTTTTGGTAAATAAGGTTGAGAGCATTCAGCACTGTATTGCTGCATGAGTCACTCCTGCTCTTCCAGTGGATACTAACCTCCGCCAATCATTAGTTACTCGGGGTTCTATGAATGGTACCCTAGCATCCTTCAGCTTACAAACTGCATTCAGTTTGAAAAAGCCAATTGGTTCAATGAACCCATCCACTTCTGCGGCCAACCCCTCTGCTCTCCTGCAGGAACTCTTTATCCCATTTCAAGATAACTTGAGGCAGAGTCTCCACAATTTGCTCACTATTTAAAAAGGTAGACCTGATCCCTTGATTCCTGGTAATTATAGACCAGTTTAGAACCTTTTCTTCATAGCTAAGCTTTCAGAGAAGGGTGTTTCTCAGCACCGTGTGAATTTCTGTAACACCACAAATGTGTTTCATCTCAAACAGTATGGGTTCAGAGTGGGACGTAGTAGTGAGAAAGCATGATGAATGACATTTTATACTCATCTCAATTCCCGGAAGTATGTCTTGTTAATACAATTAGACCTAAATGGGGCTTTTAATTTGGTAAATCACTTTTTTACTAGCCAGACTGAAGAAAACTGGTCTTGCTGACATGGCCTTATTTTGGGTCCAGTCTTACCTCTTTTAGGGTGCAGTTAGATGATCAGAGATCACTGGCACTTCCATTGTCCTACCCTATTTAATATTTTTTTAGTACGTCTAGCCACTCTAATTCAGAACCCAGGTAAAAGCGCTTATTTTTACATGGATGATTTTGAAATTGTTATTGCTAGTAAGCTGTGGGATTCTGCTTTTCAACTGAATATTAGTAATTCTTGTGATTATCTCCAACTGGCTATCCATACATAAGCTTAAACTGAATACATCCAAGTCTGTAGCTATGTGGCTCACAGAGACTAAATCGATTCCATTGTTTCAGCCTCACCTGAAGGGCGAATGTATACGAGTCAGAGATACTAGTTGGTCTTTAGGAGTCCTTCTGGATTGTGAACTTTCCTTTTCTTTGTATATTTCTATGACAGTTAAAAAGGCTTTCCCTTAGGAAAATTCACATATTCAGATCCTATTTAGACCTGAAAACTTTAAAAACACTCGTAAAATCGCTTGTGATAACTAGATTAGATTATTGCAACTCTCTTAGCAGGGGTTCCATGGACACATCTAAAAAAGGGTCCAAAATACCGCAGCAATGATGATATATGGTGCTAAATCCCTTGATCGTCATCATGTTACTTTATTCCTGAAAGTGCACAACAGGATTCATTTTAAAATCATCCTCCTAATCCATCATATCCTGCACTGTTTTTCCATTCCATTTGGATTCCCTTTTGATTCCGAACACCTCATTGCGTACTCTGAGGTCTCAATAGGCTAACTTACTAGTCATTGCTATCTACAGTATCCTGTGTTTTGAGTCCACTTGTAGGTCTTGTTTCATCTGTCTTGCTCCATCCCTGGATTATCAGATTATCTCTGCTCAGAAAACTCTAAGTAAAAATTGGTTCTTAAGACATGCTTCTTTGAGCAAGTGTTTTTCCATGGCTTAGCCTCAATTACAGTTACTGTTTCCCCTTTCATTTTAGAAGTCTAAGGAATTTATCCTTGTGTCCCTTCTCTCCTGCCCTGTGTCCTGTCTTATGAATTGGTTTGAAATTCAGCTGTATGTTAAGATGCTTTGTTTGTGTGTGTTTATATGCAGAGTTTATTATGATTTGTAAACCACTTTGATATATTTTGCTGCCAAAGGTGGCATATAAAATATATGGAAATTAATAAATATACTATGTAAACTGCTTTGACTAAATGATAAAGCAGTATTTAAAAAACTGTTAAATAAATAAATGTCCCTTGTAAATTTGAAATTACAGGGAAAGTGCATTATTGGGAATAAATTTACCACAGAGACTCCTAATCACACATTGTCGTCAACACCATCTCTTGCAATTACAGTGTTAGAGCAAGTTCGCTCCTTGGTTCAGGGGGGAGCATAGATCTGCTCCTATTAGAGCGAGAACTGTTTTTGGTTTATTATCTTCATACCATGTCTCCAGCTGGTCTTTATGCAGATATAGAATGGTCAACTTTTTACTGAGAGAGCTTTTTGTGTCTCATGTATGCTGCCTGATTGAATCCTGGATTTTTGGTCATAAACTAATAAGAATGTATTATGCAAATTGAGGGGCAGGACCCTTTTGAGGTTTCCTTAAATATGGAGTGTCAAGATGGTGCTTATGTTACTGACACAGAAAGTGGTATGAAATGCCTGCCCTTCTAGTAAAGCGTGTGATGACATCCTTGATGGTCTTTGGCCCCTGAAGAAAGCGGTATGCTGAAACATTGATGTCGGGATTTGGCTGAAGGACAATTGGCAACATTTATGAACTTTGGCTTCCTCCTTTTAAACAAGGAATTGTGGAAATATATACTTCAGATAAGACACACAAACAAATACAGGCAATGAGGAACCCTTGGAAGGAAAACACTTTATTGGCAGAGGTCCACCCTATACAGCTGAAAATCAAAGTACTATACACCCATGAGGGGTGCTAAACAGAATGTTGAAGCTAAAGACAGAATTAACAATGGTGTTAAAATGAGTCTTATAAAAAATATCATAAACTACATAACTCAACAGATGAAATATTGGTGGCTAGAAAGGAGGAGGGAACTAAAATGATGATTCAACAATATCTTATTGATAGCTACTGAATTCTAAAAGGCCAGTGGAGGTATCCAAAGTGGTATCAAATGTTTAGTCAAAACCCCAAGAAAATGTAAGTTCACAAAATAGATGTGTAAGTGAGGGCCGGTTAGCGATGTTTTTTCAAAATAGAATGTTAAAATAGAAATCATAACATTCTCAACATGCAACCGCTGAAGCGTAAAAGATCTTCAGAAAAATGAACAGAGCACTGCTGTATATGTTAAAAATGAACAGTGCAAACACCAATGGGTAAAAGTTAGATGCACTGCTACATCAAAGTTTAGTGAACTGAAGCATATTAGATAAGAATGACCATGACTATTATTAACAGAAACAGCAAATAAAAAACAAGTGAAACAGAGAAACATGCCGTTTAAGTATTCAATCGGCAAAATCATGAAGTAATTGAAAAGTCGGCAGAGAACTATGTCCTGTAGTAAGTGTATGGTTAGTTAGCTAAATTATGCTTTGCGGGCTTAATGTCCATGTCTTAAAATAGATGGCATCTAATCACGGTATATCTTAAAAAACAGCAAATTTATAAAATAAAATTAATACTAATAAAGTCAGTGTCATTCTTGTGCACAAAGAAAAAATGGCACCAGGTGTAGCCAACCTGTATGTTGCTTCTTTTGAAAATAAATTCTTGACAAATCATCTTTTTAAACACAACATCAAATTGGGGCAGCGCCATATTGACGATATCCTCCTTATTTGGTATTGAGATCGTGACATTTTGAACACCTCCTTATGTTGGCTAAACTCACTCTACCCACATTTACAATTTGAGGCTCATGTGGATGAGAAGGCAGGACCGTAACTAGCCCTGGGTGAGCGGTGCGGCTGCCCAGGGCACTAAGGCTTAAGAGGCGCATTTCAGCTGCCTGCTGTTGCCTGCCACTGCTATGTTTTGTATACTAAGCGAGAGGCAACAGCAGACAGCTGAAATGCGCCCCTTAAGTCTTTTCATGGCACTCTAAGCAGGTCTGGTCTCTCCCTCCTCTGATGCTACGTCAGAGCAAAGATCTGCTTAGAGTGCCGGCGACTACACATTGGGCAAGCTTCTTCTCTCCCGCCACCGTCCAGAAAGTGGCTGGATGGAGGAGTGGAGGGGGGTACACGCCCGATGTGCAAGTCGCAAAGGGTGCGATTCATGCTTGGTACGACCCTGATCTCAATTGAGTTCTGCAAGTGCCTCTCTTTCTCCTCTCGCTTTAGCTTCTCTGTATTTTTGGGCAATTTTCAGAGTTTCTTCAGTCATCCATTTTGGCCATTTTTGCTTTCTCACTTTTTGTAGAGACATCACACTTTCTTCCAACACAACATCTTAATGTCATCCCTCAACTCTACTGGAGCTCTGTTATTTGTATCTAAAGCAGCAAATCAATTTTGCAGACAGTCTTTAAATTCCAGGGGTATATTCTCAAGGTCATATTTTGCTACATTCATTAGTGGCTTGCTCTTTTTCAACTTTAGCTTGAATTTGCATACTAGTAGTTGGTGATCTATACCACAGTTGGCTCCACAATTTGTCTTTGTAGATGTTATAGAGCTTTTGCATCGTTGACTTCCACAGATGTAGTCAATTTGATTTTTGTACAATCCATTGGGTGAAGTTCATATGTACAGTCACTGCCTGTGTTGCTGGAAGAAGGTGTTTGAGATGAATAGATTGTTGGTCTTGCAGAATTCTATCAGTCTTTCTCCAACTTCATTTCTGTTGTCAAGTCCATATTTTCCAATCACTTTGACTTCTTTGTTGCTAACTTTTGAGTTCCAGTTACCCATGACTCTCAGGATATCCTGTCTGCATGTTTTGTCAATTTCAACTTGCACTTGTTCATATAATTCATCAACTTCATCCTCTTCTGCAGCTGTTGTTGGGGCATATACCTGAATTATAGTTGTGTTGCTGGACATTCCTCATAGACTAATAGAAATTAAGTGTTCACTGATTACACTGTATTTCATTACAGTTCTTGCAAGTTTCTTCTTAATTATAAATGCACCACCATTTTTTCTTTGTTTTTCATTTCTAGCATAGTAGACCCTGTGATCATCAGATGCAAAGTGACCGATGCCAGTCCATTTCAGTTTGCTGATACCCAACAGATCGAGTTGTACACATTCCATTTCAGTTTGCTGTTACCCAACGGATCGAGTTGTACACATTCCATTTCATTCTTGACCACCTCCAACTTCCCTTGGTTCATGCTTCCCAATATGTTAGACATGTTCGAAGCTTCTGACTCTCATTTCATGCACAGCTAGATCAGCGGTCAGACATCCCCAGGGCTTTGATCCAACCACATCATAAATACAGGTTTTACTCTAAAAGGTTTTCAGCTCCTCCCAGTAGCCAGTTGAGTGCCTTCTGACGTGGGGGTCTCGTCTTCCAGCGCTATAGTGCAATTTGTTTTGTTGTGACTATCCATTGGGTTTTCGTGGAAAGATATGGAAGTAGATTACCAGGCCTTTCTTCCATGTAGGTGATTTTGGTGTTGTTGCCACTGTCACGGAAATGTGATCCTCTGCCACCAACACCTTCCCATTCTGCTGCTGCCCAGATGAGTAGTTTGTTTTGGTCAGGCACCTCAGCTGAGACCTGTCCATCTTGGGAGACCCTGCCAGTAGTTAAGCTACCAAAAGCTTAGCTCTCAGCATCAATGATGCACACAAGCCCTCGCAGCACGACAAACTTCAAACCAAGTGAGGGGGATGCAAATGTCTCTAGTTGCTTAAGAATACCCCAGTCACCTATTCTTATTTTAATTTCAAAGATCTTTAACCTTGTTTTGGGGCCCATTCTTACATTCATAATTACTCAAACTTATAGTGGTCCTGACCATTATCAAATTTGTATAATATTACTGTATTATCTAGCACTGCTCCATCTTCAGGAGGGATTATGCCTTGGGGTCTCTGACTACACACAAGATAAGAACAGAATTAAAGGTCGAAGGCAGGCCTCTGGATTGTAACCTGAGTATTATTAACCTGACATGTAGCCTTATCAATGCACATTCTGTCAGAAACAAAATGCCTATCATAACAGATTACATCAGCAACAACAATCCAGACATGAGGGGCCCAATATTCAAAAGGCATGTACATAGTTTACAGCACAGTAAACCGTGTAAATGCCTTAGATGGGAATATTCAACGGCACTTACATGGTTAGTGCCATTGAATATCCCCACCTAAGTCCCATATATGCCCCGATGCTATCCGGTTAGCATTGGAGCATGTTGAGGGCATTCTGGGGCAGAGCAGGGTGGAGAATGATGCTAACAGGGCAGCAGAAATATTGAATGTTGCCCGGTTACCGATTTCTGCCTTAAAGATAGGTGAGGAAAACTCTCACCTATCTTTAAGGCACCAGAGCTAACTGGGCAGCATCCAATATCGCTGCTGCCTAATTAGCTTTGGCGGCTTCCAGCTGTGGCATTGAATATCCAGTTTAGAGGTCGGCAGGGAGGGCTATGTGCCCATCGGTGCATAGCCCTTGGAAGATCAGAATAAATGAATATTGGGCCCAATGTTCCTAACAATCTTGGCTTACAATCAAGGACACAGTCCTTATCAACCAACTGAAGCCTCAAGATTATGTTTATGTTTATGTTTATTTGAATTTGATATACCGCTCAGACCAAAAGGTATTAGAGCGGTTTACAATACTACATCATTTAAGGAAATAAGAAAAGAACGCCATTATAAGATAGGACAGAGTAGAGGACAGAAACAGTCAAACAGATAAGAGAAGGAGAAGGACACGGAACAGCAAGTTACCCTGATATATAAGCAGGACATCAATATAGACTCCAGAAACAGACGCCACGGACCAACGCCTAAGGGTCACGCCAAAGGGCCCTCTTAAGCCGTTGGGCCTGGCTGCTGATTGGTGGGCTCAGGGAGGAAGGGGGAGCTTCTGCTCTCACCCCCGTCAGAAGCACTGCTCATCGGAGGCCCCGGCAACGGCGGATCTTAAGCCGTTGGGCCTGGCTGCTGATTGGTGGGCTCGGGGAGGAAGGGGGAGCTCCTGCTCTCACCCCCGTCAGAAGCGCTGATATCTTTACCTGCCCAAGAGCTGACAGAAGAGGAGGGAGAGTTTGTATCACAGCTAAAAGAGAAATAAAATGCTCAGTAGTGACAACAGAAAACACAGATGGTATAGATATACTTGTGATAGAAAGTAGATACCTTGAGTCCGCTATTCATTTGCGAGGGCTATGTGCCTCTAAAAGACATAAAAACACAACTAAGAAAACTAGAACACAAATGGAGACAGACAAAACTACCAAACAATCAGAACAGGTTCATGGCAAGCTACGTGAATACCATGACATATCAATTAAAATAAGAAAGAGTATCACACAAAACTTATGATTTCATTAAATAAGCCTACGAACTATTTGAAATCAAATCACTAGTCAGAGCTCCCAACCTTGATGGAATGCTTGCTAACCCTAGTCCACAAGCCCTGGCCAAGTATTATATGTACAAAGTAGTCAACCACACTTCAATAGTCTCTGAGTTACTACACATCAACAACACTTCCGCTACTACATGGCGATCATTTTCACTAATTTCTTTGGATCAAATACAAAATATCATGATCAGCCTAAATACAATCACATCCCCACTTGATCCCTGCCCAGTAAGCTGGGTCAAAATAGTGTGAACTGAAAGGTCACCCATAATCCTCAGACTAATACACCTATCATTATCTCAAGGTTACATGCCCAGGGTGCTGAAAACTGCCTCTATCCAACCAATCCTAAAGAATTCTTCACGCGACAGATCCATCCTAAGTTAATATAGATCAATTTCCAGCCTACCATCCTTAGCAAAATAAAAAAAGTGGTGCAACAATAGCTCCAGGATCAAATCGATAAATATGCCCCACTGGACCCTCAAAAACATGGTTTTAGACCAGGAGACAGAGTAGAAACACTTCTCACTGCCCTCATGGATAGGTTCATAAAGGGAATTGACAAATCAAAGCTGGGTTTCATTCTAATATCCCTGGATATTGCATCTGCCTTTGATTCAATCTGTCATAACCTGCTTCTTTCTAGACTCCAAGAGATTGGAATCAAGTATATCACATTTCTCTGGTTCAAATCATACTTAACTGACCACAAACAGGTTAAAATAGGACCCAGCATATCTAAGCCATACAGCTAACAGGGAATCCCACAAGGCTCCGGTCTATCAGCCTTATTCTTCAACCTTTACATACAACCAATCTGTTACATAATCCAGATGCACAAAGCTTTTTACCACATTTATGCAGATGACATTGTTATTCCTACCACATAACACCACAAAACCAAACCACACACAAGTAGTAACCTGCTTCAATGAGGCTGCTCTGTGGTTATCTACTCACAATTTAAAAATCAACTACACTAAGGGGCATGTTTACTAAAAACCGCTAATTTGCGTGCCGCAAAATAGCGCACTAAAAGCGGTACTTAAGAGCACTTAAATGGCCCGTAAACGTGCGGGTCACCACCGCACGCGTGCGCGTCACACGAACGCGCCCCGCACAAGTACGGGCCCGCAAATGTCCGATAGAGGCGTGGAAAGGCTAACGGAGGGCGGAGGAAGGCTCCGGAGGGGCGGAGAGACGGGGCTTATGGGCAGGGAAGGGGAGGGGAGAGGCGCCCCGCACATTATCGGGGCTGAAATCGCAAGTAAAAAATAGCGCGAGTGAAACACTCGCGGTACAGGCCATGTAAAGGGAAGGGAAACCATTTTCGTCAGCAATGTACACCTAAACCGGGGAAACCGTCAAACGTGAGCAGTGTGATACATGTGCACAGCACAAAATTGCAATTACAAATATCAAATGACCACCACAGAAATAGTACAAAGAGGAGGTCAGCTGGGGAACAGTGATAGTAAAGGGCAAAACCAAAAAACACACCCAGGAAAGCACCAAACATATAAATGAATTATGGAACGGTCTACGGAGCGGAGACCTTTCCCAACACACATTTCCTTGTTACGTACGTTCCCTGTGAGTGGTGTTTATGGTTGCCCATCAATAGCAAGGTTGCCCAGTTTGTTTATATATCAACCCCCGTCTGCGGTGGTCAGTTCCGGGGCTCAGTTGCACGTTTGTCACCAGACAGGGTGAATGAGCCCACAGTAAAAATGTGCAGAGCAGGGTTTGCGACTCCATCCTGCCAGGTTAACTATCTCCAGGGACTGCACTGTCTCTGTGGACACACTGTGGTGCAGCGGACAGAGCCACTACCTCTAGGACCATAAGGCACAGGATCAAATCCCAGCTGGGGCCCATGCCAGCCCAGTTCCTATGTTTTACCCACCACTAAACAAAGATAGCACAGACACCCCTGTATTGCAGGGAACATAAGCATGGTGCAAACACCCATATTTTGCCCTACCCCGCACACACCCCATAACAATGGGCATTACCCACAGCCCAGTCCCCCACATCCAGTCCCGGAGTGCCACAATGCAATCAGGGCATATGCATTCCCTGAGAGTAGGAATGCCATCATGTTGGCGGACGAGTACAGGTGGTGGAGGGGGCAGTGGCTGCTAGCCACAGAAGACAGTGGCCTAGCCATGTGCAGGCTGGCACCGTCCACTGCAACAGACAGGCCCTGTCGGATGTACAGTCATGGACTGCCCAGGGAATCAAGCACATCTGTGGCAACACAGTGGCGCACTGCACACAGACAGTGTGTGCAAGAACAGAAGGTCACAGGTTCAAAGCCCTGCCAATCCTCTCCACATATCTTTACCCACAAGTAATCCGTGATAGTAAGGACAAAACATTATTGCTGGGGACATACGCATTGCTCATACGCCAATTTTACACCCCACTGATCACAGACACCATGATGAGGGGCATTACCTAGAGCAGAGTCTCACAAATGCAGTCCCAGAGGACCACACACCATTCAGGTTCAATGCTGCCGCCCATACAAATGCCAGTGCTGTATATCTCTGCACCACCCCCATGGCATGTAGATGTAGCTAATGCATATTCATGAGGGACAGCAGGAAAACGCGAACAGTGTGTTGCAACCCTGGGCTGGATTTTGGAACCTCAGCCGTAAAGCAGCAGCCAACAGGGGCAGACACACCCACACCCACACCCACACCCACAGGCCCCAATGGCCAATGCCCCCTCGAGAGGCAGGACATCGGGCCCTGTGTGCATCTCACAATACTAGCATGTGAATACCTTAGCAATGTCACTGTACACCTGGGTATACGGTACACAGCTTCCGAACACTTGCTCTGAGTATTGGCAGATAGATATCCCTACGTCACGCACATTCTGCTCCTTGAGCTCCATCATGACAATCTGTCTGTTGACTGCAGTGGGTGCATCAGGTCTGGTCTCTGATAGCGTTTACCACCCTGGGGAGTGACTCAAAACAGTAATGCTACCATATCCATGCCTGTACTGTGCCCAGGACTGGTGTGGTGGCTAATGCTGACAAACGCCTCTACAGTAGCACAATGCTGGCATACGTGTGGGAGTGTGTGTCTGTCTATACAGTGTGTGTTGGCTGCAAACACCTTCCACAGCCCACACTGCCAGCACTGTTGGCAGTATTGGCCTGCCAATGTGCATAATGAGCAGCAAGGTACCATGGGTATAGCTCTGACAGGGCGGGTTGGCCAGGATGCATCTGCACAGGGCAGAGGGCACTGACTGGGATAGTGTAGTGGTTGCCCACCACCTACACATACATGGTGGCCTCTGTATGTGCTGCTGGGGTTGCACTCCACCCTGACTGTGCAGTGAAGACAACATGGCTAGGCACCCCCATAGTGAATGATAGTATGTCTCCCATGTGATATATATGGGTTTTGTGTTGGGGCCCAGTCAATGACTTAACTGCTGGTGTGCACTGCCATCCCAGTTCTGGGTGCATGCATTTCCAACAGGACTAACTAGCAGACATATGTCAGCTGGTGTGTGTCCTGATGGAGTGCCGTGCAGTGGCTGATGGCTTGCTGTAGGCGAAGATCAGATAGTGGTGGGGTGCAACTTAGCATATCAAGGCCTAATGTCTGTCAGATATTGTGTTATGGATGTGTATGGAGTTGCTGTGACAGCGCTGTAGGGTGTCTCTCCCACAGCAGGACTGGGGTTGATGGTCCACCCTACTGCTACCATTGCAGGGAGGTAGCATGATGATAAGAGACCCTGCTACCCAACCTGAGGGGGAGAAATGGTGGTAAAGAGCCCACCTAGGTCTCACATAAGGGGTGCCCCTGACTCTGCCCAACAGAGATATCCAAGGTGTCTCTGCAGAAACAACCTATCTCACAGAGTAATAGTGCTGTGAAGCTCTGGCATGGCCTCATTCTGCCACGGAGGTTGTGGTGGACCTGGTCCTGGGTGCCCCCACGCACACTCAGGGTGAGCACAGTACCCGCACAATGTGACGGTGTGTAGCTACTCTGTGCCAGTACAACACCTACTCAGTACACCCTACCAGGCCGAGGTGATGTGTGGGTGCACATGGACACTCCCACCTACCAAGCTGTGGAGATGCCGGGGTGCATTCCCGATCCTGTGTCTATCTGTGGACAGTTGATTTGCATGTGCAGTGCATCATGGGTATGGGTGGACTAACCCTATCCTGGCTACCACAACAGACTGTCTGTGTGGTGACATGCAGGCTCTCTGCAGCCAGCCAGGGGCTTGCTGGCAGCTATAGAGCTGTAGGCCAATGGGTACCTCATTGCCTGTGAAGTCAGAGGTCATGGGTTCAAACCCACAGTGGTGTAATTTTGTAGGGCGCTGCACAGGTATTTAACATTTAATGTGCAGATGTTGCTGGCAGCAAATCAACCCACAGCGTACTATACCCACATGGTGCCCTTGAGTGTGGTTGATAGGGCACACAATAGGCCATCTGTTAGTTTAGGTCCATATGAGGTGCACTAGTCTCCATCCGGAGACAAAACATATATGGTGCCCTATAGGGGACATGCAAGGGTGCCTTGGCGGACAGTGCACTCTAACATGTGCCTCATGAGCTGCCTCATGTCAACATGATGTGCGAGTGCGTTTGGTAGCTGTGCTAAATAAAGGAAAACTAAAAGCCACCCTACAGCACTACTCACCAAAAACATACTGCCTCAGCCAGCCCTGTGCACTGAGCACTGTGAGGGATCGAACCCCTGATCCGTGCACCATTGGTCAGTGTACCCACCATTGTGCTGTGTCCCTGTTACTGTGCTGACACATCAGTACGCCGCCTCATGGCCATCTGCGCGCGGCCCTAAGCTGCTCACAATGAAGTTTCCCGCACACTGCCGCCCCAAAAAACAGTGCGCCGCTTCATGCCGCCAAGAATGAATAGTGCGCCGCCTGCTGCTGCTCAAAATTAACACTGCTCTGCCCTATGCCGTGCAAAAGTAAGATGCCCCCTAAAACACCTCTACCTATTAAAGGTGATGCCTCAGTCAGGCGTTTACGTTGTGCACAAAGGGGGTTTGAACACATGGCCCCTGCACCATTGGTCGGTGTCCCCACCATTGTACCACAGCTCTGTTGATATTGTGGTAGGCGACGGCCTATGATCCATGCTAATTGAACTAAGCAGACAGGCCTAAGCAGCTTGACCTGAAACTGAGGCCTGTAGTAAGGCCCAGAGGAATGAAAACCCCCCTGAATGATGACACCATAGAATTGAAACTTAACTCAGTTTAACTGAACATAGCTAAGCAGAAACGAAACTGAGAAAATATAGAAAAACAAGTTTAATTGGTACTGATAAGGTGTGCTATGCTTCTATGGAATTAATTAACTCTGCAAAAAGCAAGGTTACAGTGCCCTGCTTCCCATATGTTTTAACAAGCTAAGCGACCTTGGAGGAGAGATGTAACAAGTTACAGACACTGACCATTGTAATTGGGACTAGAAGGGGGGCAACCAGGTGCTGAGCCCAGACCAGGGTCCCGATTGGGTAGCCATATCAGTACCGGGACCAATAGATGGGTGAGAGGGGTTACTTGGACCAAGGAAAGGTATGCCTATGTCTAGAATGGAGAAGCACGCTATAAAAGTTGTTGTGTTGCTAGAAACCATTGCGCAGCCATTTTGAAATTGCTTATTGCTTGAGCCATGTGCACATTAAACTGGCTGTGATCCTTGAAACGACTCCTGGTTTTATTTATTGCATGCTTATCTGCTGCTACATTTCGTGTGTGTCCAACAGCGCGCCACGTGGCCTTCCGGGCCGCAAATGTGGACCCCGGCCATTAGCGCCTGGCGCACCAGTCAGGCCGCGTTCGACCCCATGTTTTATCTCCACGGCCTGAACCCCACACTCCGTATATGGCACAGGCACACCAACGCGGCCCCGCACAATCTCAGGGTGCACTAAACATACTCCATTGGTGCCATGTGTGACTGCTGAGATCAATGCACATACATATCTCCAACACCCTAACCCTTGGGTGTGCAAGTTGCGTGCATTTCCAATGTATAACATAACATCCACGCAGCCATGAGGAACGCAATAGCAACACAATGTCTGGAGCGCAGCCATGCGGAGTGCATGTGCGCGAGCCGCAATGCGCAAATGCGGAGGTTGCGTCGTCAGCGTCGTCACGTCCAGAAGGGCAGAAAACAAAATGGCTGCCAGAATGCGCAAACCTGCATTCAGCCACACCGAACTTTGCCACCTGGCCGCATTGGTTGGGCCAAAGATGGAGAAGCTGTTCCCAGGGGCCGCCAGGGGAAAAAACACAGAAAAGGTCCAGAGGGCCTGGGAGAGAATCAAAAGGCGTTTCAATCGTGTGGCAGACAACCAATGGGAGGTGAGTGCATTGCCACAGGTCATAATTACCATAGACACAGACAGGGTTGTTTGCATGGTAAAGTGTAGCTGGGGGACCCACATGCCAAGGTCTATATGTAATGAAAACAACTAAACCATCTAAATTGAGCTTATACTAAATAGTGAAACCACCAAACATTCAAAAGAGAGGTCTATATGTAGCACATATGAGTGTTTTGCCATCTACCCAGGTGTTTAGGGACGTAGTCACAAAGGGCATGATGCCATCCTGGAGTCCTTGCTGCTGCTGTGCTACAAAACACTGTAACACACCTAGCCCATAGAGCTGCCTGGGATGGGTCCAGAGACATCATGTGCAACTGGCCGTGTTCTGCATCCTCAGGGCTGCACACATTGGCCACCCTCAGGGGGTGTGAAACGTGCATCACATGGTCTGGCAGCCACCCTGGAGCTATGGGGTGTGTGCCAATGTTGGTCAGGGCAAAACCCCTATCACCAGGACCTTTGAGAGCCCATCAGAGTGGGCCCACCATCACCCTGGAGATATGGGGATGTCTACTAATGTTGTTTAACCCATCATCCCTATCCCCAGGGGTACAGAGAACCCTTCAAAGTACACTCCCACCCACCCTGGAGTTATGGGGATGTCCACTAATGTTGTTTAACCCATCATCCCTGTCCCCAGGAGTACAGAGAAGCCTTCAAAGTGGGCCCTCTGTCATCCTGGAGTTATGGGGATGTCTACTAATGTTGTTTAACCCATCATCCCTATCCCCAGGGGTACAGAGAACCCTTCAAAGTACACTCCCACCCACCCTGGAGTTATGGGGATGTCTACTAATGTTGTTTAACCCATCATCCCTATCCCCAGGGGTACAGAGAACCCTTCAAAGTACACTCCCACCCACCCTGGAGTTATGGGGATGTGTACTAATGTTGTTTAACCCATCATCCCTGTCCCCAGGAGTACAGAGAAGCCTTCAAAGTGGGCCCTCTGTCATCCTGGAGATATGGGGATGTCTACTAATGTTGTTTAACCCATCATCCCTATCCCCAGGGGTACAGAGAACCCTTCAAAGTACACTCCCACCCACCCTGGAGTTATGGGGATGTGTACTAATGTTGTTTAACCCATCATCCCTGTCCCCAGGAGTACAGAGAAGCCTTCAAAGTGGGCCCTCTGTCATCCTGGAGATATGGGGATGTCTACTAATGTTGTTTAACCCATCATCCCTGTCCCCAGGAGTACAGAGAAGCCTTCAAAGTGGGCCCTCTGTCATCCTGGAGTTATGGGGATGTGTACTAATGTTGTTTAACCCATCATCCCTGTCCCCAGGAGTACAGAGAAGCCTTCAAAGTGGGCCCTCTGTCATCCTGGAGATATGGGGATGTCTACTAATGTTGTTTAACCCATCATCCCTGTCCCCAGGGGTACAGAGAAACCTTCAAAGTACACTCCCACCCACCCTGGAGTTATGGGGATGTCTACTAATGTTGTTTAACCCATCATCCCTATCCCCAGGGGTACAGAGAAGCCATCAAAGTACACTCCCACCCACCCTGGAGTTATGGGGATGTCCACTAATGTTGTTTAACCCATCATCCCTGTCCCCAGGAGTACAGAGAAGCCTTCAAAGTGGGCCCTCTGTCATCCTGGAGATATGGGGATGTCTACTAATGTTGTTTAACCCATCATCCCTATCCCCAGGGGTACAGAGAACCCTTCAAAGTACACTCCCACCCACCCTGGAGTTATGGGGATGTGTACTAATGTTGTTTAACCCATCATCCCTGTCCCCAGGAGTACAGAGAAGCCTTCAAAGTGGGCCCTCTGTCATCCTGGAGATATGGGGATGTCTACTAATGTTGTTTAACCCATCATCCCTGTCCCCAGGGGTACAGAGAACCCTTCAAAGTACACTCCCACCCACCCTGGAGTTATGGGGATGTGTACTATTGTTGTTTATACCCTCTTCCGTGTCCCCAGGAGTACAGAGAAGCCTTCAAAGTGGGCCCTCTGTCATCCTGGAGTTATGGGGATGTGTACTAATGTTGTTTAACCCATCATCCCTGTCCCCAGGAGTACAGAGAAGCCTTCAAAGTGGGCCCTCTGTCATCCTGGAGATATGGGGATGTCTACTAATGTTGTTTAACCCATCATCCCTGTCCCCAGGGGTACAGAGAACCCTTCAAAGTACACTCCCACCCACCCTGGAGTTATGGGGATGTGTACTAATGTTGTTTAACCCATCATCCCTGTCCCCAGGAGTACAGAGAAGCCTTCAAAGTGGGCCCTCTGTCATCCTGGAGTTATGGGGATGTCTACTAATGTTGTTTAACCCATCACCCCTGTCCCCAGGAGTACAGAGAAGCCTTCAAAGTGGGCCCTCTGTCATCCTGGAGTTATGGGGATGTGTACTAATGTTGTTTAACCCATCATCCCTGTCCCCAGGAGTACAGAGAAGCCTTCAAAGTGGGCCCTCTGTCATCCTGGAGATATGGGGATGTCTACTAATGTTGTTTAACCCATCATCCCTGTCCCCAGGGGTACAGAGAACCCTTCAAAGTACACTCCCACCCACCCTGGAGTTATGGGATGTCTACTAATGTTGTTTAACCCATCATCCCTATCCCCAGGGGTACAGAGAAGCCATCAAAGTACACTCCCACCCACCCTGGAGTTATGGGGATGTCCACTAATGTTGTTTATCCCATCATCCCTGTCCCCAGGAGTACAGAGAAGCCTTCAAAGTGGGCCCTCTGTCATCCTGGAGATATGGGGATGTCTACTAATGTTGTTTAACCCATCATCCCTATCCCCAGGGGTACAGAGAACCCTTCAAAGTACACTCCCACCCACCCTGGAGTTATGGGGATGTGTACTAATGTTGTTTAACCCATCATCCCTGTCCCCAGGAGTACAGAGAAGCCTTCAAAGTGGGCCCTCTGTCATCCTGGAGATATGGGGATGTCTACTAATGTTGTTTAACCCATCATCCCTGTCCCCAGTGGTACAGAGAACCCTTCAAAGTACACTCCCACCCACCCTGGAGTTATGGGGATGTGTACTAATGTTGTTTAACCCATCATCCCTGTCCCCAGGAGTACAGAGAAGCATTCAAAGTGGGCCCTCTGTCATCCTGGAGTTATGGGGATGTGTACTAATGTACTTTAACCCATCATCCCTGTCCCCAGGAGTACAGAGAAGCCTTCAAAGTGGGCCCTCTGTCATCCTGGAGATATGGGGATGTCTACTAATGTTGTTTAACCCATCATCCCTGTCCCCAGGGGTACAGAGAACCCTTCAAAGTACACTCCCACCCACCCTGGAGTTATGGGGATGTGTACTAATGTTGTTTAACCCATCATCCCTGTCCCCAGGAGTACAGAGAAGCCTTCAAAGTGGGCCCTCTGTCATCCTGGAGTTATGGGGATGTCTACTAATGTTGTTTAACCCATCATCCCTGTCCCCAGGAGTACAGAGAAGCCTTCAAAGTGGGCCCTCTGTCATCCTGGAGTTATGGGGATGTGTACTAATGTTGTTTAACCCATCATCCCTGTCCCCAGGAGTACAGAGAAGCCTTCAAAGTGGGCCCTCTGTCATCCTGGAGATATGGGGATGTCTACTAATGTTGTTTAACCCATCATCCCTGTCCCCAGGGGTACAGAGAACCCTTCAAAGTACACTCCCACCCACCCTGGAGTTATGGGGATGTCTACTAATGTTGTTTAACCCATCATCCCTATCCCCAGGGGTACAGAGAAGCCATCAAAGTACACTCCCACCCACCCTGGAGTTATGGGGATGTCCACTAATGTTGTTTAACCCATCATCCCTGTCCCCAGGAGTACAGAGAAGCCTTCAAAGTGGGCCCTCTGTCATCCTGGAGATATGGGGATGTCTACTAATGTTGTTTAACCCATCATCCCTGTCCCCAGGGGTACAGAGAACCCTTCAAAGTGGTCACTCTCTCACACTGGAGTTATGGGGATGTCTACTAATGTTGTTTAACCCATCATCCCTATCCCCAGGGGTACAGAGAAGCCATCAAAGTACACTCCCACCCACCCTGGAGTTATGGGGATGTCCACTAATGTTGTTTAACCCATCATCCCTGTCCCCAGGAGTACAGAGAAGCCTTCAAAGTGGGCCCTCTGTCATCCTGGAGATATGGGGATGTCTACTAATGTTGTTTAACCCATCATCCCTATCCCCAGGGTACAGAGAACCCTTCAAAGTACACTCCCACCCACCCTGGAGTTATGGGGATGTCTACTAATGTTGTTTAACCCATCATCCCTGTCCCCAGGAGTACAGAGAAGCCTTCAAAGTGGGCCCTCTGTCATCCTGGAGATATGGGGATGTCTACTAATGTTGTTTAACCCATCATCCCTATCCCCAGGGGTACAGAGAACCCTTCAAAGTACACTCCCACCCACCCTGGAGTTATGGGGATGTGTACTAATGTTGTTTAACCCATCATCCCTGTCCCCAGGAGTACAGAGAAGCCTTCAAAGTGGGCCCTCTGTCATCCTGGAGTTATGGGGATGTCTACTAATGTTGTTTAACCCATCATCCCTGTCCCCAGGAGTACAGAGAAGCCTTCAAAGTGGGCCCTCTGTCATCCTGGAGATATGGGGATGTCTACTAATGTTGTTTAACCCATCATCCCTATCCCCAGGGGTACAGAGAACCCTTCAAAGTACACACACACACAACCTGGAGTTATGGGGATGTGTACTAATGTTGTTTAACCCATCATCCCTGTCCCCAGGAGTACAGAGAAGCCTTCAAAGTGGGCCCTCTGTCATCCTGGAGTTATGGGGATGTCTACTAATGTTGTTTAACCCATCATCCCTGTCCCCAGGAGTACAGAGAAGCCTTCAAAGTGGGCCCTCTGTCATCCTGGAGATATGGGGATGTCTACTAATGTTGTTTAACCCATCATCCCTATCCCCAGGGGTACAGAGAAGCCATCAAAGTACACTCCCACCCACCCTGGAGTTATGGGGATGTCCACTAATGTTGTTTAACCCATCATCCCTGTCCCCAGGAGTACAGAGAAGCCTTCAAAGTGGGCCCTCTATCACCCTGTGGATATGGGGCTGTTTGCCAATGTGGTTTAAACCATCCCCCCTATCACCAGGTGTACACGGAGCCCAGCTGGGTCGGCCAGCAAGCACCATGGGGATATGGTGCAGTATGCCTATGCTGTTGGAACCTGTCCCTCCATCACCAGGGGACCTGATAGCTGCCTAATTATTCCTGGCCAACACCCTGTTCTCAGTTTGTATCTTGCTGATGTGGTGCTGTAGGACACACCAGACCTAGGGGGGTGGGAAAGCAGACTGTGACGGAGGGTATGTCAGTCGGATATGTTTCTAGGCTATGGTGGGTAGGTTGCACATCTCACACAGTCCTTGGGGTGCACGACAGTCGGCCTGTGAGAACGACAGCTGACGAGCACTCACATAGTGATGATCTCACACCTCCCACAGCCATTTCAACTCATGTGGAAACACACACAGGGGTGCAATATTTGATCAGGCGCAGTCCAACAGGTATCCCATCCATACCGGACTCTGAATCGCACTGCACTGTGTTGACAAGGGAACCATGGATGGTCAAATAACACCTCCACAGGGCCCACACACAATGGGATCCTCTCCCATGCTCGCACAACTAGGGTGCCCCCACCAGTGGGGACCATGTTCCACACCTCCACGTCCAACACATTCCTACATACCTGTATCAGCTGATAACCCTGAAAATAAGGGATCTGTCAACACATACACAACATTGCCCCCAGGGGATGTGACACCCTCGCACACACTCCCTGTCCCTCTCACACTCTCCCACCCCCTATACCCCACCCCTTTGTCTCCCTCTCTCCCCCACCATTGCAAACATGACGTGCCTAGGGTGATGATATGGGGTGGGGGGTGGGGAAGCCTGTAGGTGCTGGGCAATGCTGCTGGCTGGTGTCCCATATGATGATGCCTGCAGACCCCCGACAGGCGCCGTGGGTCCCGCCCTCACACACATAGGCAGGCCTATGCACACATATCCCAGGGATCACCTGTCACAAGTGTGTAACTGTGCAGGAAATACAGAACACACAGCAGGGCACACGGAGCAGGGTGACAGTGGCCAACCATGAATATGGGTATGTTAACTATCCACCTGTGCAGAAGGGTAGGTAATGACCCCAAACAATGTTTGTTTATCAACAGGTGGAGGATCTGAGGAAGAAGGTGCGTGAACTACGGCAGTTCCATGGAGACTTCCTGGCGTGCTATAGCAGGGGGTCACAGACACCCAATGATGGTGAGACTGGACAGGCATGACTCTCAGTTTATAATGTCACATTGGCCCACCAACGTGTGTGTTTAATGCATCTGTAGATGTGTAACGTAACACTCATGTACGTTTTGATATGTCTGTTAACTTTAACAGGGGGAGAGGAAAGCAGCGGCGAGGGCCACACATCGGCCTACTCACTCCGGCGGCCCACCACCCACCGTGCAAGGGAGGTGGAGGTGGTGGTGGTGGAAAGCGAGACGGAGGTGGAAGAGGGATCCCAGATCGAGCTGGCGGAGGAGGAGACGGAGGAGGAGCAGCAGATGGGGGAGGGGGGGAGGAGGAGAGGGAGGAGGAGCAATGGACGGTGGTGGGGGGTGACGAGATGGGAGAGGAGGAGAGGCCCCCACAGGCACACCCAGAGGGTGATGCTGCTGGCAGGAGGGCGGCTGCGGGGGAGGGGGGCACTGTGCAGCCGGGGTGGGGGGGGGTGCGGTGTTGGGCAGAGAGGGTGGCTGAGTGTGGTATGGGGGGAGGACAGGGTTGGGGGGGGTGCGGGGGAACACAGCACAGCACAGGGCTACGTGGGCCCCCGTCAGACACTGCAGGTGGAAGCTGGGGATAGGCGTCGTCGCACAAACATGTCATCCACGGCCCACGGCATATTGCATGCACATGCCAGCACACAGACCACGGGCACCATTTGCCTATGTGCTGGCAGGTGCATGCATGATGTGCTGGGGGCAATTGATGATGTGCGGCGCGACGTACGCCTAGTCTTTCATGCACTGCAGTGTCTGACGGGGGCTGTCCGGCAGGTGTCCGCCGATGTTGCGCAGCTGCAATGTCGGCGGGCATCTGCCGAAGGGCGTCACAGGCACCTCTGAGAACACCTGTGATCTGCACATGTGCCCTGTGCTGTGCTGTGTTCCACGCACAAAATGGGGATGTTTGTGTGGTGGCATGTTGCCAATGTTTAAATGTTCTATAATAAACATTTGTTTTTGTTATGTGGAAACATGGTCATGTGTCTCCCTCAACCACCCACCATGGATGAATGCCTGGGATATGTCTGTGCATCTGGACAGGCTGTGGAGGCTGACATGGCTGGCAGACATGGACTGCTTACACATGCCGTCATGGGGCGTAAACGTGTGCAGTGGCTAAGGGCCAGGGAAGCCGCATGGGATGTTGAAGTGTGAGGGGGATCCCAGAAACAGCCATGCTGTTGGGTGGATTGGACTGCTAACAAATGTGTCAGCGGAGGGAGGAAGCCAACATAAGCATGCTACGCATGTCTGCCTGTGCCACATGCATACCTTGGGGGGGGGCCAGACATGTTCCCACTGTTGTCTTTGATATAGGCTATGACCACAAATATGGAACCAGGTATGCTGGCAGAGGGGGGGAGGGGGGTGATGCCGCTGACGACAGACCATGAGGTATGGGAACAGTACACCTGAGACAACATGGGTCAGTGTGTGTGAGGAGGACCCCTACAGCCAAGGGGCTGTGACTATGGACTGTGTAGGTGACACATAGCATGTCGTGCCGTCTGTTCTGCAACACCTGGTGGAGCAGCTAATGCGACAGCAAGGGTCTGCTGATCAGCGACACGACATGCATGTGGACACCACATAGGGGACCAAAGGGACACAAATTGCAATGACACGTATCATGTATGTTGTTCAAAACATTTATTTACACACCTAGGAACCACGGCGTGGCCTGCCCTTTCTGGCACGTCGCAAAACCCTACCCCCTTGTGCTGCACCCTCCCCCTCATCTTGTGCTTGTGGAGGTGGTGGCGGTGGTGGTGGCGGTGGTTGTGCATAACTCTGCAGTATGGCACGTATCCCCTCCAGGGCCACACACATTCTTTCAAGTGGCATGTCCCTGATATCCTGCCGCAAGTGGCAAATCTCCAGCGTGTTGGCATCGATAGACTGGCGCACAGCTGCCAATTCACGACAGATGCCTGTAGGGGAGAAGCAAGAGTGGTGTGTGATATACCTCTCAAGAAACACACAACAAGATGACTCATATAACACATGATTGTCATTGTGAATGTACAAACTATAGTATGCACGCGGATATGGTTATGAACACGCAATGTCAGAAAGGTGTATGTCAATGCCACACACAGCACATGGTTGATCTATGTGATGTGGGTGGCACACACAGGGATACACAGGTTGCCCACACACCCCCACGTGCTGCAGATATTGGAATAGGCCTGTGGACACATAGCACACACATGTCCATTGTGCAGTGTGGCGGAGCGTGTTCGATGGACAGCAAACACACCTGTGGATACGTCGTGATGCAGAGAGATAGAATGTGCACAGCCACCCCATGTGGGACCACATTTGGGGGGATACACACAGCATGGACAGGGTACAGGTGTAGCGCCATTGACTATGAGGGATGGGGTTGGCGCAGCAGGATCACATCCCGTACATGGGCAGGTCCACCAATGCCACATGTGTCTGATGGCAGAGGGGTCCACATACACCCAGTGGTTAAGGACCTGGGGTCAGATAACAGTGCATGTACACCTTGGTACACATGTGGAGGCTGCACAACGAGCATGGAGAGGACCAGATGGTGCAGCACAGGGTGACACAACGCAAAATGGCGACTACAGGGTCATGCTGAGCATGCAACAGCATGTGGTGAGCCCTCGGGAGGAGTGAGTCACAGAGATAGGGGGGGGGCCCTCCCTTAATGTGTTTGGCAGCAGGGGTGCCACCTGTGAGCTGTCTAGTCCATCAGGACCCAGCATGGGGCACCAAATAACCTGTGTGATCCGGGGGGTTCGTCACAAACCATGCATTGTGCACCTCAGTGTCACATATACATGAACGGGACATGTTGCGAGCCCTGTCTGTATGTCCACCAGCCTAACGTAATTGTGGACATACATGCTGCCTCCAGGGACCTGTAAGCCTCCCAAACCATGGGTACAGGATCCTAGACCGTGTCCTGTCTGTACATCGTGCTATATGTGTGTCTGATGTCATTCCAACTGAAAATGTCATGTGGTAGGAGTGGTCTACACCTGGTGATGCAGACCGTAGGGGATGGGGTCTGTGTGACGGTGCATGACATACATGTATGTTTATTTACTTTTTGTTTTTAATTATTTTAAAACGTTTATATACCGCGCTATTTGTTATCAGTGCGGTTTACATACAACAAGGGTGCACAGTCAGAAGCCTGTTCTGTGCTTACATTGTAACAGGAGTTTAAACTTGGAACATACATTGTAACAGGAGCATAAACCTGGAGCAACAGGGGAACTATAAACATATGTACAAAATATAATTAGATTTGGATTGTATATACAGGAGGTCTAAGGCGGGTTCAAGATACTTGTGACAGGGTGCGGTTTGTAGACATTGGCAGGTGGGTGAGATGAGGTGGGGTGGATGCATGAGCAAAGTGAAGTAGGAAGATGTGGTGTTTAATTGCCTTACGGAACTGCATAAGGCCTTTGATGGATCTAATTTCAGGTGGAAGTTCGTACCAACATTTTGGGGCATAGAAGGCGAATGTTCTTTTCTTGGGTCTAGGTATGTCATCTCTGATTCCCCATGGCCCATGTGACAGTTAACATGAGTAGTTACTGGGCCACGGCTGGGCTACAGTGATGAAGCTCAGTTGTGCAAGTGCTATGCTATTCGTGGGGTATTGTCACACAACATGATGCAGCTGAAACTGCATACCTAGTAGGTCTGCATCCGTAGGTGTACACTCACCCTAGGCTCAATGTTCCCTCTAATTGTCTGTAGGCTGTGTGCGCATAACATATCAGCTGTGCAGCTTTTGAAGCAAGGTTCAATTTTTGTGCGCCACATAACGACACTCGGAGTTATATACTTTAAGATTTGACTACACGTCACCGTATCTTAAAAAGGACATCGAGTTATTAGAAAAAGTACAGAGAAGAGCCACCAAATTGGTGAAGGGGATGGAAGGCTACTCCTATGAAGAGAGGCTAAAAAGGTTAGGGCTCTTTAACCTAGAAAAGAGGCGGCTGAGGGGAGATATGATAGAGGTGTATAAATTAATGAATGGAGTGGAACGGATAAACGTGGATAAATTGTTTACGCTATCAGAATATAGAAGGACTAGGGGGCATGTAATGAAGCTACAGGGTAAACTATTTAAGACAAATAGGAGAAAATATTTCTTCTCTCAACGTGTAATCAAACTCTGGAATCTGTTACCGGAGGATGTAGTAAGGGCTGTTAGTATAGCTGGGTTTAAAAAAGGTTTGGACAAGTTCCTGGAGGAAAGGTCCATAAACCACTATTAAAAAGGGACCCAGGATATCAATGCTTGGCCTAGTACAAGCACTGCAGAACCTGTGTCTTTTGGGGAAACTGCTAGGTACGTATGACCTAGATTGGCCACTGTTGGAAACAGGATACTGGGCTTGATGGACCTCGGTCTGACCCAGTATGGCATTTCTTATGTTCTTATGTTCTTATGTTCTTACAGTATGTACACCACATTGATTTTAATTAAATGAAATGAAAATGGACAATTACTAAATGAAGCGGAATATGTCTAGTAATTACAATCACAACTTTTAAATTTTAAGACGACTATGTTGTTTTCTATCAGAATCAGAACCATAATTTTTGTGCGCTCTGCTGTAAAGTATGTGCGCTCACTCGGCGAGGTGTGAGAGCGCGCACACGCGCACAGCTTAGAGGGAACAGTGCCTAGGCTGTTATGGTGTGTGTCACATTAACATCCGCTAACATACGTCGTAACATTGCTTGTTGGGCAAATGTATCCCGTCTACTGGAGACACACATGTGACAGCTTTGGACGGTATTTTGTCACATCCAGCACAGACACACCCCACACAGAGAGTAGTGGGTTGTGCGTTGTGCCTGTCACGTTCCGTTTTTACCAGTGGTCCCTCTCAGCTGTGCACATGTGTGTGCGCACACGACTTGCCAAGCAATCACACTACTGTATGACATAGCCCACGGAGAGAAGGTATGTGAGTCAGCTCAACATCAACAACTACGTGCTCAGATGTATAGATGTGTGTGTAGGTATGGTTTGCACAGGTTCTACCATAGTTTGTACTGCATGCAATGTGCTGCACATACTGCATCCGGACATGTACTCCACAGGTAGGTTGTGTACACCCCATTGCCTCTCTGTGGTGTGTAACACATTAACATTAATGCCATGGGATGCACAGCTGATATCTAATGGGCACACAGCATACAGAACATTGGGGGTGACATTGCTTCTCACCCACCTTCTGCATCCTGCCGTGAGGATGTTGCATGGGCTCTGAGCTCCCCCATGAGGTCATCCTCGACCACATCATCCTGCTGTGGTGGTAGGCCGGTACCTGTTCGACTAGACACCATTGGTGGGTAGGTGCTCATCTGTGGCTACAGGGGACTCTCCCCGGAACATGGCCGTGCCACCGACATTACAGGCTCCGCCTCCTCCTCCTCCCCCTCCAGGATGTGAGGGATGGCCACATCATCCCCCTCCTCCGCACCCTCCTCGTCCACCGCACCCTCCTCCGCATGTGTCAGCATGGTGCTGTAGTCACCTGTATTGTGGGCAAACACAGATAACACACATATGTTTACGCACTACAGCTATGTACACGTGTGTGCTGCAGACAACACATACCTGATGGTGTGGGGACCCAGCATGTGTGCTGCATACAGGGCCCCCTACACACCCCCATACCTGTCTGTAGCCAACATGTACCTGCCCCAGGGGAACAGGTGTGTGTTTTAGGTCCGCACACCTAGTTTGTTTCCCATGCCTCAGCTACAGCTATAATTGTGCAGTGATCCCCCATGCCGTCTGTCACCCCATCTGGCCAACATCTGTCCACTCACGGCTGCTCCTTTCTCACACTTCCACCTGTATTTTCTACCCCCTGTTTGATTGTGCATGCCATTGAGCAGGCCATATGTCCCTGGGACATAGTGTGAGCATACTGCTACATGTGTCTGGCAGTGACCTACTGTGCATCGAGCAGCTAATGTAAAGCATCTTGTGCCCATTGACAGGCACATGTATCAATGTGCGTATGGTATGTCACATAAACATGCACCCCTCACAGGCCAATGCTATATTACAGGGGATGAGGAGCACTGTTGGGGGGGGTAGGTAAGGGCCTGGTACACGTGGAGATGTTTGTGACAGGTCAGGGGACTGAGGGGATGAGGGACACATGTTGAATGTGTCCCTGCAGCATGGCAGGCAAACAGTGTGACGCCAGACAATACAAAGACGTGTGGAGCTCTGAGGGACAGACACATATTATCTTTAGAGACATATGTCATTGTCCCAACACAGGCCATGTTTCCGTGACTTCCACAGGGGCAGAGGGTCGACAACACATCTGCCGTTATCGCATCCGCAACCGTGTATTCCTACACCTTGCCAATGCATTGTCATATGCCGGCGACAGGGAAGGTCCCCATACAGTATGCTGTTCTTGGGGGACTGCTGTAATACCAGGCGTACATACAATGCTGTGGAGACCGCTTTTACCGTCATTCACTGTGCTATCCACATCCTTTACAACAACGTCACATATGTCCACATCTTTTCTACCTTGCTCAGATGTACGTGTGCGGTGAAGGAGGGTGATAGCACAGTTATAGATTTAACGCATTTTGTGATCTGCATTGCCTCTACGCCTGCCATATCTGCAGTCTCCAACTGCTCCATGATGTAGGTGAACCGTTCCGTTCGACCGCTGTTAAAGGTTTGTGGCCAGGGTGTAGGTGTACATGTATGAATGAGGTGGAGGAGCACTTGTCAGGGGCACGTACTGCCCCTGCGGCTGCCAGCACAACCAAGCATATGTTGGGTACGTGGCATTTGTGTTTGCCACAACTATGTATTTGTCCTACAGGTCTCCGGAGTCTTTGTATTGGCTTGATGTTACCTTTGGGGTGCGCGTGTGTGTTTGTGTTGGACAGGAGTGTGCAGGGGTACAGCACAGACCTCTGACACCAGCATGGGTACATGATGGGGCTTGGTAGAGATTTATGGGGGTGCATGTGCAAATGTCTGCCATCTACACAATGGCTATTTCACCAAGGTATGGAGAGGTGAAATATATGCGTAGCATACGTACCTGCATGCGGATCTGCTGTATCCAGGGCCACAGGAAGGCCATATGTGTATATTGGCCCAAGCCTGTCTGCAAGCTGCTGCTCTAGGGGCGTGAGCATGGATGGTAGGGGGCCCCCTCCACCTGTGCCACTGGCATGCTGTCGTTCTGCACACAGGTGCTGGCGCACCCCTCTTTTGATATCAGAATACCTCTTCTTTAGACAGTCAATGTCTCGCAGAGGGCCCCCTACCTCGGCAACTGCTCTGCGTATCTCCTCCCACACCGCATTACGGCCTGCTGTACTTGTGCGGCTGCTCTGCCTCCCAAACAGAGCCTCATAGTTCTCGAGGACCGTAGCGAGGAGGTTGTGGTTCTCAGAATCTGAGAACCGTGTGGCCCTCCTCCTCTGGGTCTCAGGTACAGGGGCCCTTTTCCTCTTCCCAGTGTGGCGGCTGGGTGCAGCCTGGCCCTGTGTTGATGGCCCTGCTTCTGGCTCAGCCGCCATAGCCCCTGCCTCCTGCGCAACTGGTTGCCGCACCTCCTGCACACCCTCACCCTCCCTTTCCCTCATCCTTTCTCTGTCACTCTCTCTATCACTCCCTCTATCCCTCTCTCTCTCCCTCTCTCTCTCCCTCTCTCCCACCCTCCCTCTATCCCTCTCAATGTCCCTCTCTCTCTCCCTCACTCTCACCCTCACCGTGCCACTTCCACTCTCCCTATGGCTCTCACTCTCCCCCTGCCGCTCCATCGCCCTCCTCTCCCCACTCCCCTGGCCACACGCAACCTCACCTCACCTCACCCCTTCTCCCTCTCCTATGCCACACACGTCACAGACAAAACAGATATGAGCACAATACTACAAACACAACACAATAAACTGAACAGTACACACCACAATACAGAGACAATTGACGACAATCCACTACACTGACACCTGCTCCAATACCTCCTGCTCTCACACTTCGCTATCCTACCTCTCACTCCTCACTCATCCCTCAACGTGCAACAGGCGCGCAGGGTGATTTATACGTTTTAGACGGTTACCTACATTGCGCATGTGCAACTGTGCGACGGCGATGCTTGTGCGCGGCGCGTATGTGACATTGCGCATGGGCGTGTGTTGGTGGATGTGTGTGTGCGCGATACGCATGTGCAGCTGTTAGCGCATGTGCGTTTGAGTGCGTGTGACGTCACGCACAGGTGACGCATACGCACAGGCGACGCATACGCCCATGTGTAACGAGTTGCACATGCGCGCCGCCCACAGACAGACGCCCATGCGTAAGGGGTTGCACATGCGCGCAACACACACACAGATGCAAATTAGGGCATTGCTGCACATGCGCGCCGCGCACGGCCATAACCGCGCATGCGCAAGGTACGTACAACATAACCTGGATAAATATGATTGCAGATTGGGTCCACATTGAGGGTTGTTTCGTAGGCGTGGTGTATGTTGGTTGTGAGTTACAGGGAGAGAAAGGCAGCTGTAGTGTATTGGATTCTGTGTGTCTGTATGGTATTGTTCTGTATTTCTCCGTTTACTGTGCTGTATTGTGTGGATCTAGTCTTGTGTGGTGTCTGCTGTAGTTGTGCTGTACGTTGCATTGTATTGTGCTGTTTTGTGTGTCTCCTTTCATGTGTGGGTTGTAAGGTGTCCAGTGTTTAGGCAGGTGTGGGTGTGTTTTTGTGTGTGTGTCTGTGTGTGTCTGTAGTTCATGGCGGCTGTTTATGTTGCTGCATGTGCCCTGAGACGTGGGCGGATGCTGCGGTTGCAGGACAGGGGAGATGGTGCCCATGGGGCTGAGGCACAGGGCATGGGTGTAGACCCGCAGCAACTCAGACCTGCAGCTGTGGGGGTGGTCCACACAGGTGCGGTGCATGGACGACGCAGACGGCGTGCTGAGGTGCAGGCTCGGCAGCCTCGCCTCTACAGGCCCAGAGCCCAGCTCCAGGGCATGCGTGAGGACCTGGTCATCTCCCTGTACCGACTGAGCACAAGGGCTATTCGGGAGCTCTATGAGGATCTGCGACCTGACCTCGAGCCCCTGACTGATCGGTCACATGCCATACCAGGTTTAGTCAAGCTCCTTGCTGCCTTACATTTCTTTGCCTCTGGCTGTTTCCAGTCATCTGTGGCTGCAGTGGGTGGCATGAGCCGCCCCACCTTCTCACGCTGTCTCCACCAAGTACTGCGTGCCATGGTCAGCCGGGTGGGGAATTACATAGCCGTTCCTCACATTGGGCAACAGTGGGGGACCCTGAACCAGGCCTTTGAGGCGTTAGCTGGGATACCACACGTGATGGGAGCTATTGATTGCACACATGTTGCCCTGGTCCCGCCTAGAGACAGGGAGGTGGTGTTCCGCAACCGCAAACACTACCATTCCCTGAATGTTCAGGTTGTATGTGATGCTAATCTGCATATTCTGAATGTGGTCCCGCGGTTTGCAGGGTCCACCCATGACTCCTATATCCTGCATCACTCAGCACTGTTCAGGCAATTTGAGGAGGGACAATATGGGGACTGTATATTGCTGGGTGAGTATTTCCATCTAACCTATTATGTGCTGCATATATGTATTGGTTTATGTAACATCTGTTATATAGGGCGCTGTTTGCCAGCTTTGCATTTGAAAACGTACCTCACGTTCAAAAGACATATGACTGTTATGTGTTTACATTGTTACAGGAGTGTATATGTGGATTAACAGGGGACCTAATTTGAATTGAGACATCAGGATTGTGATACGGTTTGATCATACCCTGCTCATGTTGTTCTGGAAACTAAGCTCAGGTGCAGATGTGTGTCCTGTTGGTGGATTGGTACTAGTGTGTGTGTGTGACATCTGCCCACATGAGGGGGGGGGGAAGGTTGCTGCCCATCACACACACCTGTGATGGCGGCTCATTTTCTGGTCCTTTTGTTATTTCATGTAACGTTTATGTTCTGGACAATCCATACACCTAACCCTTGTCATGTGTGTGTGAGGTCCACACACTCACTCAGTACTGGGTTGTCACCCGGAGGTCGCGTATATACTGGGGGGGGGGGGGCCACATATGATGGGTTTCCCTGACCTTAGCAACTGCGAGTACAGTTTTGCATATGGATGGTCATGCATTTGGCCTGTTTCACCGCAGGAGAGATACCTTTGGCTACTGCAGATGTGTGGGACATAGGCGACGTTGTATGTGCTGATCCTAATGTTGTTGAGCATTGTGGACAGGTGACAGCAGGGGCAAGGGACTACATGGGTGAATACAGAGAGGTATTGGTCGCACATACCCAGGTAGGTACTCTGCCTCTGTCCATGTGATTGGTGCAAGCTCATGTGGGCTACGGTGTGCACTTCTGTGGTCCACAGTTTAAAAAGGCTCTGAACATGATGGAGACAGTGCAGAGGGTGGCTACTGAAAGGATAGGTGATTAGCAGGAACCAGCATATGGAGTCAATATGCTCATTTTTGAGATGTGGACCTTGGAGGACAGGGGGTATAGCGGTGATATGGTTGTGACCTTGTCAGACCTCCCTGGCATACATGGTCTGGGTGCGAGGCTCCATCGGATTACATCACAGTTTTGGGTTGTGTACATTGCTGACATATACTTTGAACAGGTGATATGTGTATTGGTGGTATAGTCTAACGTTGGAGGTGGTCGAGATGAGGACAGGAACTGCAGTACAATACGCATGTGCCACACATAGAGGATTTCTATAGGTACAACTGGGACTGGTTTTTTTATGGCAGTATGTACAGGCTCCATAGGCCATGTTTACCATTTATATCAACATATGTATATGTTTCACAAATGCATAGTTGGTGTGTCATATATGTCTGTCAGGATGTGTTCTGCATTTGTTTCGCACGTCCATACCTGTGTAAATGAGAGGTAACATGCACTCATGCATTGACATGCAACATTTCTTTCTGCAGGTGATGCAGGGTATGGGTGTCGCCCCTGGCTGCTGACCCCTGTGCGTCATCCACGGACACATGCAGAGCGGAGGTACAATGAGGCCCACGCCTCCAGCCGCTCTGTCATAGAGCGCACCTTTGGCGTGTTGAAAAGTCGCTTCAGGTGTCTGGATAGGACAGGCGGGGCCTTACAATATAGACCTATGACTGTGGCAGAGATTATCATTGCCTGTTGCATCCTGCACAACATTGCTCTCAGGCACAATATTCCTGCAGAGATTAATGAGGATCTGGATGATGATCCACCATGCCCCCCTGTACGTGCCAGTGGTGACACACAAGAGGGCACAGCGGTCAGGCGGAGGTTGATTGCAGAGATCTTCTCTGGTACGTATTGCATATATTCCCACATAAATGTGCTGTTCTGTGTGTGTGATGGTCATAAAGGTTTTTGTGTCGGAACATATCACCTTCAGGTGCAACACTGCATTGTCATTCAACTTAACATCCCACGGTCACATATAGCCATGCGTGTGTGACCAACAATGTGGCCGCGGCACAACAGCAGCTGTTGGTGTATTATGTGTGTGGGTGTTGCTACACCTTTCAGATACTTTGTGGGTCACATTCCCAGTTAGTTGGTGGTGGTGATAGCAGTTGCTGTGAAAAGAAGAGTTCGTTGGTTTCATGGTCGGGATGGAGCACGGTGGCAGGCATATGTTGCGGTAGTCACAGTGGGAGGGATGACCCTGTTTGTGGACAGTTCCCCTGCGGGGTATTTGTTTATATTGTACACCTTTTGTCCACTTGTGTGGGTGTTATGCTTGTGTGAGCTGGCTATGTGTGTATGTTGGCTAGGTGTGGTGACACATGTCATACATAGCACAGAGCACATGCTTATGACTGCTTTACAATGATGTTATTAATTATGTGCGACGGTTGTTAATGCAACCCCACAGTGTGCCCTGATGTATACCTTATCACGTAGCCTTGACATGGATGTGTGGCAGGAGGGGGACCTGCGCTGTGTGCAGCCAGGAGGCCATATCATTGATAGAAGCTGTATTGTGGAGTGGCCAGTCAGTGCATTGTTGCATATGTACACACATACAGAGGTGATGGACGTCAGATCAGCAAAGGGTGGGTTACAGTAGCCAAGTGGTACGCTGCATGTGTGTGTATATTCAGTTTAGAGGTTGTCCATGAGGAACATGGCATGTGTAGCCGATGCTATCTCAACATATGCCACATTGCTGGATGTGTCATCAGACTCTGGGATTTGTATGCAGAGGATGTGGTAAGGGCTGTTATTGTAGCTGACGTTGAATGGAGGTTTGGACATGTTCCTGCAGGACAGGTTAATAGACCACTATAGAAGAAGGTACCCCGTTTAATCGGTGCTTGACACAGTACAGGTATTGTGGGACCTGTGTCTTTTGGGGATACAGCTAGGTACGTATGACCTAGATTGGCCACTGTTGGATACAGGATACTGTGATGTCTGCTGCTCGGAAAAACCCAGTATGACGTATGGCATATCTTACATGCTGTGGATGTGTGTAGGGCAGGAAAGCACAGTCCACATCAGCAAGTACCTTACGGACCTTGCAAGGGATGTTACGTCCACATACACACAGACACCTAGATGACAGTTATTTGGTTATGGTGCACATATAGGCCATCCATGGTTTGACATTCGCACTCTCACACAGTGGGATGACATGCAGCCATTATGGTCAGGTCACAGGCAGACATGGGGGTGTGGTTTTACAGACGTGGCGCTGACATTGCCATCTATTTGAGCGCATCATCAGCACACAGCTGTCAATAATATTTGGGGTGTGCGAGGTACACTGCAGGATATGTCTTTGGCCAATGGATACAGGAGGTGTTACTGCATATCTCCATGTGTTACAGCAATGTACAGTGGGGTAACATAGAACAGTGGAAGGGCAGTACACACGGAGAGGGGGTATTGGTGGCAACATGGGGGAGACAGCCTGATATTGTGACCTTGGGATGGGCCATAGACATGGGGGAGCAAACACCTATCTTGACCAGTGTGTACAACAACAGAGTGGTAAGGGAGATGACAGGGGGATTGGGGTTACCTTTATATAGCAACGGACACTTCCGTGCTGCCTCTCCCATGTCACAGTTCCGTACAGTGTGATAGTGCACAGCCAGTCCATAGGTCATGTTGTGGGGTGTGACAGCTGGGGGACAGAGAGGTGCAGTGTGTGTTTCACACCTTGGACATGAAATATGTTTGTTTCTCTTGTGTTTTCCACTGCACAGGACATACTTTGTGAGGAAGCTGTTTCTGTGGTGCAGTGCCACCTGACTGGACAGCAGCCACGATGCTGCGGTCCGGGGTAGTTGGATCTACAGCTACATTGTGCCTGCAGTCATGGGCCCAACATGTCGTATGGTATGTGTCATACTGTGCAGATGTTGTGGTGGTTTTATTTCCTTAGGCCTCCCTTACCCATATATCTTGCTGTTGTCAGACATATCCCTATGTGTTTGTGTACAGTATGTCTTCTGCAAAACTGTTTATGGCATTTGTACGACATAGCTACATGTGTATGTGTTTTCGTCTGACTTACAGGAAAATGCACTTGCTGCCTCCCCAACACTGTTATCTCAGCCATCACCGGGGTATCAGGGCAGGTCACTGCTCCTTTATGTCCACAAGTTGCCAGTTGTGCACATACATGCCATGTATCACAGCTGTCCCGCAGACCGACGCATACTGTGTGGGTGCATGTTTATGCGTTGACTGTGTGCTGATGCAGTGTCCAGTCATGGTACATTATCATGTGCTGTGAGGGGTGGGAGCACCTGGGGGGCAGTGGTGACTGTGCTACCTCTACCGTAGTGCTGTTTACATTGTCAACATTCTCAACATGTGGTGTGCGTTGTGAGCATAACTGTGTATTGTGTTCTGAGGGACCACTGTTGAGCAACCTTTTTTTATTTCAGGTATCGGCATGATGTGGACATGCATCAACAGTGACTTGACATGGTGATTCTACCTGTTTGGCTGACATTGTCTCCCTTCACTGTGACCTGATGTGGCTGTGGAGTCGCTCAAGGGATCGATGACGTACACATAATGCACACACAGGGTATGTTGGACCTTTGTTATTTGGGGGTACATGTGGCTGTACCTGTTGATGAGTTACTGTTTGTCTCATGTACATGTCATGGTGCCTGTCTATGCACACGAACAGATGCATATAGTGTGTAGCAGTGTGACATGGATATGGACATGCCCATATCCATGTGACACCCATTCTGCATTGACATTTGATGTGTCAACAATATGCATATTATTTCATGTTCATATTATGTCATGTTTGCCTTTTCATCCGTTTCATCTGTATTTTCACAGGTGCGACTCTCTGCAATTTGTGTTGTTTGTACAAGGTGTCCAACACGACCATACGTATCCTCTCCTGACACAGGACAGAAGGCATCCCGGACACATTTCCTACAGTGCATCTGGCGTCGCCATCACACACCTTTTGGGGAACAGACCACCATGGAATTGTTTCTGGGGAATGGTGCCATTGGATGTTTGACTTATGCGAGTGGAACACATGCCTGTGATGGACAGTATTGCTTTTGGACCGCTGCTTTGGCCATGACGGACCTGTACACCACACTGTTTCTGCCATTCTGGGGCTGGGGGTCCTGCGCATTGCAGGGGACACAGATGAACTTTCACGGACTGTGGCATATTGGAATGTGACACTTGGCTATGCAAGCCCAGGGTTGCATGGAGACGTTTGACCTCACCTGTTGGATTACAGATACACCTTGCTTTTTGGATGCTGGGTGTAGCAGGGACTGACATTGTCAATGTATGTTGTACATTCCTCCCCAGTTGTGTAGTTGTTGTGGGTTGGCCATGTGTGTGACATGGCACCCAGGATACGGTCATCTGTTAGTTTCAACACGAGCATACAGCCATGTTAGTGGCATGGGGGTGACGATGGAGCGGTCATATTATCTATGTCCACCTGCCCTCCACCTGAACATGATACCGTTTTTCCCACAACAACCCTTTCATGCCCAACAACATCATTGATTGATGTTTGCAATGGGCAAGGGTGTTTACATGTATGAGTGGCATCACTGTATCATGTTGGTATACGGATGGTGCTTGTGGTTCTGACTGCTTATGTTTGTGAACCACAGCATGTGGACCTATGGCTTTTGTGTAGTTCACTGTAGGATGTTTGGCCATCATGTCCATCTTAACATGCTGGTCATTGTGTTTGCTTACTGCACAGACGTGACACTCTGCATGTATGTACACACCTTACATTGCACATCTGTACGGTCCTGTTTATCCGCCGCGGTAATGACACTCTCATTGCGCCATTATATTTGGTGTGTGGCAGTGTGGGTGTCCATTGCCCTCCTTCAATTGTGCATTCCATGTACCGTGTTATATGTGTCCACACACTGTCTAACCAACAAACACTGGAAGGGGCACTCCTGCATGGTGTTATCTCTGGAGCTTTCCGCAGGTTGTTTTGTTTGTATTCGCTCTGGGTTCATGTGCCTCTGCGACCTGTTAGCATATGCTCATTGTGCTGGTGATGATTGCTGTGATCTACATTATCGCATTTCTGATTCCTAGATCAGGCATTAGGTGAGAGGTTGCACATTACGTTCAGGAGTTATTTTCACTTGACAACATATGATGTTTTCATTTGTGAGCCTCCTGTGTTGCCTGATGGCTATGTTGCGAGGGACAGGTGATGTGTTTTGGGTCCTCATCCAGCAACGCCTACGGTTTTCATGCACTCATATGTGCGTGACACATTTGAGGGATGCAGCAGCAGGTGGGGGGTGGGGACCTGATGGCCAGTGCATAGCGTGCACCTGTTGCACATTATATCTCGTGCCCTTCACTTACAGTCAATGAAGTGACCTTTCTGTGGGATGTGGGTTGGTGCCATGCTAAATGTGTTTCTGTCTCTCACCAGGGCTGCACTCACCTTGATATTATGATAACACGGTCTACAGTGTCTGTGAGGGGTGACCCAAATAAAGATATGTATTTGACACACATCTGTCTCTTTTGCTCCTTGATCATGGTGACACACATGCAATGCAATGTGTGCCTTCGAGTCGGTCCTGACCTGACTCCCTGTGACCGTGAAACTCCAGGGTGTTCTGGTCAATGTCAGTTTTCTGGTCATTCGTCCACGGTAATGGGGGGTTACGTGACATGCCCAAGGCCACAAGGAGTGCTAGTGTGAATCGGGCCCTGGTTACTTGATGTCCACAACAGGTTTATGACCAGTAGGCTACTCCTCCACTCTTTGAGCACATGTGCACTTCTATAGACTGGTTGCTGGTCATGTCCATGGCCCACCTGTGCTCACATCCTTGTAGAGTGACAGGTGTGTATATGTCACCCATTTGCAACATCAGTGGGTTTGACAGGTTCCCACATAGACCCTCCCTTTGGACTATTTGTTCTGCCTTGTGCTCAGTGTGCTGTTTGTGGTAGTGGTTAGAGGCATGTGTTTTAACACAGTAGTGTGCAGGTTTGATCCCCACATGTGGTTGTTCTGTTGTTTTTCTGTTGTGCTACCTGGACCATTTGGTACCAGCAGGTTCATCAACTCTACACACACCCTTCCCTCTCTTCACTGTACAGCAAGGTGTGCACTCTGTGCTGTTTAGCCATCAGATGTTATCAGTCACATATGTCTCTTTCTTTATGGTGTTTACATGGCAGTGCACCTGGGGGTTTGGCTGTGGTTCAGCTGGTGTGTGGTACACCTGTTTTCATGTTGTGTTCTCTCCTGTCCTGTCCCAGATTGGTACCCATCTCCAGCGAGCATCCTCTGATGCCCTCAGGATTTGGTTTCCTTCCTCTTTCGCATGCTGTATGCACTGCATAACATTTCATTGTGTGTGTGTGCATGTGTCCCTGGTCCCACATACAGACTAGGTTCTGATCTGTACTCAGATGACCTGCATGTCCATTTGGTCATGATTACTGTTGGGGGTTTGCCTGTCCTGGCAGCCAGCATGCGTCTTGTGTGATGGGCTTCAGTATTTCTGTATGCAGCCTCTGCTAATGCACTGATGTTGGTGGTGTGGCCTACCAGTTGTTGCCTTGGCATTTGTGGTGGTGGTCATAGGTTTGATTCCTCTCTGTTCTCTTTGATGTGTATGCTTGTCCTGCATAGGTGGTTTCGATTTGTATGACAGTCATATATGTGCAGATTTGTGCTGCGAGAACATTGTACCCTCATCTGAGATGGGAATCATCCTTCTGCCCATCTTATGTCTCCCAGCTTTTTGGCCATCGTATCCTGACGTGCATGCTGCTACACCACGTCCTGCACTCCTACACATTCCTGCATTTCATCTCTCCCTGGTTGCCTCTCGTGTGTGTGCTCTGCATAACACTGCTACTCCACTGTCATCCTGACATTTCATCTATCCTGCCATTTCAGCCTCCTTCGCTGCACACATCTTCCCATCCTCTGTCAAACACTGACATTATAGCATGGTACATTACCATCACTCTGTGCATAGCTACAGATGGCCCCGATCACATAACCAAACAGTCACAGCACATATTTAACCACAGCTGTCTCCTTCTTACTAGCATCCTTGCTAATTTGTGTAAATAGTTTGGGTATGTTATCTTGTTCACCAATCATATATTCCATGTACATAGTTTTCCCATGTTATTCCAGGTATATGTTCCTGTTATATGTAACAACAACCAGCCTGTTGTTCAGGTCTTTCTTTTGTTCTCTGTAAACCACACTCCTACCACATAGTGACATGGACATAAATAAACATAACTAAATAACTGGATATATATGTGTGTCCATTTCTCTAGCAGCCACATGGCCTGGGGCTGAGTTGTGTAGTACAGCAGTTTTGATCTACATCCTTCTATTACCTCTGCATTGTCTTTCCTTTCAGCTCTGTGCAGTGTTTGGGTTACATGTGCGTTTGGCACATACCTCTGTTGCCCCTCACATTGTGGGATGTTACTGCTCCTAGCAAATGTTTTTGGGTTCACCTATACATCCTTGGGGCATCTTATGTCACACCTTCGTTTCAGGCAGCTTATGAGATACCAACTATGGTGCCCTGGGAGTTGCCACCCTTTCCACATGGCCGCTGGGTAACATTATAACTCGCCTTTGCTGACATGGTTGTTTCTGATGTTCGTTCTGTTGCACCGTGGAGGGTGCATTAATGTATGGCACTAGGATGGCCTTCTTTTTAGATGGCGACACAGATTGCTGTTCAGTTGCATGCAGGGAACATACGTACCTCAGCCAACCTTATTCACTGCTGATGTTAACCCATGACCCCTGCACCATCAGTCAATCTCCTGACCATTGTGCTGCACTGCTGTTCCTTCTTGCATGTGTGCACACCTACGTAGGATTTCCATGCGTTACAATGCACAGTGCTGCCAGCACAAACAGTGCTCGTACCTTGCCCTGCCTCATACGGCACCCTATAAAGCGGCCTATAGGCAACATTGTAGGGTGCCTTGGTGGACAGTGCACTTTATAATGTACCCTCTAGGGTACCTTGTAGGGCACCTTATGCAGCACCTTATATTACAGTGCTTTGAGAGTGCATTTGCTAACAGTAGTCACTACAATAAAAGCTTAACATGCCTCCTTCAGCTATATTCATCATGACAGATAATGGCTCAGCAAGCCTTACTCATTGGACACTGTGGGGGATCGAACCCCTGATGCATGCATCATTGGTGAGTGTCTTCCCCATTGTGCTGTGGCTCTGTTCACATGCTTCCACATCAGCGCGCCGCCTTAGCCTCACACTATTCAAGTGCCTCGTAAGACATTAGCGCGCCGCCTATTGCTGCCCATTATTTCTATGCCTCCTAAAATTATGCCTCAGTGAGGCTGGTTAACTGGGCACTGTGGGGGATCGAACCTCTGATGCATGCATCATTGGTGAGTGTCTTCCCCATTGGGCTGTGGCTCTGTTCCTATGCTTCCACATCAGCGCGCCACCTTAGCCTCACACTATTCAAGTGCCTCGTAAGACATTAGCGCGCCGCCTATTGCTGCCCATTATTTCTATGCCTCCTAAAATTATGCCTCAGTGAGGCTAACTGGGCACTGTGGGGGATCGAACCCCTGATGCATGCATCATTGGTGAGTGTCTTCACCATTCTGCTGTGGCTCTCTTCCTGTGTTTGTCCATTGGCGCACTGCCTTCGGCCTTCCAAATTTGCAGCGCACCGCCTTCTGCCGCTCAAACCACAAGGACTTAACAGCACATCGCCTAATGCACACAATTTGCAGCGCAAAGCATTCTGAGCCCAATATTAACAGTGCGGCGCACTCTGCCGCCCAGATATGAACAGTGTGCCGCCTGTTGCTGCAAAAGGTTAGCAGGGTTCCCCTTTCTGCCGTACAGGATTCATGTGCCTTCTAGTGCACCTTTAACCATTAATGTTATTGCCTTAAGCTGGTGTTTTTTGTGGTGCATAATGGGGAATTGAACCCATGGCCCCTGCACCATTGGTTAGTATCTTCACCGTTGTGCTACGGCACTGTTCCTATATGTGCCCAGCAGCGCCCCACTTAGCCTTCCCACGCGCTAATGTGGACCTGCAAATGTGTGCGCCGCGCACAGGTACGGTCGTTTTTATTCCTTTTTTCTGCCTGACCCGCCCACTCCTTATATGGCACAGGCACACTAACGGGGCCCCGCACAATTTCGGTGTTTCATAAACATGCCCCTTAGTGATGGGATATCTCTTTGATGGTCAATACATGCTGATCTGTTAGGGGGACAAGTTGATATGGCCTGCAGTGATGCTTTGCATCCTTCCAAATGGTATTAAAAGTGTGCATTCATGAACACTTATTTGGTTGATTCGAGTGCTGAAAAATTTTAAGTGTGTACAAATCACTTGTAGGAGTATGTATTGATGCACATACAATCAATTTGCATGCTTAAAACAGTTTGATGTTAAGTCAGAGTATAGTTTAATTAATTTTCAGTTAAATTACAGGCAGTTAGAATGTAACAGACAAACTATCAGTGTTTATTTTCCCCCATCCCAGCTCCTACTCATCCTAGGCAAAATCTTTAATATACAAGCTCTTAAGCCAGTTAAGAGGAAAGGAGGGGAATTTTTGTACTTTCAGGTTTAACTGATTATCTTCATCAGCAAGTTTTTAGGACTTAGGACTAGATTAACTCTTGGTCCTTGCAGTTCATCTTGAGGTGAACATTAAAATGTCCCTCAAACTTATATTGTATTGATTCAAATATCCCTATTCCCTTAGTAACTTTAAGCAACTGAACAACTTTAAATAGCTAAACAAATGATTATAACTAAGATGCAGACAACAGTTCAGCAGCGAGATGGGGGCTATCCAGTGTTTTGCACTGAGTATCACATGTATGGTTGTCTTCCAGCTGGTGAGAGATCTGAAGTGTGCACTAGTTGCAAAGAGCTTCTTGCAGTCAGGAAACTACTATTGCTACTTATTTGTATAGTGCCACAAGGAATATGCAACGCTGTACAACAAGTCCAGTCTCTGGATGCTAGAGTGACAGACTTGAAGGAGTTGAGACAGACAGAAGTATAAAAAGACGACCTTCAGGGACATAGAAGAGAAGTCCCACTCCAGTCTGACAGCCTCGCTGCTGCTATAAAGGAGAGAGGTCACCTGAAAGGACAGCATCAGCTTTGTGTGGCAGGAAGTGATCCTGTAACTAGGGGGTATGTTTACTAAACCGCGCACACTTGCGCGGCGCACAGTAGCGTACGGTAATGATGCACTTAAGTGCTCTTAAGTGCCCTGCACACGTGTGCGTCACACTAACGGGCCCCCGCACACGTGCCCCTCACATTGATGGGGCCGCGCAAGAGAGTGGCGCGCTGATGTGCGATAGAGGCGTGGAAAGGCATTTCGAGGGTGGAGGAAGGCTCCCGAGGGGCGGGGGGACGGGGTTAATGGGTGGAGAGTGGGAGGGGAGAGGCTCCATGCACAGGAGCGGGGCTGAATTTCGGTCCAAAAACTACCGCGAGTGAAACCCTCGCGTTAGAGCCGATTTAAAGGGATGAGAAACCATTTCCGTCAGCAATGTACAGCAAAACCGGGGAAAACTGTAAAACGTGAGAAGTGTGATACATTGCACAGAACAAAATAGCAAATATAAATTGAAAATGACCACAACAAATTCCAGAAAAATTATAATGCAGCTGGCCAATAGTGATATCAATGGGCAACATTAAAAAACACTCCCAGGAAAGCTCCAAAAAAAAGAAATGATTTTTGGAAGGGTCTACGCTCCCGTAGACTCTTTCAAAAATCACTGCATTTTATTGGAGCTTTCCTGGGAGTGTTTTTTATGTTGCCCATTGATATCGCTGTTGCCCAGCTTGGTTTTGGTTTTTTTCCCCTTTTTTGGAGGTCATTTTTGAGGTTTATTTGCACCTTTGTCCCCATACAAGGTAAACGAGCCCACAGTAAATCTGTGCAGAGCAGGGTGTCTGACTCGTGCGGCCAGGTTTCCTATCTCCAGAGACTGCACTGTCCCTGTGGCCACAGTGTGGTGCAGCAGACCCAGCCAGTGCCTGTAGGACCAGAGAGTCACAGGTTCAAATCCCAGCTGGGGCTCCTGCCAACCCAGTCCCCTTAGTTTTACCCACCACTAAACAGTGATAGTACAGACACTCCTTTATTGCAGAGAACATAAGCAGGGTTCCAACACCTATATTTTACCCTACACCGCACACAAACCATAACAATGGGTATTACCTACAGCTGAGTCCCCCAAGTTCAGTCCTGGAGTGCCACAACTCAATCAGGTCAAATGCTTTTTCCCAGATAGGGACATGGCTGCATGTTGGCGGAAGGGTACAGGTGGTGGAGGGGGCAGTGGCTGCAAACCACAGCAGACAGTGGCCTAGGCCTGTGCAGGCTGGCACCGTCCACCACAACAGACAGGCTCTGTCAGATGTACAGTCATGGACTCCCCAGGGAACACAGCATATCTGTGGCAACACAGTGGTGCAGTGCACACAGACAGTGTGTGCAGGAACAGAAGGTCACAAGTTCAAAACCCAGCTGGGACTACTAGCAATCCAGTCCACATATTTTTCCTACAACTAAACCGTGATAGTAAGGACAAACCTTTATTGCTGAGAACATACGCATGGTTCATACGCCTATATTTTACCACACCAGACACAGACACCATAAACAGCCGCATTACCTAGAGCAGAGTCTCCCAAATGCAGTCCTGGAGGGCCCCACACCATTCAGGATCCATGCTGCCTCTAATAAAGATGTCTGTGCTGCATATCTATGCACCACCCCCATGGTATGCTGATGTAGCTCATGCATATTTATGAGGGACAGCATGAAAACCCGAACACTGTTTGGAACACCAGGACTGGAGTTGGGACACTCTGCCGTAAAGCAGCAGCCAACAGGGCCAGACACCCCCACACACACCCCCACAGGCCCCATTGGCCAATGCCTCATGGAGAGGCAGGACATTGGGCCCTGCCTGTATCCTCCAATACTAGCAGTTGCATACCTTAGCACTGCCACCCTACACTTGGGTATATGGTACACAGCTATCAAACATTGCCCATGATAACTGGCAGATATCAATTCCTACGTTAAGCACATATTGCTCATTGATCTCCACCATAACAATCATTGTGATGTCTGCGGTGTGCGCTGCAGGTCTGGTCTCTGACAGTGTTTACCACCCTGGGGAGTGACCCCCAACAGTAGTGCGTACCATATCCATGCCTGTACTGTGTCCAGGACTGGTGTGGTGGGTATGGCTGCTGGACCCCTCTATAGTAGCACAATGCTGGCATAGGTGTGGGGGTGGCTGTCTGCCTATCCAGTGTGTGGTGGCTGCAAACACCTTCCACAGCCCACACCGCCAGCAATGTTGCCAGTATTGGGCTGCCAATGTGCATAATGAGGAGCAAGGTACCATGGGTATAGGCCGGACAGGGTGGCCTGGCCAGGGTGCATCTGCACAGGGCATAGAGCACTGACTGGGACATTTTAGTGCCCGGCCACCACCTACACAGACAGGGTGACCTCAGTATGTCCTGCTGAGAGATCACTCTCACCCTGACTGTGCAGTGACCACAGCATGGCTAGGCACCCCCATAGTACTATATAGTATTTCTCTCATGTGATAGATATGGGTTTTCTTTTGGGACCCAGTCACTGATGTATCTGTTTGCTGTGTATGCTGACATCCCAGTTCTGGGTGCATGCATCTCCACTGGGAACATGTACTGTGGACTAACTAGCACACTGTTTGCAGCTGGTATGTGTTGTGACAGAGCAGCTTGCAGGGTGCAGTGGCTGATGATTTGCTGCAGGAGAATATCAGATAGTGGTGGGGTGCAGCTCACCATATCCAGGCCTAATATCTGTCTGCTATTGTGGTATGGATGTGTATAGAGCTGCATTGACTGCCCTGTGGGGTGTCTGCTCCTCAGCAGGACTGGGGTTGATGGACCCCTCTACTGCCACCTTTGCAGGGCAGTAGAATGTGGATCTATTGATAGGAGACCCTGTTTGCCACCCTCGGCCCTGGGGGAGGGGGTGGTGGTGGTGGTGCATGGCCCACCTAGGGGCTACACCTGACTGAGTCTGACAGAGATATCCAAGGTGTTTGTGCAGGAACTACCTATCTCACACATTAATACTGCTTATGGCCTCTTTCAGCAATGGAAGGTGTTGTGGACCTGGTCCTGGGCGCCTCATTGCACCCTCAGGGTGAGCACAGTACCCGCACAATGTGATGTTGTGTAGCTACTCTGTGCCAGTAAAACCCACGGTCAGTACCCCCTACCAGGCCGAGGTGGTGTGTGGGTGCACATGGTCACCTCCCTCTACCGGGCCGAGGTGCTGTGGGGGTGCATTGCCCATCTTGTGTTAATCTGTGGACAGCTGATTTGCATGTGCAGTGCATCATGGGTATGGGTGGGCTAACCCTATCCTGGTGACCACAGCAGACTGTCTGTGTGGTGACGTGCATGCTCTCTGCAGCCAGCCAGGGGCTTGCTAGCAGCTATAGAGCTGTAGCCCAATGGTTACTTCACCACCTCTGAAGCCAGAGGTCATGGGTTCAAACCCACAGTGGGGTTATTTGATAGTGTTGTCCAATGCATTTTCTTTAATGTACATATTTTGATGCCAGCAAAAACACCCTCAGCGTGCCTCTGAGGGTGCTTTATAGGGCGCCCTATAGGGCACCTTATGGTTCCCGTCCATATAAGGTGCACTATACAATATCCTGTGATGCAACCTATAGGGTGCCCTATAGGGGACATTTTAGGGTGCTGTGGCGGACAGTGCAATTTCTAATGTGCCCTATGGAGTGCCTTATAGGGTGCCTTATACAGCACCTTCAATTACGGCACGTGAGGGCGTGTTTGCTGGCAGCAATTAATAACATAAAATTAAAGTGCTGCAGGACAAAATATGTACAATGCAAAGCTGATACCACAGCCAGCCTTACGTTTTAGGCACATTGGGGAGCAAACTCATGACCCCTGTATCAACAGTTAGTGCCTTAACCATTGTGCTCCACTGCTGCTCCTCCTTGCCTGTCAGCGCACCTACTTATGCTTTTCATTCCTTAAACTGCACAGTGCTGCCATAAAAAACAGTACTCTGACCTTGCGGTACCTCATACGGCACCCTCTAAAGCGCCCTATAAGCAACATTCTAGGGTGCCTTGGCTGACAGTGCACTTTAAAATGTGCCTTATAGGGCACCTTATGTTAACACGCTTTGGGAGTGCGTTTGCTAGTAGTGATAATTAAAATATGAATAAAATGCCTCCTAAAGCAATCTTCCCCTTAATATGTTATGCCTCAGCCAGCCTTGTTCATTGGGCACTTTGGGGGATTGAACCCCTGATCCCTGCACCATTGGTCAGTGTCTTAACCATTGTGCTGTGGTTTTGTTCCTGTGATTGCACATCAGCGCCCCGCCTTATGCCGCCCAGTATTAAAAAGCCTCCTAAAACATCAGCGCATTGCCTTATACCGCCCATCATTTAAATGCCTCAGCCAGCTGTCTCCATTGGATACTGTGGGGGATTGAACCCCTGATCTCTGCACCATTGGTCAGTGCCTTAACCATTGCGCTGTGGCTCTGCTCTTTTTCCTGCATATCAGCGTGCCACTTATACCGCCCAGTATTATAATGCCTCAAACATCAGCACGCCGCCTTATGCCACCCAGTATTAATATGCCGCCAAAAGCATTAGCACGCTGCCTTATGCTGCCCAGTATTTCTGTGCCTCATAAATTAATGTCTCAGCCAGCTGTCTTCATTGGGCACTGTGGGGATTGAATCTCTGATCCCTGCACCTTTGGTAAGTGTCTTAACCATTGTGCTGTGGCTCTGCTCTTTTTTTTGCACTTCAGCGCGCAGCTTATGCCTCCCACGCAGCTATCTCATGCGCTAAGGTGCGGGGCGCACATGGGCGCCGCACACCTTAGCGCATATGTAAATTCCGGCTTTTCTTTTTCAGGACCGAACGCCCACTCCTTATATGGCACCCGCACACTACCAGGGCCCGCACTCTACCGGGGTTTTAGTAAACATACCCCCTAGTATCTGTTTGGCTTTATAATCGAAATGCAAAGAAAGAAGGGGAAATGTTGTTGAGCAGCTTGAAAGTGATTACTATTGTTTTGTATTGTATCCTACTTGCTATGGGGAGCCAATGGAGAGTGTATAGTATGGGGGGTGATTTGATCTGTTAAGCGTGCTTTGGATATGATTCTAGCCATGACATTTGTGCTATTTGAAGAGTGTGGAGGTTCTTCTTTGGTATCCCCTGTAATAGGCTGTTACAGTAGGCATGATTAATGCTCAAACTACTGTTCTGAAGTCGTGAGTGTCAAGGAGGGGTCTAAAGTGTTGAATTGTTCTTAATTTGAAGAATATGTTTCTGGCTGTCTGTTTGATTTGGGATGTCATACTGAGGGAAATGTCCAGGATGATACCCAGATATTTCACTTATTTTTTTTTTACCGGGAGGTCATTGTTGTATATATGGATTGTTTGGGGGGTGGGGGGGGGGGGTGGGGAGTAAAGTTTTGGTTTCTCATTGTGAGAAGTATTTCAAATTTTTTTGAAGTTGATGTACAGGTTATTTTCATTTAGCCAGGATTCTGATTCACTGATGCATTCAGAGAGGTTGTGATATGAAAGGATTTTTATGTCCTCTGGGGTATATACCATAATGTTGTCTGCATAGATGTGATATTTTATTTTGTATTTTTTGAAGCCTCGGGGGACTCCAAAGCCCCCCCTACAAACACTGAAACTACCAAACTTTCCCACATATGCTGTCCTGAGCTTGGAAAAAAAGAGACTAGCCACGATAAACTCCAATGGAAGGAAAGCATTACCGCATCAAAAACCTCTAAAAGGGCATAAAGGAACCTGCTGGAACTCTCTGGCCTCAGCCAGGAAGAAAAAAAGAAACTAAACTGGTTGCTTACCTTCTCCTTCAAAGAAGGACAAGACCAGCTCTCCAAATAAGCCCTCTGAGCAATGAAAAGAGTAATAAACCAATGTGAAACGACACAGGATGGCCGCTCTTTTCACAAAAAATGCCTGCTGAAAACAAAGATAGCTTGAAACCCTCAGAGAACCCTGTGTCACGGGATAGCCACCGTAGTTTCACATAGCAGTTTAAAACAAATTAGACTTCCAAAGGAACAAAATTCTGGCAAATGGGAACTGCTGAAAACAAAGCTCCCTCTGCTGCTGGGGCCCAACGAAGCTGCTGGCGCAGGACAACCCGGTTTGTGAAGAGACTCTACGCCCGAGCAAGAAAAAAAGAAAACTGCCCCCAAAAAGTAAAACCACACACAAAGAAACCCTCTGGGACGGCAACAAAAGAAACTCCCTGGCCTTACCCTGAAACTTTCCGGCAGCGCAGGAGCCCAAAATCTCTCACAAGAAGCTTGAAGGGAACTACAGGAACATGACTGCCCCCCACACTGAAAGGAGTGGCAGCCCTTGATATTCTATATTTCATCAGCCCATACTCCTCGCAGGAGCCAGCGGCCGACAGGCCCACTAATACCAGCTTCCTCTCCACTTAAGGAGACGTCAGCCAGAGGAAGCAGAGGTAGCTGAGCAGTTTTAGCCATTTTCTCTTTTTTTGTTTTTTTTGCATACCTCATAGCAGTGCCTCCACCTGAAAGAGCCCAGTAAAGGGTGAATAGATGGGGAGGGGGAGGGGGTGTAATACCTGGGGCTTGTTGCAGGTCACAACAGACCAGACCCCTCAAATCTGTATCATACTTTCATTCCAGTCCAGGCTGCACAGATTGGACAACCTTCATCTGCTGGAGACAAAAATACTGGCAAGATCAAGGCTGCACAGACCCCCCTTGTACTATTATGTCAAAATCAAGCCAGTGCTTCTCAGTCTCCATCTGTTGGTAGGCGTGTATAACCCACTCGTCTGGACTGGACTAGACTGGAGGAACGAAAGGAATGTCCAATTTTCTCAATGGAGAAAGGTGAATAGTGGAGTAACCCAGGAATCTGTGCTGGACTAGTTGCTTTTTTAAGATATTCATAAATGACCTGAATATGGGAACAACGAATGAAGTGATCAAATATGCAGATGACACAAAATTATTCAAAGCTGTTAAATCACAAGAGCATTGTGAAAAATTGCAAGAGGACTTTGAGAAATTGGGAGACTGGGCATGCAAATGACAGATGAAATTTAATGTGGACAAGTGCAAAGAACCATCTAAATTACTATATGATGCAACATTCTATATTAGGAACTATCACCCAGGAAAAGAATTAGGCGTCATCATGTATAGTATGTTGAAACTCTGCTCAGAGTGCAATAGCGGTCAAGAACGCAAATAGAATGCTAGAAATAATAAAGAAGGGAATGGCAATTAAAATGAAGGATATTATAATGATTCTGATTCACTCCATGGTGCGACCACACCTGGAATATTGTGTGCAGTTCTGGTTCATGTTCTAAAAACGTATATAGCAGAATTAGAAAAGGTGCAGTGAAGAGCCATCAAAATGCTAAAGGCATGGAAGGACACACCTATGAGGAAAGGCTTAAAAGGTTAGGACTCTTCAGCCTGGAAAAGAGACAGCCATGGGGCGATATAATAGAGATCTATAAAATAATAAATGGAGTAGATCATCTTAAAAGGGGTTTTGTATATTTTTAAAGCAAGGTTACTTTCTTTTTGGTGCTTTAGTGGAAATTTCCTTGAGTAGAGTAGGTTGTTGAACTCTAGTAACCTCCTCAGCTTTGGGAACTGCTAACACCTATTCAGGAGTTAGTGGGCCTGATTACCTGAGAACAGCTGAGGCCTGCATAAAAGACTCCAGTGCCCTGCCCTGTTGAGGCTTTCCTAACAGGGGCTCTACAGATCAACCAACAGTAAGGATTTGAGGGTTTATTTTATTAAATTGCTAGCTCTCCGACTGGGAGCTCTTAAAAGGGGTTTTGTATATTTTTAAAGCAAGGTTACTTTCTTTTTGGTGCTTTAGTGGAAATTTCCTTGAGCAGGGTAGGTTGTTGAACTCTAGTAACCTCCTCAGCTTTGGGAACTGCTAACACCTAATCAGGAGTTAGTGGGCCTGATTACCTGAGAGCAGCTGAGGCCTGCATAAAAGGCTCCAATGCCCTGCAATGTTGAGGCTTTCCTAACAGGGGCTCTACAGATCAACCAACAGTAAGGATTTGAGTGTTTATTTTATTAAATTGCTAGCTCTCTGACTGGGAGCTCTTAAAAGGGTTTTTGTATATTTTTAAAGCAAGGTTACTTTCTTTTTGGTGCTTTAGTGGAAATTTCCTTGAGCAGGGTAGTTTGTTGAACTGTAATAACCTCCTCAGCTTTGGGAACTGCTAACACCTAATCAGGAGTTAGTGGGCCTGATTACCTGAGAGCAGCTGAGGCCTGCATAAAAGGCTCCAATGCCCTGCCCTGTTGAGGCTTTCCTAACAGGGGCTCTACAGATCAACCAACAGTAAGGATTTGAGGGTTTATTTTATTAAATTGCTAGCTCTCTGACTGGGAGCTCTTAAAAGGGGTTGTGTATATTTTTAAAGCAAGGTTACTTTCTTTTTGGTGCTTTAGTGGAAATTTCCTTGAACAGGGTAGGTTGTTGAACTCTAGTAACCTCCTCAGCTTTGGTAACTGCTAACACCTAATCACGTGAACAGGATGGAGTCGGTGCAGAGGGTGGCTACTAAAATGATTAGTGGTCTTCATTATAAAGCATATGAGGACAGACTGAAGGATATTAATATGTACACCTTAGAGGAAAGGCGGGATAGAGGTGATATGATTGTGATGTTTAAATACCTCCGTGGCATAAATGTTCAGGGAGAGAGCCTCTTTCAATTGAAAGCAAGTTCTGCTACGAGGGGACATGGGATGAGGTGAAGGGAGATAGATTCAGGAGTGATATGCGGAAATATTTCTTTACGGAAAGAGTAGTGGATCCAGGAGGTGGTAGAGATGAGGACAGTAACTGAATTCAAAAAAGCATAGGACAAACACAGAGGATCTCTAAAGGAAAAAAGAGGACTGTTGTAGTTGTTGATATGGAAGGGCATACTAGATAGGCCATGTGGTCTTTTTCTGTCATCATATTTCTATGTTTCTATGTTTCTATTTGTTAGGAGGAAAAGCCCATAAACCTTTATTAAAATGGACTGTGGAAATCCACAGCTTACCACTGGGATAAACAGCATGGAATCTGTATACGTTTTTGGAACCTGACAGGTACTTGTGACCTGGATTGGCCACAGTTGGAAACAGGATACTAGACTTGATAGAACTTTGGCCTGACCCAGTATGGCATATCTTATATTCTAATTGGTATGCCTTAGATGCTGAAATTTTGGTGGTAAGAAGAACTGGAGGGAAAACAAATGGTAATGTTTATCCTTCACTGGTACCATGGAGAGTTTGGCATGCTAGCAGCTATCATGTGCTTTCTTATCTTGATATCTATTGTACCAGTGACAACTTTAAAGTAAAGTTTACAAAATGTTTTACCTTTACTGGTATAGAATGCTATTCTTCTCCATGGCTATCACTTCACTAACAGACACTATTACAGAAGACAAGGTATTCATTGCCCAATGTGCTATTGCCCTACATCAATGAGTGATTTAGGCATGTCACCTCAATGGGAGCTCCAGCACTGTCCCTGCCCTAATAACATTGCCATTAGACAGGCTGAGATGACAGACTATATGGATCTAAGCGAGGCTTAAGCACCTGGTGTTGGTCTCCTACTTATCTATCACTTAGGGGTATGTTTACTAAATGTTGATAACGTAGCAGCAGCTACATTATCATACGTTAAGTGACGTTAACGTCACCCAATGCAACGTTAGTGCGCGTTAACGTCGCCAGTGGCAGTAAGTCCCGCAGAGAGTGGAGAGAGGGCGGAGAGAAGGGGTCAATGGGCATCATCATGGCTGTTTGGCATAAAAAAAAGAACAAAAAAACAAGAACAAAAGAGAATCAAACCCATGACCCGGGAGGTATCACTACTAACCAGTAGGCTAAACCTCCACAGCTCTCTGACCTGCAATGACTGGATACAGAAGGATGATGTGTTGGGACAGCAGCTTAGAGGGGCTTTCCCATGGCTGATGTGCAGTCCTATATTAATCTGAGACCTATTCTTCCTCTCAGATTCTGTTTCTGTTTTGTGCTCCAGTATTTTCTACAATATGCATGTTGATGTTAGGATGGAGTGATCGTTTCTTATCTCCGGATATAGAAAGACTGCAGGTCACCGTAGGGCATGTCTGCTGTGGTTACCAGGATAGGGTTAACCCACCAGTACCCATGATGCAATGCACATGCAGATTAGCAGTCTACAGCAGGTCACCAGATGGGGTATGCACCTCTACAGCACCGCACCGTGGTAGGGGGTACTGACCGTGTGTGTTACTGGCACGGAGTAGTGTGTGTTACTGGCACAGAGTAGCTACAGAACATGCCATTGTGTGGGTTCTGCACTCACCCAGCACCAGGTCTGCAGTACCAGGTTAAATGAGATAGGTATTACTGTGTGTTGGGTATTTCTTGCAGACATACCTAGGATGTTCTTGGGTCCATCTACATTCACCAGTCATATCTGGCCCTTGTAGACCATAATGCACACAGACTGGTGCTTATCCATTGTGGTTACCATAGTTGCTTGGGGCAGGGGTGAGCCTGGATCCACATGCAGATATGTAGCACTACCTACCAGACCACCCTTACTTGGCTGGGGTGGTGGACAGGATCTGGTCTCCAACAAACTCTCACTCCACATCTTTGCAAAGGAGGCACATGATGATTGGCTGTGGGACCAGCAACCAGGGCTGTTAATGTAGGTCTGTACTTGTCAGAAGGGCATTGGGCTGGAAAGGCTCAGCTGCCCCCCTCACCCCCCACCCCCCACAATGAACTGACATCCACCAGCAGACAGCATACTCAGTCTACACCCTGCAAGGCATTCCAGACAGACACATGCAAAAAGTCCACTAGCCAGTCCACAGTGCAGCTTCCCAGGGGAACTCTGTGCACTCCCAGACCTGGGAAGCATGCACAGACACCAAGCAGATTGGGCCCCAGAGCAGAGACCGCACAGATATCACTTGAGAGAAGCACTGTATAGCACTATGTGGGAACCTAGACATGCCATGGTCACTGCCCAATCAGAGTGAGAGTGACCTCCCAGCATGACATGCTGTGGCCACCCTGTCCATGCAGGTGGTGGTCAGGCACTACAATCTCCCAGCCATTGCCCCACACTGTGTGCAGATGCCCAGTCTGCCCTGTCTATGCCATACCCACAATACCTTGCTCCTCATTTTGCACATTGGCAGGCTAATGCTGGAATCAGTGTAAGCATTGTGGGCCCAGTGAGCAGTAGGCAGCCACAAAACAATGGATAGACATACGCACACTCCCACTCCTATGTTGGCATTGTGCCCGTCACACTGGTCCTGGGCATTGCTAAGGTATGCAGGTGCTAGTAGTGCTGCTTTGCTGGAAACTGCTGCTCCAACCTGACAATCCATGGGGCTTTGGATAGTGGAGGCTGTGGGTGTAGGTGTTTCTGCTTCTGTTGGCGGTTGCTTTGGGGAGTGCACATGACGATGTTGTATCTGCAACGTAGGGTAAAATATAGGGACATGGTCTGTATGAGCCACAGCTGAGACCTGAACCTGTGACCTTCTGTTCCAAGACACACTGTCTGTGTGTACTGCACCACAGAAGTATAATAGTCCCTGGGGCTACCTTTGCTGTTCATCTGACAGACCTTTGCTGCACTGCACACCATGCACTGGTACAGGGCACAGCTTTGGTCCGCTGTGGGCAGGTGTCACGGCCCCCTCCACCACCATGCTGATGTGCCCATATGCTGTTGGTGCTGGTGGTGCACAGTCCCAGGCCATCCACTGTGCAGGTAGGCAGGTGCCTAGGGTGTGGGGTCTGGGGTGGGGTGGGGCATACATGGACATCCACACATCCCCCCCATCCCCCCATCATCGCCTGCCACTATTATGGCCCTTCCACATGGGGGGGAGATGGTTGGGGGTGGCAGGTCGGTGATCTAGCAACTATTGGCTAGGGTGGGCCTGGTAGATAGATTGTGTTCTGCCAGCAGACTGTGGACAGGCTAGGGTATGCAATGTGGGTACAGTATATCCACTTTATTTATTTTATTTATTTAAAAGGATTTATATACCGACTTCTCCTGTAATCAAGGCAGTTACTTTGGACTGCTGGGTGTATACATGTGTCAGGCAATGCGTAGCTACTCCCTGCACTGTCCTTCCTGGGGGCTGGTGTGACGGGTGTTCGTATAGCTGGGTGTTCGGACAGTTTGGGATGTATCCTGGGATGAGTACGTGGACCCCTATTAGCGTGGTTCCCAGATGTTCACTGCTTGCCCTATTACAGGCATTATGTTTCCTGTGTGACGTTTGGGGTACCTGCAGGGTACGTCTCCCCTGGGTGGGACACTGTGGAGCACAGACTACTGGGCAAGTTTGACCTTGGTCAGCTGCTGTCTTACTGTTTTCCATTTTCTGTGTTCCTCTGTGCCACCTAGGTGGCTGCCTGGTCTGCCCTGTACCCCACCTGCCCCCTTTGCAGCATTACCATAGTGGAGGGAGGAGTGGCCTAGTGATTGGGGCAAGTTACCTCAGGCCAGAAGGTCATGGGTTCAAATCCCACTAGACTAGAGGACAGCAACCTTGGGCCAGAAGGAGTGGGGTTTCTAGTCCCACAGGTGCTCCTTGTTGTCTTGGGCAAGCCACTTATCCCTCCATTGCCCATGTTCCCTGTAAGCATTAGTGTATGTGCCTCATATCCCCTCATGTTAAATGTATCCACCAATTGTGTTGTGATTACTTTGATTGAAGGATAAGGTGGTATACAAAACTGTCTAAATAAATAGTGCCCTTTATGCAGTTACTGCACATGTAGCACTACTATCACCATTTTTTGGGCTCTCTGCCTGTGATATACATCGCTGACAAGAAATGGCTTCTCTCTCCTACAAATGTGCATTTACCGACAGGTTTTCACTCGCGGTACTGTTCCAGCATTAATGTGACAGCGTTAGTGCAGCAGGGGCCTCTCCCCGCCCACTCCCCACCCATTGACCCTCTCTCTCCGCCCTCCGGTACAGTTACAGCCGAGAGGCATACCCCATCTGGTGACCTGCTATAGACTGCTAATCTGCATGTGCATTGCATCATGGGTACTGGTGGGTTAACCCTATCCTGCCAACCACAGCAGACATGTCATGCGGTGACCTGCAGTCTTTCTATATCCGGAGATAAGAAACGATCACTCCATCCTAACATCAACATGCATATGGTAGAAAATACTGGAGCACAAAACAGAAACAGAATCTGAGAGGAAGAATAGGTCTCAGATTAATATAGGACTGCACATCAGCCATTGGGAAGCCTGTCTAATCTGCTGTTCCAACAAACCATCCTTCTGTATCCAGCAGATAGCAGCTCATAGAGCTGTGGAGATATAGCCCACTGCTTAGTACTGATACCTCACAAGCCAAGGGTCATGGGTTAAATTCCCTCTTGCTCTTTTTGTTAATGCCAAACAGCCCTGATGCCCATTGCTCCCTTTTTGACAGAACACCCCCTACCTGCCCATTGCCTTTTATGGTTTCATGTACCTTAACGCTGCACTTAACACCAGTGACATTATCGCAGTTTAGTAAACATACCCCTTAGTGTGCATTGAGTAACTACTGAGTTGAGTCTATTTCCTATAGTAGGAGACTTTAGCCTTTTTCGCACACAGAGCTCTGGTAACTTGGCTGCTGGATTAGTAGGGCAGGGTATATCACTTACAGCACTCGATCATTTGTACCAAAAATGCATTAAATGGTCTCTCCTTTTCTGCCTCTTCTATGGATCCATTCATTTTGTGTTCTTGATGTTAACTCTCCCTAATCTCGTCCCCTCATTCCAACACTTCCATGACCCTACTTCTCACTACCTACTCTTACTGTCCCCACCTCCCGTTCCATTTTGTCTTCTACATTATCATCCGCCCTTGAGCTTCACCTTTTTTTTCCTCTCATTCAGCCATCTCTACTGTCACTGAGGGAACCGCACTCTCGCTTCTGTTGTGTCACTTTCTTTCTCCTCCATTCTCTCCTACTCCTTCTCCTTCTCTCATCTGGCGATGTCAACCCCAACACTGGCCCCCCTAGACTTTTTTCATACTACTAGGGAAGATCAATGTGTAACCTTTCTAATCTTGTTCATATCTCTCTCCCTCTTCTCCCCTTTTTCATGCGCATTGTGGAATGCACATTCTGTCGCCAATAAACTTGCCTTCATTCACGACCTCTTTATCTTACTGAAACTTGGCTTCTCCTTGAAAATTCTGCTTTAGTCATTGCTCTCTGTCACAGAAGCTACCTGTTCTCCAAAACACCTTGGCCCATTGGCCAAGGTAGCGGTGTTGGGCTTCTACTCTCTCATTCCTGCCAATTTCAGCCCCTCCTTCTGCCTCCATTTAATTCCTTTGCTTTCTTTGAAGTCTATGCCATCCTCCTATTTTCTCCACTAATTCTCTGGGTAGCTGTCACTTATCGACCCCCCAACAAGTCCACCTCTGTGTTTCTAACCGACTTTGACTCTTGGCTCTCCTCCTTTCTGGATGCATCTTCCCCTTCATTTATTCTTGGGGATTTTAGCATTCATGTTGATGACCCTTCTGACCCTAATGGCTTAAAGCTACTTTCCCTAAACTCCTCGTTCAACCTCCAATGATGCTCTACCGCTTCTTCTCACAAACATGGCCACTGTCTTGATCTCATCTTCTCATCCAACTGCTCACCTCAAACTTCTCCACCTCAGTTTTATCCTTATCTGACTAACATCTGCTAACCTTCACATTTAACCACCTCCCATCTTGGTCTCACCTGATCTCCACCAGCATGTTCAGGTACCTTCATGCTATTGACCCTTCAGTTCTCTCCACTGCTGTCTTATCACCTTTTTCCTCTGATTTGTCATCTGAGTCTATTGATGGAGCAGTATCCTCCTATAACACTATACTTTCCTCTACTCTGGATACACTTGCTCCTCCCATTCCATGTCTTGTTTATTTATTTTTTATTTATTTAGCTGTATTTATATCCCACTTTTCACCGGGTCAAAGCGGTCAATTGGGGGATACATTTAACACGAGGGGATATGAGACACATACGCTAATACTTACAGGGAACATGGGTAATGGAGGGTTAAGTGGCTTGCCCAAGACCACAAGGAGTGCCTATAGGACTAGAAATCCCAGTCTCTCCGGCCTGAGATTGCTGTCCCCAGGTGGGACTTGAACTCCCAGCCCTCCGGCCTGAAGTACCTTGTCCTAACCACTAGACCACTCCTCTTGTGAGGTTTACCATGCATCAACCCTGGCTGTCCTCAACAACCCACTGCCTACATTCCTGTGCCTGCTCAGATGAACGTCTTTGGCTTAAATCTCATACCCTTGCTGACTACCTACATTTCAAATTCATACTAACCTTTTTCCAGTCTATTATAGCACTCTGTTTCTTCAACCATCATCCTTTCCATCTGTCATATCCTTAACCTATTGTTTTCCACTGCAACTATTCCTGTGGCCTTCAAACATGCTGTGGTTACACCTCTCCTCAAAAAGCCTCACTAGATCCTACCTGTCCTTCCAATTATCAGCCTTTCTCTCTTCTCCCCTTTCCTTCAAAACTACTTGAATGAGCGGTTCATTGCCACTGTCTTGACTTTCTTTCCTCTCAAGCCCTTCTGGATCCACTGCAATCTTGCTTTCGGTCTCTACATTCCACAAAAACGGCTCTTGTCAAAGTCTCCAGTGACTTGTTCCTCACCGAATCCAAAGGCTTTTACTCAATTCTCATTCTTTTTGACCTTTCTGCTGCCTTTGACATTGTTGATCATCACCTTCTCCTTGATAACCCTGTCCTCACTTGGATTAAGAGACTCTGTTCTGTCCTGGTTTTCTTATCTCTCCCATCACACTTTTAGTGTATATTCTGATGGATCCTCCTCTACTGCCATCCCACGTTCAGTTGGTGTATCTCAGGACTCTGTCTTGGGACCTCTCCTTTTCTCTCTCAACACTCAGTCCCTTGGTGCACTTATTTCCTCCCATGGTTTTCAGTACCATCTTTATGCTGACGACTCTCAGATCTACTTTTCTGTACCTAAAATCTCTCCAGGAATCCAGGCCCAGATCTCTGCCTTCTTATCCAACATTCTGCCTGGATGTTTCACCATCATCTGAAATTGAACATTGCCAAAACTGACCTCCTGATCTTTCTTCCTAAACCCACCTCTCCCTTTCCTCCTTCTCTAGTTCTGTGGATAACGCTACACTCTCCCTGTTTCCTCAGTTCATAGTCTTGGGGTCATCTTTGACTCTAATCTCTCTCTGCACACATCCAACAGCCAGTTAAAACCTGTCACTTCTTTCTCTATAACGTTGGCAAAATTTGTCCCTTCCTTTCTACACACACTTCTAAGACCCACTACTATTCTAACACACATTACTATTGTAACCTGCTCCTCACTGGTCTCCCTCTAAATCATCTTTGTCCCCTTCAACCTGTTCAAAACTCAGCTGCATGGCTTATCTTCCATTCTGCTCATGTGACCCCTCTTCTCAAGTCACTTCACTTGCTCCCTATCCATTTCCGCATCCAGTTCAAATTTCTCTTACTTACCTACAAGCGTATTCATTCTGCAGCTCCTCACTACCTTTCCTCTTATCTCAATCTACACTTCTCCTTTGGAACTCCGCTCCTCTGGAAGATCCCTTTTATCTGTGCCCTTCTCTGTCATTCCACCTTGCTGCTCCATATGCCTGGAACAAACTACCTGAGTCGGTGCGTCGGGCTCTTTCTCTGGCTCTATTCAAGTCCAGGCTGAAGATCCACCTCTTTGAGGCTGCTTTTGGATCCTGATGTGCCTCATTCTCTTGTCCACTACTTATGTGTATCTTGTCATACTCTAGTCCCCAGTTTTGCAATGTTTTTTCATCTTTATTGGATTGTAAGCTCTGATTAGCAGGGACTTTGTCTTACATCTATATGTACAGCGGCTATACAAATGATTAATAGTTGTAGTAGCAGTCTACATTACCAGCAAATGCAGCAGTAGATCTAAGAAACAGGATTCATAATGCATGTGTTTCAAGAAATGTTTCAAATCAATAGCTACCATCTTTTGGGACAAAGGATTTCCTATAGATTGCACTGAAACTTTGCAGGTGTAAATAATACCTTTCTAAAACAGCATGTGTTTGAATAACAGATGGTCATATAGCTAAGCTAAAAATCCATGCATATCCTTACAAGCTTCAAAATAATGGTCTAAGCTGAGGGCATTAGAGGCTTGCAATGTGTGTACCTTTTGGAAGTTGATGCATAGGGGCATGTTTACTAAAAGCCGTACAATTGCGTGCCGCACAATAGCGCACGGAAACGCGGCACTCAAACACTCAGAAACACTCTTAAACGCCCCGCACAAGTGCGCGTGGGCCCCGCACAATTGCGCGCCGCACTAACGTGCCCCGCACAAGTACCCGGCCCGCAAATGTCCGATAGAGGCGTGGAAAGGCATTCTGAGGGCGGAGGAAGGCTCCCGAGGGGCGGAGAGACGGGGTCAATGGGCGGGGAAGGGGAGGGGAGAGGCTCCCCGCACAGTATCGGGGACGAATTTGCAGGTTAAAAATAGCGCGAGTGAAACACTCACGGTAGAGGGCATTTAAAGGGAAGAGAAACCATTTCCGTCAGCAATGTACAGGGAAACCGGGGAAACCTGCAAAACGTGAGCAGTGTGATACATGTGCACAGAACAAAAGTGCAAATAAAGATAGAAAAAGACCCAAACAAACATATTAAAAATAGGAAGTCAGCTGGGGAACCCTGATATTAATGGGCAAACATAAGAAACACACCCAGGAAAGCTCCAAAAAAATGAAATGAAGTATGGAAGGGGCTACGGAGCGGAGACCCTTCCAAAAAACCATTTCCTTTTTTCTGAGCCTTCCTGGGAGTGTTTGCTATGGTTGCCCATTAATATCACTGTTGCCCAGCTTGGTTATATTTATCCCCAGTTCGTCGTGGTCGGTTGAGGGGTTTATTTGCACTTTTGTCACCAGACAAGGTGACTGAGCCCACAGTACAAATGTGCAGAGCAGGGTTTGTGACTCCTTTGGTCAGGTTTCCCACCCCCAGGGACTGCACTATCACTGTGGCCACAGTGTGGTGCAGCAGACAGAGGCAGTACCTCTAGGACCAGAGGGTCACAGATTCAAATCCAAGCATATTTTACCCACCACTAAACAGAGATAGTAAAGACACTCCTTTATTGCAGAGAACATAAGCATGGTTCACACACCTATTTTGTACCCAACACCGCACACACACCATAACAATGGGCATTACCGACAGCCGAGTCCCCCAAATGCAGTCCTGGAGTGCCACAACTCAATCAGGTCATATGCTTTTCCAAGATACGGACATGCCAGCATGTTGGCGGTAGGGTACAGGTGGTGGAGGGGGCAGTGGCTGCTAGCCACAGAAGACAGTGGCCGAGCCATGTGCAGGCTGGCACGTCCACTGCAACATAGGCCCTGTCGGATGTACAGTCATGGACTTCCCAGGGAATTCAGCACATCTGTGGCAACACAGTGGTGCAGTGCACACAGACAGTCTGTGTCTGTGTGCACAACAGTATTGCACACAGACAGTGTGTGCAGGAGCAAAAGGTCACAGGTTCAAAGCCCAGCTGGGCTACTGCCAATCCTGTCCACATATTTTCCCCACAACTAAACCATGTTAGTAAGGGCAATCCTTTATTGCTGGGGATATACGCATTGGTCATACGCCTATCTTTTACACCACCAAGCACAGACACCATGACCAGGGGCATTACCTAGAGCAGAGTCTCACAAATGCAGTCCTGGAGGACCACACACCATTCAAGTTCCATGCTGCCACTCATACAAATAACCGTGCTGTATATCTATGCACCACCCTCATGGCATGTAGATGTAGCTCATGCATATTCATGAGGGACAGCAGGAAACCCCAGCCAGTGTATTGCAAACCTGGACTGGATTTGGGAACCTCTGCCGTACAGCAGCAGCCAACAGGGACAGACACACCCACAGGCCCCATTGGCCAATGCCTCCTGGTGAGGCAGGACACTGGGCCCTGCGTGCATCTCCCAATACCAGCACTTGCATACCTTAGCAGTGTCACCCTACACCAGGGTATATGGTACACAGCTCTCAAACGTTTGCTATGAGTACTGGCAGATAGATATCCCTACGTTACGCACAGTCTGCTCTATGAGCTCCATCATAATAATCTATCTGATGTCTGCGGTGTGTGCGTCAGGTCTGGCCCCTGACAGTGTTTACCACCCTAGGGAGGGACCCCCAACGGTATTGCATACCATACCCATGCCTGTACTGTGCCCAGGACTGGTGTGGTGGGCAAGGATTCTGAACCCCTCTATAGTAGCACAATGCTGGCATATGTGTGGGAGTGTGTGTCTGTCTATACAGTGTGTGTTGGCTGCAAACACTGTCCACAGTTTTGGCCTGATGATGTGCATAATGAGCAGCAAGGTACCATGGGTATAGCTCAGACAGGGTGGGCTGGCCAGGATGCATCTGCACAGGGCATAGGGCACTGGCAGGGACATTGTAGTGGCCGTCCACCACCTCCACAGACAGGGTGACCTCTGTATGTGCTGCTGGGCTTTCACTCCACCCTGACTGTGCAGTGATGGCAGCATGGCTAGGCACCCCCATAGTGCTTCATAGCACTTCCCTCATGTGATATATATGGGTCACCTGTTGGGGCCTAGTCACTGATGTATCTGCTTGTGTGTGCTGCCATCCCAGTTGTGGGTGCATGCATTTCCAGTGGGACTAACCAGCAGACTGTTCACAGCTGGTATGTGCCCTGCTGGAGTGCCTTGCAGGGTGCAGTGGCTGATGGCTTGATGCAGGGGAATATCAGATAGTGGTGGGGTGCATCTTAGCATATCCAGGCCTACTGTCTGTCTGATATTGTGGTCTGGGTGTGTGTGGGGCTGCTTGGACTGCCCTGTAGGGTGTCTGTTCCCCAACAGGACTGGGGTTGATGGTCCACTCTACTGCCATCATTGCGGGCGGGCGGGGGGGGGGGGGGGGGGTGTATATAATGGGGATCTGTTGATAGGGGACCCTGCCTGTTTGCCACCCTCAGCTGGAGGGGGGGGGGGTTGGTGGTGCGTGGTGGTTCCCCTGACTGAGACAGGCAGAGATATCCAAGGTGTTACCTGCAGAAACTACCTATCTCACAGATTACAACTGTTTTGGAGCTCTGCCATGGCCTCTCTCAGCCATGGAGGGTGCTGTGGACCTGGTCCAGGGCGCCTCATCGCACACTCAGGGTGAGCACAGTTCCCGCACAGTGTGACTGTGTGTAGCTACTCTGTGCAAATTAAACACCCGGTCAGTACCTCCTACCAGGCCAAGGTGCTGTGTGGGTGCACACGGACACGTCCCCCTACCAGGCCGGGGAGCTGTTGGGGTGCATTCCCCATCTTGTGTTCATCTGTGGACAGCTGATTTGCATGTGCAGTGCATCATGGGTATGGGTGGCCTAACCCTATCCTGGTTCCCACAGCAGACTGTCTGTGTGGTGACATGCAGGCTCTCTGCAGCCAGCCAGGGGCTTGCTGGCAGCTATATAGCTGTAGCCCAATGGTTACTTCACTGCCTGTGGAGCCAGTGGTAATGGGTTTGAGCCCACAGTGGGGTTATTTGATAGGGTTGTCCAAAGCTTTTTTTAGATTTAATGTACATATGTTGCTGCCATCAAACACACCCTCAGTGTACTGTACCCATAAGGTGCCTCTGAGGGTGCTTTATAGGGCACCCTATAGGGCACCTTATGGTTGCCGTCCATATAAGGTGCACTATACATTATCCTGTGACGCAACATATATGGTGCCCTATAGGGGACATTCAAGGGTGCCTTGGCGGACAGTGAACTTTAACATGTGCCTTATGGGCCGCCTTATGTTAACACGCTTTGTGAGTGCGTTTGCTAGTAGTGATAACTGAAATAAAAATAGATTGCCCCCTACAGCACTCATCCCCATAATACACACTGCCTCAGTGAGCCTTCTTCATTGGGCACTGTGGGGGATTGAACCCCTGATCTCTGCACCATTGGTCAGTGTCTTAACCATTGTGCTGTGGCTCTGCTCCTATGCTTGGGCATCTGCGCACCGCCTTATGCCGCCCAAACCTAACAGTGCACCGCCTTATGCCGCCCAAAATTAATATGCCTCCTAGAGCACTTTTACCCATTACAGTTAATGCCTCAGCCAGCCCTTTTTGTTGTGCACAATGGGGAATTGAACCCATGGCAGCTGCACCCACAGTCAGTGTCTTAACCATTGTACTATGGCTCTGCTCCTTTGTGTGTGCACATCAGGGCGCCACTTAGCCTTCCCACGCACTATTTGCACGGCGCACAATAGCGCCCCGCGCAAATGTGCGATCGCTTACTCCCGTTTTTTTTCTTTTCTCTGCCTGAACCGCCCACTCCTTATATGGCACAGGCACACTACCGTGGCCCCGCACATTAGGAATGTTTAGTAAACAGACCCCATAGTTTCTATACAAACCCTCTTAATGCATTCCTACTCCCCCACCAGAAGCTCTCTTTTCTATGTGACCAACAGCATTCATTTACTTTCAGGTGCCTGAAACCACATTAGGCAGGTTAACTATTTTTACCTGCCCAAAATGTACCTATGTCTTTGAAAACGTACTCCTTAATTCAGAGTTTTGTTTGCTCGTGAATCTTTCATATTCCCCGCATAAGTCAGATACTGTAAAAGCTAACGAATGTGACTGAGAGGTAGCCTAACAAAAAAATAAAAACCTTTGACTTGTTTCCAGTCATCCACAGTTCAAAATTTTCAAGGTTGTTAACTTGAACGAATCTTGCAACCCCCACCACTATAGTTTTACAAGGCGTTGGAGTAAGCTTTGATAAGAGAATTCTTTCTTTGTTGCGGGCAAGACACCATCTTTGTCCAGAGATAATGTGATTGGTTTTCCCCCAGCTACTTTATGCTACTTGTAAGTGCTCTCTGATAGAAAATACCAAATAAAATTCTGCAATCTCTACTTTTTGCTTTTATTTCAAACTAAAGGTGAAACACTAGAAATCTCAAAGAAATCAAATGAATGTTTCCTCTGACCCACTTGTCTGAAGAGAGATTATGGGGTATGTTTACTAAACTGCGGTAATGTCACTTGCATTAGGCGTGGGCGGTGCATCGTTACAGCAAGCCGTATCAGCTAACGCACGTTACAATGCGCCTTAGACTAACGCACGTTACAAGGCGCCTTGTAAGGTGCATTATAAGGTGCCTCATAAGGTGCTTCATAAGGCGCCCTATAGGGCTCCTTAGGCTAAGCGCCATATTAGGCACCCCTGGACAAGGCATCGTAGAAGGCACCCTGGGCTATGGAACCATAGGTTAAGGTGACCTAACAAGGTTACGGTGCCCTAGGTTAGTGTGCCCTAAGGGCTGCAAAGTGCCTCAGGATGACATGCATGACCTGTGAGGAACAGAGACAGATGTAGCCCTAACACTAGATAGAGCACTCAGGAAAGGCAATGAACAGGTGAGTGAAGGAGGGAGAGCTGGGAGCCGCTGGACCTGCCATATCTGCGGGCATCCCATGTGGCTGCCAGTACTGATGACAAACATGGTGAGGGCAACTGTACCACAGCACAGGGTGTTGGCAATGTAAAGTACTGAAAAGACAGTGGGTGGCAGACGATGGGAATACGTGTCCCCCAGTGGAGGCAGAGGTGGCAGGATAGTTACAATGATGGGTGGACAGAGGAGTGGTGGTGCCATGCAGATCAGGCACAGGTGAGGCAAGCATGAAGAGGCACAATGCAGGAAAGGGTAGCAGTGCAGGACATGGGGTGACAGCCTGCACAGGCAGACAGGACTCTACACAGCTGACAGACGCAGATAGACGGACCAAGGGAATGTTGGCAGTTGTGGCCAGGGTATTATGGGCTGGCAGCACAGATCTGCAAAAATATGACTGTTACAGGCATGCACACTATTTGAGTAGGACAGGCATGAGAGGAGGGAACAATGAGGAATTGAACCCATGAACACTGCAGAGAATGGCACTATATTAACCAGTAGGCTATACCTCTGTGGTGTATGTCACAGCAATGACTGGGTACAGAAGGACTGCAGGTCACCATACAAACTGTCTGCTCTGAGTGCCAGGATAGGGTAACCCCACCAGTACCCATGATGCAATGCACATGCTGAATAGCAGTCTACAGCTGATCACCAAATGAGGTCTGCACCTCTACGGTACCTCAGCGTGCAAAGACGAACTGACAGTGCATGATACTGGCACAGAGTAGCTACAGACCATGCCATTGTGCAGGTTCTGTGTTCACCCTGAGGGATAGGATGGGTGCCCAGCACTAGGTCTGCAGTACATGTGGTGCTAGAGATAGGTCCTGCTGTATTTCTCCATCACTACCAGTGTGTGACAGGTGTTCCTTGCAGTGCAGCTGAAGGTAATTTGGTGTCCATCATTCACATGTGGCCCTCTGGGACCAGACACTACCCAGATTCGTGTGTACCCTGTGTTAGGGTCTGGCTGACATGGGCACCTGTTATCAGGGCAGAGAGGTTTCTAGACTTGCATGAGGTTTGCATAGTAGTGCCTTTATAGGTCTTAGTGGTATACACTACATACCCCCAAGGGCCCACATCACTTATTTTGTAGAAAAGGACAGGTGCCCCAGCCCCAGTGAAGCAACCTCTATCCTGCTGGTATAGAGCAGCCCTCCAGGGTTGGTGGGCCAGAGCTATACCTGTGACTGGGGCAGACAAGCAGCAATGCTGGGGCTAGGTCTGGAAAACCCCCAACTGCCTCACACCACTGTCTGACAGTCACCAGCAGACAGTACAGTCACCTTATAGGTGTTCTAACCAAGCACAGACTAACTGCAGACACTCCACTAGCCAGTCCATAGTGCATGCTCACAGAGAAACTATGTGTACCAAGCAGGCATCTTAGTGATTAGTGCCCCAGCACTAGGAACACAAAAGTAACACTAGAGGTAGATAGTATAAAGCGCTATGTGGAAACCTAGACATGCCATGGTCATTGCTCGGTCAGAGTGAGTGCCCTCCCAGCCTGCCATGCTGTGGCCACCCTGTCCATGCAGGTGGTAGTCGGGCACTACAGTGTCTCAGCCATTGCCCCACACCCTGTGAAGATGCACCCTGGCCAATCTGCCCTGGCTGGGCCATACCCACAATACCTTGCTCCTCATTATGCACATATTTAGGCTAACGCTGGTAAGAGTGGGACATTTTGGGCACAGTGAGAGGTGGGCAGCCACAGAACAATGGACAGACATACACACACACACACACTCCTATTGCAGCATTGTGCAAAGATAGGGTTGGTTGGCAACCCTGCCTGCCACACTGGTCCTGATCACAGTGCCGACATTGCTAAACTGTGCAGGAGGTAGTAGTAGTGCTCTGGTGAGAACTGCAGCTCAATGCTGGGACAACAACCTGACTCTCCATGCATCTTTGGATTGTGGAGCCTGTGTGAGTGGGTGTTTGTACCCCTGTTCACCACTGCTTTGGGCTTTGCACATGTTGCTGTTGTATCTGCATTGTAGGGCAAAATATAGGGACATGCTCTGTAGGAACTTGAACCTGTGACCCTCTGCTTCTAGACATACTGGCTGGGTGTACTGCATCACACTGTTGCCACAGATACATGGCAGTCCCTGGAGCTACCTATACTTTTCCTCAGCCAGACCTTTTATGTTGCACTGCACACCACGTACTGGTACAGGGCATGGCCTAAGTCCACTGCAGGCAGGTGCCACTGCCCCCTCCTGCATGGGCACACACACCCCTGCCATGCTGACATGACCATATGCTGTCGGTGCTGGTAGTGCGCAGTCCCAGGCCATCCACTGTGTGGGTAGGTGGTCACCTAGGGAGCGGGGTATGGGGCAGGAGGCATACATGGGCATCTTCACATCCCCCCCATCACCGCCTACCAATAGTATGTTCCTTCCGCTTGGGGGAGGGTTGGCTGGGGGGATGTCAGGTCAGTGCCCTGGCAACTGTTAGCTCAGGTGGACCAGTAGATGTAGGTGGATTGTGTTTGGCCTTTGTCAGCTGCTGTCTTGCTGATTTCTGGTTTCTATGTTCCTATGTGCCACCTAGGCGCCTGCCTAGTCCACCCTGTGCCCCAGCTGCCCCTGCTGCATGTCCCGCCTCCAGCCCCCTATGCCCCATTTGTACCATCGCCATAATGGCCTGTCATACTTGGGCACTATGCTGTTGCTGCAAATGGAGCACTGCTATCACGTTCTTGGGCTCCCTGCCTATGCTGTATAGTGCTGACACTGAAATGGTTTCTCTCTCCTGCAAATGTGCATCTAACGGCAGGTTTTCATTTGCGGTGGGATTCAGCCCTTCAGTTCAGCGCGTTAGTGTGCAGGGAGCCTCTCCCCACCCACTCCCCGCCCATTGACCTCTTCTCTCCGTCCTCTCTCCACCCTCTGCGGTGTTTACCGCGGCCAGGAATGCTAACGCTCGTTAGGTAATGTTAATGCGCGTTAACGTTACCTAATGAGCATTAACGTTACCTAACACGCAGTCTGTAACATTACCGCAGTTTAGTAAACATACCCCTATATCTTTACTTGCTAATAGCTTCAGTGCCTTTATATGCTAAGATCCTGCTCTTAACTGTGGGACAAGACATATCTTTCAGCTCTCCCTGCTCACCAGTGTTATCTTCATCAGCATTATCTCTGGAGGGCTCTTGCTTCCACTTCAAGATAAAACGATTGGAAGTCATTGAAAACTTTCCAGGGTCAAAAGTAATGTTAAAATAATGCAGCCCAGCTAGTTCAGCTGCGGGGAAACCTAGTAGAGAGAGCTGTTTTGCTTTAGCAGAGGAATGGATACTGCAAATTATTCGCAAGTTTTAAGATGGCACAGGAGGCAATTTTACCACTGCAGGGAAAACATGCATTGGATAAAATTACCCGGTGCTTGCTTTGCTCTTATACAAATATGATTTCTTATTTCATTATATTTTCAGTCTATTCAGAACTCTGCTGTGCGGCTAATCTTCCGCCAGTCCCGATACACTCATATAACCCCTCTTCTGAAATCACTTCATTGGCTCCCCTTCTGTTTCCATATCCATTTCAAACTTCTCCTTCTAACCTATAAATGCCCCTTATTGCCTTTCTTCTCCCACCCCTCCCCGTAAACTCTGCTCCTCCTCTGGCTTTCTTCTCTCTATGCCCTTTTCTTCTACTGCCAACTCCAGACTTCGATCTTCTCACCTTGCTGCTCCTTATGCCTGGAACAAACTTCCTGTATCTTTATGTCAAGTCTCATCTCTCCTCCTCAAATCCATGCTAAAGGCTTACCTCTTTGAGGCCGCTTTTGGATTCTAATCTCTTGTTCCCCTTGTGACTCCTCTCCCTAATGAACCCCTTATTTTTCTTGTGTATTGTGCTGTCTGTCTTAACTAGATTGTAAGCCCTGTGGGCAGGGACTGTCTTCTATATGTGTTTGTACAGCACTGTGTATGTCTTGAAGCTCTATATAAATGATTAATAGTAGTAGTAGTAGTAGTAATATCTCACTGCACTAACCTACCACAGGATAAACTTAATTATAGTCATCTGAGTCTGTGTATCTTGAAGCACGGAGGCAGAAATTCCATTTCATGGGTTTGGTAGGTGCCCAATGAAGGGATATGTTATTCTCTAAACATTTAGAAATATTCAGCCGAGCAGGCACCATTTAATTTTAAACAATAAGTGATCAGTTTAAAGATATATGGATTTTCAGTTGTGCAATATAATCAAGTGGCATTACTAACAATTCATGTATAAATGGTTATCTGCCAACACTTTGATGGAAAAGTTATCAGTCTAGCAGCTGAATACTGTCATTTAAATGAAAAACCTTTTGGGCAGTCCCAGAATGCCCCTAGCCACAACCAAGTGATGGATTAAAAACCCCCAGACACTTTCCATGGTTCCCCTCTGCTCCTAGCTGGTTGCTATTGGGTTTCAAAATGGCGGCAATGACCCCTTATGGTAATCTTGCAGTACTAGCAGGGGTGAACTTGCCATATAAGGGCTCCTTATATGGTGAGTTGACCCCCTAGCAGTGGTACTGTGATGTTACCGCTAGGGATCATTGCTGCCATTTTGAAATTCAGTGAATACTGGGCAGAAGCAGAGAGAAACCACTCCTGCTTAGATCTAGACTACCAGGAAACCTCTGGATAGTTGGGGGGGGGGGCAAGGTGTGTGTGTGGGAGGGGGTTATGGATGGTGTGAGAGGTTCTGTTCAGGGAGGCTTCCTTTCTCAGGGGATCCTTTTCAGGGTGTCCAGTGGGTCTAGATTGGGAGAATCGATTGGGCAGGGTCTTGCAGTCTGGACAGAAGGATGCTGATTGGGGGAGGATTGTTGGACGGGTCTGGATCAGGTGGCCTTGAATGGGGAAGTTTGCTGTCTGAGTGAGGGGTCTTGATCGGGGGAACTGTCATGGTGGGTCTGACTCGAGAGGAGTCAGACACTGGCGGCCAGTGTCTAACTTGCCATTCCTTGCAAAGCTTCTTGAATGGTGTGCTTTTAGCCAACTTAGTTCCCATGTTGAAGCTGTCAATGCTCTTCACCCCCGTCAGGCAGGATTCCGCCAAGGTCACAGCACTGAGACCGTACTGTTGGCTCTACTCAATGAATTACATATCTCTCATGATCATGGTGACATTACTCTTCTTGTATCTCTTGACTTATCCGCAGCATTCGATTTGGTTGATCATCACACACTTCTCTCCCGACTCTCTGATATTGGTCTCCGTGGTTCCGTCTGGTCATGGTTTCACTCTTTTCTGTTATCCCGCTCTTTCTCAGTTCATACGAAGAATCAATCCTCATCTATCCTTCCCCTCTCGTATGGTGTCCCACAAGGTTCAGTCCTCTCCCCTCTGTTGTTTAATATTTTTCTTGCTCCCTTGCCCCTGATTATACAGCAATATTCAATCTCATCTTACCTGTATGCTGATGATATAGTTCTTCTGTTTCACACATCACCTCTCTCCCCCGATATTACCCAGTTGAACCTTTGTCTTTCCCACGTTGCTTCCTGGCTATCGGAGAACTTTCTCCATCTCAACCCAGCAAAATCCTCAGCAATGTGGGTTTCACTTAGTGGTGTCTGTCCCACGCTCGCACCCTCTATCGGTTCAACTAACATTCCTCTTACTTCTTCAGTTCGGTATCTGGGCGTAACTCTCGACTCTTCCTTAACGTTCTCTGATCACTTGTCCAATGTAGCCCGCTGTTCCTTTTCTGCTTTACGACAGATTAGGGCTGTCCAGTCTATTCTGCCTTCTAGTGCTCTCATTACGCTTGTTATCGCTCTTGTAATCAATAGACTAGACTATTGCAATGTATACTTGGCTAACCTTCCTAAGTACTCTCTCCAGCGGTTACAACGTATCCAGAATACTGCCGCCCGTCTCGTCACTTCCTCCGGTAAATATGATCACATCACTCCAATTTTGCTTCAACTGCACTGGCTCCCTCTCCAATATCGCTTCCACTACAAGTTTCTGATTCTTCTTCACCGGGCTATTTACACTTGCACCCCTCGTTACCTCGCAGACTGCATCTCACGGTATACTCCTCACCGGCTGCTCTGTTCCACTCAAACAAACCGTTTGTCTCTTCCTTCACCTTCACAAGCCCGTCTGGAACAAACGCGGCATTCAGCTTGGTTTTTCCTTGGACCTTCACTCTGGAATACACTTCCCACTTCATTACGTCTGGAACCATCCTACCCTCAGTTTAAATCTCTACTTAAAACTTACCTATTCCAGCAAGCTTTTGACCTCCCCTCTGAAGACCTACCCTGACTGGTCTTGTCTGTATGTCCAACCCAAGTACTGTCTATGTCTGTCTACCATGTATTTGTATGCCCTGGTCTGATTACTATTCATTTCTTTGTGATTCATTATGATTTGCTGTACATTGTTAACCTCAGTTGTGTCCGATTTATTATGAGTTATTGTCTGGTGTTGTAATATAATTTGTTCACTTTCCTTTAATTCTCTTTCCTGTCTTAAATTTGGCGTTCTTTTTCCTGGATTGTAGTGTTGATCAATTTTATTGTACACCGCTTAATGCGCTGCCATAGCGGTATATCAAATTTTAATAAAGATAAAGATAAAGAGTCTTGATAGTGGGGAGGCGATTAGACTGGAGAGTATTTATTTATTTAAGAGGATTTTCATACCGCCTTATCTTACAATCAAAGCAGTTTACATAGAACTCAACATATTACAGTATCTAGGCCATGTAAGCTTTCTTTTTTTTTTAATCTATGGGTAGCAGACATGCTACCTATCAGTAGTGTGGCCACACTTAACACTGCCTCTTGAGATGGCATTACGTGCCGCTACGCTATTGGTAGTCAGGACAGCTACTGCACAGTAACATCCTACACAATAGCTGTCATTGCTGATCATGCCAATCTCCACCCTGAACCCTCCCCATACCACATTAAGCACTTAGTTCAGTTTTTATTGTGCAATAATTTTTACTATACAGTAGCCATTAGTGTGAGCCCATGTAAACGGTTACTGCATATTAAAACCGATGCTGAGTGCCTAAGGGGTATGTTTACTAAACCATCTTAATGTTACCAGCGCTAGTTGAAGCAATAATGTGAAGAATGCCATATAAGGAGTGGGCGGTCCGACGGCAAGGTAGTAAGAATCTGTATCGCGAGATAGTGGGTGCCGTGGCACGTTAACGCGCGTTAACCCTAAGTTCATGCCAGCGCAACATTAGAATCTATAAAGATGTAGCCCACTGGTTACTGTAATGACTGTGGAGGCAGAGGTCATGGGTTCAATTCTGCAGTGGTGTTATGTAAGAAGGCTGTCTGAGGCATTTCCCTTTTTTAAATCAGTGCTGTCTGAGGCATTTCCCTTTTTTAAATTAAATCAGTGCTGTCTGAGGCACTTCCCTTTTCTAAGTTAAATCAGTGCTGCCAGCAAAAACACCCTCACAGTGCCGTAACATAAGGTGCCGCATAAGGCGCCCTATAAGGTACTCCATAGGGCACATTACAAAGTGCCCTGTCCGCCAAGGCGCCTTCTAATGTGCCCTATAGGGCGCTTTATAGGGCGCCTTATGAGGCACCTTAAGGTTACAGCACTGTGAGGGTGCATTTTGCTGGCAAAACTGACTCAAATTAAAAGGAAAAGCCTCAGACAGCCTTATTAAATAAGGCCACGGTGGGATCAAACCCATGACCTCTGCCTCCACAGTCATTGAAGTAACCAGTCAGCTACATCTCTATAGCAGCTAGCATGCTGCTAGCTGGCTACAGAAAGACTGCAGGTCACCACATAAACTGTCTGCTGTGGTTACCAGGATAGGGTAAACACACCCATACCCATGATGCACTGCACATGCAGATAAGCAGTCTACAGCTGATCCCAAGATGGGGTATGCACCTCCACAGCACCTCGGCCTGGTAGGGGGAACTGACCGTGTGTGTTACTGGCACAGACTAGCTGCAGACCGTGACATTGTTCGGGTCCTGTGCTCAACCTGAGGGTGAGGTGGGGCGCCCAGCACCAGGTCTGCAGCACCTGGCTTAGCTAATATAGGCTGTGCTACAGGTCCCCATCAGTGCCAGTGTGTGATAGGTAGTCCTTGCAGACACACTTATAATACACCTGTATCCATTTGTATTTCCTAGTTGCGTCTAGCCCTTATGGACTATGATGCACCCAGAATAGTGCATATCCTGTGTGGTTGCCATGTTCACATGTTATAAGAGAAGGGAGGTGGTTGGACCCAAAAGCGGATTATGTAGCACCACCCAACCTGCCCCAGTGGGACAGGATCCCCCACCAACAGATCCACATTATACATCACTGCAATGGTGGCAGTAGAGGGGACCAGCAACCCCAGTCCTGCTGGGGAATAGGCACGCTACAGGGCAGTCAATGCAGATCTGTATGCATCAGATAGGGTACTGGAAGACAAGCAGTAGGCCTGGAAAGGCCCAGCTGCCCCCCACCACTATCTGACATTTACCAGCAGAGGACACAGTCAGTCTTCACCCTGCAAGGTGTTCCAGCCATATACATGCTAACTGCAGACAGTCTGCTAGCTAGTACATAGTGCATGTTCCTGGAGGAACTGCGTGCACCCAAAACTGGGATGTGAGTACAAACACAACACACAGATATGTCAGTGATTGGGCCACAGAGAAAAAAAAACATAAATATCACTTGAGAAAAATACTGTGGAGCACTATGGGGGGACCTAGCCATGCCATGGTCACTGCTCAGTCAGGATGAGAGTGACCCCCCAGCATGACATGCTGTGGCCACCCTGTCCATGCAGGTGGTGGTCGGGCACTACAATGTCCCAGCCATTGCCCTATAACCTGTGCAGATGCATCCTGCCCGGGCTGCCCTGTCCGGGCCATACCCACAGTACCTTGCTCCTCATTATGCACATTGGCAAGCTAACACTGGAAACAGTGCAAGCAGTGTGGGCTCAGTAAGGTGTAGGCAGTCACAAAACACTGGATATACATACACACACTCCCACACCTATGCCAGTATTGTGCACATATAGAGGTTTTTGGCAGCCCTAGCCGCCACACCAGTCCTGGGCATGGTGCAGGCATTGCTATGGTACGCAATACTGTTGGGGTCACTCCCCGGGGTGGTAAACACTGTCAGAAACAAACACTGAAACACACTCCACAGATATCAGAAAGGTTGCTATGATGAATCTCTGTCAACAACCTGTGTTTAACGTAGGATTGTTATCTGACAGTAATCATAGCACCCTTTTGATATATGTGGAACGTGTTCTCAAGTTTAGGACGGCATTGCTAAGGTATGCAGGTGCTAGTATTGGGAGATGCTGCTCTGCGCAGGGCCCAACAGCCTGACTCTCCATGAGGCTTTGGATAGTGGAGCCTGTGGGTGTGAGTGTTTGTGCCCCTGTTGGACGCTGCTCTAGGGCAGAGGTTCCCAACTCCGGTCCTAGTGGACCAAACATGGTTCAGGTTTTCATGCTGTCCCTAATGAATTTGCATGAGATACATTTGCATACAATGGGGGCGGTGCATACAAATGCAGCACAGGCATATTTATTAGGGACAGCATGAAACCTGAATGGTGTTTGGCCCTCCAGGACTGCAGTTGGGAAACTCTGCTCTAGGGATTGCACATGTTTATGGTGTCTGTGCCCTGTAGGGTAAAATATAGGCATTTATGGCATGTTTATTTAATCTGCAATAAAGGTTCCCTCTTTATTACCACGGTTTAGTGCTGGGTAAAATATAGGGACATGGTTTGCAGGAGCCACAGCTGGGACTTGAACCTATGACCTTCTGATCCTGAACACACTGGCTGTGTGTACTGCACCAAACTGTTGTCACAGAGGCAAAAATCATTCCCTGGGGATGCCATGACTGTTCGTCAGACAGACCTTGTCTGTTGCAGTGCACGGCACCCACCTAAATGGGGCTTGGCCGTGATCTGCTGTGGGCAGATGCCACTGCCCCCTCCCCCACCAGCACCCCTCTGCCACCATGCTGCCTTGCCATTATGCCAGTGGTACTGGTGGTGCGCAGTCCCAGGGCATCCAGTATGCCGGTAGGCAGCTGCCTATGGTGTGGGTTCTCGGGTAGGGGTGCCTACATGGACATGCACGCTTCCCCCCCAGCACCGCCTGCCAATGTTCTGTGCCCTTGGATGTACCTGCTGGGTACTATCCCCTGTGACACTGTGAGAAACACACTCGTGCCCATGTTGGGCCCTCATCAGTTGCTGTCTGGCTGCTCTACAGATTCGGCATTCCTATGTGCCACCTAGGCATCTGCCTAGTCCGCACTGTGCCCCAGCTGCACCACTGCATGTCCCGCCTGCAGCCCTCTGTACCCCATTTGCAGCCTCACAGTAGTGCCCTCTTGTACTTGGGCACTATGATGTTGCTGCACATGTATCACTACTATCACTTATTTTGGTTTCCCTGCCTTTGCTGCACATTGCTGACTGAAATGGTCTCTCTCCCCTGCAAATGTGCCTCTAGCGTGAGGTTTTCACTGGCGCTAATTTTCAGGGCTGCATTTCATGGCGATAGTGTGCATGGGGCCTCTCCCTGCCCACTCTCCGCCCATTGTCCCCTTCTCTCTGCCCCTGGGGAGCCTTACTCCGCCCTGTGGGGAGCCGTATTCCACCCTCTGCGCAGCCTAGCGCCGCAGGAGATGTTATCGCGTGATACGTGACGTTCTTGCACGGTAATGTGCCATTATCATGCGATAATGTCACGTATCGCGCGATAACATCGCAGCTGCGCCGTTAGCGCCGTTTAGTAAACATACTCCTAAATGGAGGAGGGCTCTGCACTCTAGCCCTGTTGGCGGACACCACTCAGGAGTGCGAATGCATTATCCTTTCTATCTAATTATGGGATCTGGCCAGATACTTGTGATCTGGACTGGTTTATGCACATAATTTAGGTGACTGCTATTCTGTAATTATGAGCATGAGGCTGAACGTCAGTACTTTTACTGTGTGCACGTACAGGGTTAGAGCTTGGGCACAGCAAATGATAAATACTATAATTTAGGCTCATTCTTGATAAATCTAGTCAAGGGCATTTAGACCAGCTATAGGGCTGATATGAGTGCTTGTGCTTAGAATTAGCCCATGATTTTTTACCACTTATTTTATAAATTGTCTGCATACTTGACTTTATAAAATAGGTGTAACTGACACACATTAACTACGCAGGGCTTTATAAAATTATTCTCATGATGTGGAGAAGAGGACAGGAAAGAATCCTTGGAAGGTATAGAAGTCTGCATGTCTTGGGGATAGAATCATTACTGAATAAAACTGTAGCCTTTCTTCAGTCCCAAAACTGCTTTCATGAAGTTTTATTGTGGGAAGCAATGTTCCCTCTAAGCTGTATGAGAGTTCACTGCCCATGATTTTAGTGTCTGTGGTGCTGCAGGACCATCACAGTTTCAGTCATGTGGGGTGAAAATGGTCTGTGGAACTCACAGGGAACCGGCCTGCCCCATGCAATAGAACTTCAAGACTGCTGTAGCACACCCGATGACGTCCATGTAACTTAGAAGTAACATTTGGTGGGGAAAAGCTGGGCAGCTGAGATCATGATATTATACAAAATAGTAGGGGAGGACTGCTGGAGATGGTCATAGCTAGGGACATCAGAAAGAGGTGAGTAGGATGGGTGGGAGCCAAGGCTGCAAGGTCATGGGACTACCGGCAACCTCATCATCAGCAGGGGCTCCTTCCCTCCCCACTGGCTAAGCCACTGGAGAGAGTCCCTCTAGCTGCTCACCCCAAAGCATTGCCAGCCATGCGATGGTCATCATCACAGCAACCAATTTCTTTATTTTTATGCATACAGTTTGTGGATAATTTGAGTAATGCATGTTAGGTAAATTAAAAGTGATTATATGATTGACATGGTGCATTAGAAACGCTTCCTGTAGCTCTTATTCTTAAAAGCATGCTGACAGCAGCAGCAGCAGCATAAATAACTACATTCCCTTTTTAAGAAATAGATCATACGCCCCTTCCTTTTTTAAACCAAACACTGTTTTCATTTTTAAGAAATTTCTCTTTGCAGCACACTGTCATCAACAATTTGTTCAAATCACAATAAAGACAATGGTAAACTATTAATTTTCTTTACTAAAGAAGTCCTTCTGATAACTATGAAAGAGAATAACCTATCATTCACCATAGCCTTTAATATATTATATTTGTATTGCTGGCTGTGAAGCAGCCTATCAGTCCCAGCTGTGATATTTTTATGAGAGGGAATGTTCACATTCTGCGCATTGCTGTTTCACTTTTTTTTATTATTTATTTTGAATTTATCTTTTGCCTTTTCAGTAGTACTTCAAGGCAAGTTACACTCAGATATAGGGATATGTTTACTAAACTGCGGTAATGTCACCCGCATTAGGTTCCACAGTAAAGATACAGATGCCCATATAAAGGCGTGGGCGGTGCATCATTACAGCAAGCCATATCAGCTAACGCACGTTACAAGGCGCCTTAGACTAACGCGCGTTACATGGCGCCTTATAAGGCACCCTACAAGGCACATTACAAGGCGCCTTGTAAGGCCAAGGCAGAGAGGCTCGCATCCTGGAGATGAATGCATGGCTGCGTGGATGGTGTCATCGAGAGCGTTTTGGTTTCCTGGACCATGGGATGCTGTTCCAAGGGTTGCAGAGCAGAGATGGCATCCATCTGTCCAAGAAAGGTCAACGCGTCTTCAGTAGTAGACTGGATAATCTACTGAAGAGGGCTTTAAACTAGATTCATTGGGGATGGGTGAAAAAAGCCCCCAGTAAGTGAAAGCCCCCAGGTAAGTGATGCATTAAATACCTTTATGGAAATGGGTAACAGGGGTAACATATGAAAAGCAGTATGCATAAATGCCCGTAGCATGGGGAATAAGATCCCTGATGTTGATGCTTTGGTGGGAGTGGCCGACTTGCATTTAGGGGCATGTTTACTAAACCTTCTTAATGTGCGCTCTGTGACATTATCACGCGCTAAGGTACCTTTACGCGCGTTAATGGCGCTTTAGCGGGCACAGAGGTACCTTAGCGCGTGCTAACGCGTGCAGCGGCGCTAACGAGCGCTGAAGGCAGAGAAAGGCTCCCGGAGGGCAGAGGAAGGCTCCCCAGGGGCAGAGAGAAGGGGTCAATGGGTGGAGAGTGGGAGGGGAGAGGCTCCCCGCACACTAACAATGTGAAATCCGAGGCTCAAAACTAACGCCAGTGAAACCCTGGCGTTAGAGCTGATTTAAAGGGAAGAGAAACCATTTCTGTCAGCAATGTACAGCAAAACCAGGGAAACCTACAAAAAAGTGATAAGTATGATACATATGCACGGAACAAAAGGGCAAATAAACAGTGAAAATGAACAGAAGAAAATGGAAAAATAAAATAACCAAGCTGGGCAATAGTGATCTCAATGGGAAACATCAAAAAACACTCCCACGAAAGCACCAAAAAAAGGATATGAATTCTGGAAGAGTCCATGCTCCGTCCCCATACAAGGTGAATGAGCCCACAGTGAAATTGCGTTGTGCAGGGTTTACCTCTCCATCGGACAGGTTTCCTATGGCGTGCACATGTGCGGCAACAGCAGGGCAGGCATGTCGGAATGGCCATCTGGACAGATGCTTGAAAATGGGATACAGAGTGCTGCAGGCGGCACATGCTGTGGTGCAGCTGGGGCACAGTGCGGACTAGGCAGATGCCTAGGTGGCACTTAGGAATGCTGAAACTGTATAGCAGCCAGACAGCAACTGATGAGGGCCCAACATGGGCACGAGTGTGTTTATCACAGTGTCACAGGGGATAGTACCCAGCAGGTACCTCCAAGGGCACAGAACATTGGCAGGTGGTGTTGGGGGGGAAGCGTGGACGTCTATGCAGGCACCCCTACCCCAGAAAATGCACCATAGGCAGCCACCTACCTGCACACTGGATGGCCTGAGACTGCGCACCACCAGCAGAAGGGCATGTCAGCATGGTGGCAGAGGGGTATTGGTGGTGGAGGGGGGCAGTGGCAGCTGCCCAGAGCAGACCATGGCCTAGCCCTGTGTAGGTGGGTGCCATGCACTGCAACAGACAGGCCCTGCCAGACGAACAGTCATGGTATCACCAGGGAATGCACTGTTTCTGTAGCAACACGGTGGTGCAGTGCACACAACCAGTGTGTTCAGAGGCAGAAAGTCACAGGTTCAAGTCTCAGCTGTGGTTCCTGCCAACCCAGTCCCCATATTTTACCCACTACTAAAACGTGCTAATACAGACAGAACCTTTATTGCAGATGACGTAAACATGCCCAAAACACCTATATTTTACCCTACAGAGCACAGACACAATAAACAGGCGCATTACCTAGAGCAGAGTCTCCCAAATGCAGTCCTGGAGGGCCAAACATCATTCAGTTTCCATGCTGCCTCTAATAAAGATGCCTGTGCTGCATTTCTATGCGCCGCCCCCATGGTATGCAGATGTATCTCATGCATATTCATGAGGGACAGCATGAAAACCCGAACAGTGTTTGGCACACCAGGACTAGAGTTGGGAACCTCTGCCGTAAAGCAGCAGCCAACAGGGGCAGACACACCCGCACCCATAGGATCCATTATCCAATGCCTCCTGGAGAGGCAGGACATTGGGCCCTGTGTGCATCTCCCAATACTAGCACTTGCATACCTTAGCAATGCCACCCTAAACCTGGGAATACGGTACACAGCTATCAAAAGGTTGCTATGATTACTGGCAGATAGCAATTCCAAAGTTAAGTACAATTTTCTGATTGAGCTGTATCATGGCAACCTTTCAGGTCTGGTGTCTGACAGAGTGACCCCAACAGTATTGCGTACCATAGCCATGCCTGCACTGTGCCCAGGACTGGTGTGGTGTCCAGGGCTGCCAAACACCTCTATAGTTGCACAATGCTGGCATAGGTGTGTGGAGTGTGTGTCTGTCTATCCAGTGTGTGGTGGCTTCCAACACCCTCCACAGCCCACACTGCTAGCACTGTTGCCAGTATTGGCCTGCCAATGTGCATAATGAGGAGCAAGGTACTGTGGGAATAGCCTGGATAGTGTGGCCTGGCCTGGCCGCATCTGCACAGGGCATAGGGCAATGGCTTGGACATTGTAGTGCCCGGCCACCACCTGCACGGACAGCGTGGCCACAGCATGTCCTGCTGGGAGGTCACTCTCACCCTGACTGAGCAGTGACCACGGCATGGCTAGGTTCCCCCATAGTTCTGTATAGTATTTCTCTCATGTGATATTTATGGGTTTCTTTTTTGGGACCCAATCACTGACTTATTTGCTTGGTGTGTATGCTGACATCCCACTTCTGGGTACATGCATCTTCTCCGGGACCATGGACTAGCTAGCAGATGGTCTGCAGCTAGTATGTGTCTTGCTGGAGCACCTTGCAGAGTGCAGTGGCTGGAGGCTTGCTGCTGGAGAATGTCAGATAGTGTTGGGGGGGCAGCTGATTATTTCCAGGCCTACTACGTTACCTGCCCTGTGGGGTGTCTGTTCCCCAGCAGGACTGGAGTTGATGGTTTTCTCTACTGCTACCATAGCAGGGAGGTAGAATGTGGATCCATTGGTGGGTGATCCTGAGCCCCAGAGGGTGGGTTGTGTGGTGGTACATAATCCACCTATGGGTCCACACCCCTTCCCCTACATCATGTAACCATGGCACCAACACAGGCTATGCACTATTCTGGGTGCATCATAGCCCATAAGGACTAGACATGACTGAAAAATACAAAAGGACAAAGATGTAACCTAGGTGTGTCTGCAGGAACTACCTATCACACACAGTAGTACTGATGGGGACTTGCAGCATGGCGTATGTCAGCCATGGAAGGTGCTGTGGACCTGGTGCTGGGCGCCTCACCTCACCATCAGGGTGAGCACAGTACCTGCACAATGTGAAGGTCTGTGGCTACTCTGTGCCAGTACCACACACGGTCAGTTCCCCCTACCAGGCTGAGGTGCTGTGGGGTGCATACCCCATCTTGTGCCCATCTGTCGACTGCTGCTTTGCATGTGCAGTGCATCATGGGTACGAGTGGGTTAACCCTATCCTGGTAATCACAGCAGACAGTTTGTGTGGTGATGTGCAGTCCTTCTGCAGCCAACCAGGGACTTATTAAGAGCTGTAGCCCACTGGTTACTTCACTGCCTATGAAGCCAGAGCTCATGGGTTCAAACCCATGATGGGGCTATTTGATAGGGCTGTCCGAGGCATTGTCTATTTTTAATGTAAATTAGTGCTGCCAGCAAAAACACCCTCAGAGTACTGTAACCTTAAGGCGCCCCATAAGGCACCTTATAGGGCGCCTTATAAGGTGTCCTATAGGGGACATTATAAGGTGCCTTGGAGGACAGTGCACTTTATAATGTGCCCTATGGAGTGCGTTATGGGGTGCCTTATGCAGCACCTTAGGTTACGCCACCGTGAGGGTGTGTTTGCTGGCAGCACTAATTAAAATAACAGTAAAATACCTCAAACATCACTACCTAGAAGTAAAGGGTGATGCTTCAGCCAGCCTTATGCATTAGGCACACTGGGGGATCAAATTCATGACCCCTGTACCATCAGTCAGTGTATTAACCATTGTGCTACACCTCTGTTTTTATGTTTGCATCTCTGGGCGCCTACTTAAGATTACCGCGCGTTAACGTGCTTAGCGGCGCTTTGCCAATAATGTGCGCAGCAGCACGCGTTATCACGCGCTAATCTCGTTTTGCTACTTTTTGACCGGAACGCCCACTCCTTTTATGGCAGCCTGCACACTAACGCCAGGTGCACATTAAGAAGGTTTAGTAAACATGCCCCTTAGTGTCAGTTTCAGAAACATGGTTCACAGACAACCATGACTGGCATGTAACTATACTTGGCTATACTTTATTCAGAAAGGAGAGGGTAGGAAGAAGGGGAGGAGGAGTGGCACTATATGTAAAAAATACTATTAAAGCTTTGGAATTACAGAGCTTAAAAGGGAGAGAGGAGGCATTGTGGGTTAAACTAGAAAGAGGGAAAGAGAAATCTATTTGAATTGGCGTGATATACAGACCTCCCTCACAAGAGGAAGAGGTGGACAGAGAGTTAATTGAAGACATACGCAGCATTGCTAGGAAAGGGTAAGTGCTACTGATAGGGGATTTCAATATGCCAGATGTTGATTGGCACATTCCTGCTGCAGTATCATCTAGAAGTAAAGAGATCCTGGATTCTCTACAGGGAGAACTATTCAAGCAATTGGTAACAGACCCCACACGTGAAGGGGCCATACTGGACTTGGTGCTTACCAGTGGTGAAAGTGTTTCTGATGTTATAGTAGGAGATAATTTTGCATCCAGTGATCACCAGATGGTGTGGTTCAGTATTAGGATTAGGGCATCCATTCAAAGGTGAGGGTCTTAGACTTAAGGAAGACTAACTTTGCCAAGATGGGCCAATACCTCAGGGAGTCGTTAGCGGGATGGGAACAGCTGGGGGATGTAGAAAAACAGTGGGCAAAACTGAAAGGGGATATTTTAAGGGCAACCAACCTTTTTGTTAAAATGGTAAATAAAGGTAAAAGGAAAAGGAGACCGCTATGGCTTTCGAAAGAGGTAGCTGAAAAAGTGAAGAAAAAGAGGGAGGCCTTCATGAAATACAAGAGATCACAGAGAGAGGAAGATAGGCATCTATATTTGGAAAAACTTAGAGAAACTAGCAAAGTAGTCAGGGAAGCAAAGATTCAAAAAGAGGAGGAAATAGCCAATGTAATAAAATGGGGGGATAACACATTTTTCAGATATGTTAGTGAGAAGAGGAAGGGCAAAAGTGGTATTGTCAGACTCAAGGGTGAAGGGGAGGAATATGTAGAAACTGATGAGGATAAAGCAGAATTGCTTGACAAATATTTCTGTTCTGTGTTCACAGATGAAGAACCAGGAGCAGGATCTCAGAAAACACCCACAAACAGGAACAGAAGCGAGGGACATCTTGAAAAATTTTCAGAAGACTGTGTTCGTGAGAAACTAGTTCAACTTAAAGCAGACAAAGCAATGGGACCGGATGGGATACACCCTAGAATACTGAGGAACTTGGGGACGTTCTAGCAGCTCCACTGAGTGACCTTTTCAATGCCTCGTTGGAGTTGGGAGTGGTGCCAAAGGACTGGAGAGAGGGTCATGAAGTGCCTTTACACCAAAGCGGAAGTAAAGATGTGGTTGAAAACTACAGGCCAGTTAGTTTAACTTCGGTGGTGAGTAAATTATTGGAAACTCTGCTGAAAGAGAAAATAGTGAGGTTTCTGGAGTCCAGTGGATTACAGGATCCGAGGCAGCATGGATTCACCAGAGGCAGGTCTTGTTTGACAAATCTGATTGATTTCTTTGACTGGGTGACCAGGGAGTTGGACCGAGGGAGAGCCCTAGATGTGGTGTATTTAGATTTCAGTAAAGCCTTTGACACTGTTCCTCACAGGCGAGTTATAAACAAACTGAGCACCCTAGGGATGGACCCTAAAGTTACTGCTTGAGTTAGAAATTGGTTGGTTGGTAGGCGACATAGAGTACAGATAAATGGGGCTCACTCTGAGGAGAAGGATGCTACCAGTAGTGTGCCCCAGGGATCTGTCCTTGGTCCGATTCTTTTTAACATCTTTGTTAGTGATATAGCAGAAGGGCTGTTGGGTAAGGTTTGCCTTTTTGCAGATGATACCAAAATCTGCAATAGAGTAGACACTCAGGAAGGTGTAGATAACATGAGGAGGGATCTAGCTAAGCTTGAAGAATGGTCTAGAATTTGGCAGCAGGGATTTAATGTTAAAAAATGTAAGGTCATGCATTTGGGCTGCGGCAATCAAAGGGAGCAATATAATATAGGGGGTGAAGTACTTTTGTCCACTAAAGAAGAACGGGACCTGGGTGTGGTTGTGTCTGATGATCTTAAAGTAGCTAAACAGGTAGAAAAGGCGACGGCAAAAGCTAGAAGGATGCTTGGGTGCATACGGAGAGGAATGGCTAGCAGAAAAAAGGAGGTGATATTGCCTTTGTATAAGTCTTTGGTGCAACCTCATTTGGAGTATAGTGTGCAATTCTGGAGACCGCACCTTCAAAAGGATATGAACAGGATGGAGTTGGTGCAGAGGGTGGCTATTAAAATCGCTAGTGGTCTTCATTATAAAGCATATGACTGAGAAGTTTAAATAACTCCGTGACATAAATGTTCAGGGAGAGAGCCTCTTTCAATTGAAAGCAAGTTCTGCTACGAGGGGACATGGGATGAGGGTGAACGGGGATAGATTCAGGAGTGATTTGCGGAAATATTTCTTTACGGAAAGAGTGTTGGATCTGTGGAATAGTCTTCCAGTGGAGCTGGTAGAGATGAGGACAGTAACTGAATTCAAAAAAGCATAGGACAAACACAGAGGATCTCTAAAGGAAAAAAGGAGACTGTTGTAGCTGTTGATATGGAAGAACAGACTAGATAGGCCATGTGGTCTTTTTCTGTCGTTATATTTCTATGTTTCTAAGGAGCCTTATAAGTAAGGTGCCTTATAAGGTGCCTTATAAGGTGCCTTGTAAGGTGCCTTATAAGGTGCCTTGTAAGGTGCCTTGTTAGGTGCCTTATAAGTAAGTGTGTGCCAGGTATTCCTAGCAGTGTAGCCAAAAGTACCTCTGTGTTCTGCAGTCACATGTGGCCCTATGGGGCCAGACACCACCCAGATTAGTGCATACCCAGTGTTAGGGTCTGGTTGCCATGGGCATCTGTTATCAGGGCAGAGGGGTGTCTAGACTCGCATGGGGTGGATGTAGTACTCTCTCTATGGGTCAAAGTAGTATACACTATGTATCCCAAAGGACCCACACTCACCCATTTTGTAGGTGAGGGAGTGGAGAGACAGGTGCCTGAGCCCTGGCTGTAGGACAAGCAACCGCAGTCCTGCTGGCAGAGGACAGCACTCCAGGGCTGGTGGGCCAGAGCCATACCTGTGGCAGACCAGCAGTAATGCTTGGGATAAGCCAGAGAAACCTCAACTGCCCCATACCACAGTCTGCCACTCACCAGCAGATGGCACAGTCAGACTGCACCTGCAGCAACCTACAAGGTGTTCTAACCATGCACAAACTAACCGCAGACAGTCCACTAGCCAGTCCATACTGTATGCTCACTGGGGTACCCAGTGCACCCAGAAACGGGATGTACAGCACAGACACCAAACAGGCATTTCAATGATTGAGCCCCAGAACTAGGAACGCACAGATATAACTGAAGACAAACAGTATGGAGCACTATGTGGGAGCATAGACATGCCATGGTCACTGCTCGGTCAGGGTGAGAGTGACCTCACAGCATGCCATGCTGTGGCCACCCTGTCCATGCAGGTGGTGGTCTGACACTACAGTGTCCCAGCCATTGCCCTACAACCTGTGAGGATGCATCCTGCCAACCCGCCTTGTCCGGGCCATACCCACAATATCTTGCTCCTCATTATGCACATTTGCAGGCTAACGCTGGTAACAGTGGGACATTGTGGGCTCAGAGCGGTGTAGGCAGCCACAAAACAACTAATAGACATACACACACACACACACCCCTATTGCAGCACTGTGCAATGATAGGGGTGGTTGGCAATCCTGCTCGCCACACTGGTCCTGATCACAGTGCCGACATTGCTAAACTGTGCAGGGGGTAGTAGTAGTGCTCTGCTGATAACTGCAGCTCTGTGCTGGGGCCAACAGCCTGACTCTCCATGAAGCTTTGGATAGTGGAACTTATGTGAGTGGGTGTTTTGACCCATGTTCGACACCGCTTTGGGGTTTGCACATGTTGATGTTGTATCTGCATTGTAGGGTAAAATGTGGGGAGATGCTCTGTAGGATCCACAGCTGGGACTTGAACCTCTGATCTTCTGCATCTGGATACACTAGCTGTGTGTACTGCACCACACTATTACCACAGAAAAGTGGTGGTCCCTGGGGCTACCCTTATTTTGCTCAAGCAGACCATTTCTGTTGCACTGCACACCACGTACTTGTACAGGGCATGGCCTAGGTCCACTGCAGTGGGTGGCACTGCTCCCTCCAGCACAAACACCCCCCCCTGCCATGCCGACATGGCCATATGCTGTCGGTGCTGGTCGTGTGCGGTCCAGGGCCATCCACTGTGAAGGTAGGCGGGTGCCTATGGTGCAGGGTCTGGGATGGCGAGGCATACATGGACATCCACACATCTCCCCATCACTGCCTGCCAATGTTATGTCCCTTCCTCATGGGGGAGTGATGGCTGGGGGGATGTCAGGCTGGTGCTCTAGCATCTATTGTCTAGGGTAGACCGGGTAGATGTAGGTGGAGTGTGTTGTTACTACCGACTGTGGACAGGCTAGGGTATGCACCTCAGGTACAGTGTCCCCAGTTTGGCCTTCTGAGTGTATATATGTTTCTGACAAAGTATGAGCACACCCTGCAATGCCTAACTAGGGGCTGCCATAAAGTGTGTTCACTTAGCTGGGTCTACGAACTGTTTGGGACCCATCCTGGGTATGGTTTATGGACCCTTGTTAGTGTGGTCCCGAGACGTGCACTGCTTGCCATATTATAGGCATAGTGGTACCTGTGTGACTTTTGGGGTACTTGCTGGGTAATGTCCCCTGGATGGGACACTGTGGAACACGGACTACTGGGCATGTTTGGCCCTGGTCAGCTGCTGTCCTGCTGATTTCCAGTTTCTATGTTCCTATGTGCCACCTGGGCGACGGCCTAGTTCATCCTGTGCCCCAGCTGTCCCCACTGCATATCCCGCCTGCAGTCCCACTATGCCCCATTTGCACCTTTCATACTTGGCCACTATACTGTTGCTGCAGATGGAGCACTACTATCACCTTTCTCGGGCTCCCTGCCTAGGCTGTACATTGCTGACACTGAAATTGTTTCTCTCTCCTGCAAATGTGCATCTAACGGCAGTTTTTCATTCGCAGTAGGATTCAGCCCTTCAGTTCAGTGCGTTAGTGTGCAGGGAGCCTATCCCCGCCCACTCCCCGCCCATTGACCCCTGCTCTCCACCCTCTGCGTTGTGTACTGTGCCGCGGAACGCTTCCGCGTGGGTTGTAATGTTACTGCGCGGTAATGTTACCTAACGTATGGTAACGTTACCTAACGCGCGATCTGTAACGTTACCGCAGTTTAGTAAACATACTCCATAGTAGGTATTTCCCTGCCCATGGAGGACTTATAATATGAAAATTGCCCAAGGCAAAAGTATCTGCAGACACTTGGGCCTTCTTTTTCTAACTAAACCAACATGCCTAGTTTTGGAAATACAAAAGTACACATGTTGTTTCAATCCCTGCTGTAATTCTGTCCCCAGGAATGCTTCCACTCAATGTGGGTGAAAAAGTAGTTACTCACCTGTAACAGCTGTTCTCCATGGACAGCAGGGATAAATCCTCATGTGTGGGTTGCGAGATCTGACAGAGCCCATGCGGGAATGCTCCCCAGATACTAGTGGAAGCTTTTGGGAGGTTCCACTGCACATGCATGCCATCTTCCCACCTGCTGCCACGGTGCTATTTTAGGACAGTCTGATACTATAGCTATCCAGGGGAGGTGGGAGGGTTAAGAGGACATAACTGCTGTCCACAGTAACTACTGCTACAGGTAACTACCTTTTTTCCGTGGACAAGCAGGAATGAAATCCTCACATATGGGACTCCCTAGCTACAGGCTACAGAAAGCCCATGAGGATGGAGACAAGCCCAATAAGGGTAATAAGTCCATCTGCTTACTGGCAACAGGCCTTAGTAATTCAAGATACATAGGGAGCAATATAGCGTAGGGGGTGAAGTACTTTTGTCCAGTAAAGAAGAGCGGGACCTAGGCATGATTGTGTCTGATGATCCTAAAGTAGCTAAACAGGTAGAAAAGGCAACAGCAAAAGCTAGAAGGATGCTTGGGTGCATAGGGAGAGGAATGGCCAGCAGAAGAAAGGAGATGATAGTGCCTCTGTATAAGTTTTTGGTGCGACCTCATTTGGAGTATTGTGTGCAATTCTGGAGACCACACCTTCAAAAGGGTATAAACAGGCTGGAGTTGGTACAGAGTGTGGCTACTAAAATGGGTAGTGTCTTCATTATAAAGCATATGAGGATAGACTTAAGGATCTTAATATGTGCACCTTAGAGGAAAGGCGGGATAGAGGTGATATGACTGAGACGTTTAAATACCTCCATGGCATAAATGTACAGGAGGAGAGCCTCTTTCGATTGAAAGCAAGCTCTGCTACGAAGGGACTTGGGATGAAGATGAAAGAGGATAGAGTCAGGAGTGATATGCGGAAATATTTCTTTATGGAAAGAGTGGTGGATCCGTGAAATAGTCTCCCAGTGGAGATGTTAAAGATGAGGACAGTATCTGAATTCAAAGAAGCATGGGACAAACACAGAGGATCTCTAAAGGAAAAAAGGGGACTGTTGTAGAGGTTGATATGGAAGGGCAGACTAGATAGGCCATGTGGTCTTTTTCTGTCGTCATGTTTCTATGTTTCTATTTATAATAGAGGTTCTCATTCTCTTATCCTTTTTTTTTTAAGATAGCCCGAACAGAAAAGAATGGGTCTAGGAGGGATGGAGTTGGAGTCTAATCCCCAAACAGATTCCGAAGTACAGATTGTCCGAAGTTGCTGTTGTGTCAGGAATCCCCTTCCAGACAGTAGCAGATATGAATGTATGGACAGAAGATGACATTGCAGTCCTACCGATTTCCTCCATAGAGACCTAGTGCACGTTGGCCACCAACACAGCCATGGCTCTGACATTGTGAGCTGTGTCATGACCATCAAGGCTCCGGCTAACCTGGGAATAAGCGAAAGAGATGCAGTCTGCTAATCAAATTGAAAGAGAGCATTTGTATACGGGCAATCCCTAGCTTGCTAGGGTCAAAAGAAACAAAAATCTGGATGGACTTTCTATAGGCTTTAGTCTGCTCCAAGTAGAAGGCGAAGACTCTTTTGCAGTCCAACATGTGCAACGCAGCTTTCCCTTTGCGGGCATGACGTTTTGGGAAAAATGGAAGAACAATTGACCGATTAAGATGGAAATCAAATACCACTTTTGGAAGGAATTTAGGATGAGTATGGAGAACCACTCTGTTATGATGGAATTTGTAAGGTGGATGAACTTTGAGCCTGAAGCTCGCTCACTCTGCGTGCTGAAGTGACTGCCACCGAAAACAAAACCTTCCAGGTCAAAAGCTTCAGGTGGCAGGAATTGAGTGGCTCAAAAGGAACTTTTATCAGCTGCGCAAAAAACATATTGAGGTCCGAAGACACTGCAGGAGGATGTAGGAAGGCTTCAAGAAAAGCAACCCCGCATAAAGCGAACAACTTCCCTTCTACACCTCAGTGATGAGCTCTAATTACACGGAGTTGGACTGTCAAGCGATTTTTGTGTGGGACAGGCAAAAGAATTGAGGGCATGGCCTTCACACTAGATTGCAAACCTCCTTCACTTGCATGAATATGATTTTCTCAATGAGGCCCTTCTGAAGGCTAAAAGGACATCGGTCACACCGGCTGGCAGGTTGATCTCAGACATCATTAGCCTCTCAACATCCACACTGTGAGGGCTGAGGACTGGATGTTGGGGTGCAACATCATTCTGTACTCCTGAGAAATAAGATTCGGTGCTTGACCAAGCTGGAGTGGCTCCTGACTGGAGAGCTTAGCAGGAAAGGAAGCCAAGGCTGTATTGGCCAGTAAGGAGCGATGGGAATCATCATGTCTCCATCTGTTTTGAGCTTCAGGAGGGTCTTTGCAATGAGAGGTATTGGAGGATAGACATACAGTGTAGGAGGAAAGCATCCGAGGCTAGTCTGACGTGTGATCTCACCCTGGAACAGAACTGGCGCGCGGGGGGTTGCGGCATGGCTAGATCTTCTGCCTAGGGTGGCAGAAACCCTTGGGCCGGCCCTGCCTCTGACAGTTTTTCAGATTCAACATCAGTGACCCAGCCTTCTGAGTCAGACTCAGAGAGGAAGTCAAAACTCTTCTGAGTCTCTGCCTGGATCTCTCTCCTGACCTTTGGGGATTCGGAGCGCCTTCAGGACTGATGATGCGCCAATGATTTCTAGTCTTTGAGGGTGCAACAGACCCTGAAATGCTAGAGCGTGGTTCTCAACTCAGTCCCCTGGTACCTTTGGGCCAGTCAGGTTTTCAGGATATCCACAATGAATATACATGAGATAGATCTGCATACAATGGAAGCAGTGCATGCAGATCTATCTCATGCATATTCATTGTGGATACAGTATTCTGAAAAGCTGACTGGCCTGGGGTCCCAGAGGACTGGGTTGAGAACCACTGTGCTAGAATGATATCGGCCGGGCAGGCACCGGTGTCAGGATCCTTCGATGCCCCGATGTCAATGCCTCTCTCGATGATCAGTTGGACAGTTGCCAATGTCGCTGCAGCAGACATCGAGGCCCAGGCCTGCTGTGTGGCCACGAGTATCGTGACCCATTCCTTGAGAACCTACAGAAATAGTTTCTCCATGGCTGCTGACTCCAAACACTGTGGGGCCTCAGCAACTTCAAACGATGTACCCGGAATCTGTATAGAGTTATCGTGGGGCCTCAGCAACTTCAACTGATGTATCTGGAATCTGTATAGGGTTATCGGTGGCTTGGTCTCAGCTCTCAGTAGGCCATCGCTGCCCCTCCGATATCCTGAAGAATGAGCTCTTCTCACTTCAGGGCAGCTTGGAGGGCTGCTCTCGCAGACAGGGGCGGCTCAAGGCAATCTGCTGCCTGAGGCGAGGGATGAGATGGCGTCCTCCCTGCCACCCCCCCCCCCTCCCTCCCCCGGCGACCCCCCAGGTGGGGATCTTTCTCAAAACTCCAGTCAGGGACTGAACCAAATCAAAAAGTCAATTAGATAATGTGGAGCAAATGCAAGATGTTCACACACCAAGGAACTAAAAGAAAGAGCGAGAACTACAGCAGTTTATAACTCCAAATTATAATTCATTTGTATTTTGTTATAACCTGCATTATGGTACTTGCTTTTTCTTTTTGAACATACATTTTGCATTCACAGAACCCCCTCCTCAACAATGGTGCAGAGCAGAGGTAGGACATTCACCCACAGAACTCAATATATATTTAAAAAAAAGCTGATTCTAGTCATCTCACCAACAACAAACATTCTCCAGTACCAGGCATATTGGGAACTAATATAAAACCCTACTAAAGTCACTAAGATCTGCAAGGCCAAATCTACCATACCATACCAGCATACACTTTCAAAACTCATACAATAAAGGGCCTACCAAGAAAAAAGCAGCACTATAAACACTGCAATGGGCCCCAAAACATCCCTACATCTATTTGAAAAGCTGAACAAGTCAAATTACTACAGTACAGATCCCTACGTACAAACTCCATGTTAACAGAACACCTGGCCTTGGTCGCACACTCAGAACACAGATCCTCACCAAGTACAGAATAAGTGACCACATCCTAAAGCAAAAATAAAAATATGTAGACAAAAATTAAAATGAAACCCCAAGAAGCCAGACTCTGCATGTGGTGCCACACCAGGTAAGAGATGCAGTTCCCCATACTGTGTGAAATACAGATAGCACAAAGTCCAATCACTAAATTGAAAATAACATTATTTTTTCTACCTTTGTTGTCCAATGATTTTTGATCATGCTGGTCCCGATCTGAGGTTTCCGTTTTCCTCTGTCTTCTCTTAGCTCTTTTTCTATGGTCTATAGTCCATCTGCCATTTCTTATCTCTCCTTTTGCTTTCTTCATTTTCTTCCATCAACCTTTTTTCAGTTCCAGTAACTCTCCCTAGTATCAGCCCCCTTTACGGCCTCCCCTCCCAGTACAAACCCCCTTGCCTTTCCAGTACTGCCACTGGTGTCTATTCTCTTCCAGTCCCCCTCCTTCCCCATCGTCCAGCCCCTTCTAGTTAAAATACCATCCGAGGTATCAGCGAACCTCCAGTCCCAGTGCCCCCTCCCATGTCAGCACCCTTCCAGCTCCCCCTCTCCTCTGTCCATCCGCCTTCCAGTGCCATCCCCTGGTGTCAGTTCCCTTCCAGCTCCCCCCCCCATGTCTGCTTCCTTCCAGCTCCCCCCCCCCATGTCTGCTCTGCTCCTTTACAGCTCCCCCCCTCATCTGCTCCCCTCCAGGCCCCCCTGTCTGCTCCCTTCTAGCTCCCCCCCATGTCATCTGTATCCAAAGTAGCAAATTGATTTAACAGGTAGTCTTTAAATTCCGATGGTATATTCACAAGGTCATATTTTCATCAGTGGCTTGCTTTTTTTCAGCTTTAGCTTAAGTTTGCATACCAATAGGTAATCTGTACCACAGTCAGCTCCAGGGTTTGTCATGATGTTATTGAGCTTTTCCATCGTTGCCTTTCACAGATGTAGTCAATTTGCTTTTTGTACAATCCATTGGGTGAAGTTCATGTGTACAATTGGCGCTTATGTTGCTGGAAGAAGGTATTTGAGACGAATAGATCATTGGTCTTGTAGAATTCTATCAGTCTTTCTCCAGCTTTGTTTCTGTTGCCAAGTCCATATTTTCTACCACTTTGCCTTCTTTGTTGCCAACTTCTGCGTTCCAGTTACCCATGACTATCAAGATATCCTGTTTGCATGTTCTGTCAATTTCAGCTTGTACGTGTTCATAGAACCGATTAACTTCTTCCTCTTCTGCAGCTTTTGTTGGGGCATATATCTGAATAATAGTTGTGTTAATGGCCATTCCTCATAGATGAATAGAAATTAAGCATTCACTGATTGCACTCTATTTCATTACAGTTCTTGCAAGTTTATTTTTAATTATAAATGCAACAACATTTTCGGCACAGTATACCATGTGAGACCCAACAGATCGAGTTGTACATGTTCCATTTCATTCTTGACCACCTCTAACTTTCCTTGGTTCATGCTTCATACATTCTATATCCCAATATGTAAGACATCTTTGCAGCTTCAGATTCTCATTTCATATGCAGCTACATCAGCAGTCAGACGTCTTGGGTCTTTGATCCATAGTAACATAGTAACATAGTATATAATGGCAGATAAAGACCAGTATGGTCCATCTAGTCTGCCCAGCAAGGTGGCAAGAGTAGATGCACCTGCCCCTCTGTGCAGGTCACCACTCCATGTAGGTCCTATTTGTTGAGATATAAGAGATAGTTATGTTTATTTTTTATTTTATCCTATTGCTATAAAGGAATCCTCTGTGTCTGTCCCATGCCATTTTGAATTCTGTCACTGTATTTGCCCCCACCACTTCCATCGGGAGGGCATTCCAAGCATCCACCACCCTTTCAGTGAAAAAGCATTTCCTGACTTTGCCTTTCAGTTTACCCCCTTGCAGCTTCATGTTATGCCCTCTAGTTTTACAGCTTCCCCGTCTTTAATACTCTTTAAGTATTTAAAGGTCTGAATCATATCTCCCCTGTCCCTCCTCTTCTCCAGAGTGTACATATTTAGGTCTTCAAGTCTCTTCTCATAAGTCTTCTGACACAGGCTCTAAATCATTTTAATCACCTTCCTCTGAACTTTCCAATCTTTTTATATCCTTCTACATCATAAATGGTAGCTTTACTCTGAAAAGTCTTCAGCTCATCCCTAGTAGCTAGTTGAATGCCTTCTGACCCAGGGGTCTTATCTTCCAGTACGATAGTGCAATTTGTTTTGTTGTGACTGTCCACTGGGTTTTCATGGCAAGATATAGAAGCAGATTGCCAGGCCTTTCTTGCGCACAAGTAATGCTAGTGTTGTTACCGTTGTCACAGAAATGTGATCCTCTACCGCCAACATCATCCCATTCTCCTACTGTCTAGATGGGTTTGTCTTAGTCGGGCACCTCAGCTGAGACCTGTCTATCTTGGGAGACCCTGCCAGTAGTTAAGTTACCAATAGCTTAGCTCTCAGCGTCACTGATACACATAAGCCCTCACAGCATGACAAGCTGCAAAGCAAGTGAGGGTGTAACCCATAGTCACATTTAATAAGAGATATGCTCCATTGAAGCATCTATCTTAAAGGGGGTCAATATAGGACCACAGTCTATACAACCTTTTATGACATATTTATTTATTTGCATTTAGTTCACACCTTTCTAGTAGCAGTTTATGCTTGAACCAAAGTAATATGATTTCTCTGATGCAAAGCATTCTAGACATGCTAAAATATAGAAAATTGACCAAGTTAAAGTTTTTTAGATATACCGCAAATCAAAAATTTGTCTCATCAGTTTAGAATTAAAATAAATAGACAATCAGTTGAACACAATGACATAGAGAAAAATAGATTATTGAGATCAAGAAACTAATCCACAAGACAAAGACAAAGAATTAAACAGAAATTAACAACATATAAACAATACATTTATTTTTTTTATTTAAAAGTTTTTATATACCATCTTTGTGACATGTTATTCAAAATGGCTTACAATTAGTAATGATACAATCAAAGAGAGATAATAATGTAGAGATAACGGTAAGAAATGAAAATGAAATAATCTTCTATCAGCCACCCTCTATGACAATTACCCTTTTACAGGAAATAGTCTTGACTCCTTTCCTAAAATTTAATAAATTAATCTCCAATCCTAAATTAATAGGTATAGCATGTGCATGTGCTGCCTCCAATGTATGCAGCTCTCTCTCATGCAAATTCATTGCGGGTATTTTGAAAACCCGACTGGCCAAGGGGGTACCAGAGGACTGGGTTGAGAACCAGACATTCTCAGCTCTTGAAAAGTAACGCTGTTGCAGCCAACATAAAGCTTGCACTGATAAATAAGTTCTTATTCCCTGCATCTATCTCTCATCAGTGATGACGTTGTGCATCGTGACCGATGATTTCTGATCTGCCCAGCTAGCATCAGTATTCTCTTATTCAGCCAATCAGACAGTTTGCTTTCATTAGCCTCACATTTGCATGCAAGACTGAAAGCCTTAAAAAAACTGCTAAAAGCAAGACATTAATAATAGTCAAAATGAGCTACATTCTGCTACAGCAGGTATTTTCCTGTTCCCAGAATGCTTATGATCTAAGTTAATACCTGTGGCAATAGGGGATTAAGTGACTTGTTCACGGTCACAAGGAGGAACAGGGGGATTTGAACATTGCTTCTCAGGCCACGTCTCTAACCACTAGGGTATTCTTCCATTCAATTTGGAGTTGACTGATACCATTGTGGCAGACAGGGGGGTGCTCTCAGGTGGTTTGGTGACTTGTACACTGTCCTTGGTTAACCTTTTCACTGTTGTGCTTGGTCAAAATGGTGTCAAACAATAACTATGAGACAGCCTCTCGAAACATAAAAGGATGCTTTATTATCTCAGCAACACAAATAAGCTTTAATCACAGTTCCCCAGCTTAGTTACATGCACCGAGCCTCTGTTCAAACCCCTTGAATTGATGTACAATGGGAAACTGAGTCCAAAAACAAAAGTGCAAAGTGTAACAGATCAAAGGGCTTCTACTTTCACTGAGCATTCCACAATACAGAAACAACAACTCTTTCAGTTCTAGAGTTCAGATAGGCCGTGGCATTCCCAGCTACCTCAGTATCCAGGGTAGGCATCCCCCCTTGCGGCTGCCACCCCCATGGTGCCCCTGCTGTGTGGTGTGGTGTGGTGCAGGGCCACCTTCCTCACCGGGCTTAAACTCTGGGGACAGCAGAGCAAACTTACCTTAAAGGTGGGTGGCTTGCTGTGCTGCTGGGACTGCATTGGAGGCAGCGTGGCAAGCCACCCTTCTTTAAGGTAAGTTTGCCACGCTGCCTCCAATGTGTGGGCCCGGTGGGGTTGCACCCCCCTCCGGGCCGTCACCCTTGGCGGGCCGCACCCACTGCCCCCTCCTTTGGTACACCACTGCAAGTAGGCATTCTTGCTCATTTTGTCAGTTCACATTAATCAAAGCATAGGCCACATATGCCTTTCACGCTGTGCACTGTCACATGAAGGCTGAGATTCACCTCAGTAATTTGCTGCACCTGGGATACAGCTCCCACTTCTGACTTGCCCATGCTACAGGCCGCAGTTATCTGTTGAAACAAGCAGAGTGTGTTAATTGGAGTCTTTCCTTAAAACAGCGTTTTAAACAGAGTTCTACATACAGCTCTAGTTACTCATTTCAAACTGCGATTACAGGTCAATGCAGAACGACAAGCGCGCCATTTATGTGCAGGTAGGCCAACATATACACTATATACCACTATGCCAAATGCAGAAAAAATATCGATGTGTGTGTAAACAGCAAACCCCCCCCCCCCCGTATGTACACACATCAACACCAAGGAGCATGTTCACTAAACTGTGGCAACGTAGCAGCAGCTATGTTAAGGCGCGTTATGTAACGTTAAGGCGCCTTAACGTAACATTAACGTGCCTTAACATTACATAACGCGCCTTAACATTCCCGGCTGCGGTAAGTCCCGCAGAGGGTGGAGAGAGGGCTGAGAGAAGGAGTCAATGGGCGGGGAGTGGGCGGGGAGAGGCCCCTTCCACACTGACGCGGAGAAATTAAGGGCTGAATCCTAACGCAACTGAAAACCTGGCGTTAGCACACATTTGCAAGAGAGAGAAACCATTTCAGTGTCAGCAATGTACAGCATAGGCAGGGAGCCCAAGCAGGTGATAGTAGTGCTCCATTTGCAGCAACAGCATGGTGCCCTGGTATGAAAGGCCACTATGGTGATGGCGCAAATGGGGCATGGGGGCTGCAGGTGGAACATGCAGTGGGGGCTACTGGGGCACAGGGTGGACTAGGCGGTTGCTGAGGTGGCACAGAGGAACGCAGAAAATGGAAACCAGCAAGACAGCAACTGACCAGGGTCAGACATGCCCATGAGCCTGTGGCCCACAGTGTCCCATTCAGGTGACATTACCCAGCAGGCACCCCAAGGGGCGCAAAACATTGACAGGCGGTGCCTGGGGAAGCGTGGACATCTATGTATGCACCCCTACCCCAGAACCCACACCATAGGCACCACCGGCACCGAGGTGAGAAGTGAGGAGGAATGTGACACATTCTATCTAACCTTTTTGATGTCTTGGACATCTGCACCTTGCCCACTCACAATCTTAAATGACAGAGGTGTAAGGCAGGGGTCTCCAAATCCAGCCCTGGAGGGCCACAAATCAGTCAGGTTGGCAGGATATCTCTAATGCATATATATCTCATGCATATTCATTAGGGATATCCCAAAAACCTGACTGGTCTGCGGCTCTCCAGGACCAGGGTTCCCTACCCCTGTTCTAGGTGGATATCATGGGTTTGATTCCTCATTGTTCCCTCCCATCCAAGGCAGATATTTTGCTTGCCTGTGACAGTCATATCTTTGCAGATCCATGCTGCCAGCCCATAGTACCCTCACAACAGTTGCCAGCAATCCTTATAAGGCGTTATAAGGCTCCTAATTAGGCACAGTACAAGGCACGTTACAAGGCACCTTATTGGGCACAGTACAAGGCACGTTATTAGGCACAGTACAAGGCACGTTATAAGGCATGTTACAAGGCACCTTATTAGGCACAGTACAAGGCACGTTATAAGGCACCTTAATAGGCACAGTACAAGGCACGTGCCTTGTACTGTGCCTTATGACGCGCCTTATAACGCACGTTACCTGACATGGCTTGCCATAATGATGCCTCGCCCACGCCTTTATATGGGCATCTGTACCTTTACCACGGAACCTAACGCGAATGACATTACCGCAGTTTAGTAAACATGCCCCCAAGTGTATTAAAATAATATGCAAATGAGCTGCACATATTAAAATGAGATTCTAATAAAGTCTGTGCCTAATGCAGAGAAACGTGTAGAGGATTACATAACCAGCAGGAACTCCATTATCTCTATGCCTAGTCTGAGGTGACTTATGTAAAAATCTTGCACACGTAGGGAAAGACAATTTCAGGATATGTCCCCATGATCAGATACCTTCGATGTGAAACTTTTCTACATATATCTTACAGCATACTGTATAAGCAAAAGTTCGGTGTTCAAGAAGAAATGTCTTTTGCTTCTTGTATTTGTGTGATCTTTGGACTCATATCATTTTCCATTTACTATATGTCTCTTTGTTGTGATTTCATAAGAAAATGTTTTGGGGCAAAATAGTGTTGATTATTATGGGGTGAGCGGCAAAAGAATACGCATATAACGTGAGCATTTGTCATTTACGCACATGCACACACAGCCACTTGTAGCACGTCTCTTGTTTGCGCGTGCGTTGGTTCCCCTTCTTTCCACTTTATGCCAAAATTTTGCACGCAGTTTATTTGCATATATGCCCTTTGCTGCATACCAGTGCCGATGTTTCAAGTTATTGGCCTACTATGAAAACGCATATACAGTTAATAGAAAAGCGACTTCAGCAATGACTTTCTGCATCGGCCTGTAATTAGTTAGCACAGGGTTTCTGTCAACCAGCCTGCACAAGCTGTATGCTAATTAGCCATCTGAAACTTAGCAGGGAGCCCTAAACTACTGGTTAGCAGTTCAATTTTATCGGTTCTTAAGATAATCTTGACACAAAGTTCCAGTCCTTACAACTCTTGTAAACCCATCTTGATCGCCCTTTATATTTTCTGCTGCTCCTCCGTCTATTCTGAGAAAACTAGAGTAGACGGCCCTTCCCTTTGAAGCTAAAGGCTTGTAATGTTTTCAGAATTGCTGACAGTTCAGTCACGGTTTAAACAGCATGGGCCCAATATTCACTTGTGCAGGCTAAGCGCTGCTACGGCGCATAGCCATGCCCGCCAAACCTTTACTCTGCATATTCAATGCTGGGGTCATATGCGGTCCCACCATTGAATATCTGCGGATCACCGCACATGCCGGAAGCCACAGTAGCTAACTGGGCAGCAGTGATATTGCATGCTGCCCGATTAGCTCCAGTGACTTAAAGATAGGCAAGGGTTTTCTTCACCTATCTTTTGGGTGCAGGTCGCTAACTAGGCAGCTTGCAATATTGCTGCTGCCCTTTTATCAATCGTTTCCACCTCTGCTTCTCCCCAGAATGCCCCTGATACGTCCTAATGTTAGTGGTTAGCATTGGGGAACATAAGGGCCATAATCGGGAATATTCTGCGATACTAACCGTGTTAGTGCCATTAAATATCCCCATCAGCGGCCGTTACACGATTTACAGGGCTGTAAACCGTGTAGCTGTCCTTCATATGTCGAACCCCACACTCCCACAAGTTCCTATCTTCTTCTGGTATGACAGTAGACCATTTCCTCTAATTCCTCCTCTAGTAGTGAGGTCTGTTCCATTTTCATTTCCTCTAGCTCAGGCAGCTGCTCCAATACAAACTGCAGCTCTGTACTCCTGGGGAGGGGCTGACCTTGCCCTTCTTCCTGGTTCAGATCCTCCCAGTCAGTCAGGTTTCCTCCCCTTTCTGGCTCTGAGAGGTCTCTTGTTATGGGCAGCTCTGGCTCTGCCCCACTCCTCGCTACTTAGGGAATCTCTTCTGTTCCACCCCTTGCTGTTTCTTGGTGATTTTAACTCTATCAGCCATGAAGTTCTGGGGAAAGATAGAAACATGACGGCTGAAAAAGACCAATGGCCTATCTAGTCTGCCAACTACTATAGTCCCTTTTTTTTCCTTTAGAGATCTTCTGTATTTGTCCTATGCTTTCTTGAATTCAGATACTGTCCTTATCTCTACTACCTCCATTGGGAGACTATTCCATGCATCTACCACTCTTTCTGTAAAGAAAGGTTTCCGCATATTACTCCTGAATGTGTCCCCTTTCACCCTCATCCTATGTTCCCTCATTTCACAGCTTTCTTTCAATTGAATGAAGTTCTCCTTTTGTGCATTTATGCCATGGAGGTATTCAAACATCTCTAACATATCTTGTCTATGCCTCATTTCCTGTAAAGTATACATATTGAGATCTTTAAGTCTTCCCCATATGGTTTTAACGATAATGATTTTAGTAGTCACCCTCTTCACCGACTCCATCCTGTTTATATCCTTTTGAAGGTGTGGTCTCCAGAATTGCACACAATACTCCAAATGAGATCTCACCAAAGACTAATACAGAGGCATTATCACCTCCTTTATCCTGCTGGCCATTCCTCTCCCTATACACCCAAGCATCCTTCTGGTTTTCACCATTGCTTTTCCTACCTGTTTAGCCATTTTTAGATCATCAGAAACAATCATGCCCAGGTTCCGCTCTTCTTTCATGGACAGAAATACTTCACTCCCTATACTGTACCACTCCTATAGAGTTTTGCAGCTCAAATGCATGACCCTGCACTTTTTAGCCTTAAATTTCAGCTGCCAAATTCTCAACCATTCTTCAAGCTTAGCTAGATCCCTCCTCATGCTATCTACTCCATTCTGGGTGTTTATTGCAGATTTTGGTATCATCCACAAAGAAGCAAACCTTACCTGACAGTCTTTCTGCAATATCACTGACAAAAATGTTAAAAATATCGGACCAAGGACAGATTCCAGTGGCACACTAATGGTACATTCTTCTCCTCAGAGTGAGCTATATTTAATCTGTACTCTTTGTCGCCTCCCACTCAACCAATTTCTAACCCAGTCAGTCACTTTAGAGTCCATTCTGAGGGTGCTCAATTTATTTACAAGTTGCCTGGGCGGAATTTTGTCAAAGGCTTTACAGAAATCTAAGTACACTACATCTAGGGCTCTCCCTCAGTCCAACTCTCTGGTCATACCCCTAAACAAAGGCATGGGGGAGGGGTGACCTGCACGGAGCGACAGGTGCACCTATTCTTGTCGCCTTGCTGGGCAGACTAGATGGTCTTTATCTGCCATCATATACTTTGTTACTATGTCACCCAGTCAAAGAAATCAATCAGATTTGTCTGACAAGACCTGTCTCTAGTAAATCAATGCTGCCTTGGATCCTGCAAGCCACTGGACTCCAGAAACATCACTATCCTCTGTTTTAATGCCACTTTGACCCGGTAAAAAGCGGGATATAAATACAGTTAAATAAATAAAATAAATAAATAAATTTAACAGCATTTCCATTTATTTACTCACTACAGAGGTCAGACTAACCATTCTCTAGTTCTCAACCTCATCCTTACTTCTGTTTTTGTGTAAAGGAACCAGATGTGCCTTTCTCCAGTCCTCTGGGACCATTCCCAGCTCTAAGGAAGCATTGAAAAGGTCAGACAGTGGAGCCGCTAGAACTTCCCCAAGTTCCTTCAGTACTCTCAGATATATCCCATCCAGCCCCATCGCTTTGTTTACCTTTAGTTTCACTAGTTCATCATGAACACAGTCTTCTGAAAATCGTTGAAGATCCCCTTCACCTCTGTTCCTATTTGTGAGTGTTTTCTGAGGTCCTGTTCCTGGTCCTTCATCTGTGAACACAGAACAACAATGCTTGTTAAGCAATTCCAATTTATCCTCATCAACTTCTACATATTCTAACTCACTGTTTAGTTTCCTTGACTTAACTTTGATTAATTTATCATATTTTAAGATGTTCCATGTTCTATGTTATTTTAAGATGTTCTATGTAAAACAAACTTCGCTTTGTTAATTGTTGTTATTTGTACACCGCAACTGATCTCTGGAAGATGCGGTATAAAAATGAGTGTTAAATAAAATAAATAAAATAAAATATTCTTCCCCTTCACCTTTGAGTCTGACAATACCACTTTTGCACATCCTCCTCTTGTGAACATATTTGAAAAATGTCTTGTCCCCCCATTTTATTGCCTTAGCTATTTCTTCCTCTTTATGTATCTGTTTTCTTGACTACTTTCCTAGCTTCTCTAAGTTTTTCCAAATATTGATGCTTGTCTTCCTGTTTCTATGATTTATGAAGGTCACCCTCTTTTTCTTCACCTTTTTAGATATTTATTTTGAGAATCATTGTGGTCTCCTTTTCTTTTTACATCTATTTACCTTTCTAACAAAAACATTTGTTGCCCTTAAAATATCCCCTTTCAGGTTTACCCATTGCTTTTCTACATTCCCCAGCTGTTCCCATTCTGCTAATGATTCTCTGTGGTATTGTCCAATCTTTGCAAAGTTAGTTTTCCTAAAGTCTAAGACCCTTGCTTTTGAATGGATTTTATCAGCCTTAGTACTAATACTGAACCATACCATCTGGTGATCACTGGATGTGAGATGATCTCCCACTATGACATCAGAAACATTTTCCCCATTGGTAAGCTCCAGGTCCAGTATAGTCCCTTCACGTGTGGATTCTGTTACCAATTGCCAGAATAGTTCTCCCTGTAGAGAATCTAGGATCATCTTACTCCTAAATGACACCAGAGCAGGGATGTGCCAATTAACATTTGGCATATTGAAATCACCGATCAGTAGCACTTCTCCTTTCATGGCAATATTGTGTATGTCTTCTATTAAACTCTGTGCACTTCTTCTCCCTGTGAAGGAGATCTGTATATCACACCAATGCAAACTGATTTCCTATTCCTTTGTTCTTGTTTAACCCACAGTGCCTCCTCACTCCCTTTAAGCCCTGTAATTCTATAGCTTTAATATCATTTCTTACATATAGTGTCGCTCCTCCTTCCCTTCTTCCAGTCCTGTCTTTCCTGAATAAAGTACATCACACTCATGGTTGTCTGTGAATAATGTCTCCATAACTGCCACTTAATCCAAGTCAACTTCTTCCATTAAAGTCTGAACATCTGGGATCTTATTTTCCATACTACAGGCATTTATGCACACCGCTTTCCAGATGTTGCCCTTTTACTCATTTCTATGGAGGTATTTAATGTTTTACTTACCTGAGGGCTTTCACTTACCTGAGGATTTTCTTATCCCATCCCCAATGAATCTAGTTTAAAGCCCTCTTCAATAGGTTAGCCAATCTACTGGAGAAGACTCTTTGACCCTTCTTGGATAGGTGGATGCCATCTCTGCTTTTCAGCCCTTGGAAAATCTTGTCTTGGTCCAGGAAACCATTCACTCAGCCGTGCATTCATCTCCAGGATGTGAGCTTCTCTGCCTCAGCTTTTACCCTCAACAGAGAGGCTTTAAGAGAACACCATTTGCACATCTATCTGCTTCACCCTCTCTTTGAGCCATGAAGTCATGCTTGATATGCTCGAGCAGTATCATTTGTGCTGACAGGAATGAACAACATTAGTTAATAGTCAGTAGGCTTGATGAGTCTTGGCAAACTCAGTAACATCTTGGATTGTGGCACCTGACAGACAGCACATCTCCCTGGACTTCAAGTCTGGTCGGCAGATTGATACCCTCAGAAGAGAGTCACCAACCACCACTATCCCTTGCTTCCTTGTGGTCATTGATTCTGCAACTTTGGTGTACTTGAGCTCTGGTTTTTCCCTTTTCTAGGATGTTTTCACCTCCTCCATTTCCAGGGCTGCATACTGGTGGTTCAATTCAAAGGCTAGAGGAGTTGGATTGCTGATCCTGCAGGCTCTGGGGACTCATGTCCAACTCTCTTAATTCTGTAGCATATCATCTTCACCTCTGTCGGAGAGCTTGGATGCTTCAAGAAGCATCTCATTAATTTACTTCTTGCTGTATCAAATGCTTCTCAGCCTCCTCACTTTTTCTCTGAGCCTCTCCACTTGTTTCATGAGGGCTTCAGCTAGCAGAAATCTTGCACATGGAATGAGTCCCTTGATTGGCATTGGGTTGTCTGTCTGGACAGAGGCAGAGGCTGTAACAGGGGCAACAGCTTTGGCAATATGATTTTTCCCAGCCATCGTTCAAATGGTGGAGCTTTGGTACCTGTTGAAGTAAACAAGAGAGAACCACCAAAGTCCCTAACTTTTCCTCCACTCTTCTTTAAGAGGAAAAGCAACTAACCTCTTTTAAGTGTGTTCTAACAGCACTGTTCTCTGTGCCTATGTGTAGCCCTGTTTCCTTGCTAAACAGTTATTACTTTGCACTAGTAAATTTTGATATTATGTATCTGAGGTATATAGATTAAAGTGTTCCCTTTTGTAAAATTACCTAATCCAAGCTCCTTCAAGAAAAGGAAATTGGTTACTTTTAGTTGATATCCAAATGTGGAACTATTTGCTTCCTAGATTTTTCCTACCAAGCAATAAAAATCAGTTATCTTTTGTCAACAAGTTAATTGGGGAGTTAGCCTATATATAGAGCAAGAATGCTTACATGGGGTGGGTAGGAGCTGGGGTGGGAAGGGAGGAACTAACACCTAAGGAGGTCAGTGACTTCAAAAAGCTTGCCTACCTCTTTGAACTTGAGGGCTAGAGGAGAAGAAAAAGAACTCTAGCAGCAGAAAAAAAGCTTTGCCCAATTACACAAAAAAAAAAAAATCCTCTTTTGCAATATAGCTACAACTACCTAGGCAATGCAGCAGAAAAAAAATTAACTATTAAAAATGAAAAAAAACCCCATCTTTACAGTCTCTTAAGCAGAGAGTTTGTATTCAAGAGCCACACAGTGTTACCTTGCTTGCAATGGAAGTCATTTAGGAATGGCAGTTGTTATCTGTGTAAGTGCCTACTTTGGCCTTGCCTGGTGGCTTGGCTCTGCCACACATTGAAATATTGCTTTTTGCCACATGTTTTTTTCCAAATTCTTTCCCCTTTCCCCCTCCCCTTTTTGTCACAGATTGGCTTTCTACCAATACTCTTACAGTCAATGTCCTAACATTTGTTACAACATCGTCCATGTTTCCTACTCTCACTTACCCCTCTGTATGCCACTTGCAGTCCAAGGACTGAGATTGGACAACTGGAGCAGAGCATCAGCTCTACTGATCCCAGCTCTACTGCCATTCCCTGGAATTCAGACTGAAGTCTGGCACCCTTCTTTGCCTCTGAAGGTTGCAAGGCTGTGACTCATTTATTTATCTGGCATTTGGGGGTTGTATAGATTTAAGAGCCAGGCCAAACTCTTAGGAAACATTGTTTGTGAACTTCTTGTGCCCCCTCCCCCATTGTGTCTCGCACAGGTCTCTTGTTCTCAAGTCTCATGAGACCAGCATTAGAGTTCCTATACCGAGTGGCATTTTTAGACAGAAATATAGATAATATCTGAAGCTTTAACTGTTGTTAAGTATCTGTATGTGTGTGTGTGGTGCAACTGTGGTGCATGAGATATGGTGGTGGGTGCCTTTTTGTGGGTGGGGGGTGGGGCTGCGGTGCATGTGTGTGCGTGCTGCAGAGCTAGGGAGCCTCTGTGTGATGCCGAGGTGAGGTACCCATATCTGTATGTGAAGTGCATGTGTGTGTGTGAGATTTGGAGATGGAGTGCCTGTATATGTATGTGTGTATATAGTGCGGAGCGGGGGTGCATGTCTGTTTTGCAGAGATGAGGTGCCTTTGTATATGAGTGTGTGGTATGGGGGTAGGATGCTTGTGTGTGTTCTACAGGGAGGGGAATATACCTGTTGGCAACAACTTGCACTCTTCCCTCACCCCTCCACCCCTCTCCTGCTGGCTCCCCTACTCTGTTACCCTTCCCGACTCTCCCCACTTCATCCCCCACCATCACTCCCATCCCCTGCCCTAAGATCCCCCATCCTCCTTTATTATAAGCTCACTAGTTCTTTAAATTTTCCCTGCCTTCTCTACCTCACTTTTCTTCCCCCGCAATCTTTTTCTTACTGTAGGCCACTATAACAGCCTCCCTTCTGTTCTGTCCACAGGGATCCCATCTTCTGTGGGCAGACAGAATGGGTCTTTGCCAGTCATTTTGACTGTATTCTTGTTTTCTGCCCACAGGAGATGGGGCAGAAGATAAGGGGAAGGCTGCGATTGTGGCTGCAATGCAGGCTGACTGCCCTTGCAGATCCCATCGCCTGCAGGCAGAAAGAAAGCACAACCACAACCACTGTAATGATACCATCTGTTTGCCTGTAGGGATCTGATCTCCCATGGGCAGATGGAAGGAGTCTTTGCTGCAATCGCAACCTTCCCTTCTATTCCACCCACAGGAGAGTGATCCCTGTCAACAGACATATGGGGTCTTGGCCATCCAGAGGTGGCAAAAATCTCAGGCGCTAGATGTAAATTTCTAATCATCATGGTGACCTGGTGCCTTGGATTTATTGAGCCCTGAGCTAGAGAAATATTTATTTGAGATTATAAAGTGCAAACCTAAGCTGGTGAGCTAACTGTGCTTAGATTTTGTTAGAGGAATTTTATATTAGGTTTTTGATAAGATAGGAGTTTTGTTTGCAACCAAAATTGCTGCTAACCCTAACTACTTCATTCTTATATTTTCCACGCATCTCTGTTTTTCTAATAAACCTCTGAGAAAACAAAACTCCACAGCAGCCCTATTGCCAGGCAATTACTGATTACCTGGAAGAGAAAGTTGAAGAATCTCCCCAAGCCACGTAAAACCACATTTTCCTTACAGGATTAATAGTGGCCCCACAGCAAATACTATTGGTGAGGCCTCACTTGGAGTATTGTGTTCAGTTTTGGAGAACACATTTTTTACTCAAAGCATCATCAAACTCTGGAATTCATTACTGGAGGATGTGGTAAAAGTTGTTAGTGTAGCTGGGTTTAAAAAAGGTTTGGACAAGTTCCTGGAGGAAAGGCCCATAAACCATTATTAAAGGGGACCCGGGAAATCCACTGCTTGCCAAAATACAAGCATTGTGGAACCTGTATCCTTTGGGGAAAATGTTAGGTACTTGTGACCTAGATTGGCCACTGTTGGAAATAGGGTACTGGGCTTGATGGACCTTGGTCTGACCCAGTATGGCATATCTTATGTTCTTATGAACTTAATCCTTACACCTACTGTTCAACAGATCAGAGGGACAACCAGATAATAGCAGTCAATGCTCAGTGGACCACAGCAGGAAAATGCTGTGCATGCCTTCCACAGTTAATCAGTTTCAAAAATATCTTCAGGCATTACCCGTTAAATATACAATGATGTCACTCCAAACAAACACAAACAATCTTTACATCTACCAATCAACTGGTCAAAAGGACAACTAGAGAATAGCAGTCAATGCTCAGTGAATCACAGCAGAAAACCACCACGCATGCATCATCAATATAGCACAGTGAATCAAGTGCAAAAATACCCTCAGGCATCTGCCATTAAATATATACCGGTGTCGTTTACCAACACTACACAGAATTAACCTTCCCAACAACTCACTGCATTCAGGGGCGGCCCAAGGGGGGTGCGGGGCCATGTGCGGAGACTCGGTGCGGGGCCTCATTTGCATAAGGGTCCTCATTTGCATAAATATTTGCATAATGTTACCATACACGAACTTTTAGTAAACATGCCTCTTAATGAGTGTATGAATAAAGAAAGACTAAAAGACTTCTACATTACTATAATCCAGTGCCAACCGCCAGACACATTAGGAACTACTACAAACACTGCCCATTTAGAACCCATAGCAAACCCGCCGTATCCTAACAGCACTACCAGGACTCATAAAGCACCATACCCTAACTATCAAAAGGAAACGCTGCAAATATTAAACCAATACATTTCAGAGAACAACAATACATGACCTACTGGGGAAAGAGAACAAGTGGCAATGTCAAATAGGAATTACATAAACAGAATACCTCAGCTCAGTTACACATGAACAGAACATAAACCATCACCAAACAAGGAATCACAATTTAGAAACAGGAAGACAATAATTAAACTGGGAATCCCAAAAGCCAAACTTGGAATGTACAACACTGTAGAAATAAAACTATACATTAATTTGCTCTTGTACTAAACAAAGCGCAGACGTTAATGATGCACATTTCCCAGAGCTGACATATTCCAATTAATAAATTCAAAATAAAGAGATATTTTTCTACCTTTTGTGCATTTTTTTTCAGCTGCAATTGCTCCAGCCACTTTCTTCTGGTTTCTTCATGTCTTCCGCTAATTCTTCATCGTCTGCTGTCCATTTGTCTTTTCTTCTCTCTTCTAGTTTTTTTCCATTCTCTCTCTACATCTGCTTTAACATACTAATCTTTCTCCTTTTTCCTCTTTCCTAATTCATATTTCATCCACTCAAATTTTACCCCTCCATCCTCAATCCCCACTTACTCTCCCAATATCCGGACAATTGTAGATTTGTCTTCCCTCCCACACAAAATATTTTTTCCCTCTCCATTTCACTCTCCCAGCTCCATCCCATTCTAATCCTCCCCCAACATCAGCTCCATTCTAGTTCCAGTCCCACCCAGCATCCGCTCCCTTCTAGTCCCCGCATCAGCCCATTTCAAGTCCTAGCCCCCCATAAGCCCATTTCCAGTCCTAGCTCCCCCATCTATTTGCAGTCCCATCCAAGTCCCTCCATCAGCTCATTTCCAATCCCAGCCCCCCATGAGCCCATTTCTAGTCCTTTCCTAGCCCCACCATCAGCCCATGTCAAATCCTAGCTCCCCTCCACTCAGCCCATTTCCAATCCAAGCCCCCCATGAGCCTACTTCCAGTTCTAGCCCCTTCATGAGTCCATTTCAATCCAAACCCCCACCACAGCCCATTTCCAATCTTAGCACCCCCCAACAGCCAATTTCCAGTCCTATTCTAGCCCCTCCATCAGCCCATTTCCTGCCCTAGCCCCCCCTCACCCATTTCCAGTCCTAGCTCCCTCCCCCTCACAACCCATTTCCATTCCAAGCCCCCGTCCCCATCAGCTATTTGCAGTTCAAGCCCTCCTTCCACTCAGCCCATTTCCAGTCCTAGCCTCCTCATAGCCCATTACTAGTCCTAACCCCCCATCAGCCCATTACGTCCTAGCCCCCCATCACCCTATTTCCAGTACTAGCCCCCCATCAGCCTTTTTCCTGTCTTAGCCCCCCTACCATAGCCAATTACCAGTCCTACCCCCCCATCAGCCCATTTCCAGTCTTAGCCCCCCATAGCCCATTACCAGTCCTAACCCCCCCATCACCCTATTTCCAGTCCTAGCCCCCCCATCAGCCTATTTCCAGTCTTAGCCCCCCCCATAGCCAATTACCAGTCCTACCCCCCCCCATCAGCCCACTTCCAGTCTTAGCCTCCCCCCCATGGCCCATTACCAGTCCTAACCCCCCCCCCATTGCCCATTACCAGTCCTAACCCCCCCCATGGCCCATTACCAGTCCTAACCCTCCCCCCCATCAGCCCATTACCAGTCCTAAGCCCCCGGCCCATTACCAGGCCTAAAACCCCCCCATGGCCCATTACCAGTCCTTTCCCCACGGTGTGAGCATTACCTGTCATTTCACCTCCGATATCAGCCCACTTACAGTGTTAGCCCCCCCATAGCCCATTACCAGTCCTAACCCCCCCATCAGCCCATTTCCAGTCCTACCCCCCCCATGGCCCATTACCAGTCCTTACCACCCCCCCCATCAGCCCACTTCCAGTCTTAGCCCCCCCATAGCCCATTACCAGTCCTAACCCCCCCCATCAGCCCATTTCCAGTCCTACCCCCCCACTTCCAGCCTTAGCCCCCTCCCCATAGTCAATTACCAGTCCTCCCCCCACATCAGCCCATTTCCAGTCTTTGCCCCCCCATCAGCCCATTTTAAGTCCTTCCCCCCCCCCACTTCCAGCCTTTGCCCCCTCCCCATAGGCCATTTCCATTTCTTACCCCCCCCATCAGCCCACTTAGCCCCCCCCCATAGCCCATTACCAGTCCTAACCCCCCCCATCAGACCATTACCAGTCCTAACCCCCCCCCATCAGCCCATTACCAGTCCTAGCCTCCCCCCCCCATGGCCCATTACCAGTCCTAACCCCCCCCCAGCCCACTTAGCCCCCCCCATGGCCCATTACCAGTCCTAGCCTCCACCCCCCATGGCCCATTACCAGTCCTAACCCCCCCCATCAGCCCACTTAGCCCCCCCCCATAGCCCATTACCAGTCCTCACCCCCCCCCCATCAGCCCCCTTCCAGTCTTAGCCTCCCCCCCATGGCCCATTACCAGTCCTAACCAGCCCCCCCCTGGCCCATTACCAGTCCTCACCACCCCCCCCCATCAGCCCACTTCCAGTTTAGCCTCCCCTCCCATAGCCCATTACCAGTCCTAACCACCCCCCCCCCTATCATTCCAAATTAAAATAAAAAAAAAACCAAACCGGCTGCTTCTGCCGCGGCAGCATCAAGAGCTCTGCCGCGGGGCCCCCCCCCCTGCCCGGCAGAGCCTCCGTGCATCCTCAGCAGCTTTCTTCATGTCCAAAACGCAGGCTTCTTTCAGAGCCGCGAGAGTTTCTTTTCTCGCGGCTCTCTTAATCCCGCGGGGCTGATGGGAAATCCCATCACCCTCGGCGGGATTAACAGAGCCGCGAGAAAGGAAACTCTCGCGGCTCTGAAAGAAGCCCGCGTTTTGGACATGAAGAAAGCTGCTGAGGATGCACGGAGGCTCTGCCGGGCAGGGGGGGGCCCCGCGGCAGAGCTCTTGCTGCTGCCGCGGCAGAAGCAGCCGGTTTGGTTTTTTTTTTTAAAACTTGGGATGCTGAAGAATGTTTTTTGCGCGGGGCCCCCTGAAACGCGAGGCCCTGTGCAAAAAACATTCTTGCTCAATGGACGGGCCGGCCCTGACTGCATTCAAGCATCCCATAGAGACTAACAGCATAGTTTAATCTGCAGTCATACAAAGATTGCTATAAAGCCAGCCTCCAACCCTACAGAATTCACAGACAAGACCCCCAATCTATCTGTGCATTCATCCCAAAGGGATCTACCGTATTTTAATGGTAGATCCACTTTTGTTCATATCACAACAACAGTCTAGCCCTATTAGGACCATTCTGCGAGATCTGGTTGATAGAAAATAAGAGGACTCCAAAAACCAACAAAGGGATTCATGTTAATATTCCTTGATAAAGCAGCATTTGGCTCAATATGCTATAATACTCTACTATTACCCCTGCAAACAGTAGGACTCAAAGAAAGTACACTCAAATGGTTCCAATCATATCTGACGGACCATAAGAAACAGATAAAAATAGGACATAACAGCTCTGGACCATATCCTCAACAGAGAGGAGTCTGACAAGGATCAGCACTATCCGCTCTACTTTTCAACCTGTATATTCAACCCCTGTGCGCAATATTACAATCACATAAGGTAAATTTTCATATCTATTGTGGCGACCACACCCCTACCAGGCGGTTGCCTAGTAGGGATGGGAGACCATCTTGTATTCCTTTTCCAAAGGGTTGTAGTTGTGTAGTCAGAAATGAACCAAGTGGATGTTTCAAAGCGCACAGGAATTTTTATTAGCTTCCTTTAGGTAAGATGGTAACAATCTTCAAAGCAACTTTACACTCAAGACAAAGAAACAAAGGATAATCTTCTCCAATTAAAGCAAATGTCAAAAACAGTGTTTCCGTGGAATTATTTACAATGGCTTTCCTTTTCTTTCCCTTTAAGATGCTTCTTACTTCAGCAATAATAAAGGCACATGTATTTACAACTTACAATCAAAGCCAGTAGGGCTGCTAGCTCCTTCTTTGCTGTTTTGAGTTAAACAGTTCTCAGCTGTCTAGCCCCGCCTTGGTTGCACTAGACACTTCTTTAGGAAAGAACCTTAGTGCTTCAATATAAGACTCATTCTCTCCTTTACTTCAGGCTTTCAGCTATAACAAAGTTGTAACAGCTTTCTTAATTTCTTTCTGCTATTTGGCTTCCATTAATTAGCATCAATACAAACAGCACAGTCCATCTCAGAGCAAGAAGAACCCATATCAGTTCCTCTACCATCTACCTCCATACTTTCTTCTGAGCTGCATGTTGGTAAAGCTTGGAAACGTTCAGGCACTTTTTCCTTTAAGTCATTTAAAAGCTCAAATAGCCTATTCCACTGCACTGCCCCTCCTTCTCTTGGCAGAACTTCAACAGGCTTCTCCTGTTCAACCTTTCTTGAAAACCCCTTCTTTCTAATCTGGGTTTTCCCAGGTACAAATCCCTCTTCAGAATCAGAGCAAGAGATATAAGCCTTAGGCTTCACTGCTTTCTTTCTCCTACCTTGGAGTTTTACTGCAGGACTTCCATATCTGGGGCTTCTGTTGGTTGTAGCTATCTCTGCCTCAGAGCCAGTCAGGGAATCAGGGTAAGATTTCCTCTCCACTTCCTGGGGCTTCTTCTGTCTGAAGACACACCCCCTTCACCCGAGGAGTCTAGGCTCTCTTGCCTTAGCTTTTCCAATGCCAGCCTTCTCTCTCTCTCTCTCTCTTGCCAGTATACTTGGTCCTCTCCCTGGAACCTTCTCTGTAGTTCTCTTGGCTGCAGTCCTGGCTGCTCTTGCTCTCCTTGCACTTGTCCTTGTTCCTGTTCCTGTTTCTCCTTCCGTCTATCTCTCTGTTTGTTTGCTCAAACTTAAACGTGGAGTAGGGCACCTCCCCTTCTGACTCCACCCCCATGTACCTCCTACTCTTACCTAGGGTTGCCATGGAGTCTGGGTGTGGCCTTGGCCTAGCTCTACCCTCGTGGTTTCTCTCACTGCTTTTACTATGGTGTATGTGTTCTGGTGCACCCATCCCCCGCAAAGAAGAAAAAGTTCTTTTTCCCTTTATTTCTTCATGCTGGACTGCACTCTCCTTACCACACTATGCTGATGATATTATGCTTTACATACAATCTGGCATGTCATGCCCACGCTTCATGGAAATCATAAATCGTTTCAATGTAGTGTATCAACGGCTGGAAAACAATCATCTCACAATAAACTACAAAACCAGAGGTACTGTGCCTCACCAGAAATGAGGCTTTCAAACCGCCACCCTCGTTGAAGGTAAGGAATGCTGACCTACAAATAACACTTTAGCGGTATAGGAGCAACGGCTTGTTAGTGTTGTCGCACCTGGTTTTAGACCTGTAACAGGTCATTTAAATAATCTAATTAAAAAGGAGGGCTCACTTTGAGAGTAGGAAGATTCCTGCTCAATGGTGAGTTATCCGACAAAAAATTGTAGTTAATTAAACATACTGATATTGGCACATATTAGCTGTTTAGCTTTTGGATGAAATCAAGTAATTTTTGTGGGACCTACAAATAAAGCAAGAAGTGTGCTACTTGGGAATCACACTCGACCACAGACTTGACTCAAATTCTCACAACAGCAAAACACTAAAAACGATCTACAGCAAAATAAGAACTCTATGAATCCTCCATCTGTTATTAGATGTCTGTGACCAGAACAGTTCTTCAGGCAATAATTTTCCCACATTTGGACTATGCTAACATTATGCTACATGAAATATCCAAACACTTGCTACAAGCATTACAAATTTATTTATTTAGACAGTTTTGCATGCCCCAGTTCTGCTGGCCCATGGTTGCTCTTCTCTAGTGGGATTTGAACCACCAATCTTCTGGCTTGTCTGAGGTACCTTGCCCCAACCACTAGGCCACTCCTCCCCTCTGGTAGAACACAGTACCACAAGTCATACTGGGAAAATCAGAATCTGAGCACATTGCTGCAATATTGAAGCAACTGCACTAGCTGCCCATAAAAGGTAGAATTCATTATAAAGCACTCTCATGACTACATTCAAGATCACTCACAATTCATCTGCCAACTGCTTAAAACAGCTACTACAATACCAAAGGAACAATCGAGAAATGAAAAAGACAACACAGAATATGCTAACAGTGAGATCATATCTCACAAAGAACATAAAAAGACTTGAAACGGTTCAGAGGAAGGCGGCCAAAATGATTTGGAGCCTGTGCCAGAAGACATATGAGAAGAAGCTTGAAGACCTAAATATGTACACTCTGGAGGAGAGGAGGGACAGGGGAGATATGATTCAGACCTTTAAATACTTAAAGAGTATTAATGGACAAACAAACCTCTTCCGAAGATGGGGAAGCTGTAAAACTAGAGGGCATAGCATGAAATTGCAAGGTGGTAAACTGAAAGGCAATGTCAGGAAATACTTTTTCACTGAAAGGGTGGTGGATGCTTGGAATGCCCTCCCAATGGAAGTGGTGGGGGCAAATACAGTCACTGAATTCAAAATGGCATGGGACAGACACAGTGGATCCCTTTATAGCAAGAGGATGAAATCAAAATAAACTTAACTATATTTTTATATTTCAACAACCTTAAACAAGGGCATAGAGGGGGTGATCTGCACAGAGCTGAGGGTACCAGTGGTGTAAATTCTGCTGAAGCAGTCCCCGCAATGTGAGGGGGCCCGGGCAGGAAGGGAGCCCATGCGGCAGCGCAACAAACTTACATTCGTTTGCTGTGGTGCCTCCATTCTGGGCCTGGCTGTTAGCTCACGGGCTGAAGTCTGACGATAGCAGCCTTCTAACAAGACCAGCCCAGAAGGAACACCTCCAGGCCACAAATGGAGACACCACAGCAAACAAATTCAGGCTCTGGTGGACTATCTGCCCTACACCCAGCTCCATCACAGCCGAGCCATCCTCAGGACCATCCAAAATTTCTCCCAAAGGTTGTGCTGGCATTCCATATCAATTAGGCCATTATGCTCCCCAGTTTCTACCCAGAGCCACATTTATTTATTTACATTCTCTTATATATCATGCTATTCTGCATCAGTGTGGTTTACATTGAACAGGGCTTTATAACTTGGCGATAACTATTTTACAGGGAACATAAGCTATGGAGGGTTAAGTGGCTTGCCCAAGACCACAAGGAGCACCTGTGGGACTAGAAACCCCAGTCCTTCTGGCCCAAGGTTGCTGTCCTCTAGTGGGATTTGAACCCCCGACCTTCCAGCCTGAAGTACCTTGCCCCAAACACTAGGCCACTCCTCCACTCCACATGTGGCACATGTGACACAGGAAGAGCGTCATCTGATATGCTGGACTGCACCCATGCCCTTTGGACCTACATTGATGGAACAAACCTACTACTACTACTATTTAGCATTTCTAAAGCTCCACGCACGCAGCGCTGCACAGCTGACCTACAAGAGGTAGGCAACATACAAGAGACAGTCCCTGCCCGTCAGAGTCATGGTCATCGGAGCTTACAATCTAGTCAGAATAGTACATTCGTTAAAAACAGTACAGAGCATTAGTCAGTTCTACGCAAGGTACGGTGTGGTACAGTTTGGTCTGTAGTTGGTCATAAGGTTGACGGGGGTTAGGGTGAGATGAGGAAGGATTCAGGATCTGAATGCAATGATGAAGAGGTGGGTCTTCAGCCTGGACTTGAAGAGTGCCAGGGAGGGTGCCTGGCGCAAAGACGCAGGTAGGCTGTTCCAGGTGTGAGGTGCAGCAAGGTGAAAGGAGCGCAGTCGGGAGTTCACAGTGCGGCTGAAAGGCATTGATAGAAGTAGTTTGTTAGTGGAGCGCAAATTTTGAGAGGGGACGTAGGGAGAGATAAGAGTTATTGAGGGGCCATAGAGTGAATGCATTTATAGGTCAGCAGGAGAAGCTTGAATTGGATGCGGAACTGGACAGGGCGCCAGTGAAGTGACTTAAGAAGAGGAGTAATATGGGCATGGCGAGGCTGGCAGAAGATTAGTTGAGCAGCGTGATTTTGTATAGATTGAAGGGGAAGGAGGTGGCTCACGGGAAAACCAGCAAGGAGTAGGATGTAGTAACTGAGGCGAGAAAAGATTAAGGAGTGGAAAAGCATTTTGGTAGTGTGTTCAGAGAGGAAGGGGCGGATTTTGCTGATGTTATAGAGAAAGAAGTGGCAGGTCTTAGCTACAAGCTGGATATGAGTGGAGAAGGAGAGAGAGGTGTCAAAGATAACCCCTAGATTGCGGGCTGAGGGTACAGGAAGGATAGTAGATCCATCCACATGGATTGAGAGAGGGAGAAGTGGGGGGGGGGGGAGTTAGGTGGAAAGACAAGGAGTTCAGTCTTGGCCATGTTCAATTTCAATCTTCGATGAGACATCCAGGCAGCGATGTCCGAAAAACCACCCGAAAAACATCACAATTGTTCCTTGCATACTACCCTAACAGATGGGGCACCCTGGTGATGAAACACATGCTATCCCGCTGGTTAGCAGACTGCATAGCATATTGCTACATACAGACTGACTTTCGCCCATCAGAAAGGGCATGAGCACATCAACTACGGGTGATGGCAACCACTCTAGACCACCTACATGCCACAACTCCCACAGACATCTGCAATGCGGCTATATGGGCCTCCATCCATACCTTCATCAAACACTACTGCCTTGACCATCCTATCTGCACAACTGCCCCCTTCGGGCGAGTGCTACTACAAACGGCAGACCTGCAAGACGGTCCAGTATAAACAAATAAAACATAAAGAAAGGAGTAAGAGGACAATCTCATTTACAATTGCTTTAGGGCCTGGCAAGAGACCAGCTATTATGTTCTGTTTAAAAAAAAAAGTTTCAATAAAGTGCGCACCATGTTCAGGACTTGACAGCCTCTGGGTTCACTTTGTTACGTTTCTGAGTAATGCGCAGCCTCGTCTTAGCACAGCTTTCCCAGGGATGTGGAAGGGGGAGAGCACGGCAGAATCTCCACTAACAATCCCATCACATCTCAGCTCGGGAGTCACCTAGGCGTGGCTGACTCAGACTGCTTATTCATGGAGAAAGTGAGGTTGCTTACCATAATGAGGGTTCTCCATGGACAACAGGATGAGTCAGCCACGCCAACTCACCCCCCATCCCCTTTGGATGTGCCTGCCAGGCTTGGGAAAGACTAAGGCAGGAAGGGCAGGGGAAGGGGAAGGAAGGGGAGGGAGCATTCTCAGAGGAATTAAAAAGAAAAAAGAAGGGATTCCTCTGAGCTTTTGGAGAGCTAATCCTGTCCCAGTGGATGACATGGTCCAACTTCAGAGTGGAGACAGACCATGGCCACACCAATACTTCTTCAACCAACCAATTTATTAAAGGACACAACTTGGCCATGTTTTGGCACTCAGACCTTCGTCAGAGGTCAGTACATTGGACGAAAACATCTGGCAAAAAAGAATGATGACTGACAGAGGTTGGGTATGCAATTCATCTGTTTTACTGTCATCATTCTTTTTTGCCAGACGTTTTCATCCAATGTACTGACCCCTGACAAAGGCTTGAGTGCTGAAACTTGGCCAAGTTCGATCCTTTAATAAATTGGTTGGTTGAAGAAGTATTGGTGTGGCTGTGGTCTGTCTCCGCTCTGAAATTGGACCATGTCTTTTTGCAGAGAATACCCTTTTTTTCTCCTTTTTTTCAGTGGATGACACACCTAGACGTGGCTGACTCATTCTGCTGTGTATGGAGAAACCCTGTTATGGTAAGTAACCTCGCTTTTTTTTTCTCTGTTTTCTCTTGTCTTGAGAATCAGACACTGACCAATAAACTCATCTTGACAGAGAACTGTGTGCTCCTTCAATGGGCCCATGCCATTAGTAAAAGCAGCCCTGGATGTATACTGTTTTAATTGTATTATCTGTTTGTGTTGTAGTGGCTTGTAAATCGCTGTGCGTCCAGGTGATAGTGGAGATATATAATTGGAATAAATACATAAATATTCAAATCCATCAGAAAAGGTCCCGAACAACAGTACCTATGGTTTGAAAACATCTATAGACATTGATATTTTTTTTGTACCCTCAAAGAACTGCCCACTTACTTGAACCAACTATTTGTGCAGGCAGTCAAATGAGACAAAATAGTTTGCACACATGTGAAAATCAGATGTACAGTATGTATTGTGTTGTACTCCGCCTATTAACAAATATGCCAGTAAGAACACTTCTTTTTAAACCTGGGCAAAAGCAAGCATACTATGGAAAACCGTGCAAACCTTTAGCCAGCAGAGGAGGGTGATTTTCAGCCAAGCTATTTACCGGATAAATAGTTATTTTTCATAGGTAAACATTGTCTTTGTCACAATTAGAACATTTACATTTTTTAAGTAGGATGATGTAGACAATTATAGAAAAGAATATGAGAACATAAATCCACGTGAACCTTTTAGGCCATTACTACAGTGGTGGCGGGTTGCTCTCAGTGTGGTGAACCTAAGGAGGAACAGCAGAGAAATGACTGGGGTATTGGGGTTTGGGATTTGCTGGTAATTCTTAGGGAATGGGAGTGTGATTTATATGTTTTAGTATATGTTCCGTGATGCTGCCAATTGTTTATTATGTACCTCTGAGGGACAGGCAAGTTCTGTGGGATATCCCCTGTGATTGAATTCCCAGTATTGTTATACCAACCCTGATGGTAGATACACAGGTGGTAGACTCCCATGCAGCTTAGAGGGAACACTGGACACACCTTCCCTTCCCCCATGATCAATGTTTATATAAAATCACTTAATATACTGCAGCTGAGCAATAGCCTTTATATGTTAATTCCTGGACTGAACGGAGCAGTGATCACTCACTAGTCACTCCTGTCTGCGATGAAGCCAAAACAGACTTCTCAACTTCGCTCTGTATTTGAATTTTCCAGCCCTCTCACAATCAGAAGGAAACATCAAGTGGTAAATCCTAGTATGATTGAACTTATGTGCTAAAATTCTACCACTACTACTTCAAGTACGGTATCGAGCTAGTTCCTTGGTTGTTACTTTGATGGGAAGAAGTGCAGCAGTAAAGGAGAGGCGTGCTATAATTTAGTGAAGGATCATCAAAATCATTTTATTTTCCATTGCATTTCCTGGGAATTAATAGGTGTTTACTTTGCTAAAATGCTACAAAGGGAGGATAATTTTTATAAGAGGGCACCTAGTTAAAGCAGTTTAGTAAGTGCTCTCTTGTCTTTATAAAATACAAGTGCAAGTGGCAGAAATCAATCCTTAAGATACAGATATTTACATCAGCCCTGTGGCTGGGTAAATCTCAGCACCTAGATTTTCCCAGAGTGTATGCAAATGTAAGTATTTTACAGTATAATCTCTGCGTGTACTTGCGTGTGCTGCCCGTGCTCTATCCAAACGCCACCCATGTGCATTCAATGTATGCACCATCAAGCAATGCACACATTTTTATGCTGGTTAGTATTTTATAAGAGGACAATGGCTAAAAAAACCCGTTACAGTAGGTGCGTATTTGGCACCTAAAAGTACACGCCTCTTATAAAATTACTTCCTTTGCAATGCAATGCCATGTGTACCTTCAAGTCTATGGTGACTCTTGGCGACCCAGCAGTTCCTGGGTTTTCTTGGCAGTGTGACCAGAAGTAGATTGCCAGATCTTTCTTTTGAGGCAATAGAATTCCAATCATTTTCAAGGATAGCAGGACACATTTTCATAAATCACTTTTAAAAGACATCAAGAGCCCTTCATTTCTGCATATAATTCTCTCAGTAGGTTCAGACAAGTCTCATTTTTGTCTATCAGTGATCTTGATTCTGCCAGCACAAACTCCTCCCACTTATCCAACATTCTAAAACAGAGGTATTCACTCCCAGACCTCGAGAGCCACAAATGTGTCAGGTTTCAGGATATCCCTAATGAATATGTATGAGATAGAGTTGCATGCAATGGAAGTGCTGCTGCACGCAAAGGCATCTCATGCATAGTCATTAGGGATATCCTGCAAACCTGTCTCGCTTGCAACCCTCAAGTTTTGGGAGTGAATATATCTGCTCTATAAACAGCATCCATAAAAAGTCATATCTCCCAATGAATATCAATCTGAAACAATTTAAGCCTGAAAAGATGTCTTTAAAATCTCCAAGAGAGGATGAGTACAAAATTACTATCTATGGGTGCTTATTGAAATCAGCCTGTCTCCCTGGCACCTGATTGATCGGGAAACAACCCATCTTTGTATCTGATCCCCTCTCTGACCTGCCGACTCCACCACCAAAGGCCTCTGAAACTCCAATTACCACCCACCACCCCTCCAGAATATGCACTTATGATTCCAGAACCTCCCTGTCTTCCCTGGCAGAAGAGATGTGACAGCCCTTCTTCCAGCACCATTGATCACTATTGAATAATGCTACCTACCACGTTTCTGCACGTATAGTACTGTACATTTTAATGTTCACACATAATAATTATTTCAGTTTTCTGGTTCAGTGTTTTTAAAACAATCTGCTGTATCTGGTACAGTTTTGAAATGACCTGGAAATCGTGGCATCTTGGCTAATGAACCATACTCTAACCAACTTATCAAAATAGATGCGGCCAACAGATTCTGAAGGAATAAAGCATTATTTAGGAAAATGTGATAGAATCAGTTCTAGATGGCTTCAAATCCATAAATTGTCCTGGAAGCCACTGGAGAAATTCAGTTAAGGTGATTCTGATGATATTCACTAAATACATCAGGCAAGATTTCACAGTGGATAATCCAGAAGTTGTTTATGTGATAATTGCCACAACTGAACATCTATTTTATTGTCTATGCTAAAGCACCGTAAATTACGAGTGGAATAACCTTTAGTGCAGATGGACACAATAGTAATACTGTCACAGCAGAGAGCATTCACCGCTGACATGAAACAGATGGCAGAAACAAAATGTGTCTGAATTAATATTTGCTTTCTAAATTGTAAGTAGCCGAAGCGAATCATTGCTACCTGATTAGTGATACGCGCTGGACAAGATACACTTTGGTTTCGTTAAGCGACCTTCATATGTAAAGGAAGCTCATAAGAACATAAGATATGCCATACTGGGTCAGACCAGGGTCCATCAAGCCCAGTATTCTGTTTCCAACAGTGGCCAATCTAGGTCATATGTACCTAGCAGTTTCCCCAAGGGCACAGGTTCCACAATGCTTGTATTGGTTCAAGCATTGATATCCTGGGTCCCAATGAATTGATAGCTCGTCTTAATGAACAAGCAAGTAAAGAGAAGGAAAATGGGCATATGTTCTATTTGTATGTACAGTGTTTATCTACGAATGACAAAATCAGATTAGGGAGAGAGAAAGAATGTAGAGAGTGTTGGCTGTAGCAATTATATTTTAGCAACATTTTTATTTTTCATTTTATAGAAAAAAAAATTAAAAATCAAGAGTGCATCAGTTTTGTACCATAGGTTATGATCCAGATTTACAGATTTAGCATAATCAGTCTTTCTGGAAATGATATTCTGCTTCTGTATACAAACAGCAAACTCACCGGGGTTATGATGAGGTTAAGATAGGGCAATTCCTTTTATGGTTTAATGTCAACTTGTACAGCCTTTTGTGAACAAAGTAGTTACAAACTAAGTCTAATAGAAAACAGAAAAGAAGGCTATTCAAAATATGAAAGAGGAAACAAAAAGAATTCCCTTTTATACTCTTAGGGGTATGTTTACTAAACTGCAGTAGCGGCTTCCGTGCGATAGTTTAGTTTGTCAATTTGCCCTATTACATCTTCAAGATTCACCGATATTTGTTTCAATTCCTTCAGTTCATTACCTTTAAGTATCATTTCTAGTATGGATATCTCCCTTATATCTTCTTCTGTATAGACCAAAGCTAAGAATTCATTTAGGAGGTCATTCCAGAACACAAATAAGAGGTTTGTACATGCGGCAGTACAAACAAACCCCTTATTTGTGTTCTGGAATGACCTCCAGCTTGGATGTACATCCCTGCTATCCGTGGAAATGTGGATGCTGGCAAAAAGCTCCCTGTATGTACATCCGAGTCATATGGGGAGCCTTAACCAGGGGGGAGGGGTGGGCAGAGGGTGAAGCGGGGGTGGGGCAAGGGTGGGTAATCACCCTGGATGTACAGACCCGATTCTGAGGTTGGCCCTGTACGTCCAGGGTTTGCTGGTTAGATGGGGGACTTATTCGACCTTAGAGTTGGAATAAGCCCTCTGGACGCAGTGTGGTGCCCTGCAGTCCTTCTGTACCCAGCCATTGCTGTGAGACAAGCCATGGAGATATAGCCTACTGGTTAGTGCAATGCTGTTTTAGGCGTTGGTCATGAGTTCAATTCCTCATTGTTCCCTCCTTTCATGCCTGTCCTACTCCAATAGTTTGCATACCTTTAATAGTCATATTTGTGCAGATCTGTGCTGGCAGCCCATAATACCCTCACCACAGTTGCCAACAATCCCTCAGTCCATCTATCTGCATCTGTCAGCTGTGTAGAGTCCTGTCTTCCTGTGCAGGCTGCCACCCCATGTCCTGCACTGGTACCCTTTCCTGCATTGTGCCTCTTCATGCTTACCTCGCCTGTGCCTGATCTGCATGACACCAGAACTCCTCTGTCCACCCATCATTGTAACTATCCTGCCACCTCTGCCTCCACTGGGGGACAAGTATTCCCATAATCTGCCACCCACTGTCATTGCAGTACTTTACATTGCCAACATTCTGTGCTGTGGTACAGCTGCAACAACATGTTTGTCAACTTTACTGGCAGCCACATAAGATGCCCGCAGATATGGCAGGTCCAGCAGCTCTCCCTCCTTCACTCACCTGTTCATTGCCTTTCCTCGGTGCTCTATCCATTGTTAGGGGTACATCTGTTTCTATGCCTAACAGGTCATGCATGTCAACCTGAAGCACCTTGCAGCCCTTAGGGCACACTAACCTAGGGCACCATAGCATTCTTAGGGCACCTTAACCTATGATACCATAGCCCAAGGTGCCTTCTAAGGTGCCTTAACCAAGGGTGCCTGATAAGGCGCCTAACCTAAGGAGCCCTATAAGGTGCCTTAAGCTAAGGCACCTTATAGCCCTTAGGGTGCTTTATATTAGGAAGCCTTATAAGGCATATCAGCCGAATGTGCCTTATAAGGCGCCCCAGCCTACTGTGCCTTATAGGGCGTCTTAGCCTAGGCACCATATAAGGCGCCTTAGCCTAAGGTGCCTTATACAGTGCCTTATAAGGTGGCATTAACGCGCGGTAGATCCAGGGCGCACTGTACCGTGCGTTAAGCACCTTGTAACGTGCGTTACCTGACAGGGCTTGCTGTAACGTTGTCCCGCCCACTCCTTTATATGGGCATCCATAACATTACCGGGGAACTTAACGACGGTAACATTACCGTGCTTTAGTAAACATACCCCTAAGTTTTCTATAGAAGCACAAATGACAAGACTTTAACTTTAATACTTTGGACACCTCATGTGAAGAGAAAGATCATTAGAGAAGACATCATGTTTGGCAAGTTTGAAGGTCAGCACAAAAGAAGAAGACTGGCAATGCAATGGTTCAATAAAATAACAAGAGTCATGGATGCCACTCTATAAACAATAAGCCGCCTGACTAAAGAATGAACACTGTTTCAGACAAGTTTCCACAGGATCATCATGAGTTGATATTGACTCAATTAAAAACAGCAGAAACATTTATGAAATTATTCCACTATTTAATGATGAAGTGAAACAGAAATTTGATTAATCAAGTTTGAAGAGTGGACTACTATATATAAAAATCAGACAAAATATATTAAATTATTTTTTAAAGAACTGTAAACAAAATTTAAAAGAAATATAAATGACTAATTTAGTATAGAGTAAGAGGGAGCTAATAAATTGGACCATACTGGTGGTATAAGTCTCTGAGGGTAGAAGAAATTGTCTTACATAGAAACATAGAAATATGATGACAGAAAAAGACCACATGGCCTATCTAGTCAGTCCCCTTTTTACCTTTAGAGATCCTCTGTGTTTGTCCCATGCTTTTTTGAATTCAGTTACTGTCCTCATCTCTACCACCTCCACTGGGAGACTATTCCACGGATCCACTACTCTTTCCGTAAAGAAATATTTCCGCATATCACTTCTGAATCTATCTCCCTTCACCCTCATCAAATGTCCCCTCGTAGCAGAACTTGCTTTCAACTGAAAGAGGCTCTCCCCCTGAACATTTATGCCACGGAGGTATTTAAACATCACAATCATATCACCTCTATCCCGTCTTTCCTCTAAGGTGTACATATTAAGAACCTTCAGTCTGTCCTCATATGCTTTATAATGAAGACCACTAATCATTTTAGTAGCCACCCTCTGCACTGACTCCATCCTGTTCACATTCTTTTGAAGGTGCGGTCTTCAGAATTGCACACAATACTCCAAATGAGGTTGCATCAAAGACTTATACAGAGGCATTATCACCTCCTTTTTTCTGCTAGCCATTTCTCTCCGTATGCACCCAAGCATCCTTTTAGCTTTTGCCATCGCCTTTTCTACCTGTTTAGCTACTTTAAGATCATCAGACACAACCACGCCTAGGTCCCGCTCTTTTTTAGTGGACAAAAGTACTTCACCCCCTATACTATATTGCTCCTTTGGATTGCTGCAGCCCAAAAGCATGACCTTACATTTTTTAACATTAAATCCCAGCTGCCAAATTCTAGACCATTCTTCAAGCTTAGCTAGATCCCTCCTCATGTTATCTACACCGTCCTGGGTGTCTACTGTATTGCAGATTTTGGTTTCATCCGCAAAGAGGCAAACCTTACCCGACAGCCCTTCCGCTATATCACTAACAAAGATGTTAAAAAGAATCGGACCAAGGACAGACTCCTGGGGCACACCACTGGTAACATCCTCCTCCTTAGAGTGAGTTCCATTTACATGTACTCTTTGTCGCCTCCCACCCAACCAATTTCTAACCCAAGCAGTAACTTTAGGGTCCATCCCTAGGGTACTCAGTTTGTTTATAAGTCGCATGTGAGGAACAGTGTCAAAGGCTTTACTGAAATCTAAATATACCACATCTAGGGCTCTCCCTCGGTCCAACTCCCTGGTCACCCAGTCAAAGAAATTAATCAGATTTGTCTGACAAGACCTGCCTCTGGTGAATCCATGCTGCCTCGGATCCTGTAATCCGCTAGACTCCAGAAACCTCACTATTTTCACTTTCAGCAGCGTTTCCAATAATTACTCACCACCGAAGTTAAACTAACTGGCCTGTAGTTTTCAACCACATCCTTACTTCCGCTTTTGTGTAAAGGCACCACATGAGCCTCTCTCCAGTCCTTTGGCACCACTCCCGACTACAACGAGGCATTGAAAAGGTCAGTCAGTGGAGCTGCTAGAACGTCCCCAAGTTCCCTCAGTATTCTAGGGTGTATCCCATCCGGTCCCATTGCTTTGTCTACTTTAAGTTGAGCTAGTTTCTCACGAACACAGTCTTCTGAAAATTGTTCAAGATGTCCCTCGCTTCTGTTCCTATTTGTGGGTGTTTTCTGAGGTCCTGCTCCTGGTTCTTCATCTGTGAACACAGAACAAAAATAAAAAGCTTAAGACGCACCTCTTCCAATCCCATTTCAATGTAACCTAGCATCAGTACCCCGCCTCCTCTTTACTCCACCACTAACCATATACCTTGGAATGGGAAAGCCACCCTTCCCTAAGTATTAGCCCAACTGGTAATGCACTCAGCCTATATGTATATATGTATATAATTTTTCCTGTTTGAAGTGTTCCCAACAATCAACTGTAAAATGTAACTCTATGATTGCCGTGCTCTTTTCCCCCCCCCCCCCCCAATCTCAATGTATACCCTTCTAATTCTTGGCCGGTACAGCCACCCCTACCTTGTATAGCAACCGCTGCTGATCGCTGGAAGCAGCGGGATACAAATGTATGCTAAATAAATAAATAAATAAATTTGTTAAGCAATTCTGCTTTATCCTTATCAGCTTCTACATATTCCTCCACTGCACTCTTGAGTCTGACAATACCACTTTTGCCCTTCCTCTTCTCACTAATATATCTGAAAAATGTCTTATCCCCCCATTTTCTTGCCTTGGCTATTTCCTCCTCCTTTTGAATCTTTGCCTTCTTGACTACTTTGCTAGCTTCTCTAAGTTTTTCCAAATACAGATGCCTGTCTTCTCTCTCTGTGATCTCTTGTATTTCATGAAGGCCTCCCTCTTTTTCTTCACTTTTTCAGCTACTTCTTTCGAAAACCATAGCGGTCTCCTTTTCCTTTTACCTTTATTTACCATTTTAACAAAAAGGTTGGTTGCCCTTAAAATATCCCCTTTCAGTTTTGCTCACTGTTTTTCTACATCCCCCAGCTGTTCCCATCCCACTAACGACTCCCTGAGGTATTGGCCCATTTTCGCAAAGTTAGTCTTCCTAAAGTCTAAGATCCTCACCTTTGAATGGATTCTAACAGCCCTAGTCCTAATACTGAACCACACCATCTGGTGATCACTGGATGCAAAATGATCTCCCACTACAACATCAGAAACACTTTCACCATTGGTAAGCTGCAAGCACCAAGTCCAGTATGGCCCCTTCACGTGTGGGGTCTGTTACCAATTGCCTGAATAGTTCTCCCTTTAGAGAATCCAGGATCTCCTTACTTCTAGATGATACTGAAGCAGGAATGTGCCAATCAACATCTGGCATATTGAAATCTCCTATCAGTAGCACTTCCCCTTTCCTAGCAATGCTGTGTATGTCTTCAATTAACTCTCTGTCCACCTCTTCCTCTTGTGAGGGAGGTCTGTATATCACACGAATGCAAATAGATTTCTCTTTCCCTCTTTCTAGTTTAACCCACAATGCCTCCTCTCTCCCTTTTAAGCTCTGTAATTCCAAAGCTATAGTGCCACTCCTCCTACCCTTCTTCCTACCCTGTCCTTTCTGAATAAAGTATAGCCAGGTATAGTTACATCTTGAGAGATTCTGTTCATTCCCACAAAAATATTAGTAAAATAGGCTTGATGTATATTTTGATTGTACAGCATTCTTGGCATGTCAGTTTATATTGCTTTGAAAAAAAGTGACTAATCTGATTAGGGAGTAGCAGGGTCAATTTTGAGCCGATGTGGTAACTGGATTAAATTGACCATCGTCCACAGTGTTTAACTTAATCTACATATTCAGTACCGCTTTCCATTTAGTGCGGTCACTGTGCCAGCACAATCTGTTTAGTATGGGCCTGCAGAAGATCACTGCTAAATGTATAATTTTTCAGTCATCCCTCATTCCACCTCTTTTTACATAGATGGCCCAGTGTTATCCATGTATTTTTTAAAAATACATAGCTAGGCAAGTTGTACATTCACCTGGTGTGATTTTATGGTCTTCAAAACTCATCTTCTCTTAGGGGTATGTTTACTAAACTGCAGTAATGTTACTGTCGTTAATTTCCCCGGTAATGTTATGGATGCCCATATAAAGGAGTGGGCAGTGCATCATTAAAGCAAGCTGTGTCAGGTAACGTGCGTTACAAGGCACCTAACGCGTGGTACAGTGCGCCTTGGATCTACCGCTCGTTAACGTCATAGCCGACGGGAAGTAGCAGCATCTGAAGGGGCTGCAATCTAAGGCGCGCAGACAGTAGAAGACGCGCTGAGGGATGTGCAGACATGGTGCCACTTGAGAAACCGAGCCGTAGACCACAGGCAGCCACAGTTAACACATGCACACACACCATGAAATGGTGTGCAGTGAACACAGCATGCAGAGGAGTAAACAACGGTAATGGAAAGGGCATAAGGGGTCGTTCTGAAGGGCCAGCTGTGTGGAAGATGTGTTTATACGGGCAAAATGGGCAAGGGATACAAAAAGGAGTAAGAGGGAATCAAACAGGTACACTGAAGAGCCCAAACACAGTTCACCAATACCAATACCAAACCACCGAGCCACCTGCCCACCCAGACAACCCAAAGAAAGGGAGCATATGTAACAGCTAGCATGTGACGGATAGGCAGCATGGAGGGGACACTGCAGTGTACAGTGAAGAGAGGGAAGGGTGTGTGGAGAAGGGACAAAGGCAGAGCCATTGTATGGTAAGGAGAACAGAACAAACGAAAATAAAGGAAAAGGAACCTGTGGGACCCAAACCCACAGCCTATGTTGGCTCCACGCACGTTTGCAACCACTATCCCAAACAAGCACAATGCAAATATGTTCCACAAAGTGGCCATCGTGTCTGCTAGATTATCATACAGTAGTGCGGCGTACGTGTGTTGCGTCATACACGCGTTGCAGAGAACGCGCGTAGCAGGGCATCTGATGCGCAGCGTGCACAATAACATGCGTGACGTTACAGATTTTTCAACGTGCCTTATGAGATACGTCTAAGCGGCTTACAATATGTGGTCAGATTATGGCATGTAACAACGCACATCCCAAACTGATGTCACACGCATTATTATGAGCACTGCGCATCTTCGGTGCTGCAACACGTGTTGCAGTGTACGGGCATAAGCATGTTTACCGCAATGCACGTAAGACACAACATGTATACGCCACAATACTGCGCACTACAGTAGAGTACCTGTCCATTGCTCTTCCTCTGTGCTCCCACCAGTTTTGGGACTACAGCTGTTCCCCTACCTTCCAGCTCATGCCTGTCAATCTGATGCATCTTACGGTCCTTGAGGTACCTTATCAGGGGGTCAGAGCGGATCTGGACCTGTTGCTAGGCCACTGGCAGACCAACAGTAGCACTAGGAGCCGCCGCAGCCCCCAGCCATGGTCTGACATTCACCAGCAGCAGGCACAGTCAGACTGTACCTGCTGCACCTTGCCAGGTGTTCCAGCATTGCACAGACTAACAATGGACACTCCGCTAGCCAATCTATCTTGCATGTTCACAGTGAAACTATGCACACCCAGACCTGAGTTGTATGGCACAGGCACCGGCTGGTGCCCCAGTGATTGGCCCACCAGAACAGGGAGCACACATATATCACTTGAGACAAATACTATGAAGCACTATGTGGGAACATAACCGTGTCATGGTCACTGTTTGGTCAGTGTGAGAGTGCCCTAACAGCAAGACGTGCTGTGGCCATATTTACATTCTCCTATTCCATATTCAGGGTATGAAGAGGACTGGTATATGGTCTAGGTTGCAGCAGCAGTTATTTATCATTGGTATTTATGCCAAGTTTGCATCAGCAAGCTACTGTCAATGTGAAGAGCAGCTTAGAAGATGCATGTTTTTCCCGAGAGGGCATGGCGTCCGTGAGTACATCACGGAGATGGCAGGATCCGAAATGTGCAACCTTTCAGAATACGGTGTGCACGCGAATGTCCAAAACGTTTATCCATGTCCCATAATACTGATGGGGGAAAATGTTTCTCCATTATATCGCATGGCTGTTGCCTGCACCCTTGTGCTGGCCACTCGTCGGATGCATGCAAGGGCCAGCTGAATAGCACTTTGCCTGTGCCACACCAGACACATCTACCTCCCTGATTCTGGACCCGTGAATGTGGAATTAGGTTCAAATGGGGCCCATTTTCAATTTAGACGTGTCCACAGGCTGGACGTGCATGTTATGGGATCTGCCTCCACATCTCTCTGCGATGGCCTTGTCCTCCCTTAGTACCCCTTTTATTCCTCCATTATCTAATGGTCCATCTAATTCCCTCACAAGCTTTTTGCTTCAAATGTACCTGAAAAGGAAGCTTCTTTAAAAATTCTTTGCCTGCCTTATCAATGCTTTGCATCTGATTTGCTGGTGTTTATGCTGTTTCCTGTTTTCTTCATTCGGATCCATTATCCATTTTTGGCAATAGCAACCTCTTTTCCTCAGCTTTAAACCATGATGGCAGTAGTTTGGTCTTCCTTATACCTTTTTTAAAGTGTGGAATATATCTGGGCTGGGTTTCTAAGATGGTATTTTTAAACAATATCAAGGCCTGATTTAAACTCTTAATCTTTGCAGCTGCTCCTTTCAAAAATTTTTAACCATTTTCCAAAAGTTTTCATAGCTTCCCCTTTGAAAGTTAAATGCTAGCACAATATATTTCTTTGCTGTTCTCCTTCTCTTTATTAAATCATATGATCACTATTGTGAAGTGGTCCCAACAACGTCACCTAAGAATTTGGTCCAAAATAGCTCTCCTCCCTGTTGGTTTCTGAACCAGATGCTCCATAAAGTATGTACTGGTGTGGCATTCACCCAGTTGATATTGGGATAATTGAAATCACCCGTTATTACTATGGAATCAATTTTGATCATTTTCCCTAATTTCTGTTAGCATTTTCATCATCTGTCTGTTCATTCTGGTCATGTAGATGGTAGTACATCCCCCACTGCTATTCCTTTCACCTTCTCACATGGAATTTCTATCCATAATGGACCCAAAATTTAAAGGGATTAGTGCAGTTGGCAGACCTGCTAACTGTGTTAATCCCCTTGGCCGGGATATTCAACAGCACTAAGATGGCCAGTGCCACAGAATATCCACGAATGCTGCTGCTGAATGCTTCGATGCTAACCATTCAGCATTGAGGCGTTCTGTGGGCATTCCTGGGGCAGCACCCTCCAATAACCAAGCAGCAGTGATATTGAGTTGCTGCCCAATTATCGCAATGCAGTAAAAGTCCGTACACTGAAGGTTGGCCTAACTTTCACCACTGAAGCTAACCAGGCAGTGGCTGAATATCGCCGCTGCCCGGTTAGCTTCATGGCAATCCAGATTTTCGATGCCAGTGCCCAGATACATTAGTTTGATCTACCTATCATTGCAATATAATTTGTACTGTGCTATCATGATCACTTATTGGTCATCCTCCTTTCACCAGATTTCTGAGATGCCAATTATATCTGCTTTTTTGTTCAGTGCTATAGGGAGAGTTAATTTTTTATACTTCTAGGATCTTATATTCGAAAGGCATTTACAGTTTATGGTCCTGTAAATTGAGTAAATGCCGCTATCTGGGCATATCCTTTCTCTTCTACCTTACACGCCCCGATGCTAACTGCTTACATCAGAGCATGTTGAGGGTATTCTGGGGAGCCGCGGAGGTGGCAACAGTAGAGAACCTGGCAGCAGCGATATTGCATGCTGCCTGGTTGGCGACCTGTGCCTAAAAGCTCGCCCATCTTTAAGTGCAGGAACTAACCTGCCAGCATGCAATATCGCTGCTGCCCGATTATCAACTGCAGCTAAGAGGCAGAGCGGTGATCCCGGATATTCAATGCTGGGACCGCATATGACCCCAGCATTGAATATCCAGGGTTAGAGGTCGGTGGGAGGGCTATGCGCCGAAGGGGTGCATAGCTCTCCTAACTCAATATTGGGACACTAACATTTGGATAAATGTATTTCAAAGTATGTTTTTTGTTCATATTGACAACCTGCTTATCAGTTGATTTACTTAAGGATACCTGAACTACTTGTATTTTTATTGCAACCACTCTATCAGCATGCCCTAAGCTCTTTGTTTTGGTAGTATCCTTCAAAGATATATTATTCTGAACCATGCACTCCTGAGTGATTCTCAGCTTCCCCCAATATCTAGTTTAAAAGCTGCGCTATCTCATTTTAAAGGTTAGTGCCAGCAATCTGGTTCTACCTGGGTTAAGATGGAAGCCATCCTTCCAGAAAAGACCCCTCTTCTCTGAAATGTTGCCCATTTCCTAACATATCTAAAGCCCTCTTCCCTGCACCATCGTCTCATCCATGCACTGTACATAAGAATATAAGAAATGCCATACTAGGTCAGACCAAAGTCCATCAAGTCCAGTATCCTGTTTCCAATGGTGGCAATTCCACGTCACAAGTTACGCAAGTTGCCTCGGGATAAGCAGTAGATTTCCTGGGTCCTCTATAGCAATGGGTTATGGACCTTTCCTCCAGGAACTCATCCAATCCTTTTTTAAACCCAGCTACCCTAACAGCTTTTACTACATCCTCCAGTAACGAATTCCAGAGTTTGATTACACATTGAGTAAAAAAATATTTTCTTTTATTAGTCTTAAATGGGTTACATTGTAGCTACATTGTGATACAGAGGCATTATAATATCCTTGGTTTTATTTTCCATTCCTTTCCTTATGATACCTAGCATTCTATTTGCTCTCTTGGCCACCACTGCACACTGGGCGGAGGGTTTCAACATGTTATCCACGATGACACCTAAATCTTTTTCCTGGGTGGTGGTTCCTAATATGGAACCTTGCATCGTGTAACCATAGTTTGGCTTGCTCTTTCCTAGGTGCATAACTTTGCACTTGTCCACATTAAATTTCATCTGCCATTTGAATGTCCAGTCTTCCAATTTATCAAGGTTCTCTTGCAATTTTTTACAATCCTCTTGGGTTTTAACAACTTTGAATAATTTTGTGTCATCTGAAAATTTGATCTCCTCACTCGTTATTCCTATTTCCAGGTCATTTATGAATATGTTAAAAAGCAGCAGACCCAGCACAGATCCCTGGGGTACTCCACTACTCACCATTCTCCAGACAGAAAATTAGCCACTTAGCCCTACCCTCTGCTTTCTGTCTTTTAACCAGTTCCTGATCCACAATAGTACACTGCCTCCTATCCCATGACTTTTTTAAATTTTAGCCAAGACTCTCTCATGAGGGACCTTGTCAAAGGCTTTCTGAAAATCCAGATACACTATGTCATCCAGGCCACCATAATCTACCTGTTTATTCACACCTTCAAAAAACATAACAGATTAGTAAGTCAAGGCTTTCCTTGGCTAAATCCATGTTGACTTTCTCTCATTAAACCATGACTATCAACATGTTCAGTAATTTTATTGTTCATAATTGTTTCTACCATTTTGCTTGGTACTGACATAGGGGTCTGTAGTTTTCTGGATCTCTCCTGGAGCCCTTTTTAAAAATCGGCGTTTCATTGGCTATTCTCCAGTCTTCAGGTACTACAAATGATTTTAATGATAGTTCACAGATTGCTAATAGTAGGTCTGCAAACTCATATTTCAGTTGTTTTAATATGATTGGATGTATACCTTCTGGTTCAGGTGATTTACTGCTCTTCAGTTTATCAAATAGTTGCAATACATTGTCTTGGTTTATCAATATTTCTTTCAATTTTTTCAATACATTAGCTTTAAATACCCTTTCAGGCATGGGTAGCTTCCCTACATCTTCTTCAGTAAAGACTAAAGCAAAGAATTTATTCAGTCTCTCCGTAATGACCCCATCCTCCCTTAGTGCCCCTTCTATTCCTCTATCATCCAGTGGTCCTAATGACTCTTTCACAGGTTTTTTGCTACAAATGTATTTGAAAAAGCTTTTATTATGTGTTTTTGCTTCCATGGCAAGCTTTTTTTCAAATTCTTTCTTTGCCTGCCTTATCAATGTCTTGCATCTAACTTGCCATTGTTTATGTTGTTTCCCATTTTCGTCATTTAGCTCCTTTTTCTATTTTCTGAAAGATGCTTTTTTGGCATGTGAAACAGGGTGCATTTCTGAGAATGCTATCCTAGAGAGCTTGGATTTCAACTTTCTACCAAAAATCCTAAATTTGACTTTCACTACTACTACTACTTAACACTTGTACAGTGCTACAAGTCGTACACAGTGCTGTACATGTAACAGTAAGAGACAATCCCTGCTCAATCTAATCTTGACAGACCACACAATTGGGGTCTAAGGTAATTCAAGAGGAATGGCAAGATACAGATAGGTGATAAGCAGGAGAATAAGGGGATCAGGAACCAAATAAAGGGAACAGAACCTCCCTCCCACACTTTTCTGTCACGGGTGCCTACAGTACCAAGACAGCTGGGTCCTTCCCAGCACCATCTAGAACAGGGGTCTCAAACTCAAATTGCTTTGAGGGCCAAATGAGGACTTGTAAAATAACCCAGGGGCCGCATAAGACGTGGGGCCTCATTTGCATAAGGGGCCTCATTTGCATAAATATTTGCATAATGTTACCATACCCTAACTTTTAGTAAACATGCCTCTTAATGAGTGTATGGATAAAGAAAGACTAAAAGATTTCTGCAAAAAAATATATGCAATGTGTGCCTTTGAGTCAGTCCTGACTCCTGGTGACCCTGAAGCTCCTGGGTTTTTTTTTGGCAGTGTCTCTGGAAGTAGATTGCCAGGCCTTTACTTCTGAAGCAATGGAGGGTTAAGTGACTTGCCCAAGGCTGCAAGGAGTGCTAGTGGGACTTGAACCCTGGTTGTGTGGTTATTAAGCCAGTGTTCTGGCCACTAGGCTACTCCTCCACTCCACTATAAGCCAGTCCCAACTGCCAGGCACATTAGGAACTACTACAAACAAACTGCCCATTTAGAACCCATAACAAACAAATGAGAGAATACCACAAATCCCCCACTTCACACAGCTTTTTTTGTCGGGCATAAACCATAAGAGGGAGAGGAAAAAACTCTCACCCTCAAACACAGTACATGTCGCTTTTTTTCATTTTTATGTTCTCATAATATTTGCATTGTAGGCATTCTTCAAACCAAATTAAAACCACACTTATCTTATCAATTGCACGATGTGCACATTTCGGGGCTAAAACCCCTGTCTCAAGTGCTGGCAATGAAATCGAAGTGTATCCCAATCTCTCCATAAACCGTCAAGATTGTAGTTTGGGCTTATGGCAGGTATTGGAGCGAAGGCCAGGTTCAATATGTTTCCTTTTGTGTGGGTGGGGGTGTTGATTACCTGTTTGTAACCCAACTCGTTGAGTGCTTCAAGAAAGGCTGTAGAATGGGTGCTTTGGAGAGCTGGCAGGTTAAAGTCACCCATTACCCAGTTTGGAGAGTTGAACATTGCAACATGACAGTGAGGGTCAGAGACAAGAGTTTGTCAAATGGACATAGTACTCTTGCTCGGCAAGTGTTGAGTGTTATGACAGACTGGAAAAAGATTAGCATGAATTGGAAATATAGGAAGTCAGATTGAGTACAGAATTTGGCTCCCTATCCATTTCCGCATCCAGTTCAAACTTCTCCTGTTGACCTATAAGTCCTTTCACTCTGTAGCACCTCATTACCTTTCCTCTCTTATCTCTCCCTCTTTGGGAACTCTGCTCTTCTGACAAATTGCTTCTATCTGTGCCCTTCTCTTCTATTGCTAACTCCAGACTTCACTTCTTTCACCTTGCTGTTCCTTATGCCTGGAACAGCCTACCTGAGTCTATACATCAGGTGCCTTCTTTGACCCTTTTCAAATTCAGCCTGAAAACTCACCTTGACTCACCTAATCTCCTTTGTGTTTCCTTACCATTCCCCCTAGATGTATCCCCGTCTACACCTATTGTGTTGTCTGCCTTGACGAGATTTTAAGCTCTGATGAGCAAGGACTGTCTCTTACATACCGTGCAGCACTGCATACGTCTTGTAGTGCTATACAAATGCCCAGTAGTAGTAGTAGCAGCAGTAGTAATTTAAACCAAAGGTGCACAGCAAAGCGGGCACAGGAATGTAAGTAGCGGATTTTAGAGGTCAGTTAGGGCAGAAGTACAGTATGCCTGACAGGGTGTTAAATGGGAGGAGTGATAGCATCCAAAATGGAGGAGAGTATGGTGTTATAGGAAGAGACTGATTCATCAACAGACTCAAATGACATAGCAGAAAAGAGAGGAGATGAGACAACCGTGGAGGGAGCTGAAGGGTCAATAGCCTGAACATTTCTAAATTTGTTGATGAGAGACCGAGTGAGACTATGGATGTGGTTAAGAGTGAAACTTAGCAGATGATCATCAGAAAGGGAAAAACCGAGGTGGAGAGGATGAACAGTTGGAGAAAAAGATGAGGTTGAGGCAGTGGTTATGCTGGTGAGTGTGGATAGTAGAACACAGCTAGAGGTTGAATGAGGAGTTTAAGATGTGCTTCTCATTCAACCAGGATGGAACCAGGCTGCTGGCATTAACCTTTAAAAAGTAGATAGAGCAGCTTTTCAACTAGTCACAGGTCTGCGACTAAAAAGCTGTTTGATTATTTTCATCTAATTTCCATGTATTTTGGGGTGCTGAAAAGAAAATATTAAAAAAACTCCTAGACGTCATGATTTGCCACAACATGCAAAATTGTCTTCAAATTTATCAAATTTTCTCAAATTACTATTAATTAATTCAAATTACTATTAATTAATTCACATAAGTGCATTTAAGATATAAAATGCCAAAAAAACCTTAAAGGGGTTGTCCGAGTTATGTGAAAAAAAAATAGCACTGTAAATCTGATGGTCAGCAATATATACATAAGCTAAGCAAGTTTTAAGTCTGTGCTTCTAATGGTAGAAGGGGTTAATCTTTCCTGAAGAATCCAGTGGGAAGGAGACACAGGGCAGATAGCAGCAGCTCCGGTCAGTGCAGGGGGGCGTGACCAGCACTGTGACGTGACGTCTAGTGTACAGACACAGAGCTGCTCTCTCCTGCATGCCACACTTGTGTACGAATCATCATCAGGTTCTTGGTTCTAGGCTGTTTACACTTTTTCATCGCAATTCATGTTAGCTCGTCATTCTTCAACCGTTATGTTATGGCTCTGCGAAAGTGTATTAATTTGCCAGACAGTTTCTGTTTCATCTGTGGTGAATATACAGTGTTGAAGCAACAGCAGAATATTACAGACTTTGTGAAAAAAAGTATACTTTGCATACTTTGGACTAAAAATTGGAGATCAAGATAAAGTCTGGGCGCCTCATAAAGTGTGCAAACGGTGTGTTGAGGACCTCCAAAACTGGTTCAAGGGTAAGAAAAAATCTTTCCGTTATAGGATTCCTATGGTATGGCGAGAGCAAAAGAACCATAGTGACGACTGTTACTTTTGTTCATGCGATGTGAAAGGGTTTAATTCCAAATGGAAGCATTCTATTTCATACCCCAATCTTCACTCAGCAATTCGTCCCATCCCCCATGGCACAGATATACCAGTACCAAGCCCCCTGCTACCTTGGAAGAGATACCTAGCTCCGATGAAGGTGAAGTCATACCTGAACCAGATGACGAATCAAGTTCTGACTTTGAAGATGATACAAGACCAAAATTGGTTTCTCAGGAGGAGATGAATGATTTGTTAAGAGACTTGAATCTTTCCAAAGATGCTGCTGAGTTACTCGGATCAAGGCTGAAAAGCAGGAATTTATTGTTGCCAGGAGTGTCATCTTCATGGTTCAGACATCGTGAAAAGGAGTTCATTCCTTACTTCGCCCAGGAAGACAAGTTGGCTTATTGCATCAATGTCGAAGGTCTGATGGGTCAATTTAAAATCCAATATGATTCAGAGCAATGGCGTCTTTTTATAGATTCTTCAAAAAGAAGTCTCAAAGCAGTTTTACTCCACAACGGTTTTTACGCTTCCATACCTGTAGGTCATTCCGTACACTTGAAGGAAACCTACGAGAACTTGGAATTGGTTCTTCGTAAACTTAAATATGAAGACCATGGTTGGCAAGTGTGTGGGGACTTGAAGGGCTTGTGCATGCTGCTCGGGCAACAAGCTGGGTATACCAAATATCCCTTGTTTTCTGTGTCTATGGGACAGTCGAGACTGACAAAATCACTGGACCAAGAAGAGTTGGCAGCCGAGGGTGCTAACAGTCGGTGAAAACAATGTCCTCCGAGAAACTTTGGTACCTTCCATTAAAGTTCTTCTATCACCTCTCCACATAAAATTGGGATTGATGAAGCAATTCGTAAAATCACTTCCAAGAGATGGAGAATGCTTCAAATACTTGGTCACCAAGTTTCCAGGCCTGTCGGAGGCAAAATTGAAGGAAGGTGTGTTCGTCGGACCAGACATTAGAAGGCTTATAGTTGATCAAGAGTTTGTCAATACCATGACGGATCCTCAAAAAGAAGGGTGGATTGCATTTAAAGAAGTCGTACAGAAATTTTAGGCAATAACAAAGATCCTCACTACAAAAAGATCGTCGGACGAATGCTGAAAGCATTTCAAGCTTTAGGTTGCCTGATGAGTTTGAGAGTGAATTTCCTCCAGTCCCACCTTGACTACTTTCCTGAAAATTTGGGAGCTGTGAGTGAGGAACAAGGTGAACGATTCCACCAAGACATTAAAGAGATGGAAAGGAGATACCAGGGAAAATGGAGCATTACAATGATGGCAGACTACTGTTGGATGCTTCAGAGAGACATTCCAGATGCTACTCAAAAGCGTAAATGCACTAAGAGGAGCCTCACAAGGAAGAAGAATTGAGTTTAGTGTGTGTAGCTGAGCTCATTTCAGTTCAAAAAAGGATTTTCATGAAAATATTTTAATAAAACTTTAATTTTATAAGTCTATATCCATTTCTTTTGAGGTATTGCCTTATTTAACATAGTTACCTAAACTGTCAGGAAACATGATGTCCTATGACAAAATGGAGGTCATTTTCAGATTCAGCGCACCAAAAAACATAAAGATTATGTGGAATAACCAAAACAGCTCTTGAAAAATTTTTTTTGCACACCTGTGAATAGGGAAAGCCAAGAGTCGCCCAAGAGCGCATGGTTTGGAGGAATCTATCCTTGAAGGATACTAGCAAAAGACTGAAGTTTTGGGCATATCGACAGAGAGCTTCCAGTAAAGACAAAAGTAACCCAAATGCCCTTAAGTACAGAGCAGACAGAACTAGTGGTTGGGGCAAGGTACTTCAGGCCGGAAGGTCGGGGGTTCAAATCCCACTAGAGGACAGCAACCTTGGGCCGGAAGGACTGGGGTTTCTAGTCTCACAGGTGCTCCTTGTGGTCTTGGGCAAGCCACTTAACCCTCCATAGCCCATGTTCCCTGTAAAATAGTTATCTCCAAGTTATAATGCCCAGTTCAATGTAATTTCAGTTTGTTCAATGTAAACCGCACTGATGCAGAATAGCGCGGTATATAAGAGAATGTAAATAAATAAATAAATAAATAAATATTACCCTTGCCTACCGGTAGACAGATCAATATGATTAAATAACAACATCTAAAATTCTTGTATGCAAATGCTAGAAGAATCTCTATGGATTGAAATTCCATGTAAAAAGAGGAAGGTGATGGCAGTGGGGATGTACTGTCAATTGCCTGGCCAGAATAAACAAATAGATGATAAAATCCTCAAAGAAATGAGGGAAGCTAACAATATTTACAGCATAGTAATAATGGGTGATTTCAATTACCCTGGTATCGACCTGGTCAGTGTCACAGCAGGACATGCTAGGAAGATAAAGTTTCTAGATGAAATAATGACTGCTTCTTGGAGCAGCTGGTTCATGAACCAACAAGAAGGGAAGTCATATTAGACCTAGTCCTTAGTGGAAAACAAGACAAGGTGCAGGAGCAACTTAGCAATAGTGATCATAGCATGATCGTGTTTGATTTAATAAATGGAGGAAGGAGAGCAAGGAAATCTACAGTACTACCTTTTGACTTTCAAAAGGGAGACTATGATAAAATCAGGAAAACAGTTAAGAAAAAAATAAAAGGAGCAGCTGCAAAGATCAAAAATTTACATCAAGCATGGGTAGTTTAAAAATACTATCTTGGAAGCCCAGATCAGTTGTTTTCAATACTTTAAGAAAAGTGGAAGGAAGTCCAAAAAACTACATGGTTTAATGGTGAGGTCAGAGAGGCTGTTGTAGCCAAAAAAGCATCTTTCAGGAAATTGTAAAAGGAGCCAAATGATGAAAACTGGAAACAATATAAACACTGGCAAGTTATTTGTAAGGCATTGACAAGACAGGCAAAGAGAGAATATGAAAAAAAGCTTGCTCTGGAAACAAAAGTGCATTAATAAAATTTTTTCAAGTATATTCGTAGCAAATAACCTGTGAGTCAGTTGGACCATTGGATGATAGAGGGGTAAAAGGGGCACTAAGGGGGAACAAGGCCATAACGGAGAGGCTGAATAAATTCTTTGCTTCGGTCTTTACTGAAGAAGATGTAGGGAAGTTACCCATGCTTGAAATGGTATTTAAAGCTGATGCAGCAGAAGAATTGAAAGAAATATCAATAAACTGGGAAGATGTATTACAGCTATTTGATAAACTGAAGAGTAGCAAATCACCTGGACCTGATAGTATACATCCAAGAGTGTTGAAAGAACTGAAATATAAGATTGTAGACCTATTATTACTAATCTGTGAACTATCATTAAAATTATCAGTAATACCTGAAGATTGGAGGATAACCAATGCAGCGCCAATTTTTAAAAGGATTTCAGGGGTGATCCAGGAAACTACAGATTGATGAGCCTGATGTCACTACTGGGAAAAATGGTAGAAACCATTATTAAGAACAAAATTTATGAATATGTAGATAGTCATGGTTTAATGGGAGACAGAAAACATGGTTTAATGGGAGATAGCCAACATGGCTTTCGCCAGGGAAGGTCTTGTTTTACTACTTTGTTATAGTATTTTGAAGGTGTAAATAAACAGGTAAACAAAGGTGGGTCGGTCGATGTAGTGTTTCTGGATTTTTAGAACGCCTTTGACAAGGTTCCTCATGGGAGACTATTGGCAAAATTAAAAACTCATGGGATAGGATCCATATTATGGATCAGGAACTGGTTAAAAGATAGAAAGCAGAAGATAGGGCTAAATGGTCAATTTTCCCAATGGAGAAAGGAGAATTGTGGAGTACCCCAGGGATCTGTGCTGGGTCCGCTGCTTTTTAACATATTCGTAAATGTCCTGGACATGGGAATAACGAGTGAGGCAATCAAATTTACAAATGACACAAAATTATTCAAAGTTGCTAAAACCCAAGAGGATTATAAAAAATTGCAAGAGAACCTTAATAAATTGGAAGACTGGATGTTCAAATGGCAGAGGAAATTTAATATGGACAAGTACAAAGTTATGCACCTAGGAAAGAAAAACCAAAACTATGGTTACACGATGCAAGGTTCCACATTAAGAACCACCACCCAAGAAAAAGATTTAGGCGCCATCATGGACAATACTTTGAAACCCTCTGCCCAGTGTGCAGCAGCAGCCAAGAGAGCAAATAGAATGCAGGGAATCATAAAGAAAGGAATGGAGAATAAAACCAAGGATATTATAATGCCTCTGTATCGTTCCATGGTGAAACTGCACCTCAAATATTGTGTGCAATTCTAGTTGTCATATCTTAGAAAGAATATAGCAGAATTAGAAAAGGTACAGAGAAGAGCCACCAAAATGATAAAGGGGATGGAAGGACTCTCCTATGAGGAGAGGCTAAAATGGTTAGGGCTTTTCAACCTGGAAAAGAGACGGCTGAGGGGAGGTCTATAAATTAATGAATGGAGTGGAATAGGTAAACGTAGATCGATTGTTTACACCATCAAAATGCAGAAAGACTAGGGGTCATGTAATGAAGCTACAGTGTAACCCATATAAGACTAATAAGAGAAAATATTTTTTTCACTCAATGCGTAATCAAGCTCTGGAATTCGTTACTGGAGGATGTAATAAAAGCTGTTAGTGTAGCTGGGTTTAAAAAAGGTTTGGACAAGTTCCTGGAGGACAGGTCCATAAACCATTATTAAAGGACACCTGGGAAACCCACTGCTTGTCCCAGTACAAGCATTGTGGAAGCTGTGTCTTCTGGGGAAACTGCTAGGTACTTGTGACCTAGATTGGCCACTGTTGGAAAGAGGATATTAGGCTTGATGGACCTTGGTCTGACCCAGTATGGCATATCTTATGTTCTTATGTTCTTATGATCTGAGGATTTATGAGCTTATGAAATATATACATTGAAATTGTAGGGCCCCGTCTTCAAAGGCATTTACACGGTTTTGTAGACCTGCAGCAGCACTAACATGGTTAGTGTTGAATATGTATGGATGCCGCTCAGAGCCTGATGCTACCCAGTTGGCATTGGGGCATTCATTGGGTGGTACCCGGAGATAACTGGTCTGCGGTGAAGTTCAGCTGCTGCTCGATTATCCCTTGGTGGTGAAAGTTAGGTACAGAAAAGGTTACCCGGTTAGCTTCCTGCTTTGCCATCTGACCCAGGTCTTCAGTGCCGGTGGCTGGATATGGCACCAGCTTTGAATATCCGGGTTTCGCATTGAGCAGCAATGGCTAGCTGCTGTAATCGCACTAGCTGCCACCATTACACTTGAGACTCAAATATTCAAAGCTGGGGCCATATTTGGCCACCGGCACTGAATATCCAGGTTGGCTGGATAGCAGTGAAGCTAACCGGGCAGTGGCGATATTCAGCTGCTGCCTGGTTAGCTTCTGCGGCAAATGGTAGGCCAGCCGTTAAAGTGCCTAACCTTCGCTGCTTAGCCATAACCAGGCAGTGGTTCATTATCGCTGCTGTCCGGTTATCTCTGGGTGCCCTACTTCATCCCCCTGCAGAGGCAGCAGTAGCACAAACCATGTTAGTGTCGCTGAATATTCCGGTCAGCGTGATTAAAATGATTAGCTGGTTTGCTAATTGCGCTGACTATCGAGCCTGTAAAATATTACGTTTTTATATCTTTAATTGTAAGAAGCTGCTGAGTTTAATCATTTTTAATCGTTTAATCGTTGAATTGAAGAACCATTATGCAGCCCTGGAAGTGGAGGAGGTGAAAGCATCCCTGGAAAGGGAAGAACCAGAGTTAAAGTACCCCAAAGTTGCAGAATCAGTGACCAGAAGGAAACGAAGGGTAGTGGTGGTTGGAGACTCTCTTCTGAGGGGTACTGAGGCGTCCATCTGCCGACCAGACTTGATGTCCAGAGAGGTATGCTGTCTGCCTGGTGCCAAAATCCAAGATGTTACAGAGAGTTTGCCGAGACTCATCAAGCCCACTGACTATAACCCAATGTTGCTAATCCATGTTGGAACAAATGATACTGCCAGGTATACCTCGGAACGTATCAAAAGTGACTTCATGGCTCTGGGACAGAGGGTGAAGCAGTTAGGTGCACAGGTGGTGTTCTCTTCAATCCTCCCTGTTGAGGGTAAAGGCCAAGGCAGAGAGGCTCGCATCCTGGAGATGAATGCATGGCTGCGTGGATGGTGTCATCGAGAGCGTTTTGGTTTCCTAGACCATGGGATGCTGTTCCAAGGGTTGCAGAGCAGAGATGGCATCCATCTTTCCAAGAAAGGTCAACGCATCTTCGGTAGTAGACTGGATAATCTACTGAAGAGGGCTTTAAACTAGATTCGTTGGGGATAGGTGAAGAAAGCCCCCAGGTAAGTGAAAGCCCCCAGGTAGGTGATACATTAAATACCTTTATGGAAATGGGTAACAGGGGTGACATATGGAAAGCAGTGTGTATAAATGCCCGTAGCATGGGAAATAAGATCCCTGATGTTGAAGCTTTGGTGGGAGTGACTGACTTGGATTTAGTGGCAGTTACAGAAACATGGTTCACAGAAAACCATGACTGGGATGTAACTATACCTGGCTATACTTTATTCAGAAAGGACAGGGTAGGAAGTAGGGGAGGAGGAGTGGCACTATATGTAAAAACTACTATTAAAGCTTTGGAATTACAGAGCTTAAAAGGGAGAGAGGAGGCATTGTGGGTTAAACTAGAAAGAGGAAGAGAGAAATCTATTTGCATTGGTGTGATATACAGACCTCCCTCACAAGAGGAAGAGGTGGACAGAGAGTTAATTGAAGACATACGCAGCATTGCTAGGAAAGGGGAAGTGCTACTGATAGGAGATTTCAATAAGCCAGATGTTGATTGGCACATTCCTGCTGCAGTATCATCTAGAAGTAAGGAGATCCTGGATTCTCTATAGGGAGAACTATTCAGGCAATTGGTAACAGACCCCACACGTGAAGGGACTATACTGGACTTGGTGCTTACCAATGGTGAAAGTGTTTCTGATGTTGTAGTGGGAGATCATTTTGCATCCAGTGATCACCAGATGGTGTGGTTCAGTATTAGGACTAGGGCTGTTAGAATCCATTCCAAGGTGAGGATTTTAGACATTAGGAAGACTAACTTTGCGAAGATGGGCCAATACCTCAGGGAGTCGTTAGTGGGATGGGAACAGCTGGGGGATGTAGAAAAACAGTGGGCAAAACTGAAAGGGGATATTTTAAGGGCAACCAACCTTTTTGTTAAAATGGTAAATAAAGGCAAAAGGAAAAGGAGACTGCTATGGTTTTCTAAGGAAGTAGCTGAAAAAGTGAAGAAAAAGAGGGAGGCCTTCATGAAATACAAGAGATCACAGAGAGAGGAAGACAGGCATCTGTATTTGGAAAAACTTAGAGAAGCTAGCAAAATAGTCAAGAAGGCAAAGATTCAAAAGGAGGAGGAAATAGCCAATGCAATAAAAGGGGGGATAAGACATTTTTCAGATATATTAGTGAGAAGAGGAAGGGCAAAAGTGGTATTGTCAGACTCAAGGGTGTAGGGGAGGGGGGGGGGGGATATGTAGAAGCTGATAAGGATAAAGCGGAATTGCTTAACAAATATTTTTGTTTTGTGTTCACAGATGAAGAACCAGGAGCAGGATCTCTGAAAACACCCACAAATAGGAACAGAAGCAAGAGACATCTTGAACAATTTTCAGAAGACTGTGTTCGTGAGAAACTAGCTCAACTTAAAGTAGACAAAGCGATGGGACCGGATGGGATACACCCTAGAATACTGAGGGAACTTGGGGACGTTCTAGCAACTCCACTGACTGACGTTTTCAATGCCTCGTTGGAGTCGGGAGTGGTGCCAAAGGACTGGAGAGAGGCTCATGTGGTGCCTTTACACAAAAGCAGAAGTAAGGATGTGGTTGAAAACTACAGGCCAGTTAGTTTAACTTCGGTGGTGAGTAAATTATTGGAAACGCAGCTGAAAGAGAAAATAGTGAGGTTTCTGGAGTCCAGCGGATTACAGGATATGAGGCAGCATGGATTCACCAGAGGCAGGTCTTGTCAGACAAATCTGATTGATTTCTTTGACTGGGTGACCAGGGAATTGGACCGAGGGAGAGCTCTAGATGTGGTGTATTTAGATTTCAGTAAAGCCTTTGACACTGTTCCTCACATGCGACTTATAAACAAACTGAGCACCATAGGGATGGACCCTAAAGTTACTGCTTGGGTTAGAAATTGGTTGGGTGGGAGGCGACAAAGAGTACAAGTAAATGGAGCTCACTCTGAGGAGAAGGATGTTACCAGTGGTGTGCCCCAGGGATCTGTCCTTGGTCCGATTCTTTTTAACATCTTTGTTCGTGATATAGCGGAAGGGCTGTCGGGTAAGGTTTGCCTCTTTGCAGATGATACCAAAATCTGCAATAGAGTAGACACCCAGGAAGGTGTAGATAACATGAGGAGGGATCTAGCTAAGCTTGAAGAATGGTCTAGAATTTGGCAGCTAGGATTTAATGTTAAAAAATGTAAGGTCATGCATTTGGGCTGCAGCAATCCAAGGGAGCAATACAGTATAGGAGGTGAAGTACTTTTGTCCACTAAAGAAGAGCGGGACCTAGGCGTGGTTGTGTCTGATGATCTTAAAGTAGCTAAACAGGTAGAAAAGGCGACGGCAAAAGCTAGAAGGATGCTTGGGTGCATACGGAGAGGAATGGCTAGCAGAAAAAAGGAGGTGATAATGCCTCTGTATAAGTCTTTGGTGCGACCTCATTTGGAGTATAGTGTGCAATTCTGGATACCGCACCTTCAAAAGGATGTGAACAGGATGGAGTCGGTGCAGAGGGTGGCTACTAAAATGATTAGTGGGCTTCATTATAAAGCATATGAGGACAGACTTAAGGATTTTAATATGTACACCTTAGAGGAAAGGGGGGATAGAGGTGATATGATTGAGATGTTTAAATACCTCCGTGGCATAAATGTTCAAGGAGAGAGCCTCTTTCAATTGAAAGCAAGTTCTGCTACGAGGGGACATGGGATGAGGGTGAAGGGAGATAGATTCAGGTTTGATATGTGGAAATATTTCTTTACGGAAAGAGTAGTGGTTCCGTGAAATAGTCTCCCAGTGGAGGTGGTAGAGATGAGGACAGTAACTGAATTCAAAAAAGCATGGGACCAACACAGAGGATCTCTAAAGGTAAAAAGTGGACTGTTTTAGTTGTTGATATGGAAGGACAGACTAGATAGGCCATGTGGTCTTTTTCTGTCATCATATTTCTATGTTTTACTCCTAAGGGTGCAGCTAAGGAAAGAGACATATGCTTAGGAAAAGATAACACAGCAGTGGAAGTAGCAGTGCACTGTTTATCCTCCGGGGCTATTTCTTTTGGATGATGCGCGTGAGCATATAATAGGGGACATAGCAGAGCTAATCACGTTTGGAGGTCTAGCAGTGACACTAGGGTTGCCAACTTTTCACCGAGAAAAACCCGACACCTGTGGCTCGCCATGCTCCACCCATTCTCCGCCCCTAGTCCCACCCCTGCCCCGCCCCCAGCCCCACCCACAAAAATTACCGAGGATACGTGTAGGCTAACTTCCTTGGTCAGATAATAATTAAACTGGGAACCCCAAAATCCAAACATGAAATGTACAACACTGGAGAAATAAAACTATAAAGTAATTTCCTCTTGCACTAAACAAAAACGCAAAGATGTTAGCAATACACACTTACCAGACCAGACATATTCCAGTTAATAAATTCAAAATAAAAAGTATTTTTCTACCTTCTGTTTGGGCGTTTTATTTTTCAGTTGCAATTGCTCCAGTCACTTTCTTCTGGTTTCTTCGTGTCTTCTGCGAGCTATCCATTTGTCCTTTCTTCTCTTTCAGATGTTTTCCATTCTCTCTCTATTTCTGCTTTAACATACTGATTGTTTCCCTTTTGCTCTTTCCCCCAATTCTTTCCTTATTCATTATCATCCGTTTAAATTTCACCCTTCCATTCTCAAGCCCCTCTTACTCTCCCAATACCGGCCCATCATAGACTTTTCTTCCACACAAAATATTTTTTCCCCTCTCTATTCTCATTCCCCATCCATTCTAGTCCTCCCCCCAAATCAGTTCCCGTATAGTTCTAGACCCACCCAGCATCCACTCCCGTCTAGTCCCATTCTCCCAGGCCCCACATCAGCCCCTTTCCAGTCCTATTCCAGCTCTTCATCAGCCCATTTCCAGTGCTAGCCCTCCAATATCAGGCCTGTGCCAGTCCTAGCTCCCCCCCCCACTCACAGCCCATTTCCAGTCCAAGTCCCCCATCACAGCCTATTTCCAGTCCTAGGCCCCCCACCATCACATCCCATTTGCAGTCCGAGTCCCCCCGCACCATCACAGCCCATTTGCAGTCCGAGTCCCCCCGCACCATCACAGCCCATTTGCAGTCCTAGCCCCCCTAATCACAGCCTATTTCCAGTCCAAGATCCCCCTTCCTCCACCATAGCCCATTTCCAGTCCAAGTTCCCCCACCCCCATAGACCTTTTCCATTCCAGGTCCCTTCCACCCCCATCACAACCCATTTCCAGTCCTTGTCCCCCCCCCCCATAACCCTTTTACAGTCCAGGTCCCCCCCCCATCACAGCCTATTTCCAGTCCAAGTTCCCCCCCCCCCATAGCCCTTTTCTGGTCCAGGTCCCCTCCACCCCCATCACAACCCATTTCCAGTCCATGTCCCCCCCCCACCCTTTTACAGTCCATGTCCCCCCCATCACAGCCTATTTCCAGTCCAAGTCCCCCCCCCTTAGCCCTTTTCCAGTCCAAGTCCCCCCCCTTTAGCCCTTTTCCAGTCCAAGTCCCCCCCCCCCTTAGCCCTTTTCCAGTCCAAGTCCCCTCCTTTAGCCCTTTTCCCGTCCAAGTCCCCCCCCCCTTAGCCCTTTTCCAGTCCAAGTCCCCCCCTTAGCCCTTTTCCAGTCCAAGTCCCCCCCTTAGCCCTTTTCCAGTCCAAGTCCCCCCCTTTAGCCCTTTTCCAGTCCAAGTCCCCCCCCCCCCCTTAGCCCTTTTCCAGTCCAAGTCCAAGTCCCCCCCTTAGCCCTTTTCCAGTACATGTCCCCCCCCCATTAGCCCTTTTCCAGTCCACGCCCCCCCCTTTAGCCATTTTCCCGCCCATGTCCCCCCCCCCTTAGCCCTTTTCCAGTCCAGGTCCCCCCATCACAGCCCATGCAGTCCTTGCCCCCCCCCCCCCAGGACCAGCATCGCGGCTGTCTGAGGCTTCAGAGGGAGCCGGGGAAGCCCGCGCGAGGCCCCGGCTCCCTCTGAACAGCCACCAGCGTGAAGAGCCTTTACCTTCACGCTGGCGGCTGTTCCTGTGAAGCCGCGAATGCTGGGAAAGGTTAAAGGTTGCCCTTTAACCTTTCCCAGCATTCGCGGCTTCACAGGAACAGACGCCAGCGTGAAGGTAAAGGCTCTTCACGCTGGTGGCTGTTCAGAGGGAGCCGGGGCCTCGCGCGGGCTTCCCCGGCTCCCTCTGAAGCGGAGAAAAGCCGGTTTTTCAGGCCGCTCCCGATTTTGCGGCCAGAGCAAAAAAACCGGCTTTTAAAGGGCCGGTTTTGCCTCTGCGCCGGCAGCCGGCCTGGCCGTGGAAAAACCGGCCAGGCCGGCTGAAAACCGGCCAGTTGGCAACCCTAAGTGACACAGAGGTGGTGAAATTAGACTATATACTGGTTTGAATAAAGGGAAACCCAGAAAAGCTTTCCAAGGATTTGCTGGAGATGTTTCAGCATCTGTCCATAAAAATAATATGCTGCTTGTGAGAGAGTATTCACAGCAGAGCTTCAAAGCAGGAATCTGCTGGTAACAAACTACTGCACTACTTGAATAGTATTACATTTTCAGTGGCGTCTTTCATCACCATTTGCGATAAAGCAAAATATTCTTTCTCATTCATGTTTCAGTGTGAGGTTGCCAGTCTGGGGGAGGGGGAAAGAGAAGGGTATACTTATTGTGCTGGCCTACTCTGACAACAAAGACCAGCTTAATTTAGGTTTTTTTCCTGCATATTTCTGGGCCTAATTTATGTTTGTTCATTCTGTATTTGGTGAGGGTTTGTGTTTTGCATTAGTGCCAGCAGTAAATCATTCTGCTAGTGTATAGTTGCTGTCTAGGGATCTGTAGTAGTCTGATTTGTTTTCCTTTCCCAATAGGAGATGTGCTGGTGTCCTAGTAGGGCTGCTGTTATATTTTCAGTGCTGCCTTTTCATATAAGGATTTTTGCTGTTTCAGTTCTAAGAGTTAGTGCTATTTTAGTATGGCAGGTATGTTATATAGTTTCTGAGGGGTCTTTAGTGAAGGGTTTTGTGCACCTCTTAATGGAGAGAGTTAGGGGCATGTTTACTAACTGGTACTATCAGTGTCAAATGCAGTTTTGGTGTCATGCTAAAAAGTAGGGTGGGGCTCTGCACTAAAACCCCCCATGCATTAGGGTGGGGACTGGGCAGGATGGAGGCATTGCTAGTGCAGCACAGCTAGCATGGGCATTAACTGCCTTTACTAACCATACTTGCTGCAGGTTGCATGGGTGGCGTTAGTTGCACCCGCAGCAGGTTCGCTGTGTTAAAGTATGGTGTTCCTGTGCTAAATGCAGAGGACAGATTATACCTCCCTCCCTCCCCCCCCCTCCCCCCGCAGTTAGCCTGTAGCCCCGTGCTGGTAAAGCAATCCGCATACATGCCCCTTAGTGTTACTGTTACTGAGTTGACAAATTTGGTGTTTGAATTTTTCTCGAAAGGTGAGTACCAAGGAGAAACATCCCTGATCAGCTCAGTCTGTATTTTAAGGGCTTACCCTCAACCAATACAGTATGGATTACTTTTAAATTATATGTTTTTTTCTTGATTTTTATTTTGCATTCTGCCCTTAAAAATCACAATTGACGTGTTCATTAGGTTGTGAAATGATTTGGATGTGCTGGGTGGATGGTGGTGGAGGTAGGGTCATATTTTTGACATGAAATCTTGAATTATCAAAACCTCATGGGAGGGGCTATAAGTATGAAATGTAAACTGGGCAGGATTGGGTGCTACCCAACTGAAGATTCACTTAGGTCTTAGTGCCCTACTGCTACCAGCTCTTAACATCATGCTAAAACCTAACCACCAAGACTAGAAGAAGGAAACACTATGAAAGATATAGATAGTTTTTTAGGCTAACATTTTAAGGCCTGTAATACATACAATAGTTGGTGCTGAGATTTTAAGTCACAGAGAAGGTCAGATCTAATCCTGCTGGAGCATCTCAAAATTCTGTTTTTTCAGCAGAATTGCAGCAACAAATTCTGGTTTTTCAGCAGAATTGCAGCAACAAATGAAGCAGTCATCTTACGCTCCAGTGTGGTGGAGAGTATACTGTAGGTGGCATACTTGTTCCCCATTGCGTTCATAAGAACATAAGAACTGCCATACTGAGTCAGACCAAAGGCCTATCATGCCCAGTATTCTGTTTTCAGCAGTGGCCAATCCAGGTCACAAGTACCTGGCAAGATCCTAAAAAGTAGCCATATTCTGTAACTTATCCTCAGAGAGAAACAGTGACTTTTCCCAAGTCTATGTTAATAACAGTTTATTAACTTAGAGTTAACTTGCCCAAATCATTGTTAAATCCAGCTAGACTACCTGCTTTTACCGCATTCTCAATGGACAAGCAGAAATGAAGTCCTCACATTTGGGTGATATCATCCAATGGAGCCCATGTGGGAACACTCCCTAGCTACTAATCAAAGCTTCTGGGAGGTTCTACTGTATATGCACGCCCTCTTCCCACCTGCCGCGGTGGTTCCATCTTCTATTAGTCTTCATTTTTCTATGGAGCTGAACAAATTCGTTTAACAAGTTCTCCACTATTTTGGTAATCTTTCCCTCACAGGGACTCTGCTGCTTTCATTGGCACTTCCGTTTTTCTTTCCTGCCTGCCCATCACGATTTTTCCTTCTTTTCCCTTTGTTAGTTGGTTTCATTCATTTTAAGTTTCCTTTCATTTTCTGCAGCACCTCTGTATTTGATTTCACTGTGGCTGTTTTTCTCCGATATGTCCCAAAAATTGACCAGCTGGTTTAAGAAGTGTTCCTGGTGCTCAAGGATCATATCCGCAATGGGTACTCTCAATTGGTGCCTTCAGTGCCTGGGACCCGATCATCAGTCCTCTTCTTGTTATTTGTGTTTGCAGATGAGAAAAAGAGGACTCAAAGGTTGAGAGAAATAGCGCAAATCAGTTTTTGTGCTTACAAGTCAGATCCATGGACATTGGCATCAACGGCATCACTCTCAATGGCTTCAAAAGCTACATTGGATGCTGCCTGTGCATTAACATCAAGGAGTTCTTGAGCCACTCAGAGCCAAGAACCTGTAGTTCCCCAGGGCATCAGCCATCGATCGATCTCTACCCGAGGATGAGGAAAAATTCAGCTTCATCTTCAGTGGTGCCACAAAGTGGTCGCACTAAGCACCGAGTGAAGGCGGCATCAAAGTCTTTGAGGCATGGCATCAAGAGCAATGAGGGTCTACAAGACTGCCCCTCCAAGCTGCCCCAAAGAGAGGAGAGCTCATCCTCCAGGACATTGGAGGGGCAGTGATGGCCTATGGATAGGTGAGACCAAGTCACCAATAACCCCTAATAGATTCTGGGTACATTGGTCGAGGTTGCTGAGGCCCCACAGCCTTCGGAATCAGCAGTCATGGAGAAACACCTTCTGCAGGCTCTCGAGGAATGGATCACAGTGTTCTTGGCCATGCAGCAGGCCAGGGCATCAACGTTGGCTGCATCCATTGGTGACCATCCAACCAATCTTTGAGACGTACAGCTTGCCTGCAGCAGAGGCAATGACATCAGGGAATTGAGGAGTCCCGACACCAGTGCCTGCCCAACTGATATCACTGTTTAGCATTTCAGGGTCTGATGCACCCTCAAAATCTAGATGAATATCATTGCATCATCACTCCTGAAGGAGCTCACAATCTCCAAAGGTCAAAGAGAGATCCAGGCACTCAGAAGTACTTTGACTTCCTCTCTGAGCTTGACTCAGAAGGCTGGGTCCCCGATGTCAAGTCCAAAGACTTGTCAGAGGACAGCTCTCTAGAGCTTCCTTTGGATCCTTCTCCTCTCATGAGTGGCATAGGCCCCCTCCTGAGGATATGACCTTCCAAGATTTTGTCAGGGAGATGGCCAAGGTCATTTTCTTTAGAGACTGAGGATAAGCCCTGAGCAGAAGAAATGGAGATACTACAATATTCTTCTGCCCCTAAAGAAGCGGTGATAGTGCCCGTGCACTGTATCCTTCAGAGAGTGCAGATGAGAATGTGAGAGAACCCCCTCACTGTACCTCCAGTTAGTAGAAGACTTGACTCCATGTATAGAGTTCAGAAGGCTTCCAGGTTTGAGAAACCCCAACTTTCTCACCATTCATTGGCGGTCAAATCCACCTTTAACAGATCCAAAAGTTCCAAGATTCACTTCTCAGTGCCCCCTAAGAGTCCGGATACAGGACTCTTTGGGGAGAAGAAGTTTTCAGAGTTCCATGCTATTAGCCTGCATGGCCTCTTACCAGTTCTACATGGGCATGTTTTTGAAGATCATGTGTGACTTCCCTGATCTGTCCCAGTATCTCCCTCCAGAGAAATTGGAGCTGTATTGTTCCCTAGTGGCTCACGGCAAAGACTGCTCAAAGGTTATGGCCCAGGTGACCTATGATAGCTTCAAAATGGTATCGAGAGCTTCTGCCATGGGTATTGGTGCCTGGAGACTAGCCTGATTCTGGTCCTCAGACCTGGAACAATCAGTGCAGGACAAGCTTGCTGATGTGCCATACTGTGGAGAGAATCGCTTCAGAGAACAGGTTGAAGAGAAAACTGGCTTCATTGAAAAGCAGCATGTCATCCTTTGGAATCTTTCAAGATGCATGTCCGAGCCGGCCTCCTACTGCAGGAGATACTAAGGTGGCTCCCAAAAAAAGCCTATTACTCTCGTAGGCATAGGTACTTTACTAGGTCCCAGACCTCCCAGCCAAAGCAGGTGCCTCGACCGTAACCATGGCAGGAGAAGCCTCAGAAGCTGCAACTTGCTCCTCAGTCAAAACCTGGGACAAGGTTTTGACTGGATCCTTCAGAGATAAGCCTATCTAGCAGTAACTGTAATGGAAAACTCTCCTATTGGGGGAAGGCTCACTCTTTTTGCCCAAAGGTGGCCTCTCATAACCTCAGACACTTGGGTTTTTTACATCATCTGAAGCAGTTACAAATTTCATCTATACGACCTACCATCAAATTGCCCCCTAAGGGGGCATCACATTGACCCTCTGCATCAGGAAGTGCTTCAGAGAAAAATCGCTACCCTCTTGGGGGATCTTGTGATCGAGCTCGTGCTACCAGAGCAAAGAGAGCAAGGATTTTATTCCAGGTATTGCTTGATCCCCAAGAAAACAGGGAGATGCCGTCACATCCTAGACCTAAAAAATCTGAACAGATACGTCATCAGAGAAAAGTTCAGAATGATTTCTCTGGGCACCCTGCTCCCTTATCCATAAAAAAGAGATTAGCTATGCTCCATGGATCTGAAGGATGTATACACCCACATACAGATACATCCCATTCACAGGAAGTATCTCAGATTCGTCATGGTGGGACCACATTTCCAGTACTGGTTGTTGTCCTTTGGCCTAGCCTCCATACCACATGTCTTCACAAAATGCCTCAAGTAGTAGCAACTTACCTCTGGATGCTGGGAGTATTTGTCTTCCCCTACTTGGACAATTGGCTGATCAAGAGTACCACTCCAGAAGGAGTTTGAGAATCAACATGGTTGACCATTCGGGTGCTAGAGCTACCAGGGTTCATTATAAATTGTCTGAAATCCCATCTGCAGTCTACCCAACAACTTGAATTCATTGGAGCCCTGTTCGACATGACGCTCCTCGTGCATAACAGACTCCACAGATTGACAGTGATAGTACGGGAGACTCAATTGAATCAATAGCCAATCTCCTTTTTGTGGATAAGGGAGCAGGGTGCCCAGAGAAGTCATTCTGAACTTTTCTCTGAGGTATCTGTTCAGATTTTGGAGGTCTAGGATGAGACAGCCAGGGCCGGCCCTAGCACTAATCAAACTAGGTGGCCGCCTAGGGCAGCAGAATTTTAGAGGTGGCACAGCACTAGACTTAACAGAAGAAGGGATCGAATCTTCACCTGATACTGTCGATGCACCAGTAATTCAATCAATGCTACAAGATAGAGTAGGATTGATTGAAGTACCGGATGCATTGGCAGCATTGGGTGAGTCATCATTGAGCGGCACACACACAAACGCACCTCTTTTTTAAATTCAATTACCTTAAAAAGATTAGTTTCTTTGAAGTTGCATGCAGGCAGCCCGGGCAATCCTCAGAGTCCTCTGAGAAATTCCTCCTAGAGGACTTTGAGGATTGCAAGGGCTGCCTGTAAGGAACTTCAAAGAAAGTCATCGTTTTAAGGAAATTAAATAAAAAAAAAGAAGTGTGTTTGCGTGTGTGCCGCTGAATGATTGCTCACCCAATGCTGTAGATGAACCAGTAATTCAATTAATGCTACGAGATAGAGTAGGACCTAATGAATTACCGGGTGCATTGGGCAGCATCAGGTAAAGATCCTCTCTCCTTCATTAATTCTGCCACAGTGCTGGGGCTGCTTTCTGAAGAGAAGGTTAATACTGAAAGAAGGAGGAGTTTAAAGGAAGAGGTGGGTGAGGTGTGGAACTTAAGGGAAAGGCGAGTTAGCATGAGAGAAAGGGATGAGGTATAAGGGAAGGAACAGAGTTAGAGGAGAGAAGAAGAGATTATGAGTGCATTAAGAGTGAAGAGAAGGGAGAGTGGGAGTGAAAGGCCTGAGAGAGTGCAAAGTTGGTTAGTAGGGGAGGAAGGATGCATGGGGGGTGGGGTGGATGGCAAAAAGGGATAGTGTAAGAGGGAGAAGTGAAAAATAGGACATGGGAATAGTGCAAGTGGATGGGAGGAAGAAGGAGTAGGTGCAGCAGGACAGGGGAAAGTGCAGACATACCTACCACTCCAACATACATGTATACACAACCACCCCCTGAGACACACACACCCACACCATTCCAACACACACATATACACCCTCACCACACTCACTAACATATACATGTTCACACAGCCCCCGATGCACATATATGCACAGAGCCGTCAAGAAACACAAGAACAAAGATACTAGCATACACATACATGCATGTCCCAACCCTCCCCATGGCAAACACTTACATGTGCACACAGCCCCTGAAAGTCGACGTGACACACACACAAACATGTAACCTCCACATGCCTGATTCTGCAAATGGAAGAAACACTATACACTGTAAGTGTACACTTTTCAATTTGCTGAGGAGAGGTATGATAGAGGTCTATAAAATAATGAATGGAGTGGAATAGGTAAATGTAGATTGGTTGTTTACTCCTTCTAGAAGTAGAAAGACTATGGGGCATGCAATGAAGCTACAATGTAGCACATTTAAGACTAATTGGAGAAAATATTTTTTTCACTCAATGAGTAATCATTGCCATAGGCTGTAGTAAAAACTATTAGTGTAGCAGGTTTACAAGAGGTTTGGATAAGTTCCTGGAGGAAATGTCTAATTATTAAAGAGAACCAGGGAAATCCACTGCTTATCCCTGGGATAAGCAGCATGGAATCTATATACCTTTTGGGAATCTGAATTGGCCACTGTTGGAAACAGGATACTGGGCTTGATGGACCTTTTGTATGACCCAGTATGCAATTTCTTATGTTTTTATGTATAATTCTCACACATCTCTTTTATTTATTAAGTTTTACAATTGTTTAACAAGACAATCTTGTACATTAAAGGGAAGCCCAAAAGCAATCAAATACAAAGAAAATATGCACAAAGGAGAACTACCAATATAAATTCCTGAAGTCCACATATGGGAGGGATGGGGGGAAAAAACAGTGGGGTAGGGGTGTGGGTTTACAAAGATGGATGCCTGAGGTTTGAACACGCTTACCTTACTCATACCGAAAATAAATGGGAAGACTAAGATTTATCCTGCCGAACCTCAGCTTACCATACCATGTCCCATGGACTGTTATGTTGTCCTTACTGAGGCTGCTAAGAGGGAGATTTGGTCAGGAGTGGTTGTTGGGAGTGAGGAGGACTTCCAGCATGCTGAAGATCCTGATATCACTCTGCCTCCTGAAAATGAATGGTGCCCGCCACAAACCTCAGGGGAGTTCTCTCCCCACCCATCTGCTCAGGCACCTGAAACGTCGGACGTTGGCATGGTGAAGCTATTAGTGCAGGGAGAGACGAAGGTCGGAAGTGGGGCGATTACTTCAGAGGTTTTCAGAAGCTCTTGTGAAGAGGAGTTGGTGACCGAAGTACCCCAGATCAGCAGCCCTGATGCAAATAATGTTTTGGAGGAACCTTTTGTGCTTCTTTGCCTATTTCCTTTCAGCTTCTTTGCCTATTTCCTTTCAGCTTCAGATTACGCTAGACAACATTTGGGATGCAATAACTAATTATCTACAGCTATTCCTCAGCAGACAGCAGCGATATCATCTAAAGTAGAGCAGAACATATTGAAAATAGATTCATACATGACGGTGACTAATGACTTAAAAATAAAAGTGGTTGAGAGCGTTCAAAGTTGGTTTCTTTTTCTGACTTACCTGCAGCTCTGTTGTTGTTGTTAAGTGCCGTCAAGTCAGTGTCGACTCATGGTGACCCTCTGGATAGTTGCCCTAAACTGTGTTTGGCCTTCAATCAGGCGGCTCATTGTTGATAGAGTGGCACCCATAGCTGCTGTTATTGTATCGATCCATCTCATTGCTGGCCTTTCTCTCTTATGTTGACCTTCTACCTTACCAAGCATGATGTCTTTCTCTAATGATCTCTCTCTTTGCATGAGGTATCCAAAGTATCAAAGTCGAAGTCTTGTCATCTAAGCTTCTAAGGAAAGCTTAGGTTTGATCTTCTCTAGTACTGACTGGTTTGTTCTTCGGGCAGTCCATGGTATGCATAGTATTCATCACCAGCACCATAATTCAAAGGCATTGATTTTCTTCCTGTCTGTCTTTTTCACTGTCCAACTTTCACATCCATATGACATTATTGAAAATACAATGGCCTGAAGAAGTCCGATTTTTGTATGTAGAAAGACATCTCTGCTCTTGAGACTCTTGTCTAGGTCCTTCATAGCCGTTCGGCAAGAGCAATCCATCATTGGATTTCTTGACTGCTTGTTGCTTCTTTATTGGTAGTTGGTCCAAGTAAGTTAAAGTTGTCAACTACTTCAATTTCTTCTCCATCAGTGATGAACTTATTGATTTTGCCAGTTGTCAGGATCTTTACATTAAAATTCAGGCCCATTTTAAGACTATGCTCCTTGATCTTGAGAAGCAAATATTTCAGATTGTCTTCACTTTCAGCCAGTAATCTGGTATCATCAGCATAGCGAAGATTATTGATGAATCTTCCACCATTCTTCACACCTCGGTTGTCTTCATACAGTCCTGCTTCTCTGATGATTTGTTCTGCATATAAATTAAACAGGTAGGGGGAAAGTATGCAGTCTTATCGTACACCTTTGCTGATTTTAAACCATTCTGTTTTTCCTTGTTCCATTCAAACTATTGCTTCTTGATCAATGTAAAGGTTGTGCAAAAGAACTATGATGTGTTCTACGATACCCATGCTTCTTAATGTGGCCCAGAGTTTCTCATATTTTAAACAGTCAAAAGCCTTGCTGTAGGCGATAAAACACATATAGATATCTTTTTGGTATTCTTTTGTCTTTTCAAGGATCCATCTCACATCCACAATGATGTCTCTCATTCCTTGCTCCTTCCTGAACCCTGCTTGCACGTCAGGCAGTTCTTGATCCAGGTGTTGTTATAATCTCTGCTGCATAATCTTGAGTAGAATCTTGCTGGCATGTGGGATCAGAGAGATTGTGCAATTATTTCCACAGTCAGTTGGATCACCTTTCTTTATTATTGGTATAAACACAGAATTTTTCCAGTCAGTTGACCATGATGATGCCTTCCAAATTTCCTGGCAGAGCCTTGTAAGTAGGGTAAAAGCTCCATCCTATTGCTGTAATACTTCAATGGGAATGCCATCAATGTCTAGTGCTTTGTTCTTTGATAAGGCTTTTAATGCTACTTCGACTTCTTCTTTCATCACCAATGGTTCCTGATCATAAGGTACAGGTTGAAATGGTTGTTGGTCCACTTGATCTTCATGGTATAATGACTCTGTATATTCTTTCCTTCTTTTCTTGATCTTCTCAGCATCATTCAAGATGGATCCTTACGCATCTCGTAGCATTCCATTTCAAGGTTGGAATTTTTTCTTTAACTCTCGTAGCTTTAGGAAAACAAATCTTGTTCTTCCTCTAATAGTTTCTGTTCTATTTCCTTGTATGGATCAATGTAGTACTTCTTCTTGTCTTGACTTGCTGCAAGTTGGAAATCTCTGAGTTCTGTGATTGCCTCTCTTTCTCCTCTGGCTTTAGCTTCTCTATGTTTCTGAGTTTCTTTGGTCATCCTTTTGGCCGTTTTTGCTTTTTCACCTTTTGTAGAGAGTTCTCACTTTCTTCCAACACAGCCTTCTTGTATCATCCCGTAACTCTTCTGGAGCTCTGTCATTTGTATCTAAAGCAGCAAATCGATTTTGCAGGCATTCTTTAAATTCTGGTGGTATGTTCTCAAGGTCATATTTTGCTGCATTCATGAGTGGCTTGTTCTTTTTCAACTTTAGCTCGAGTTTGCATACTAGTAGCAGACTTGTAGCAGAGTCAGCTCCAGGTTTTGTCTATGTTGATGTTATAGAGCCTTTTCATCACTGATCTCCACATAAAGAGTCAATTTGACTTTTGTACAATCCATTGGGTGAAGTCCATGTGTACAGTCGCCGCTTGTGTTGCTGGAAGAAGGTGTTTGAGAAGAATAGATCGTTGTTCTTGCAGGATTCTGTCAGTCTTTCTCTACCTTCATTTCTGTTGCCAAGTCCATGTTTTCCAATCATTTTGCCTTCTTTGTTGCCAACGTTTGCATTCCAGTGACCCATGACTATTAGGATATCCTTTTTGCAAGTTCTGTCAGTTTCAGCTTGAACTTGTTCATAGAACTCATCAGCTTCATCCTCTTCTTCAGCTCTGTCTAAGGATAATATAGCTTTAAGAGATAAAGTTGAAATGCTGGAGAATTCTGCCAGCATCAAATTTGCCGGTTCTAAATTTTCCTAGAACTGCCGGGACATCTGCATTAGATATGTTTAAGCAGTATATGATTGAGATTCTTTCTGTTCCACAAGATTTGATTCCACCTATTTCGAAAGCATTTTACTTACTGCACGGGAAAATAGAGGAGCCATGGGTCCTGATATCATGGACGTATTTAATGTTGCTGACTTACTGAGCTCATCCATTTCAGAGCCTTTTTTGCAGGTTTCTACATTATTGGTAATATCCAGTCTCAGACAGAGACTGGATATTGAAATTATATTATAAAAAAGTTCTCTTCTTTTTCATGGTGTAAAAGCGTCTATTTTCCCTGATGTTGTTCGTGAGACTCAGAAGAGGCAGAAGCAATTTTTGCTTTTAAAACCTGGTGTGCTGCATCTGGGTGCCTCGTTCTACTTACACTCTTCTCTATTATTTTAATTACTCTGTCTTTAAACGATCTTGTGAGTGATGTGACTCCCCAGCAGAGTTCTTTCAAGTTGCTTGCTGGCAGTCTGGGCAATGCTCTGACTTGTTTGCCCCCCTCCCCCCCAAAAGAGGAAATGATCTCACATACAGCCGTGAAGACAGAATGATGGGGCTGCATGTGAGATCTTTACTTAGTATTAATACAGTTGGCTCTGGAGCATTGCAACAGAGTTGATTTTTAGTGGTCACATGGTCATAGGCCAGAGAAAGCATGATGGCAGTATAGCACCAGAGCTGTCCTGCAGTAGTAGTTGGGAATCCAATATGGCAGAGGGACCATGCTGGGGTGTGGGGAGGCACACACAAGAGACAGGGGACACAAATAAGAGGTGGGGAGGGGGGCAGCACAGCTGAAGGTTAGCCTAGGGTGCCAGATACCTCCAGGCCTGCCTTGTTGATGGCATTCCCATTGACGTATTACGGCAATTGAATGGAGCTGTTACCTTACTTACAAGGCTCTGCCAGTAAATTTGGAAGACAACATCATGGCCAACTGACTGGAAAAGATCTGTGTTTATATGAATACTAAAAAAAGATGATCCAACTGACTGTGGAAATTATTGTACAATCGCTCTGATCCCACATGCCAGCAAAATCCTACTCAAGATTATTTAGCAGAGACTACAACTATACCTGGAACAAGAACTGCCTGAAGTGCAAGCAGGCTTCAGGAAGGGGGGAGGAATGAGAGACATCATCGCGGATGTGAGATGGATCCTTGAAAAAACTAAAGAATACCAAAGGGATATCTATATGTGTTTTACTGAGTACAGCAAGGCTTTTGACTGTGTAAACCATGAGAATCTCTGGGCCACTTTAAAAAACATGGGTATACCAGAACACCTGATAGTTCTCTTGCACAACCTTTACATTGATCAAGAAGCAACAATTCGAACAGAACAAGGAGAAACAGACTGGTGTTCAATAAGACTGCATACTTTCCCCCTAACTGGTTAATTTACGAGGGGTGTCCGATATTAAAGGTATAGGCCAAAATTACACTAACATTTGTATTTAAAGAAATTATTCAATACATTCTACCAAAAACTACATACTTTTGTTTACTTCTCCACATAATCGCCATAAATATTGAGACATTTATCCCAGCGTGACACTAGTTTGAACATCCCTTCACGGTACAGTTGCATGTCAAGTTGCTTGACATAGTCCATAACAGTGTCTTGCAATTCCTCCTGATCCGCAAAGCGTTTCCCCGCCAAGAATTTCTTCAAAGGTCCAAATAAATGAAAATCCGAAGGGGCTAAGTCCGGACTATACGGAGGATGTAGCAGGACCTCCCACTTACGCTGTGTCAACCACAGATTGGTTTGTTTTGACGTGTGGGGTCTTTCACAGTCGTGCAGAAGTTTAACTCCTTTGCGTAATCGTCCCAGCCTTTTCCGTCTTATGGCTGTATGCAATGTCCGGACTTAGCCCCTTCGGATTTTCATTTAAGCCCAGTATCCTGTTTCCAACAGTGGCCAATCTAGGTCATAAGTACCTACCAGTTTCTCCAATAATAGAAACATACAAACATAGAAACAGAGAAATATGACGACAGAAAAAGACCACATGGCCTATCTAGTCTGTCCGTCCATATCAACAACTACAACAGTCCCCTTTTTTCCTTTAGAGATCCTCTGTGTTTGTCCCATGCTTTTTTGAATTCAGATACTGTCCTCATCTCTACCACCTCCACTGGGAGACTATTCCATGGATCCACCACTCTTTCCGTAAAGAAATATTTCCGCATATCACTCCTGAATCTATCCCCTTTCACCCTCATCCCATGTCCCCTCATAGCAGAACTTGCTTTCAATCGAAAGAGGCTCTCCCCCTGTACATTTATGCCACAGAGGTATTTAAACATTTCAATCATATCACCTCTAATGACTCTGTATATTCTTTCCACCTTTTCTTGATCTTCAACATGGATCCTTGGGCATCATGTAGCATTCTAATTCAAGGCCGACATTTTTTCAGAAAGCCGATCTTGTTCTTTCTCTAATAGTTTCTGATTCTATTTCCTTGCATGCGTCATAGTAGTACTTCTCTTTGTCTTGTCTTGCTATATGTTTGAAATCTCTATTGAGTTCTGCTATTGCCTCTCTTTCTCCTCTGGCTTTAGCATCTCTGCGTTTCTGGGCAATTTTCTGAGTTTCTTTGGCCATTTTGGCCGTTTTTGATTTTTCACCATCTGTAGAGACTTCTCACTTTCTTCCAACACAACCTTCTCATGCACCTATATGCCAGTGATAAAGGATAGAGAGCCAATGAAGTAACCTGAGAAGAGGGTGTATGTGGGTATAACAGCAATGGTGGAAGATTAGTTGTGCAACTGTCCAGATGATATGCAATGCCTTAGTTTGTTAATTTGCCTTATTACATCTTTAGGGGTTTTCTTTTTAATTCAAGCCTTTCTCAAAAATTCAAGATGAGTTGCATTCCACTGAACTTATTTCCCTGTTCCCAGAGAGCTTACAATTTAACGGGCTGATGCAGAAAACCTGCTCTGAAGTTACCGCTATTAACTCTGTACACCTCTATACAGCACACCGATAGCACGCGACTTCAGCACCAGCATGCAGAAAGGGTGCATATGCAAATTAGTTACGCATTAAACTGTGCCGCAAATGGCAATGTTAAATTGGGAGAGCAAACCAAACACATGCGCACAGAAGTCGGCACAAGTTTGGCATGCTGTCCCAGAGAAACAGGGGCATCGCATGGCTAATTTGCCTATGCGCCCTGACAGTATTTTGATGGTATCGAGGACTTTCCCTGATGCCTGAATCATCTGAGGGGACGTGTCAAACTTCCCCTCAGATAATCCAGGCATCGAGGAAGACCCATGATACTATCTAAAAACTGTTGGTGGGTCAGTGCCCCTGACAGAAATCAAATCCCTGGTGGCCCAGCGGCCCCAATCCCCCACCCACCCAATTAAAAGTAATCTTGGTGGCCTAGTGGCTTTGATCCCCCCTAATTAAAAATAAACCCGGTGGCTCGACTATCCCAAACCCCCACTCCCGGTACCTTTCCAGTGGAGCAGGAGCGTTGCCCACATGCTTCTGCTCCTGCACTGGCACCACCATTTTTCAAGATGGCAGCGCAGGAGTGGGAGTGCATGGGCAATGCTCCTGCTCCATTGGATAGTTATTGGGAGGGGGGTTAAGAGCCGCTGTGCCACCAGGCATACATTTAATTGGGTGGGTGGGGGGATCAGGGCAGCTGGACCACCAGGCTTACTTTTAATTGGGTGGGTGGGGGAACGGGGCTGCTGGGCCACCAGGCTTATTCTTTATGGGGAGGTTTGAGGGATCGGGGCCACTGGGCCACCAGGGATTTGATTTCTGTAGGGGGTACGGTCCCCTGACAGTATTTAGATGGCATCGTGGGCTTTCCCCAATGCCTGGATCATCTGAGGGGAAGTTTGACAAAATATTGTCGGGTGCACACACAGGACATTTAAGCCATCTCAGACCAAGGTGTACAGAATTGGCGCTTCGGCTGGTTATGAAATCCTCTACATGTTTCTCTGAATCAGATGCAGACAATATTAGCATGGTATTTTAATACACACAGCTCATTTGCCTATAATTTAAATATGCTTGTCATTACTGTGCACCCTTACTTTTCCTTTGCAGTTTACGAGCGTCAGTCTCTTTTCTGCATTTGACCTGTCGGAACTTGTGCTTATAAGTTGCGTTATTTTTCCGCAAAGAGCGCATTGGTCTTTCTGCATTGGTCCGTAAGTTTGTAGCTAAGGCAATAGAGGGTTAAGTTACAAGGAGCAGCAGTAGGATTTGAACATGGCTTCCCTACATCTCATCCAAATCCTAAAAAAGACTTCTATACTTCAAGTAACAAATTAGTCAACTTTATGGGAAGGAAAAAGACCTCCTAGAGCAATACAGGACAAAACTTTTGCGCTGCTTGCCTCACACATCACAGCTCAAAACAAACCTTCCTCTTTTTAATAAATATGAATACAAATATTAATATCCCATCATACACAAACTTGAAAATTTTATCTCATTCTCCCTCTCAAAGCACCATAAATGAAAAACGATGTTCACATTTCACATCTCTTCTGTGACATTGTCAGTGTTTTGCTTAATACTGCATAAGGGAGAAATTTCTGGTTAGAAAAATAAATGTCAGGATATAAGATCACACATATGGTTACTACACATCCATTTATCTTATACAAACTTCTTTCTATTCTCGGAGTTCAGCTATCCTATCCACCAATATCAAACTCAGAAACCCAAAATGCAAAATAACTATAACCCATTAGAAACCCTTCCAATCTTGTCCACTCACTGACTAGCCTTATTGCAACCAGTCATTCTCACTCACGCTGGACATTTGGCGCATTTATCTGTGCTTATATACCACTTTGACCCGGTGAAAAGTGGTATATAAGCACAACTAAATAAACATGACGTCACTCATCACCATTCCTTATAGAATATACCATTAACACCGCTGCCAGTCACACAACACACAGAGAGATTCATTAAAATACACATTCAAAAATGATTCCAACTCCCTAATTTCCAATCATGCACTCCTTCATTATTCCACCATGCACGCATTCAATAACCACTTACACACCAACTACTTTAATCTGCAAATGCGCGTCACCGCCATTTAAAGCAACATTTCATCGCTTCCAAACTACTATGGTGAGCTGGCACCAAAAGGGTGCAGGACCCATAACAGGGCTGCAGGGGGAGGAGGGCCTCCAAAGGGAAGCCCACCAATGGGTGGAGGGCAGAGGGGGTGGAAGCCGCATTGAGATACAGGAAGGGGGTAAGGGCTACCCTTCCTTTCTCAACTGGCAGTGTAACGATCAACTCACCAGCAGCATGACGATTGACACACCAATGCGACTCCATCCCACTGTGACTCACCACGAGTTTTGTGGAGGGTCATTGGTGCCCAGGAGTCCCCTGGCCTGCGATGTTGGAAACACAAGAGCACTTCTAGGGAGCTCCCGCATGGCCAGGAAGTTGGCCAGAAGAGAGGCAGGCGGCCAGTCACAGTCGGAACATGTGGAAGGAAGCGCGATCTCATTGGTGGTGCATTTTTAAAAAAAAACAGCGGAGGGGCAGGTACACTGCCTGTAGAAGCCACTCCACAGCACACCAGGCTGCACCCCCCAACCCCACCGATAATCATTGCACGCTGCTCCCAACCTAGCACATGGGCATCCTAGTACAGCTGAAGCCACAGGGGAGGAGGCAAGAGCAGTGGGGAGGGGGCTAGTAAGAGGGCCAGGGAATGGTGTAGCCCCTCCATGGCTGGGAGGACGATGCTGAATAATCTGGACCAGGAACAATAGAGATAAGTCGGGGAAGCAGCGTGGAGAGGACAGCAGTAATGGCACAGAGCAGGGCAGCAGCGAGGCAAATGGGTGAGTTCTGGTGGCAGGGACAGAGGGCAGGCCAGGAAGAAAAAGATGAAGAGCGATGGACGGCAGAAGAAGATGGTGACAATGAAGCGGAACAAGCCCACAGCCAGCACAGAGAGGAGCAGTGGAACAACCGGGGTGGGACACAGTCTCACTCAGTGGCACATGGAGCCCTCACCTAGGCACGGAACAGCACAGAATGGACCAATGCCAACGTCATTCCCCCACCATGCAGCAGCAATGAGCAGGAGGCTATGGGTACACACAACCTCATGAACCAGGTCGGAGCCATGGTCGCAGTTCACAGAGTGGGACACATCCAGGCTATACTGTGTTTGCTTGACAGAGCACCATCCACAGTTAGGACATCCCCAGAAGAGGCGGACGCAAGATGGGCAGCTGCACCAGGTGAAGCAGGATGAAGGAGTGAGTATGGACAACCAACTTCCTTATTGCATGATGTGGCGTGGAATGGGGAATAGGGGGTGGGGCAGCAGCTGGCATGCGCCAAATCAGAGCCATCCATTCCCTTCTCCCCACTAGTTCCCTGATCACTCTAGTATTGGCATTAATCACCAGCAGACTTGATTATTGAAATGTCTTCTTGGCCAACCTACCAGCCTACCAGCTTCAGCGTCTCCAGCTCATACAAAACACTGCAGCCCGCCTTATTACATTTGCTCACCGTTATGACCATGTCTCTCCTATTCTTTATCACCTTCATTGGTTGCCTCTCCGTTTCCGGTTTCAGTATAAATTTCTCATTCTAACACACAGAGCCATCTATACATCCACCCCGCTGTATTTATCTAACCTCATTACTCTCCACACACCTTACCGCCAGCTTCGTTCCTTGCACGCCAATCGCCTGTCCTTACCCTCTCCGTCTCAGGCACATCTAGAACAAACCCGTCGCTCGGCTTTCTTCTTTCTCAGCCCCGCTCTTTGGAATGCCCTCCCATCTGCCCTCCATTTGGAATCCTCTTACTCAAAGTTTAAGGAGTTTTTGAAAACCCACTTATTCCAACAAGCCTTCGACCTCTCTCCTACCATCCCTCCCTGAGTTCTGTTAGCTGTGTCTGGTGTACTTATTGTGTGTTTTGCACTGTCCTGTCCCCCCTTTCCCATCTTACTATGGCGTTCCTTTTTTCCTATACTTAGGGAGCATAGTCTTTTTTATTATTATAAACCGCTTTTATGTTTCGGCCAAAGCGGTATATCAAATTAAGAAATAAAGATAAAGATGTGTGAATGGGGGTGTGAGTGCTGGTGGGCGGGGATGGGGGATGGCAGGCCTAATGAGGGGGGCCCCATCGGGGGGCTGCCAAGGTGGGGAATGAGACAATGGTGGCGGCAGCCCAAGTCTGGGGGATTGGGGGCAGCCGGCAGGGTATTGCTGGGCTGCTGCAGACCTTACTGCAGTTTAACACAGTTCAGCTACTGGGATTGAATGAGACCACTAAATGTATGACTGCTTTCCAATCCCATTGGCTGTGGTCTAGTTTGAATGCCGTTCATCTGCCCCTTTTCCTTTTAAACCACCAAAGATGGGGGTTTAGTTTTATTCATGGAGTTTAACTGTATGGGCCAGTCCTGATGCCTCCTGGAGAAAGATATAAGGGTGAAACTCGAGCTGACTAGAGGTCTAGCAGTGATACACATTCTGTGGTTTGGGAAGTATAGGAGTTGAAAGTTAAGTGGTTTACAATTCTTTTAAATGCATTTAAAAGTTGTGAAAACATTTTTTGGTGGCCAATGAATGACAGCAAGGGTGAGAAGCAAGTGGAACTACAGCCAACCGACCGGTACTGAGGCCCCTCTATCTTCCTTACCCAGACATAATGGCTTAGGGAGGAAGCTTATATAGTATGGGTAGAAGAGCCATCAAAATGATAAAGGGGATGGAAGAATACCCCTATGAGGAGAGGCTAAAAAGATTAGGGCTCTTCAACCTGGAAAAGAGACGGCTGAGGGGAAATATGATAGAGGCTTATAAATTAATGAATGGAGTGGAATGGGTAAATGTAGATTGATTTTTTATGCCATCGAAATGTAGAAAAACTAGGGGACATGCAATGAAGCTATGGTGTAATCCATATAAGATTAGTAAGAGAAGATATTTTTTCACTCAACGCGTAATCAAACTCTGGAATTCGTTACCGGAGGATGTATTAAAAGCTGTTAGTGTAGGGGATGATTTCCTGATCTCCAGGCCTTTATTACCTCCTCACTCTGAATCTGTGACTTTGGACAGTATTTGGGGCACTATCATCCATTTATCGACTGTTGTGGGTCAACAGCTGTCCTTATTCTCTAGTAAGGTAACCTCTATTGAGGAAACTATTACTACGGTTAAATCTGATATTCAAGGAATTAATTTGAAGCAGTCTGTGGTGGAACGGAAGGTTGAAGAGATATCTGACCTTACGGTATCTTTGGTTAAAGACAACATTGCATTAAGAAATAAAATGGAGTCGTTGGAGAATGCGATCAGATCTACAAATTTACGTCTGTTGAACTTCCCCATTGTTGGGGTAGCTCCCCCATTGTTGGGGTAGCTCCTTTAGAGCTATTTAAGAAGTATTTGCAGGAGATTCTTTTGGTACCTGTTGATTTGATGCCACCTGTGTCAAAGATATATTATCTCCCTTCAGGAAAAAAGGCTGGGAAAGTGGTAGTTGGTTTACAGGAGTTGGATTCTCTAAACGTCTCCGATTTGCTCCAGTCCCCTAAGGAGGAAGATATAGCCGTTTCAACTCTGCTGGTTACTTTAGCTTTGACATCTGACAGAGAATGGCTGTTGAAGATTTTCTATAAAAAAAGAACGGCCCTGTTTTATGGGAAGAAAATTTTTCTGTTCCCGGATGTGTCCAAGGAGACGCAGAAGCGAAGAAGAGCATTTCTTTTGTTGAGGCCTAGGGTGATTAGTTTGGGTGCTACTTTTATGTTAAGGTTCCCCTGTAAATGTTTAATTGTTTATAAGTCGCAGAGATATATTTTCTTTTTTCCTGAGGAGTTATCCACTTTTATTTCTGCACAATTGCCTAATGTTTCCCTCCCTGAGTAAGTTATGTACACCCATTGTGAAGTTAGGGGCCTATGAACACTCCGTCTTTCTTGTTTTTCCTTAGTTAGTTTCCTGGGGTTTCCCCTAAGTCTTAAGTTGCTGTTAGCTTTACTCCCCTCCCCTTAGTGGGCTAATGTATAATACTTGCATAGCATTTATCCTTTATTGTTTATTGATGTATATTTCCTTGCAAGTTTTATTGTGTTTCTATGTTCAGGTTTTCCTTGACCTATTGTATACTCATAAGTATAAAATAAAATTTAAAAAAAAAAAAAAAGCTGTTAGTGTAGCTGGGTTTAAAAAAGGTTTGGACAAGTTCCTGGAGGAAAGGTCCATAAACCATTATTAAAGGGGACCCAGGAAATCCAATGCTTGTCCCAGTACAAGCATTGTGGAACCTGTGTCTTCTGGGGAAACTGCTAGATACTTGTGACCTAGATTGGCCACTTTTGGAAACAGGATACTGGGCTTGATGGACCTTGGTCTGACCCTGTATGGCATATCTTATGTACTTATGGTTAAACCTCAAATTCCCCTGATTTTCTCCAGAGTTCACAGTGTTTAAATTCTTTTTGGGGCACTTTAACTCTTTATTTCAGTTAGATAGAAGTTTATAACCGTCAGCGGCTCCACAGCAGGCGTGACCCAGGTGGCACAGAGCCTGGGGGAGCAGTTAGAGCAGGGACCACCGGCACCCCTCCCCCAAGCACCTTTCCCTCCCAGTGCCCCTTTGGGGGCCACTATCCCCCCACGAGCGCCCGGGTAAGCCGGTAGAAACCCAGAGTGGGGATGGTATCGGAGTGTAGGCCAGCAGAGTATGTGTGCATCATGAGTGCATTAGACAGCTATGTGCCCACAGCCCAGAAAGAAAAGATCTGGAGGGGTGAGGACATGGACATTTTCTTGCTACTAGTTAGGTGGAATGAAACACTGCAAGTGTTCAGGATGCCGCAACAAATGCAAGCGGGTGTCTAGGAAGGCTGACGCCATCCCTTGCATGATCGTGAACTGCTGCACAGCTTTTCGGGTGCTGGCTAGCGTGATCAGAGAAAAACACCCTGAGAAATGCCTGGGGCTTTTCAAATACCAGGATAATATTTGCAAAGCCTACAGAGTGTACAGCAGCACCACCTGGCTGGAATATGATGAGCAGTTTCATTGGAACATGCTAGGCATGAAGGGGATCAGCTGAGACAGGAAAGATATCAAATTTTGGATCTAGCTGATGATGCAAGGTCAGCGGAGCAACAGAGCTAGCGAGGTCTCCATGGGAGGTTGGCTCGGGAAGTACACTGGGTCGCAGCAACGGCCCTTTCTGGGGGAAATCTGGCCCGGCAATGGGAAAGTTGGTTCCCTCCCCACCCTGCCCTTCCCCACCCTGCGCTGGGGCGTGAGCAGGCTGTTCAACACTGGGGTATGCAGATTTAATAATTTAATAAGATTTAATGCCTCACTTTGACTATGCCAATGCGATCTTGTATGGTCTACCTAAGTGCACAACTAACCCCTTACAACTTGCAATGAATTCAGCTGCAAGAATCCTTCATGGAGCCTCAAGAAGTTCTCATATTACCCCAATACTAAAACAATTGCACTGGCTACCCATACAAGCCAGGATCTCATTCAAGATTCTAATTATGACCCATAAAGCCATCAAGAAATACCCTGCTACTGCCATTACTGACCTTATTTCAATCACACCTCCCAATCGAGCAAGGAGATCGAATGCCGCAAATACTCTCATATTACCTAAGGCAAGCACGAAGTGTTCTCAATTCACTAGATCCAGAGCCTTCTCCTTCTTTGCTCCATCCTGCTGGAACGCACTACCAGCAACTATCAGAACCATCAGTGAACTCTCCCAATTTAGGAAGGCACTGAAACGGCACCTCTTTCTTCATCACTACGATGTTGCAGTCTTCCCCCCACACCCACCCACTCTCACACCTCAATGCAGCACCTCAAACTCATGCACGTCATATTCCCAGACTGATCACTCGCAATCACACCTTCCCCTCCAACCACCATGAGAAACTTATGCAGTGCCACATAAATCATTATATTGTTGCATAAAGTAGACTGTATTTATTCATCATGTCTCCTTGTTAAGGGACTGGTTATCTATACCCTATTTTACCTGTTATACCTGCATAATGCATACCCAAGTTTAATTTTCCTGTTTAATGTATACCCAAGTTATTATACCTGTTTCACTGTAAGCACAAATCACAAAATTGAGATGTGCAACTCTTATGTTCATTGTAAACCGCACTGATGTCGAATAGCACGGTATAAAAGAGACTGCAAATAAATAAATAAATAAATAATACTTGCAAGTACAGGCACACCTGTGCCATGTGCATGAGGGATACCCTCAGGTTAGATGCAGAAAGAAGCAAGAGGGGGGACCACCAGTGTCTACGTTGAAGCCGACATGCTGGGGCTGGCTACCATGCCCATTAACATTGTGGCGCTGTGGTGGAATTTGGGGGGTTACAATTGGTGAAAGGCACAATGGTTTCTTAATGGTTTTATGTAGGGTTTCAGCATTCCTTACAATGGCCCAACAGGCCCGCAGGTGGCGGGGAACTTACAATCTGCTCTGGAGCGGAGGGAGGTGGTGCAAAGGAAGCTCAATAAAAAGTGGAAGCTGGGCAGGATTGTGGGCCCCTTCGGGAGTAGGCTCATCCCCAGCCTGATAATTTCCCCATTGGGCCTAGTCCCAAAGAAGGAGCCGGGGGAATACCGGCTCATACATCACTTGTCATACCCCACAGGCACATCCATGAATTATCACCTGGACCCAACAGCATGCTCAGTGAAGCATGCCTCCGTGGACCAGGCCCTGGAGTTGGTCCAGGGTCTGGGAGGTGGGGCATGGCTAGCAAAGATGGATATAGAGTCCACCTTTTGGCTTCTTCTGATGTATCCAGATAGCTTCCACCTGCTGGGGCTCCTCTTCTGTGGGCGGTACTATGTGGACAAATGTCTCCCTATGGGGTGCTGCACCTATTTTGAGGAGTTCGGCTCAGCCATCCACTGTGTGGCCAAGAAGGAAATGCATCAGGGAAACATTATCCATTACCTGGACGATTTCCTTATCATGGTGGGCAACAGGTGGGTTGTCAGCGCAACCTGAGAACATTTCAAAGGAAGGCTACCAAGCTTGGGGTCCCTCTTGCACTAAACAAGACCAAAGGGCCGTCACAACAACTGTTCTTCCTGGAGATAGAAATCAACACTATCGAAATAGTAATACGCCTCTCAGTGGGTAAAGTGGCAACCTTGAAGGCCATAGTTCAGGTGGCAGTGGCTGCGAAAAAGATCACAGTCATTGATTGGATACTTGAACTTTGCCTGCAGGGTGATGCCCATGGGCAGAGCTTTTATCTGGCAGCTAGCAGACACCACAAGAGGCGTTCACAGGAGACACCACTTCATTAGGGTCAATGCCCCCATAAGGGAGGACTTGATGGTTTGGCAGCAGTTCCTGAATCAGTACAACGGGAGGACTATATGGAGGACACCCCCACATGCAACAGGGACCTGGAACTGTTTACAGATGTAGCGGGTGAGGTGGGCTTCAGGATCTATTTCAGGAGTCAGTGGTGTCAAAAGAGGTGGCCGGTGGAGTGGCACCAAAACGGGGTAACCAAGGATATCACGTTCCTCATGATGTTTCTGATCATGGCAGCCATGGGCTTATAGAAGCCCCATTCATGGACAGGAGGATAGTTTTCCATTTGGACAATGCGGTGGTGGTATTCGCCATTAATAAGCAAACAGCGAGGGTGGAGAGAGTGATGAGGTTGGTTAGGAAGCTGGTGTTGCTGAGCCTGAAATTGAATGCTTTTATCACAGTCAGCCACATCCCAGGAGAGAACAATGAAATAGCTGACACTCTGTTTCATTTCCCGCTACAGCTCTTTAAGCGGCTCGTCCCGGACGCTGAGCCCAAGGCTGCACCCATGTCTGAGGAGATGTGGACCTTTGGATGCTGTGTGCCAGCAGGTTGCTGATGGTCTCACTGTTTACCAGTACCTGGAAGGCCTATTTGAGAGCCTGGGGGAGGCTGCAGAGCTTTGCTGAACAGAGGGGAGCCAGCCTCACACAGGAGTGGCAGCCAGGCTCTTACTCGAATTCCTGATGTGCTTGTGGGCAGAAGTAGCCTTGGTCTGACCAGCCAGGCTGAAGCTGGCGGGGGTGGTCTTCTTTCTAAAACTGGGAGGGCACAGGGATGTGACAAAGGATTTTATAATCAAGAAGGTGATGGATGGCTGGTCACCTTGCCCATGCTTAATGGGGTCATGCTGCAGGCGGCGGCAATTACCAGGGATGGGTTCGAGGAAAGACTGTTCAGGCTAACTGCACTGCTGATGTTCTTTTTTTGTGCCTTCTGTATGAGTGAGGTTCTGCCTCTGTCCATGACCAATACAGCAGACACCACCATGCGGGTGGAGGAAACTGCGATAGTAGCAGACTGGGCGTGCTTGTTCCTGGCCCATTCAAAGATGAATCATCTCAGGATGGGTAGAATTATATGGCTGAACACCACAGCAGTACAGGACCTGCACCCTGCATGAGAATCTATGGGTGCACCCACTTGTAGGGGGCCCCCTGCAGCAGGATTCTGACAGGTCCTGCCTCTCCCAGTATCAGTTTAGGACATTGTGGCTGAGGATGGTAGAGGAAGTGAGGGTTCGACCTCACAGGGCTGACTTTACACTCCTTTAGAATAGGTGCAGCGATCACAGCACATAACCTGAACCTGGGGGTGGGTCACGTTCAGGCTAGCGGGAACTGGGCTTCCAACTGGTACAAGCTGTACATTAGGCAGGAAGGAAGTTAGCTAATGTTGTTTTCCCTCTTGCTCATTAGGTCATGAAGCGATTTCAGTCTGGATTATAGTGCATTCATATATCTATGGGCAAGAAGAAGGGCAGCTGGGAGACATTTCGGCAAGCAGCTTGGCTTTCATCCTGACAGCGTGTGTATACAGTGGATAGGCAACAGGGGGGTGCGTTGGGACCAGCTACAGCACGCGCTTGCCAGATGTCATAGTCCTCCACTTGGGTGGCAATGATCTAGTGCCCACTAAGGGCATAGATCTCATGATCAGGATCAAAGCAGATATTGCCTGGATGCATGCCAAGCTGTGGGCGAGGGTCAACTGGTCCCAGATCATCTCTTGGCAAAAACTGGCAAGGGGTAGAATGACAGAAGGGTATCAAAAGAAGCAGGAGGAAGCTAAACAAGGAAATCAGGAATTTTATACGGGCGCTGGGGTGGATGGTAGTGGGGCATAGCGGGATACTGGCTGGAGGTCGACGGTATACTCGGGGGATAGGGTCCACCTGAATGAAATTGGTTTGGAACTTTCATCGAAGGTTTGCAGCGGGCCATCAGTACGGTATTCACTATGGGGTGAGTTGGGCCGCAAGACCTCCTGGTGGTAGGACCTCACTGAAAAGGGGGAGGGGAGGGGTACCACTAATAGAAAAGGGGGGGTCCCAGGTACTGATCTGGGGTGCCTGGGTACAGTGACAGGGGGGCCAGCTACCAGGTCCAGGGGTACCTGGCTTCGGTTATCAGGAGTATAGAACAAATGGGTACACCTGGACGCCAGTATGGGGGATTTGGTAACGGAGGTAAAAGGGGCAAGGTCGGCCTTGGCCACAGTGTGGACCAGGGCCCCCAGACCTGACGAAAGGGGTGGTGGTATCCTCCATGTAACTATTTAGCCTAATTTTCTGTTTACCTATTGTTATTGTTAACTGATGTTAATATGGTTATGATTATGAATGTTAGCATTGCGATTAATGTTGTATCTGCAAGCTGTGGCTTTCAAGATCCACCAGTAAAGCAAGTTGCAAAACGATGGATCGGGCCAGTTTGTTTTGTGCATGTGGGAAAAGGAGATGGGGAGGGGGAAGGGAAGGAGAAAGGGCCAATCCGGCATGCCTTGGGTTATGTAGCAACTTTGCTGCCAAGCAGAATCTGCCAAAATGAAAACTCCATCACACATACAACATCCACAATTGCTCAATAAACATCCTCTAATCCCATTCCTAACATAACCCGACACTATCAAAATAATTTACTAAATAGCTCTGAACAACTTTCATTTTAAAACCAGCTCCATTTGGCTTCCTAGCCTAAGTGAAAACACTACATCTGTGATGGCTTTTAATCACACACCAATTAATCGTTACCCAGTCATCACAATACCGTACTCAACATGCCATCACTCGCTGTTAGCATACAAATCACGTAGCCACACTACAATAGGCACTTCTTAATACAAATGGAAATATGACCGCATCTTCTAGATCACTTTTCTTATCTCATTGTGTCAATTGGGACAAATTTTCCTAAACCAGCTTCGTAGCTGCACTAGGATAGTCGCTTCTTAATACATATAAAACAAAAACGCTATGGATATGCACTGGCTTCTAAACAGGGCCGGCCCGTCCATTGAGCAAGAATGTTGTTTGCACAGGGCCCCGCATTTCAGGGGACCCCACGCAGACAACATTCTGCATTAAAAGGCCGCCGCCACCGCCAAGACAGCGGCAGAATCATGTGTCCCGCAGCCGCGGCCCAGGCCGCAGCCCCCCCCCCCGCCTGCCTGGCAGAGCCCTCCCTGAATCAGTTCCCTCAGAGCCATGGAGGGAGAGTTTCCCTTCTCGCGGCTCTATTAATGCCTGTTTCCCATCAGCGCCTGCGGACTTAACAGAGCCACAAGAAAGAGAAACTCTCCCTCCGTGGCTCTGAAAAGCCGGCACTGAGGGAACTGATTCAGGGTGGGCTCTGCCAGGCAGGCAAGGGGGTGGGGGCCACGGCCATGGGACACTTGATTCTGCCGCTGCCACAGCAGCAGTGGCAGCAGCAGCAGCAGCCATGTTTGTTTGTTTTTTTTAATTTTCCTGGGCTGATGGGGGGGAGTGGGGTTAGGACTGGTAATGGACTATAGGGGGGGGGGGTAGGACAGGAAGTGGGCTGACGGGGGGGTTAAGACTGGTAATGGGCTATGGGGGGGTTAAGACTGAAAATGAAGTGATGGGGCTAGGACTGGAAGTGGGCTGATGGGGGGTTAGGACTGGTAATGGGCTATGGGGAGGCTAAGACTGGAAATGAGCTGATGGGGGGTTAGGACTGGAAGTGGGCTCATGGGGGTTAGGACTCGTAATGGGCTATGGGGGGGCTAGGACTGGAAATGGGCTGGGGGGTTGCTAGGAGTGGAAATGGGCTGAGTGGAAGGGGGGCTTGAACTGCAAATAGCTGATGGGGGGCTTGGAATGGAAATGGGCTGTGAGGGGAGGGAGCTAGGACTGGAAATGGGCTGATGGAGGGGCTAGGATAGGACTGGAAATGGGCTGTTGGGGGTGCTAAGATTGGAAATGGGCTGTGGTGGGGGCTTGAAATGAAATGGACTCATGGAATGGCTAGAACTGGAAGTAGGCTCATGGGGGCTTGGATTGGAAATGGGCTGAGTGGAGGGGAGCTAGGATTTGACATGGGCTGATGGTGGGGCTAGGAAAGGACTAGAAATGGGCTGATGGAGGGCTGGGATTGGGAATGAGCTGATGGAGGGACTCGGATAGGACTGGAAATGGATGGGGGAGCTAGGACTGGAAATGGGCTGATGGTGGGGCTAGGATAGGATTGGAAATGGGCTGATGGGGGGCTAGGACTGTAAATGGGCTGATGCGGGGACTAGAAGGGAGCAGATACTGGGTGGGGCTGGAACTAGAAGGGAGATGATGTTGGGGGAGGATTAGAATGGGATGGGGCTGGGAGAATGAAATGGAGAGGGGAAAAATATTTTGTGTGGGAGGGAAGAAAAATCTACAATTGGCCGGATATTGGGAGAGTAAGTGAGGATTGAGGATGGAGGGGTGAAATCTGAGTGGGTGAAAAAGGAATGAGGAAAGAGCAAAAGGAGAAAGATTAGTATGTTAAAGCAGATGTAGAGAGAGAATGAAAAAAAACTACAAGTGAGAAGAAAGGACAAATGGACAGCAGATGATGGAGAGTTAGCAGAAGACACGAAGAAACCAGAAGAAAATGGCTGGAGCAATTGCAAATGAAAAAAAAATGCACAAAAGGTAGAAAAATATCTCTTTATTTTGAATTTATTAACTGTAATATGTCAGCTCTGGGAAATGTGCATCATTAACGTCTGCGCTTTGTTTAGTACAAGAAGAAATTAATTTATAGTTTTATTTCTACAGTGTTGTTGTACATTCCAAGTTTGGCTTTTGGGGTTCCGAGTTTAATTATTGTCTTCCTGTTTCTAAATTGTGATTCCTTGTTTGGTGATGGTCTATGATCTGCATGTGTAACTGAGCTGAGATATTCTGTTTATGTAATTCCTATTTGACATTGCCACTTGTTCTCTTTCCCCAGTAGGTCATGTATTGTTATTCTCTGAAATGTATTGTTTTAATATTTGCAGTGTTGCCTTTTGATAGGTAGGGTCTGGTGCTTTGTGAGTCCTGGTAGTGCTGTTAGGATACGGCGGGTTTGCTATGGGTTCTAAATGGGCAGTGTTTGTAGTAGTTCCTAATGTGCCTGGCGGTTGGCACTGGATTATAGTAATGTAGAAATCTTTTAGTCTTCTTTATCCATACACTCATTAAGAGGCATGTTTACTAAAAGTTAGTGTATAGTAACATTATGCAAATGTTCATGCAAATGAGGCCCCTTATGCAAATGAGGCCCTGCACCGAGTCTCCGTACATGGCCCCGCACCCCCCTTGGGCGACCCCTGCTTCTAAACACACACTAACCAACCATTATCCATCTGTCAAAAAACTCATCACACTCACCAGTAGCACACAAACCACAAACTTCAAAGCTATCATACATGCTCCCCTTACAAACATAAGCAAACAGCCCCAAAGATCCATGCAGGGTGCTACCCAAGCAGCTCACAGTATGCTGCTGCTGACAACTGGCCACCACAGCACAGACATAAAAGAATATCGTTCATAAAAAACAATAATGCACTGACAATGCATACCAAACATACATCCTGCCTTAAATTACTATTACCCTACTGCCTTCAAAGACTGACAGCCAACCATTGTACTTCCAACCACTTGAGTAAAAAAATGCACCTCTTCTCAATCATCCACCGTTATTCACGTAAACCATTCATTTACACTATTCATGCAATAAAAGATCTCAGCCTGTTGCTCTAACCATTAAGCTGCTCATCCACTCCTTCACTCAGACCTGTTTCAGTTCCTCCAAATCGTTATCATTAGATACCATATCTGGTATGGTTCTCTCTCTTACTTCTTTCTTAGTAAAGACTAAAGCAAAGACTTCAATTAATTTCTCTGCAATGGTCTTGTCCTCCTTGAGAGCCCCTACCCCTGGATTATCCAAAGGCCCAACTGACTTCCTCACAGGTTTCTTGCAGCTAATGTACCTGAAAAGGGCTTTTTATTATGAGATTTTAGCTCTACAGCAAGATTCTTTTCAAATTCTCTTGTTGCCTTCCTTATCAATACTTTGCATATAATTTGTCAGTACTTATGCCTTGTCCTGTTTTCTTCATTTGGAGAGTTTTCCATGTTTTGAAAGATTTCTTTTTGGGTAAAATAGTCTCTTTCACCTCGTCTTTTACTGAGTTCAGCAGTGGTTTGGCTTTCTTTGCACCTTTTTTAATGCATGGAATACATCTGGTCTGGACTTTCAAGATAACATTTTTAAACAATGTCAATGCGTGATGTGAACTCTTAAACTTTGCAGCTCACAGCTGCTCCTTTTAGTTTTTTTCTGTTTTCCTCATTTTATTACAGTCTCTCTTTTGAAAATTAAATACTAGTACATTAGATTTTCTTAGTCCCCGTCCTCCAGTCATTAGGTCAAATTTGATGACTATGATCACTAATGCTAAGTGGCCCCAGTACCCTTACCTCTAACAAGAAATTCTGTGTTCTACTAAGGACTAGATCTAAAATTGATTTCCTTCTTGTCAGTTCCTGAACTATTTGCTGCATGAAGCAGTCATTTATTTCATCTAGAAAAACTTTGTGGCATATTTACTAAAGATTAACTCATGTTAATGAAGTCTGTAAACTGTGTAAAACCTTTGAATATGCCCCTATGTATTTTTGTTTGCATTTCCAACCTGCTTAGCAGTTGACAGGGTTAATTTAGAATCTTTGAACTGTCTGCTGTTTACTTAAAAGCACCCGGATTGCTTTTGCCTTTATTGCAGTCCCGCTATCAGGATGCTCTCTTTGAAGATACTTTACTTTGAATCTTTGCTCATGAGTGGCTGTTGCTTTTCCCTCATGATCTAGTTTCAGGTTCTTCCTTGGTTAAGGTGGACCCCATTCTTTTGGAAAAGATTGACTCTTTCCCAAAACGTTGACCAATTCGTCAAATCTAAACTCTTCCCTGCAACATTTTTTTTATTAACTCATTTTTATTATTTGTGGAACATGCACATACAGGCTTTCAGTCCCAATTATACTGCACTTCTTTAACATGCTTATACCTCAACTGACACGCCCCCCCGTCTAACCGTCCTCCTCATGTTGTGCTGTACCTCCTCTCCTTTTGCTCTCTCCCCCACCCACTCCTAACTTTTTCCCTCTCCTCCATTCCTCTCCCCCCTCCTATTCCACCCCCTCCGGACTGAAGCCTGGTCTCTACTAAGACCCATTTAAATGCTTCAAGATTTTCCACATTTACAAACACAACCTCTGTATCCTTTATATTTAACACTCTGCAAGAAAACATCTTTAACCATAATACAATCAAACATAACCTAGTGTGGCTTGGTGTGGCTGCGCAAACTGACTCCTTCATTACTTCCCCTATTAAACCCCCCATTGAAAACACTGGATGTCGCCTCTTTCAGGTGCTTGATATAGTGACCCCATATACTCTGAAATTGCCCTTCCTTCCTTTTTAGGCTATATGATATTGAATCACATCTCATAGCCTCTCCCACTTTTGACCACCACTCATCCACCCTGGGCTCTTGTTCCATTCTCCACCTCCATGCCACCACCACTCTGGCAACCAGATACAACTTCTGCCTCAGAATTGGCCTTTTCTTCCGCCCCTCAGGTGCTCCCAGGAGTATCTCTACTGGGTCCTTAGGAATCTTGTCCCCCACTATCCCCCCCCATTTCTTCTTGTATCTGTTCCCAAAATTCTTGGATCCGCGAGCAATCCCACCACATATGGAAGAACGAGCCCCTTCTACCGCAGCCTCTCCAACATAAGGGATTTTCCTTCCCCCTCCCTTTGTACTGCTGTACAGGCATACTATACACTCTGTGCACTATGTGAAACTGCGTCTGCCTCCGGGATGTGACCCATGTGACCCATGTAAACTTATATATGCCCTTATGAATGCGAACCTATGTGGCCTCTCCTAGCCATCGACCCAGCCACTGCTCCCATCCCTTCTAGTGCCCCCTTCCTAGCTCATCTGCCTCTTCCAACCGGGATCTATATAGCTTTGCAAGAACACATTTTGTACCTTCTCCCTTGTAGAGAGCTTTCTCCAGGGGTGTGCTAGGTCTCCTCATATTGGCCAGAACATTTGGGAGCATAATAAGATGTCTCAGTTTGAAATATTGGTAAAACGGTATCCTTCTCCCTATTTGGTCCTCTACTTCCTGCATACTAAGCATCCCCCTCCTCCCCACTAACTCACTAAATCGAGTCACTTCCGATAAGGCAAGACTCTGCCTCACCGCACTGAACTCTTCGGACGAGAAGGGCTAAATATCCGTAATTCTGGACCATTTGCTAATCATTCCTGGCAGCGCCCCTCTTCTCCTTTTGCCCTTTATAATTGCCTCACTGCTTTAAGGAAGGGGTGGGACCCCAGGCCCCCCCACATCGCCCATCTCCTCCTTCTCTCTCCCCTCCGCCCATTCAAAAATGGATTGCAGTGACCGAATTGTCTTCTCTATGCCTACCCATGCCGTCTCTCCATTCAGAAGTAATGTCCCCTCAGGACCCGCATCACCTCTGCTCTATAATACCACCTGAGTGAAGGGAATCTAATCCCACCTTGCTCCCTTGACACAACCAACCTTCTCATACCAATCCTCGCCTTCCTCCCCCCATACAAACTTCTTCAGCTGATTCTCCCACATTCACAGCTTCTTCCCTGCAATTGGAATTAGAAGTTGTGAAAACATAAACAAAAATTTAGGGATTATGTTAATTTTCAATGCTGCGGCTCTTCCCATCCAACTCAGATGCAGTTTCCTTCAGTGTCCCATTTCCTCCCACATTTTCTTAATTAACGGGGTATAGTTTACCCTGAATAGTTCATTCAGATCCGCAGATAGTTTAATCCCCAGCTATTTGATGTCCTTCTTTGCCCACTGAAATGGGAACGTAGGGGCCTCCCGGGACAGCAGCCCCCCCCAAAGCTAAAGCTTCTGTCTTGGATAAATTGGCCTTAAATCCCAAGAGTCTTGCAAAAGTGTCCAATTTGGACAACAACGCCGGAATTGACCTTTCAGGTTGGGACATAAATATTAGTGTGTTGTCCACATAATGCAAAATTTTATGCTCCCCCCTTTTATCTTTATTGGACTTATTTTCACATTACCCCTGACCCGCGCCGCTAATGCTTCTATTACAATTGCAAATAGCATGGGAGATAGTGGGCATCCCTGCCTAGTCCCCCCTGTACAACCAAAACTGCATATCGGAAGGACCTCCAAAGTTTCTAGATTAAATAAATGACTACTCCTTGGAGCAGCTGGTTCATGAACCAACAGGAAGAAAAGACATTTTGGACCTAGTCCTTAGTGGAACACAAGATATGGTTCAAGAGATAAGGGTGTTGGGGCCACATGGCAATAGTGATCATAGCATGATTGCATTTGATTTAATAAATGGAGGAAGGACGGCAAGGAATTCCACAGTACTACCTTTTAACTTTCAAAAGGGAGACTATGATTAAATGAGGAAAATAGTTAAGAAAAAGTAAAAGGAGCAGCTGCAAAGATTAAAGAATTTCATCAAGCATGTGTGTTCTTTAAAAATACTATCTTGGAAGTCCAGACTAGCTGTATTCCACACTTTAAGAAAAGTGGAAGGAAGTCCAAAAGACTGCCAGTATGGTTTAAAGGTGAGGTCACAGAGGCTGTTGTAGCCAAAAAGCATATTTCGGGAAATGGAAAAAGGAGCTAAATGATGAAAACTGGAAACAAAATAAGCACTGGCAAGTTAGATGCAAGGCTTTGAAAAGGCAGGCAAAGAGAGAATTTGAAAAAAAGCTTGCTGTGGAAGCTGGGGGTCTCATCTTCCAGCACCATAGCACAATTTGTTTTGTTGTAACTATCCATTGGGTTTTCATGGCAAGATACAGAAGTAGATTGCCGGGCCTTTCTTCTGCGCAGTTTAAGTTTGGTGTGGTTGCCATTGTCACAAAAATGTGATCCTCCGCCATCAACACTGTCCCATTCTGCTGCTGCCCAGATGGGTGGTTTGTCTTGGTCTGGCGATCCTCCAATCTTCAGGTATTAGAGATTATTTAAATGATAGTTCACAGATTACTAATAGCAGGTCTGCAATCTCGTATTTCAGTTCTTTTAACACCCTTGTATGTATTCCATCCGGCCCAGGTGATTTGCTACTCTTCAGCTTATCTAATAGTTGTAATACATCTTCCCGATGTATCGATATTTCCTTCAATTCTTCCGCACCTTTAAATACCACTTCAGTCATGGGTAACATCCCTACATCTTCCTCAGTAAAGATTGAAGCAAAGAATTCATTCAGTCTCTCCACTATCGCCTTGTTGCCTCTTAGTGCTCCTTTAACCCCTTTATCATCTAATGGACCAACTGACTCACAGGTTTTTTGCTGTGAATGTACTTGAAAAGGTCTTTACTTCGCGTTTTTGCTTCCGCAGCAAGCTTCTTCTCAAATTCTCCCTTTGCCTGCCTTATCAATGTCTTGCATTTGACTTGCCAGTGCTTGTGCTGTTTCCAGGTTTCGTCGTTTGGCTCTTTTTTCCATTTCCTGAAAGATGCTTTTTTGGCAACAACAGCCTCTCTGACCTCACCTTTAAACCATGCTGGCAGTTTTTTGGACTTCCTTCCACTTTTCTTAAAGCATGGAATACAGCTGGTCTGGGCTTCCAAGATAGTATTTTTCAACAACAGCCAAGCCTGATGTACGTCTTTAACCTTTGCAACTGCTCCTTTTAGTTTTTTCTTAACTGTTTTCCTCATTTTATCATAGTCTCCCTTTCGAAATTTAAAAGGTAGTACTGTGGATTTCCTTACTATCCCTCCTCCACTAATTAAATCAAAGGCAATCATGCTATGATCACTATTGCCAAGCGGCCCCAACAACCTTATCTCTTTCACTAGATCTGGTGTTCCACTAAGGATTAGGTCTAATATGGCTTCCCCTCTGGGGAATGATATGGATGCTGCCTGGTTAGCTCCTGCTTTTTGAAAACAGGCGAGGGCTTTACTCTCCTATCTTTAGGGCACAGACAAGTAACCGGGCAGCATGCAATATTGCTGTTACCTGGTTAATGACAGTCTCTGCCTCTGCTCTGCCCCAGAATGCCACAACATGCTCCGATGCTAACTGGATAGCATCGGGGCATGTAGAGAACTTAAATGGGGATATTCAAGTGCCATTGAATGTCCCCATCTAAGGCATTTACACAGGTTACTGGGCTGTGAACCATGTAAACGCCTTTAAAATATCGGGCCCCATATCTTGTACATATGCTATATGCTCCTGATGCAGGCAATGTGTCGAAACATGTCAGGCTAGTGTTTTGTATAATTATTTGCTTGATATACCTATGCAATTTTATATGTATTTATTAAAATGAATTTATAATTTTTTACTGTGTTAACCTGTTTTTTAGTTGTTTTGCTTTATTTGGGACTGCCACTCTTTTGTTTGATATTTGCCCTGTAGCAGGGTTTCCTCTGTTCTTGAGTATGTCCCAAAAGAAGCCAGATTCCATGCTACTTCTTGTTGTTGTTAAGTGCCGTTGAGTCGGTGTTGACTCATAGCGACCCTCTGGATAGTTGTCCTAAACTGTGTTCTGTCCTGCTTCTCTGATGATTTCTTCTGCATATAAATTAAACAGGCAGGGGGAAAGTATGCAACCTTGTCGTACACCTTTGCTGATTTTAAACCATTCTGTTTCTCCTTGTTCCGTTCAAGCTCTTGCTTCTTGAGCAATGTAAAGGTGCGCAAGAGAACAATCAAGGGTTCTGGTATACCCATGCTTCTTAATGTGGCCCAGAGTTTCTCATGGTTTACACAGTCAAAAGCCTTGCTGTAGTCAATAAAACTTTGGTATTCTTTAGTCTTTTCAAGGATCAATCTCACATCTGCGATGCTATTTCTCTTTCCTCACCCCTTCCTGAACCCTGCTTGCACTTCAGGCAGTTCAGAATAAAGCCAGCATGTATAATGGGGTTGGATCAAAGCCCTCGGGACGTCTGACTGCTGATGTAGTTGCGCATGAATTGAGAGTCAGAAGCTGCAAAGATGTCTTACGTATTCGGACATGGAACGTACGAAGCATGAACCAAGGGAAATTGGAGGTGGTCAAGAATGAAATGGAATGTGTACAACTCGATCTGTTGGATGTCAGCGAACTGAAATGGACTGGCATCGGGCACTTTGCATCTGATGATCCAATGGTATACTATGCTGGAAATGAAAGACAAAGAAGAAATGGTGTTGCATCTATAATTAAGAGGAAACTTCAAGAACTCTAATGAAATACAATGCAATCAGTGAACGCTTAATCTCTATTCGTCTACGAGGAATGCCCATCAACACAACTATATTTCAAGTATGTGCCCTAACAACATCTGCAGAGGAGGATGAAGTTGATGAGTTCTACGAACAAGTGCAAGCTGAAATTGACAGAACATGCAAACAGGATATCCTGATAGTCATGGGTAATTGGAACGGAAAAACTGGCAACAAAGAAGAAGGCAAAGTGGTTGGAAAATACGGACTTTGCAGCAGAAATGAAGCTGAGGAAAAACTGATCAAATTCTGCAAGTCCAATGATCTATTCATGTCAAACACCTTCTTCCAGCAACACAAGCGGTAACTTTACACATGGACTTCACCCAATGGATTGTACAAAAATCAAATTGAGTACATGGAAGTCAATGATGGAAAAGCTCTATAACATCAACAAAGACAAAATCTGGAGCTGACTGTGGTACAGATCACCAACTACTAGTATGCAAACTCAAGCTAAAGTTGAAAAAGAGCAAGCCACTCATGAATGTAGCAAAATATGACCTTGAGAATATACCACCGGAATTTAAAGACTGCCTTCAAAATCGATTTGCTGCTTTAGAAACAAATAACAGAGATCCAGAATAGTTATGGGATGACATCAAGAAGGTTTTGTTGGAGGAAAGCGAGAAGTCTCTACAAAAGGTAAAAAAGCAAAAATGGCCAAAATGGATGACCGAAGAAACGCTGAAAATTGCCCAGAAACTCACAGAAGCTAAAACCAGAGGAGACCTTAACGCAAGTTGGGTGCTACTTTCTTTCTCCGATTTCCCTGCAAATGTGTAGTAAATTATGAGGGTGCGGTTTATATATTTTCTGATGTAGCTCATCTGGAGAATTTTGTATTGGAGCGGCAGGGTTCTGTTGAGGTCAGTCGGGATGAGTGAATAAGTAGTGCATGCCTCTGTATTGTTGGTTTGAAAACCTTGATTGTTTCTGTTTTGTTTCCTTTTGTTTTTTCACATCTGGGTCCCAGTGATGTGGACTTAATCATGCTCTGTTGCTATTGCTGATATTTCCTATGTATTTGTTCTCTGATTGTCTTGAATTGTATTGACTTCATTGTTATGTTTGTTAAAACTCTAATAAAAAAAAAAAAAAACAGAGGAGAAAGAGAGGCAATCACAGAACTCAACAGAGATTTCCAACATGCAGCAAGACAAGACAAGGAAAAGTACTACCGTGATGTATGCAAGGAAATAGAAGCAGAAAGGAAGAACAAGACTGGCTTTTCTAAAGCTACGAGAGTTAAAGAAAAAAATTCCAGCCTCAAATTGGAATATTACAAGATGCTCAAGGATCCATGTTGAATGATGCAGAGATCAAGAAAAGGTGGAAAGAATATACAAAGTTATTATAGGATAAAGATTAAGTGGACCAACAGCCGTTTCAACCTGTACCTTATGATCAGGAACCATTGGTGATGAAAGAAGAAGTCAAAGCAGCATTGAAAACCTTATCAAAGAACAAAGCACCAGGCATTGATGGTATTCCTATTGAAGAATTACAGTAATCTAATGCAGCTGTTACCATACTTACAAGGCTCTGCCAGGAAATTTGGAAGACAACATGATGGCCAACTGACTGGAAAAGATCTGTGTTTGTGTTGTTGTTAAGTGCCGTCGAGTCGGAGTCGACTCATGGCGACCCTCTGGATAGCTATCCTAAATTGTGTTCGGTCTTCAGTCAGGCGGCTCATTGTTGACAGACTGGTACCTGTAGCTGCTGTTATTGTATCGATCCATCTCATTGCTGGCCTTCCTCTTTTGTGTTGACCTTCTATCTTGCCAAGCATAATGTCTTTCTCTAATGATCTCTCTCTTCGCATGATGTGTCCAAAGTATGAAAGTCGAAGTCTTGTCATCTGAGCTTCTAAAGAAAGCTTAGGTTTGATCTCCTCTAGTACCGACTGGTTTGTTCTTCGGGCAGTCCATGGTATACACAGTATTCGCCACCAGCACCATAATTCAAAGGCATCAATTTTCTTCCTATCTGTCTTTTTCACTGTCCAGCTTTCACATCCATATGATGTTATTGAAAATACCATGGCCTGAACAAGTCGAATCTTTGTATGGAGAGAGACATCTCTGCTCTTGAGAATCTTATCTAGGTCTTTCATAGCCATTCTGCCAAGAGCAATGCGTCGTCTGATTTCTTGACTGCTTGTTGCTTCTTTATTGATAGTTGATCCAAGTAGGTTAAAGTTGTTCACAATTTCAATTTCTTCTCCTTCAATGATGAACCTGTTGATTATGCCAGTTGTCATGATCTTTGTCTTCTTTACATTAAGGTGCAGGCCCATTTTGAGACTATGTTCTTTGATTGTGAGAAGCAAATGTTTCAGATCATCTTCACTTTCAGCCAGTAATGTGGTATCATCAGCATAGCGAAGGTTGTTGATGAGTCTTCCACCAATCTTCACACCTCTGTTGTCTTCATACAATCCTGCTTCTCTGATGATTTGTTCTGCATATAAATTAAACAGGTAGGGGGAAAGTATGCAGCCTTGTCTTACACCTTGGCTTATTTTAAACCATTCTGCTTCTCCTTGTTCCGTTCGAATCAATGTACAGATTGCGCAAGAGAACGATCAGGTGTTCTGATATACCCATGCTTCTTAATGTGGCCCAGAGTTTCTCATGGTTTACACAGTCAAAAGCCTTGCTATAGTCGATAAAGCACAAATAGATATCCTTTTGGTATTCTTTAGTCTTTTCAAGGATCCATCTCACAGATCTGTGTTTATACCAATACTAAAGAAAGGTGATCCAACTGACTGTGGAAATTATTGCACAATCGCTTTGATCCCATATGCCAGCAAGATCCTGTTCAAGATTATTCAGCAGAGACTACAACTATACCTGGAACGAGAACTGCCTGAAGTGCAAGCCCTAGATCTATCTTAATAATGGTTTATGGACTTTATCTCCAGGAATGTGTCCAAACCTTTTTTAAAACCCAGTTATGCTGACTGCTTTTACCACATTCTCTGACAGAGGAAGAAAATGAAACAAGAAAATCAGAACATCTGATAAGAAACGTGGGCAGCAACCATTAGCAATTTCTTCATGAGGAACTCCGGATAGGAGCAACACGCGAAGGCGCTGAATGAGTGAGGCGTATGGAGAATTGTTATATTTTGGAAAGCTGAACAGAAGAGAACAACATAGAGCAAGCTAAGTCTGTTCTGCCTCATATGCTTGTATAGATTATTTTAAAGTGAATAGGATTCTGAACACTGGCATACAAATAGATAAAAAGATAAAAAGGATATCAAGAATAAGTACCAAAAGTTTTATCTACATATCAGCATGAGAAAACAAATATCTAGTAGTCATTGATGTCATCAAGCGCCATTTATGTTTCACTGAACAAATGTGATCATAAGCGCAAGTTTGATCTGAGACTACGTACGACTAATAATTTGCTGATATTGTTTAAGAGCCAATAGTTTGAAGTGGAGTGTCCTTCATCATTTAGTACATTGTTTACCACATTCTCTAACAATGAGTTCCAAAGCGTAACTATCCATTGATAGATTTTTTTTTCTCCTACAGTATTTGTATTAAATGTACTGCTTTGTAGCTTAATGGTGTGCCCCCTAGTCTTCATACTTTTTGAAAGAGTAAACAATTAATTTTGTGTTTACCCATTCTACTCCACTCAGGATTTTAGAGATCTTTATTTTATTTCCCTTCAGCCATCTCTTCTCCAAGCTACAGATTCCTAATCTCTTTAGCTTTGAGAGTCATTCTATCTCCTTTATCATTTTGGTCTTCTTTCTCTATATTTTTTCTAATTCCACTATGGCCCCAATTCTATAAAGCAGCCTCACTGTCCGCCTTTGCGGTATGCTGCCTCCCATCCGCCCCTGCACGCAGAGAGCTGCTGTGCGTGCTGCAGGTGACAAAGCAGCATGGGGGCGGGACTGACCTCTGGACATACAGGCCAATTTCAGTGATGGCCCTGTACATCCGCGGGGGAACGCCCTACTTATTCCACTTCTGAGGTGGAATAAAAGCGGGGTGCCCCTCCGAACCTGGCTGACAGCCCCCTCCCGGAGCCCAGAAGCCCCCCACCAGAATAAAGGGTCACAGATGGTGAGTCCCCGCCGCCCGATCCGAGCTCCAGTGGCCCCGTCGGAGTCAGGCGGCAGGGGTCTTGGTGGGCAGCAGTCACATAGTGCCGCAGGGAGGATGTCCCCGCAGTGATGCAGGAGCACACTGGGCCATCCCAGAGCCTGATCCTGCACCCATGGGGCTGTCCTGCTCCCGCAGTGCAGAATTGGGTCCTAATGGGCCCATCCTGCTCGGGGGCACCTAGATGGCCTAGATGTGCCCCTTAGGAAATCAGGCTCCACATCTTTATTGAGATGCCGGGACCAAACCTCAATAAAGAACACAATACTCAAGGTGCTGTCACATCATGGAGCAACATGGAGGCATTATGATCTTTGTTTTATTCTCTATTCCATTCCTAATAATTCCTAACATTCTGTTGCTTTTATGGCTGCTGCCACACACTGGGCAGGCGATGATGCCTCAATGCTTTTCCTCAGTGATTACTTCTAATGTACAACCAAGCATCATGTAGTTTTAATTTAGGTTATTCTTCGCTTTGTGCATAACTTTGCAGTTGTCAACATTAAATTTCATCTGCCATTTGGATGCCCAGTCTCACAAGATTCTCCTGCAATTTGTCACAATCTGCATGCAATTTAACAACTTTGAATAATTTTGGTGTCATTTGTAAATTTAGAGTGTTAATTTTGAAGCTCTATTTTTGCTTTGGACATCTGAAAATTAGCTTAGAGAGGTCCAAAGAAAAGAGATGTCCCTGGAGCCATTTTAGAAGCTGGGACTGTGGACATCCCCAGTGTGAGGACATCCAAGTTGGAATCGGGGCAAGGTGAACGTGTGGCCGGGGTGTTTGCAATAGTTTGGATATCGTTGCCTGATTTCAGAAATGTCCTGAATGTCCCAAACCACATCAAAGTTTATACCTGCTATAGGCATGAATAGGCATCTGAAAATTGTTTTGCTAGGCAAATGTCTGGAGAGTGTGGAGGAGGTACACTCATATTATCTTTATTTTACAATTTGTCAATGAACACTGACAGGGAATGAGGGCTCATGTTTTCATTTTGCCATGCTGTTGGATATCCCCATATGCAATTTTGCTTGAAATGGACATCTCTGCCAAACAATTTCATAGCATGAACACCAGCATGGGTGTCTATGTAGAGAGCATCAATGTTTCTAAAATCAGGTTGAAACATAGACATCCCTGGTGTTTTTCTACATGTTCTGCCTTGAATGTCCCAGATTGCACTTGAATGTCCTTTCTAAAATGCCATTTTTAATTATCTCACATGTTGTTCCCATTTTGAGATCGTATATTCATACAGTATGTTAAAAAACACCAGTCTCAGTACAGATCTCTGAGGATCTTCCCTATTCCTTCATTAAGAAACAGTTTGGAGGGCAGGACTGTGAGTGTTGAGAGTAGCTTTGTTAGTGAGAGATAATTGCTCAAGGGCATAAGGAAATTCCTTCTTGCCAGATACCAGCATGCCTTGTTAGAGAAGTTACTTTTAAAGTTTTCAGGGAGGATATCAAAATAGAGAGTGGAGGAGTAGCCTAGTGGTTAGAGCAACTGTCTAATACCCAATAAGGGTTCAATTCCCCCTAGTACTGCTTGTTACCTTGGGCAAGTCACTTTACCCTCCATAGCCTCAGAAGAAAAGGCCTGGTAATCTACTTCCAGTGATACATTGCCAAGAAAACCTAGAGGCAGCTGGGTCACCAGGAGTTAGTACTGACTTGATGGCATCAATATAGAGCACAGCTAAAGTACAGCATGAATGTTGCTAATTAGTTTTCCCATAGATATATAAAAAGAATGTTTAAAATTATTTTAGAGGATCCTGAATTTGACAATTTTGATGGAGGGGGAAAAACATAAAATAAATTAACCATCCCTTTACTTGTGTTTGTAAATAAGTTTAATCCATGATGTGCAAGTTTTGTTTTATAGGTTTCATGAGTCCAAGCTAATTTCATTCCATGTGTAAAAATGCAAATGCTGAGATGTTCATTGAAATTAGTACCTCCCAGAGCTTCTTATGACTGCAGATAAGAACCTCTGGAGAATGGTTAAGCACATACTTTATTCTTCTGTTTTATCTATGATTAATTTATAATTGTTCATGAGTGAATGGAAAGATCTTCCATGTATGGTTGCCTTTAGTGTACTTAGATATCTTAAAGGTTGCATGAATTTGCATGATATAACAAAGACTAAGAAGAAAATGCCAAGAAATGGAAAATTATAAGGGTGTTTGAAGGAAAAGGTACAAGTTAGCAGCTTTGCTGAAAATTGAATTGCTTGTCAAAGTCAAAGCAAGTTTATTTGATGAAAATGAAATGTAAAAAAAAAAGAAAAAAAAAGAAAGGTGAAACAGTTAACATGTCCTCATGCTGTCCTCATGCTGCTATCTGCCTGCCTATCTGTTGATGCTATTTCTGTGCTTACTGCATACCTTTGCTGTCTCTCCAGGTCTTTCCTGCTGTCAATCCACCTCATTACCCCCCAGGAAGTGACACGACTGCATTCCCATGGCCACACAAAAAAGGTAACGCCCCCTCAACTTCTCAGCATTTAAAGCAAGCCTCTGCGGTGTTTCGCGCCACAGGCATGTGCCAAAGGAGTGCACCCAAGGAGCAGGATGTGCTCCTGGACGAGCTCCTTGGGGTGGCTCAGGCAGCATAGGCAGCTGTAGAGAGTTGTATTCGCTTGGTAGGTATTCTACACAAACAATCCTTTACTCTTTGCTGGCCCTTTCATTCCTCCTCCTTCTCATCATGGCTGCCATCCCCATTCACTGGGACTGCCATCTCTTCTGCTGTTAAACTGCCACCCACCCGCATCCCAAATTTGGTCCTATGCTTTTCAAAACTCTCTTGTTGATATTAATCTCCTCCATCCCCTGCTCCTCCCATACCCATACAGTTCGGGTTAGTAAACTGCTGTTTCCTTTGGAGCAGACCCTCCTGATATAGAATCTGATCGATCAGAATGGCTTAGATCTCCTCTTCATTCCTGAAATGTGGTTGAAGGAGGGAGAAGAGTCCTTCCTGAACTGCTGTCTTCTCCAGGGTTTCTCTGCTTCTCTGCTACCTCTCTTCCCTGAATTGGCCATACCGGAGGGGGGTAGCTGTTATTCACCATTCCTCTCTTCCGGTCACTCAAACTCTCTCATCTTCTCTGCGCTACCCCAAGGCCTTCGGCTCTGTCTTCAACTGCCCCCCCTTATCCATTGTCTCCTCATCTACTCTCTTCCCTCTCTCCGTCCCCATCTTTGGGATGACCTGCTTGCCACTATATAAATCAAGGGATACTCTATTGTAACTTGAACGTCAATATGTCAATGGAACTGTGGCAATAGCTTATTGAAACCTTTTGTCTTAAGGCAAGTTGTAGTCTCAGACTCTGACGGCACTCTGCACCACAGTCTCAGTGGGCAACCCCTTGTGCCTCATTTGCATCAATGACTACTTGTGCCTCATTTACATCTATGACTACTTGATGGAATACTTTTTTTTCTTTTTTTGTTTATCTTCTTATTTTCTCAAACCGTGAAAAATGTTGCACCGCTATCACCAAATCATCTCTATCTAATGTGTATAAAATATTAAAATAATAAGCTTATCTTGGCTCCAATGAGCTTATCTTCTGGCATTAAGCCTGAATTCGATGTATATGTTCTCAACGCCTTCCTTTGGCGCCCTTTTTAGCGTTTCTCTCCTTTAGGGAGGTTCATCAGGAGAATCTACTGATAAAAATTGAACAAAATTAGGAGCAGTAATGTGGCTTGAATTCATAATTGACTTCTCACCGAAGTTGAGTGAACTATCTCTCACATGTACATTCCCCAACAAAGTTCATGGTTGCGTTCTAAATTCAACTATTTAAAGAGTCACTGCATACCTGCCAGTGCTGCTGCCACTATAGCAGACATATCTATTCCCCAACTGCTCATCTTTGGTGACTTCAACATGCATTACAACTCTCCGGTCTCTGCCCATGGTCATTCTTTCATTACCCTCCAGATGACCTTGCTCTTTCCCAGCATGTAAATCTGGCCACCCACTCAGCAGGTCACACCCTTGATTTAGTGCTTACTTTGTCTATTTCCTCTTTCTATCTCTCAGACACATTGGTGACATCTCTTCCTTGAACTGATCACTTCTATGTCCAGTTCTGCATGTGATTGCCCCTGTCTGCATCACCAAGTATCTGTCTCTCCTTACATTTTTCCCCGTTCTCAGCCCTCAATGACTATCCCATCACATTAGCCCCCCTAACAATCCAGAACTTTCCTGCTGCCGACCAGCTACTTCCCCTGGACTTCTCTTCACTCTCAACAGATCAGCAAGTCTCCTCGTGGAACACTTCTCGTGCCACTGCCCTCAACCGCGTAGCACCATTGCGCCCACGTTCCCCTCCAAGTTCCTCCCACCAACCATGGTTCCATTCAGGGCTTCACCTGCTTCGTTCTCAACTGCGCCACTCTGAACAGTTCTGGCATAAGCACTGCACACTCTCAGTACTCCAGTATTTTAAATCCTATCATCAGACTTATCATCTACATGTCCACCAGGCCAAAATTTCCCATTTCTCTAACATTATCTCTTCGGCAGTCAACTCTACATGGCAGTTATATTTAGTCCTAAAGTCTTTGTCATTCTTCCAGCCCCACTTATCCTCTGGCAATCCTATTGCCATCCCTGCTCCCTCCCAGCTAGCCACCTTCTTTGATTCTAAAGTTCATGCCTTGCACTCATCATTTACTGTCTGCCCTCCTCCTATAGGATCCCCCCTCCACTCTCCCCAACTTCGTCCCCTTCCCTCTCCTATGTATGGACTACTTTCTGCCTGCTTACAACAACTGAGCTCTCTAAGCTGTTCCCCACATCCCATAAGACCTCTTGCCCACTTCTGCTTTCATTCCTCAATGACCTTCACACTGCACATGATTGTGGTGACATTACTCTGGCAGTCTCTCTTGATCTCTCGGCAGCCTTCGACCTAGTGGATCACTCTCTTCTCCTTTCTCATCTATGAGATGCTGGTCTTTGGGGGACAGTATTTCAGTGGTTCCACTCCTTTCTCTTCTCATGTTCTTTCTCAAAGCGCTCAGGTGGTGCCTCTTCTGATCCTGTCCCACTCTGCTGTGGCAACCCCCAGGGTTCTTTCCTATTCAACGTTTTTCTAGTTCCGCTTACTTTGCTCATTCAGCAGTTTGATCTGTCAGTGTATTACTACGCTGGTACACATAACCTGCTTCACCACACCCATACACAATATGCAGACCTTTCCGTTCTCAATAACTGTTTAGCTTGGGTCTCCGACTGGCTCGCCGCAAACTGTCTACACCTTAACCTATCCAAAACACTTGCAATCTGGTTCACGTTTGGTAGTCCCTATCCTTTAGTTGCCCCAGTCCTCTCCAACTTTACAATCCCACTGGTACCCACTCTTTGTTATCTTGATGTGACACTGGACACTACACTTTCCTTCCACGAACATATTTCATTCCTGAATCGGGCTCCACCTGAAAACCCCATACACACCACATCCATGAAAAGTGTAAGAGACTATAGAGTAGCAATGACTTGCAGAGAGAATGATGACAGCTCTCCCACTCTTTTTTTTAGCTACCTTGCAATAGTCTATTGGATAAGTAATTGCTTAACAAATATTTCTGTTCTGTGTTCACAGATGAAGAACCAGGAGCAGGACCTCAGAAAACACCCACAAACAGGAACGGAAGCGAGGGACATTTTGAACAATTTTCAGAAGACTGTGTTCGTGAGAAACTAGCTCAACTTAAAGTAGACAAAGCGATAGGACCGGATGGGATACACCCTAGAATACTGAGGGAACTTGGGGAAGTTCTAGCAGCTCCACTGACTGACCTTTTCAATGCCTCGTTGGAGTCGGGAGTGGTGCCAAAGGACTGGAGAGAGGCTCATGTGGTGCCTTTACACAAAAGCGGAAGTAAGGATGTGGTTGAAAACTACAGGCCAGTTAGTTTAACTTCGGTGGTGAGTAAATTATTGGAAACGCTGCTGAAAGAGAAAATAGTGAGGTTTCTGGAGTCCAGCAGATTACAGGATCTGAGGCAGCATGGATTCACCAGAAGCAGGTCTTATCAGACAAATCTGATTGATTTCTTTGATTGGGCGACCAGGGAGTTGGACCGACGGAGAGCCCTAGATGTGGTATATTTAGATTTCAGTAAAGCCTTTGACACTGTTCCTCACAAGCGACTTATAAATAAACTGAGCACCCAAGGGATGGACCCTAAAGTTACTGTTTGGGTTAGAAATTGGTTGGGTGGGAGGTGACAAAGAGGACAAGTAAATGGAGCTCACTCTGAGAAGAAGGATGTTACCAGTGGTGTGCCCCAGGGATCTGTCCTTGGTCCGATTCTTTTTAACATCTTTGTTAGTGATATAGCGGAAGGGCTGTCGGGTAAGGTTTGCCTCTTTGCGGATGATACCAAAATCTGCAATAGAGTAGACACCCAGGAAGGTGTAGATAACATGAGGAGGGATCTAGCTAAGCTTGAAGAATGGTCTAGAATTTGGCAGCTGGGATTTAATGTTAAAAACCTGTAAGGTCATGCATTTGGGCTGCAGCAATCCAAGGGAGCAATATAGTATAGGGGGTGAAGTACTTTTGTCCACTAAAGAAGAGCAGGACCTAGGCATGGTTGTGTCTGATGATCTTAAAGTAGCTAACCAGGTAGAAAAGGCGACCGCAAAAGCTAGAAGGATGCTTGGGTGCATAAGGAGAGGAATGGCTAGCAGAAAAAAGGAGGTGATAATGCCTCTGTAAAAGTCTTTGGAGCGACCTCGTTTGCAGTATAGTGTGCAATTCTGGAGACTGCACCTTCAAAAGGATGTGAACAAGATGGAGTCGGTGCAGAGGGTGGCTACTAAAATGATTAGTGGTCTTCATTATAAAGCATATGAGGACAGACTGAAGGATCTTAATATGTACACCTTAGAGGAAAGGCGGGATAGAGGTGATATTATTGAGATATTTAAATACCTCCGTGGCATAAATGTTCAGGGAGAGAGCCTCTTTCATTTGAAAGCAAGTTCTGCTACAAGGGGACATGGGATGAGGGTGAAGGGAGATAGATTCAGGAGTATTATGCGGAAATATTTCTTTATGGAAAGAGTAGTGGATCCGTGGAATAGTCTCCCAGTGGAGGTGGTAGAGATGAGAACAGTAACTGAATTCAAAAATGCATGGGACAAACACAGAGGATCTCTAAAGGTAAAAAGGGGACTGTTGTAGTTGTTGATATTGAAGGACAGACGAGATAGGCCATGTGGTCTTTTTCTGTCGTCATATTTCTATGTTTCTATGTAATCTTAAATTTTCATGTGTATTTCAGTTGTTGTTATGGAATGACCCTTGGAGAACTGATGTTATTAATTGGAAGTGTGAAGCAAATGTCTTGTTGCTAGTGGAATAAGTAAAGCAAAGGTATTGCCTCCTAACACCACGATCACCAAGACTGATTAACTAAATTAGTATCACTGATTGAGGTAGTGTTGCCAACCTTTTGAAAGAGAAAAACCCGCCACCTGTGACTAGTCACACTCCGCCCATGCCCACCCCGACCCCACACTTTCCCGCCCCTGCACTGCCACCACCCCGCCTCACCCTTGCTCTACCCCCTGTCCCCAAAAAATTGCAGACTGATCGAGCAAGACTTCTACACATTCTTAAACAGAAATTCTATATTGATGGAATACGTAGCATTGATTGTACACACAAACACACACACACACACACACACACAATACAGACAGGTCTTCATCAATAAATGAGCACAAAATAAAAAGAGAAATATATAGACAAAAAGTAAACTGAAACCCCAAGAAGACAGACTCTGCAAGCAGTGCAATATCAGATAAATAAGAGATGCCGTTTCCCATACTGTGTAAAATATAAAGGTAGTACAAAGTCCAATCATTAAATTGAAAATAAAATTATTTTTTCTACCTTTGTTGTCTGACTATTTTATTCTCTGATCATGCTGGTTCCGGTCTGAGACTTCCGTTTTCCCGTCTTCTCTTAGCTCGTTTTCTATGGTCTATAGTCCATCTGTCATTTCTTGTCTCTTCTTTTCTTTTCTTCACTTCCTTCCATCAGTCTATTTCCAGTCCCAGTAACCCTCCATCAGCCCCCTTTCCAGTCCTCCCCTCCCATTACATTCCAATGTCAATCCCCTTGTGTTCCCAGGACTGCCAGTGGTGTCCATTCGCTTCTAGTCCCCCTCCTTCCTCACTGTCCAGCCCCTTTTAGTCCAAACACCATTCCAGGTATCAGCTCACTTCCACTCCCAGTGCCTTCCCCGTGTCAACTCCCTTCCAGTCACCCTACCCCCTGTCCATCCACCTTCCAGTGCCATCCCCTTGTTTCAGTTCCCTTCCAGTCCCAGTGCCCCTTTCCTTCCAGCCTCCTCCCCATTACCCAGTCACTTACCAGTACCATTCCGAGGTGTCAGCTCCCTCTGAGCCCCCTCCTTACCCGCTCTGTCAGCTCCCTTCCAGCCACCTCCTCCCCCTTTCAGCTCTCTTCCAGCCACCTCCTTCACCCTGTCAGTCCCTTCCTGCCACCTCCTTACCCCCTCTTTCAGCTCTCTTCCAGCCCTCACCTTCTACCTGTCAGTCCCTTCTGCCACTTCTTTCCCCTTGCAATCACTGCTCCTGCTTCTTACAGGGCAGTGGTTGCAATAAAGTTAAGTTAAAAACAAATTTGAACCTGTGTGGAGCCTTCCACACCCCCCCCCAATTCAGCTTCACCCCTTCCCAAATGCAGCTTCACCCCCCCACACACACTGCAGCTTCACTTTCCCTCCCCAGTCAGCTTCACTCACCCCCTATTACAGTCTCACCTTCCCCCCTCCCCCCAGTGCAGCTTCACCCCCCAGTACAGCTTCACCTTCACCCCCAGTGCAGCTTAACCCCTCTCAGTGCAGCAGCTTCACCACACCTCTCAGTGCAGCAGCTTTACCCCCCCCCCCTCAGTGCAGCAGTTTCAACCTCCAGTGCAGCTTCACCCTTGCAGCCGCTGCTTCTGCTTCTTACTGAGCAGCGGCTGCAATAAAGTTAATTTAAAAGAAAAGACAACCTGTGAGCAGCCCTCAGCTCCTATGAAACTCCTTCAGCAGCGCCCAGGCTGAAAAGGAAGTGATGTCAGAGGGGGCGGGTATTGCAGAAGAGTTTCATAGGACCGGAGAGCTCCTCACAGGTTTCCTTTCCTTTTAAATTAACTTTATCACAGCCGCTGCTCTGTAAGAAGCAGGAGCAGCAGCTGCACGGGGGGCGGGGACCGCAGACGAAAAACCGGTTTTCTGCTCTGGCCGCTCCCAATCTTGTGGCCAGAGCAAAAAAATCGGCTTTTCAAGGGCCGGCTTCTCTTCTTTGCCAGCAGCCGGCCTTGCCACAGGAAAACTGGCCAGGCCAGTTGAAAACCGGCCGGTTGGCAACCCTAGATTGAGGTAGATTCAAGATGTAAATAAATTTACCCTGTGCAAGAGATTAATTGAGCCTTTACTACTATGCTGATTTGTTCTGAAAACAGTGTAACAAAGAGAAATATTAAGCTGTTACCAATGACAATATTCTAATTGGTTTAAATTTTATATTTTGAAAAGTTTTGTGATTATGAATGCATTATCTTTTGTTGAGCACAATTCTTAATACTGTCTAAATAATGATCCTTATGTATCTGTTCCTTTTGTTTTGTGTCCCGATAGTCACAATGTTCCTTCTTTTGTGAGCTGAGATGTCTATGTTAATCAGATAGTTGCACTTATGTTGATTATTGCCAGTAATGTGAGTCAAACTATTACCTAAGATAAGAGCCTTCCTAAGAATTTGGTAAACAACTGAAATGCTTTAATTTATTCATCATAAACTGTCAGTTATGTTTTAATGTTTGTTATCCCTTATGCAATAAGATTAACTATACTTTGTAAATTGTTGCAGTTGGAGAGTAAATCAGAAACATAATTAGTGATATGTACAGTTGTGCACCTGATAAGAGAGGTGTGTCTATTAGCATGTGGCTTAACATTTAATTTGGTAAATAAACAGAACAAATGGCTGATGTGGTACCTCTTCACAAAAGTGATGACAGGGAAGAAGTGACAAACTACAGATCCGTGAGCCTTACCTCGGTGGTGGGATAAGTAATGGAGATGCTCCTGAAAGAGCGAATAGTGGAGTTTCTCAAAACCAACAGGTTGCATGATCCGAGGCAACATGGTTTTACCGAAGGACGATCTTGCCAAACAAATTTGATTGAGTTCTTTGACTGGGTGACCAGAGAACTAGATCAGGGGCATGCGATGGATGTCATCTATCTGGATTTCAGCAAAGCCTTTGATACTGTTTCTCATAGGAGGCTTATCAATAAACTCAGTAGTTTGGGGATGGGTCCCAAGGTGGTGAACTGGATCAGAAATTGGTTGACTAACAGATGACAGAAGGTGATGGTAAATGGAGGCTCACTCGGATGAAAGGAAGGTGATTAGCGGGGTGCCCCAGGGTTCGGTCCTGGGCCCAGCACTGTTCAATATATTTGTGATTGATATTGCTGAAGGACTGAATGGAAAAGTTCTGTCTTTTTGCAGATGACATGAAAATTTGCAACAGAATTGACTCCCCTGAGGGAGTGGATAACATGAGGAAATATCTACAAATGCTGGAAGAATGGTCTAATGCTTGGCAGTTAAGATTTAATGCGAAGAAGTGCAGTGTCATGCACTTGGGAAGCAGAAATCCAAGGGAAATGTACACGATAGGGGGCAAGAGGTTGGGGTGCACAGACCAGGAGAAGGACCTTGGTGTGATTATTTCTGAGGATCTCAAGGTGGCAAAACAGTGCGACAAGGCAGTGGCAAAAGCCAGGAGGATGTTGGGTTGCATACAAAGAGGAATTACCAGCAGAAAGGAAGAGGTACTAATGCCACTGTATAAGTCACTGGTGAGGCCTCACTTGGAATACTGTGTTCAGTTTTGGAGACCATATCTCGCAAAGGATGTAAAAAGACTGGAAACTGTTCAGAGGAAGGCGACCAAAATGATTTGGAGCCTGCGTCAGAAGCCTTATGAGAAGAGACTTGAAGACCTAAATATGTACACTCTGGAGGAGAGGAGGGATAGGGGAGATATGATTCAGACCTTTAAAGACTTAAAGAGAAATAACACTGGTCAACAAATTTTTACAAAAATCATGTTACTGAAATAAAAATAGTCATTTCTTATCAATTTTTATATGCGGAACACGAATATGACAGTGAAATTGCAAAGTTGGCTAGTTTTTTTGTAATCTACAAGAATTAATGTCTACATCATGAAATGCATGTCAATAGTAAATATAATAGGCCTTTGGTTAATACCTGTAAAAAACCATGTCATAGACTACTTCTTAGATTTTTTCACCTGTCTCTTGTACAGCTGTTCGGGAGCTTCTCTGGGGAGTGTCCAGCAGTAGTCAGCCAACATTGTAGTGGACCATTTTCCCTGGTATCTTTGCTCCATCGTTGCGATATCCTGGTGAAAATGTTCACCCTGTTCATCACTAACCATACCACAGTTGTCAGGAAAGAAATCGAGATGGGAATCAAGGAAATGGATCTTTAGAGACATATTGCAGCCAAGTTTCTGATACTGCATCAGAATGTCTTCTACTAGTTCCTTGTAGTTTTCTGCCCTAACATTCCTGAGAAAGTTTGTTGACACTAGGCGAAGAGCATTCCATGCTTGTTTCGCATCACCCTGCAGCAAGTTGTTGAACCGTTCATCTTTGAAGAGCTCTCGAATCTGAGGACCCAAAAAACTCCCTCTTTAATCTTTGCTTCGCTGAGTCGAGGGAATTTTTCATGCAGGTATCGGAAAACTGGTGAAGTGCGGTCCATGGCTTTCACAAAGTTTTTCATCAAACCTAGTTTGATGTGAAGGGGTGGTAGCAAGATTTTGTGAACCTCAACCAGAGCTGGGTGCTGGATATTCTTCTCTCCACCTGTTACATTTTGTCTGCGATTCAATTCCTTCTGCAAGTAGTGCCAATCTCTTGCTCGGCTATCCTACTCACATAAGAAACACATGTATTTTATATATCCCTGCTGCAGTCCCATTAAAAGGGCAACTACCTGGGCCTGGCAATCTACTTCCGGTGACACTGCCAAGAAAACCCAGGAGCTTCTGGGTCGCCAGGAGTAAGGACTGACTCGAAGGCACACATTGCATTTTTTTTACCTTCAAGTCACCACAGAGATGCCAGCTGTACTTGTTATAGTTAATAGAAGTCAGTAGATGCTTTAAGTTATCGTACGTCTCTTTCATGTGGACGGCATGCGCTACTGGAATAGATGGAAGACGGTTTCCATTGTTCAAAAGCACAGCCTTCAGACTCATTTTCGAAGAGTCTATAAATAGTCTCCAGTCTTGTGGGTCATGAGTGATTTTTAAGGCATTCATGAGGCTTTCAATATCAGAACAGAATACCAAATTACTTTCCTTTCCGACTGCATATAGTACACTGCTGACGTCAGATGGCTTCAGCAGCCGTCTGACAGTAGTATTGCATTGCATCAGAAAATGATGCAATCAACTCTGGATGATGTGTGCATGCTGGTATTATGCAATGTGATGCAATGTTACATCATTCAAGGCTTATTTGGGATGTTGTTGATGTCCTACTGGATAAATTTACACGGTGAAACGTCAAAAATGAACTACATGCAATATCTTCAAAACGAGAGCCAATAAATTTTTTTAATGTTATATTCGTGTTCAACTCACCAAGATACTACAGATTAGGGCCTTTTATAGTCAGTAATGATTTCAATGTTGACCAGTGTAATGAACAAACAAACCTCTTCCAAAGACGGGGAAGCTGTAAAACTAGAGGGCATACATAACATGAAGCTGCAAGAGGGTAAATTGAAAGGCAATGTTAGGAAATACTTTTTCACTGAAAGGGTGGTGGATGCTTGGAATGCTCTCCCAATGGAAGTGGTGGGGGCAAATACAGTGACAGAATTCAAAATGGCATGGGACAAACACAGTGGATCCCTTTACAGCAACAGGATAAAATCAAAATAAACTTAACTATCTAATTTCTCAACAAATAGGGGTATCCTACATGGAGCGGTGGGTTCACCCCTAAACAAAGACATGGTGAGGGGTGGCCTGCACAGAGCGGCAGGTGCACCTACTCTTGCTATCTTGATGGACAGACTAGATGGACCATCATGATCTTTATCTGCCGTCATTTACTATGTTACTATGTTAAATTAAGGAATGTAGATACAAGACAGAAGTATGCTACAAGGAACAGTGCTAGCTTGGTCTACATATAGTCAAATAATTTGGGATAATTTAGCAGTAGATGTAGTATAATTAATTAGCATTAGATAAGATAATCCTGTTCAACAGTTCTATATTGCCATTAGGTATACGTAAATTGTCGTGCTTGTTTGCAATTGCATGGAATCAGAGGGGTGTTGTAGTGGTGGATTTTATTTCTGCAAATTATATATTACATGCACTGAATCCTATGGGCCAAAGACGATGGCTACTGTGAATGAAAAGAAGTATGCAATGCTACTGAATGTGTGGACTCCAAGTAGGAGCTAAGATCAGCGATTCCAGCAGGACTACGTATATGTAGCCATGAAGCATGGGTGGACAGTCACTGAAAATGTCCAAGATGAGAAAGCGATATTAAAAAAACTGTTAAATGAATAAAATAAAGAAATAAAGAAATAAATAAATAATGAAAAGAGATGCTGCTGAAGAATTTGGAGTTACTACCAGTGTCAGGATATGACTGTCAGTACAAATCGATGAACTACTGTAAGATCTATGGAGGGCAGTTGGCCACTGCCAGCAGATAGTGCTTGCAAGAATAATCAGCAGAGCCTTACTCTCTGTACACATTCTTCTTGAGACCTAGCAAGGGCAAACAGTGTCACATCACTTTGGTTAATTTGCAGAATGATTGCATTCTTTTTTTCTATATTTCCAAATAAAGCATATGTATAAAGAAATCCATTCGTTGACTTCTCCCAACCAGCAAGATGAAGTTTACCTACAGACCAGATGTGGTACCTAGGACTCTGAAGGTGAATCCCTGCATCTGCAAAATGAAGCGGAAGGCATTCCGCACTGTGGCAGAAGACCTATTCCAGACTTGGATATGTCTGAGCTAGTCCATAGGGAAGACTGGAAGGGACTTGAAGGTGGGCTGGAGTCTTAGGGAAAAGTTTAGAGTGTGAGAATAGTTCTGAATATACTGACAGCTTAACAGGTGCTGTTTATGAATAAGAGATACACTCAAGGTTACATCTTGCAAGACAGGGAGCTTCTGTTTGCAGGAAGCTTGTCCTAATTAAGCATGAGCAATATGTTTATGATTGGCTTGACCTGAAACATGTACTGTAGTGTTTAGCTTGACATGTAACATGTACATGAAGGCAAAACATGACGTAGAGTGATACGATGAAATTATACAATGTGGCATTTTTTCCTAATAAAAGAAGGAGCTGTGGCCAAGCTAATTGAGGAGGTTACAGGAGACTACTCAGGTTTGCTGGCCTTGAAATTTCTCCCTAAAGCTTTAGCAGACTTTGTTATGGCTTAATTCTGTGTCTGTTTTGTTTTTATTTCTTCTCACTTGCTTCTGGGGCCAGAGATAGGAGACCAAGGGCCAAGGAAGGATCCCCGTGTTTGTTGCCCCCAGATGGGAATTCGTTACATGCAACAGTATGGGGCCTGCAACCTTATATTGATTTCATATCTTTACAGATAAGTGACCTGAGCACTAGTTACATACCATTCGTACTACTGTAACAAATCCACTTGCAAGAGAACTTTCTCATTTTATACTCCTGGCCTTTGGAACTCCCTCCCAGAACAAATAAGAAGCACATCAGACCTACAATCATTCCGTAAGCTCCTGAAAACATTCTTATTCAAGGAACATGTGAAGGCTCCGTAATTTAAATATATTTTTACCCAATCCTCCCTATTGCAAATCAACCCCCCCCCATTACTCCTCCCCCGATTCAACCATACATATAACCTCACAGCTTTATTACATTGTACAAATCCTTAAAGATATTGATAATCTTACCCACCAATCCCCCACCTGTATACACATAAGATGCTGCCTCTGTTCCAACAGATTTGTAAATAGTTAAAATTTAGTGCTACATGTATAACTTCTAGTTCCTCACGTGTTCAATATTAATTGTTAATTGTGAATTGCTACTTGTTCCATGTAAACTGCTTTAATTTTAGATAAAGCGATATATAAGAGAACATATGTAAATAAATAAACAAATATTGGTTGGAACGCTGGTGAAACTTCTGAAAAAGCTTCAAATTTTGCAGAATACTATGGCAAGGGTGACTTTGGATAAATCCAGAAGAGAGAATGACTCCAATGTTAAGGGTATTATACTAGCTCCAGGTAGGGGCTAATGTGAAGATTAAAGTACTGGTATTGACCTTTTGGGCATTGTCTAAGGGATGCTCTCAGTATCTGGCAGACAGATTGAAGATGTCTTGTCCTAATTAGGTTTTGAGATCTGTAAAGGACTGTTTACTGTTGGTTCCCATGGAGCAATTCCTCCAAACTGGGTAGTTTTGTGCATACCATGAGAGCCACAAACCTCACTCCTAAGGAGTATGGAGTATGATCCCAGTCTCTCAGAGTTAGTGCTTGCTGTAGTAGTTGCACCATGCCAAAGAGAGCTTCCGTCTGGAGTTCATAAGATGTAGCATATAGAGGCAACTTGTCAAGGTGCGACTGGTGAAGGAGATGCAAGGTATTATTGCAGATCTTGGACGTTTTCTATTATGGCACCCATCTGGTAGAATGAGATGCCTAGAGAGGTGAGGTTGGAGCCGCAGCAAGTAATCTTCATAAATCAATAAAAATGAGACTTTTTCCTAATGGATGAGATATGGGGGAATGGTGATTGGGTTAGCTGGGGCAGTGTTTTATTCCAACATTATGGGTGGATGGTAGTTTAAATAGATTATGGTGTGTTGCATATTTTATGGAGTCTAGTTTTACTGTGTGTGTGATTTTTAAAACCACATTAACAGACTGGACTTTGTATTGTAGTCTGTACATATAAAAATAAATAAATAAATAAAAGAAATTACAGTCAACAGATACTCCCTGGACCCTCCTACCCTCATCCTCAATCCAATCTTTTTTTTAATAATCTTTGAACCATCTGAAGTATTTAGCCCTGCTCTTCTGTGCATATACCAGTGTTAATGGGATCTAGTGGGGAGGAGGGGGCATGAGAGATCCCCAATCACTCCTACCCTGAAAGCAACCACTTCAAAAATAGTGGCCTTCAATACTCTCCTTTTACAATCAGACCTAAGGATGGGTTTGGCTCTTAGGGAAAAGTTATCGGTTAAGCTGTTGTGGGGTTTTTTTATACTGTATGTTTATGTTTATGTTTATGTTTAATTAAAATTTGATATACCACCCACACCAAATAGGTATCTGAGTGGTTTACAATTAAAAAAATACATGGCTGCGGAAATAGAAAAGGAACGCCATCATTTAAAAACAGTAAAGGGGAGAGAAAACACAAAACAGATAAAATAAAAACGTAACAACAGGAACAGGTCAAAGGGAGAACGGAGAGGAAAAACAGACAAGAGGGCAGGGCTATGGGGGGAGGTTAAATGCCATGGTGAATAGGTGAGTTTTAAGCTTTGTTTTAAAGTGCTGGAGGGATGTTTCGGAACGGAGGGAAAGAGGGAGCGAATTCCAGTCATGGACCCAGGAAATAGAAGGCGGAAGAACGAGTGGATTCCAGATGGGCATGTGAGGGAGGGGGAAGGAACATACGGTTAAGATGAATAGAACGAAGAGAACGGTGGGGGGTGTGAAGGTGAACCTGGTCAGCAAGATAGAAGGGAACACCTGTGAAGAGGGCCCTGTGAACAAAAACGAGAATCTTATAGTGAATACAAAAGGGTACCGGTAACCAGTGTTGTTGCATGAGGAGAGGGGTAACGTGGTCATACCAAGAGGCATGGGTTAAAAGACGAACTGCAGTGTTCTGAACGCACTGAAGTCGAACGATTTGGGACTTGGGGAGACCTGCTAAGATGACATTACAGTAGTCGAGCCGAGATATAAATAAAGAGAGCAGAAGCGTGGCTAAGGCAGAAAAAGAAAGAAAGGAGCGAACAGCCCTTAGTTGTTTAAGAGAGAGGAAAGACCACTGAACAACTGAAGAAATGTGTTCCCTAAAGGAGAGAGAAGAATCGAGAACCACACCAAGGTAACAAAAGGAGGGAACCAGAGGAATAGACTGGGAAGAAAAAGTCGAGGCACACGTGGGCGAGGTGCTCCCTAGTGTAAACCAAGTGGCAAACGACTTAGAGGGGTTAACGTGAAGATAGTTAGAGGAGAACCAGGATGCAACAGCGGAAAGACAACAGTTAAGAGGAGAAATGTCCGGGTTAAGAGAATCAGTGTGAAGTAAGAAGAGAATATCATCCGCATAATAGTATGCGGAGATACCGAACTGCTGGACAACAAGTGCGAGGGGAGCCAGGAAAACGTTGAAAAGGAGTGGGGCAAGAACAGAGCCCTGGGGTACACCACAGGAAAGAGGGGTTGGAGCAGAGGAAGAAGACCCAGAAACAACAGTGAAGGAACGGTTGAAGAGAAAGGAGTGAAACCACCGAAGAACAGTGCCTGTGACACCAGCATCTTGAAGGCGAACGAGAAGGGTGCGATGATCCACCAAGTCAAAAGCTGCGGAAAGATCAAGAGAAACAACAAGAGAGATAAGTCCGTGGTCGTGCGCATAGTGAAGTTCATTGAGAAGAGAGAGAAGAATAGATTCCGTGCTGTGGCCAGGGCGGAAACCGGATTGCCGAGGGTGAAGGGTAAGAGAGGCTTCAAGGTGGGAGGAGAGTTGATGAAAAACAAGTTTCTCAAGAAGTTTTGAGAGAAAACAGAGGTTAGAGATAGGGCGCCAGTTGGAAAGAGTGGTAGGGTCGGAAGTGTGTGATTTCTGAATTGGACGGATAACAGCGTGCTTCCATGGTGTAGGAAAGATATCTAAGGACAGACTAGAATTGAAAAGTGCAAGTATGTAGGGAGACAGAAGCAATGAAGGCTCCAGTAGCCACTGCGAAGGAATGGGGTCAGCAGAACATGTTGTTTTGTGGATAGAAAGAAAGGTCTTATGTAAAGTGGCTGAGGAAATTGGCTCGAAAGAGGACCAAGAGTGTGATAATACAGGGGAGGGAGAAGCAGGAGAGGGAGAGGGGAGGGAAGAAGACACAGAAGGAGGGGAGAGGGGGGGAGGGCATAAAGGGAAGGACTGACAAAGGGTGTGAACCTTGGAGGTAAAAAAGGAGGCAAGTGCAGAGGAATCAGGAGGTGCAGAGGAAGAGGAAGAGGGAGAGGGAAGAGATGAATGTGATGCGGTGAGAGAGCAGAGAACTGTATGCAGTTGGCGAGAGGAGTTGGAAGAGGAAGAGATAAGTCTAGAATAGTAGTCACGCTTAGCGGAATGAAGGAGGAAACGGTAATGTCAGTAGCATGAGCAGAAAGACTGCAAGGTGAGTGAAGATGGGTGGTTACGCCAATGACGTTCAGGGCGGCGGAGATATTTCCATTGCAGAAGGAGGCCAGAATGGTACCAGGGGTGATGGGGATGACGTCGGGAAGGCGGGCGGGGGCGGAGAGGAGCAATACTATCTAGGGCAGAGGAAAGAGAAGAGTGCCAGAGATGTGCCTGAGCGTCAATAGGAAGAGATCCAAAATCATCCGGGAATAGAGAAGTGGAAGGGGGAAATTGAGATAATGTGTCAGAGGTAATCTTGCGGGCAAGCAACGGTTGGGCTGATCTGGTATTAGAAGTGTTACCAAAGGATTGTGAAGGTGGGCCTAACGAAGAGGACGGGACAGGAAGGGAAAAAAGAAGGCAGAAATGGTCAGGCCAGGGAAGAGGGAGGGAGGAAAGGGAAGAGGGATGAGCAGAGGAAAAAGCAGAGGTAATAATGAGATCGAGAGAATGTCCCGCAGTATGAGTAGGAAAGAGACAAACTGGCGGAGGGACAGGTCAGACAAAAAGGTAAGAAAAGAAAGATCTCTAGCTGAGGAAGGGGAATCGACATGAACATTAAAATCACCCAATATCAGGAGGGAAGGGTACTGCAGTGAGACTTCCAGAATGGTGGCTAAAAGAGAATCCCAGGCAGCTGCAGTGAGAGATGGAGGAGCATAGATAAGGAGGAAGTGGCAAGGTGAAGAGTTAATTGTAAAGTTAACACTAAAGTTAATTGTAAAGATAACACTAATTTCTGGCAATTTTTTTAAAGCTTTGGACCACTGTAAGCCTCGGGAGATGAAATGTTTGGATATGATGCGTTCTTTGTGTTAAATAAAGTCTTTGAAAAATAAATGGTAGCCTTCATGCCCCTAGCGGTAGTCTCACTGTACTACTCATATTGCCAAATAAGGAACTGCAGTTTAGCGAAAACGATGGTAAAATTGCACAATAAATAAATAAATAAATATTTTGTACTGTGAATTAGTAAATAGGAGCCTAGGTTTATACCTGAAGCAACAGAAGGTGAAGTGACTTGTCCAAAGTTACAAGGAACATTAATGGGACCCTGACTTTCTTGGGTCTTAGCCTGCTGTTCTAACCATTAGTTTATTCCTCTGCTCAATTTAACCTTCCTTTATACCAGGGGTGGCCAACTCCAGTCCTGACGCACCACCATCCTGCCTGGTTTTCACGTTCTCCTTAATGAATATTCATGAGATATATTTGCATACAATGGGTGGCAGTGGATGCAAATATACCTCATGAATATTTATTAGGGACATCCTGAAAACCGGGCTGGATTGTGGTGCACCAGGACTGGAGTTGGCCACCCCTGCTTTATACCATAGCTGGTGAAGGATTCCCAAAGTGATGAGATGAATAAAAGGCAACCATCTCAGGGCTCATGCTAACAGGTAACATGCTGCTGAAGCCATTTTGGAGTCCATATTATTCATTTTTTATTAATATTAAATATAGCATTCTCTTGAGGGAAAGGAGCCCTTATATTTCTCTGGGAAGGGAAGCGGCAGTGCTTACTATATTCTTGAATTCGACACCATTTAAGGACATGTCTTTATAAGGACTATTATAAAACTCTTGTATAGCCATGTGGCACAAAGATGAGATCCTTCAACCATCAGATAATACTCTAATCCACAAATTTGCAATCATGGAGTACCTGTCTTCCTAACATTGTAGAATGTGCTCTGGAAATTTTTTGAAAAAGAATTCTGGATGAATATTTTATTTTATCCATTTTGGGGTCATGCCATTTCATTTCTGGCCCAGTTCCTTTGTACAAAATAGAATTTCCCCTACCCTACCATCTAATCTATAGAACTACATGAGGCCCTATTCAGCAGAAATAACTGTAAACAGTGCTTCCGCCTTTAACTAATCTATCTGAATGGGCAAGTCAAGTTATCAGCAATTATAAGCCTACTAGTCAGAGGCTTCCTTGCCCTTTCGTTAGTGAAAGCCAGGATGGTACTCATTCTGAGCATGTTACATATTTGTGTCCATCACTGTCTCCCATGGCCAGAGGAGGTAGCTGTCGAAGCCAAAGTAATGAATACAATAGGGGAAACAGAGAAATGGACAGGGGTGTTTGCTGACACTGCATCCAAGAAAATTTGTATAGTATCAGTATTTCAACTATGAGCGTTCAGTAAGAGAGTGTGGTGGCAAAGTGTTGTGATGACATAGCTGATCAGATTCATAAATGTTAAAAGTGTTTACATTTATTTCCTGTTTTGGGCTAATGTTTCCATATGAGTTAATTTTGGGCATATGAAGACAGAAATGAATCTTATTCTTTTTACCAGGGTATGTTAGTGAATATCTCAGCCTTTTAGATTTACTGTTAAACAAAGAAAGAATCCTTCTGGAGTTTATGAGGTGTAATCTGCCAGTGTTGATTCTAATATGGAAAATGATTGCAGATAGATACCATTATGTCGTATCCAGTCTGCCCATCCACACCAACTGTCCAGCTCTGCATTCCATTTCCCTTCCTCAGAGATCTTATGTGCATATCCCATTCTTTTTTTAATTCAGATACTATCTTTGTTTCCAGTACTTACTCCAGAAGGTTGTTCCATACATCTATCACTCTTTCTATAAAGAAATATTTCCTTAGATTATATCTAGGTGTACCCCCTTTTACCGTCATCTTGTGACTCTTCATTCTACAGTCCCCTTTCTGTTGAAAGATGCCACCTCTGCTTCATTTACCTTGGAGGTGTTATTATGCGAACTAGGCAGTCATGACCTTGCTGAGGATGCAACACCCAGCACAGGAGCAGGAGTGTACCTCAGAAGGCCAATCAGTGAGTATGCATGTACAGCGATGGTGTGGGTTGCTGACAGACATATGTGGTGACACGTGTGTCCAGAGATGCACATGGCTGCTGATGAGCAATCTTTTTCACCTGCCCACATGGACTTGCCCAGGAGTCTCGCCATCACTCACAACATTGTTACACTCTTCCCTGCAGGTGGGAGTGATTGTGGTGTCTTGTCGAGAGAATTATCATGGAGGATATCATCTCATGGTTTGCTATGGCCCTGTAGCTGAGTGCTGACTGGGAATGGTGGAGGGCAGCATGTAGGCACCCATATCCAGGGGTGTGCAGGCTGAGGAGTCAGTACCTGGACCTGGCTGATGAACAGTGTGTGACCAGGTACCAATTTGACCATGCAGCCATCCATGATGTTTCTATCAGGAGTGATATGCGGAAATATTTCTTTACGGAAAGGGTAGTGGATCCGTGGAATAGTCTCCCAGTGGAGGTGGTAGAGATGAGGACAGTAACTGAATTCAAAAAAGCATGGGACAAACATAGAGGATCTCTAAAGGTAAAAAGGGGACTGTTGTAGTTGTTATGGAAGGACAGACTAGATAGGCCATGTGGTCTTTTTCTGTCGTCATATTTCTATGTTTCTATGATCTGTTCCAGGAGCTTCAGCCCCACTTATTGCACTCTCCCACAGACAGGAAGCCATGTCTGTTCATATGAAGGTGCTCACAGCCCTTGGCTTCCTGGGAACAGGTTCATTCCAATCAGAGCTGGCATCAGCAGCAGGTCTCAGCCAAGATGCATCATGCAGTTCCTGGGTACTGCAAACTGCATCACCTTACCACAAACACCACAGCAGAGGCGATGGTGCAATTCTACGAAATGGCTGGCTTCCCGTCAGTCTTCGAGGTCATAGTCTGTACACATTTTGCCCTCAGGCTGCCATAACAGCATGAGGCCACATACCACAACAGGAAGGCATATGAATATGCCTCCTTGAATATGCAGATCGTCTGTACAGCACAGGCTGAGATCACAGATATTGTGGCATGCTACCCAGGATCCTGCCATGATTCCTACATACTCAGCCAGTCCGGGATACATGCCACCTTTGAGAATGGAGCCATCTCTGGTGGCTGGCTACTAAATAACAGGACACAGAGATCTCAACTTGCATGCTCACACCAGCCTGCACTGGGGATCATATGAACATGGGGGACTGTGGAGCAGAAGGCTGGAAGTGCCACCCCCCCCCCCCCGCGTGCAGATGTGGAGCAGGTATGCAGGTGGTGCTGGAGCATGTGCAGAGGCCACTTGTGGAAGCCTCATTAGCAGAACTAGCAGCACATCTTCTGGGACTCAGTTTTGCTGCCCCCATTTGGGAGTGGAGGAGTAACCAAGTGGTTACAGCAGTTGCCCTTATAATCAATAGAACATGGATTTGATTGCCACTGCCACCTGGTGTCACTATTGAAACATCACCATGCCCTCCACTACCTCTACAGGCCCAGCCTGGCAATCTACCTCTGCTCATACATTGCCAAGGACACCCAGAGTGTGCTCAAAATCAAGATAAATCGCTCATGTATTAAATAGGCATAAATGTTCCCTCTAATTTTTAAAAAGTTATTCACAAATATTTTAAGAGGTCTCAGACTTAATTGGTTCTGCCACCGGGACTGACGTCTGTTATCACGGCAGAATCACCATTAGCATCAATGACCTCTGGAGTCAGTTGAACAACGCAATTGAAAAGCTGATCACACGACTTAATTTTAAAGACCAATATTCAAGGTAAGAAGCTGAAAAATTCAATCCTTAGCTGCATTTTCAAAAGCACCCCATAAGTTGGGTTGAGCTCGGATCCCGACGCCTCACTCAGGTACCAGTCATGCGTTTCATGACAATAACTTTCTTCAGGGGATCACTCCGGCTCTCCCAGCCAACCGTCAATCACCTTATCAATCCAAGGAAGCTGCCCGCGTTTAAACAAAATGTTTCTCTTCTCTTAGTCAATCTCTGAAGAAACGCCGTGCCGCGAGAAGAGAAACATTTTGTTTAAACGCGGGCAGCTTCCTTGGATTGATAAGGTGATTGACGGTTGGCTGGGAGAGCCGGAGTGATCCCCTGAAGAAAGTTATTGTCATGAAACGCATGACTGGTACCTGAGTGAGGCGTCGGGATCCGAGCTCAACCCAACTTATGGGGTGCTTTTGAAAATGCAGCTAAGGATTGAATTTTTCAGCTTCTTACCTTGAATATTGGTCTTTAAAATTAAGTCGTGTGATCAGCTTTTCAATTGCGTTGTTCAACTGACTCCAGAGGTCATTGATGCTAATGGTGATTCTGCCATGATAACGGACGTCAGTCCCGGTGGCAGAACCAATTAAGTCTGAGACCTCTTAAAATATTTGTGAATAACTTTTTAAAAATTAGAGGGAACATTTATGCCTATTTAATACATGAGCGATTTATCTTGATTTTGAGCACATTTTGCATCGTTCAGTAATTGACCAATTCTTTGTGTGAAGGACACCCAGAGGGCATAGGATTGCTAGGAGGCAGCATTGAAATGACTACTATAAATATGGTGGGGGGGGGGACCACATAGATGTTTCCTATACATGTAAGTGCTGACACCCAGCTGCTGCTTCCAGGCTCTTCTAGCCAGAGGTAGATTGCTATCCTGTTTTATCCAAGGTAATGGAGGATAATGTTACATGCCCAAGGTCAGAAGGTGTGCCAATGGGAATCAAACCCTTGATCTGTGGTGTAAAAGGCAAGTACTCCAACCACTAGGCCACTCCTGTACTCCCTGAGAGTTGACATCCTATGTTAAACTGTGTATGCTGTCCATTAAAAATGCAAAGTTGCAGTCGACAGGGTCCTCATGTTAGCAAACAATGATGTCGGAGTATTTTGTGTGACCAACACTGTGTGGCTACTGCCACTGTACCCATAAACATGACTGGGTGTTGCAGCACGGACCACACATGCAGATATGTGAAGGCACATTAACCTGTTGGACACATGCTACGTACTGACTGTCTAATAACCATTTACATGCACAGTGAGTTCAAAGACATGCTGCCATATATCAGCAGTACCAACCCCCAGTGCCCACTGCCTGGTGCATTACGTCCAGACCCAGCTCAACTGGACTCATTGCAGACATGCAAGATCAGAACAGCAGTACCAGGACTCACACAGCACCTAACCCAATTATAAATAGGTAGCATGATAAATATGACACCAAAACATCTCATCTTCGAAATACACTGCAACAAGATGAACAGCATAGCACAGGTCTGTCACAGAGGCACAATTGACCAGCCTCCCGGAAATAAAGAACAAGGGAACACGACAGAAGACAGCTGACAACATTACCAGAACTGGGAGGTGGGGACCCCAAAAGGCAAACCTTTACTGCAGCATGACACTGGAGATATGGACCAATGACAGTCATGTCCGTTTATACCAAACAGAGTGCAAGGACAGCACAGCACATATAACACAGTGGATATCTGCCAGTGAGGAGATATGATATCAAATTTATGGTGTATATACTGTGGCAAGGTCATCTATCCTGAGTATGGGGGAGGTGAGAAACATGAAGAATTCACCCTAGTAAAGGGTCCCCTTTTAGGAGTGCAGGGTGAGAAAGCCACAGCCACACCTAAGAACCAGAAAAACCCCAGCTGGAACAGGTTTCATGCAGTGTCTAATAGAGTAAGAGAGAGAGATTATGGGCACGAGGTCCAAAACCCTTCAATAAGTTCCCTGATTACTCAAATACCAGAAGGCAGGGAGATTGCCAACACCTGGGAAGGAAGAAGGTGGGGCTAGAACCCTGGAGGTATAAGCCTATGCTAGAGTATACAGACAGGAAGAAAGGAGGAGAGGGAGGAGAAGGCAGAGACCGGAGAAGAGAAGGAGGTAGAGAAGGTGCTGACTCATGCAGAAGAGCCAAGCTACCAGGAGCTGAGAGGGCTGAATTCCCTGCAACAGGTTGGCAGCAGAGGTTGGAACCAGGAAGTGGAGAAGCTCTCAGAGCACCACAGAGGTTGTCAGCTGCGCAGTCTGACCGGGTGGGTGAGTCAGAACCCATGCAGCTGGGAGAACTAGTGGCAGAGTTGGGGCAAGAAGACATCCTTATGGATTACTCTCTGTGCCAAGCTTTAGACATGGAGTCTTGAGGAAGAGCCAGCCCTGAAAGAATTATCCTCCCTGAAAAGGTAACCATAAGAAACAGGCAGTGTGGTGGTAAATTCCCATATGTTTTTAAAAGGGAAGTTTACTGAAATTTAAGGATAAGCAGGAAGCTGTGATTCATGCTTGTTATCCACCTGTGGTTTGAACTGTGAAACGGCAAGAAGCTACTTTACCTGCTAGAAGAGGTTTTCTTTGCTCCTCTGTTATGTGACAAGCCTGTTGAGAGTTTTTGATGGCAGTCTGAATGTTTGCGTCTTGTTTTGAGTTCTGTTGTACCTGAAATGCAGCCTGGAAGGAATTAAGGCTGATAGAAGCCAAACTGCCACAGAAGATTAAGCTTGTTGGACTTTATGCTGTAATTAGCAAGGACTAAAAGGAAGGTGGCAGCCTTGCTATCAAAGGCTGTGCTTCTGAAAGTAAGAAGACTTTAAACAGCCATTTTTGGGTTCTTTTGTTACTTTGCCAACCATCTGCTGTACTTTGAGCAAACCCTACAGAAATAATCCTGTATCTGGTACTTTGAATCTTTTTGTGCGAAATAAATTTTCTGTTATATGCCTTACCTCGGTGGCCTTAACTACAACCTTCTACCTGAAGCACAAACACATCTTAGCAATACTACATTTCCCAGAAGACACCACAAGGAAATAGGCTGCTAAGGCTGATAGGGGAAGGTTCCTCCAATAACCATGCCCCTCTAAAACTAGAGGCGAGTGGTGAGGGCGTTGACAATACCCATATGCTCCACCCTGTCAACTCATCCAGCCATAGGACCTCTGACATATCTTGCACACAACATATCTATTCCCCTCCTCATCCTCTCTCTCATGGTCCCTATATCCTCTCCCCCTCAGCCCCTATTGCAGCAACTGGCCAAACCCCCCTGGTACCAGCCGACCCAGATTCCACTCCCTCCCAGTCCTAATCTCCCCAACCCCCAGCAGCGGCCCTGTTCCATTCCAAGTCCACCAGTATCAGTAGCCCTGTTGTACCTGTGCCTCCATCACCCAGAGTTGGGCCATTTCCTGTGCAACACCTGGACCAATCTCAGTGCCAGCAGCTCTGGTGCCCCCCTATCCCCTTGTGTACACACATACTCATACACCCATTCACACAGACATACTCATGGCCTCACAGCTTGGAAGGGCCCACGTGGGCTTTGCGGCTCACTGACTATATCTGCACTGCTGCGGGATGAATAAGCTGTTGGAATAGGTCTGTCTGTCCCCTGCAGCCGTGCAACATTGCTAGCTGCCAGCATGTGGCATGCGGCACCACATTAGGATTTAACAGGGGCATATCCTGTCTCAACAGATCTCCTTTGGGGTTATGGCCCTTGCATGTTGGAGGGATGCCATCCCCATGCAGTGTGCAGGTACACTGGTTGCCTACTCAACTGGGCCATGGACAATGTGCCATCATCTCCTTGGGTGATGTATGTCACCCCCACACATCACAATGTCACAGCAGGCACCTATGTACCTCCACACCTCCTAAAATGTGCCTCAGTACACATCACTGAGACCAGTATTTTCCTCCCCATATCTATGCAGGTGACAGAGGATACCCCCCGAGGGACTGGTTGATGACCCCATTGTCCATCCCCGCACACCAGAACAGTGATATAATTGGGCATACAGGAGGACCAGGGGCATCATAGAGAGGACCTTTGGACAACTGAAAAGCTGCTTCCGATGCCTGGATTGCTCTGGTGGTGAGCTGCTCTATGACCCTGCAAAGGTGTGCCAGATATTCCTTGCCTGCTGCATGCCCCGCAACTGTACGCTATTGTTCAGGCAGCCCATGCCAGATGGCGTGGACATACCCCCGGAGGACAATGATGATTAACCTGTTGCCTTGTAGGTGCCCCCTCGCACAGGCCTACAGGAGAGGATTTGTGGCCCATCAGAACCTGGTGAAAACTCATTTTGCGTGAGGGATGGGGATTCACCTGCAGATGTCAGGGGTCATGGGGTGGGGGCGAGGGGAGTGGGGAGATGGAGAAGGGAGGTGAGGGACATGGGCTGGAGGAGGAGGGTAGTGAAGGGGGTGTTGTAGGAAGAACCACCAAGATCTTCTCAGGTTCATGTCTCCAGTGGAAGGAACAAATAAAAGTGGAATATATGTAAAGCAAATACAACGTTCATTTCTCTGCTGCAGCAGGGCTGCTCTTGAAACACAAGGAGTAGCAATCCCAAACATATACATTGTGCAGTTGAGGGAGTGGACAGATGTGCAGGGGTTCCAGCATGACATACATGTCTCTGCTCAGTACTGATCAAGCACATCCCTTATAATCAGAACAAGCAGAAATTCAGACGTCAGGGAAACAGACCTGATGGGGCCTGGTGCAGGTGTGTCATCCTAATAATTACCCACGTCTGTGTCAGAAATGTATTGTTGACCACAATGTTTCCTATCTCTTGGGCTAGCAGCATATCTGTCCTTGTTCCTGTTGGCCAGTTTGTAGAGCATGTGCCCTATCACCATGGCCAAGCATAATGGTCCTGTACACTTGGTCCTGTGTCATATTCCTGTCTGTTTCCCATCTGCTGCATGCTCCTTCTCAGGCTTATCTATTTCATACATGTAGCTGGGCAACACCCTTTAGCTTGCAAGCTCTGCAGTTAGAAATGGATATAATTAGAGTGTTGTTCAGTAACATTATTAATGAGATATGAACAATTGAAACAAAGTGATCAGGTCTTGGCTATGTTATCCCCCAACATGAGTAATGGAGACCAATGCTTACACAAATCTCTCCCCAGTAGTAACACCATTGCTCTGTTCGTTTGCATTGTATTGTAACCAAGCGATATACACTGCAATCAAAGAGGAGGCAAAGAACTAGATATAATGTGCGCATACCTCCCTTAGGTTTTAGTTGCCTACAATCTTGTTCATTGTAATTATTTTATGTATATAGTTCACCCCTGTTATCCAAGTTTATACTCCAGTTATCCAAGTTTGTACTCCTGTTCTGTGTAAAACCAAACAGCTTGTTGCATTGGTCATCTTGTTATAATGTAAACCGCGCTGATACCGAATAGTGCGGTATATAAGAAATTGTAATAAATAAATAAAAATGTCAGGAGTTTGCAGTTCTGATATTTTCCATTCACTCTAACATACGAGTGTATCAGGTCATGAGGGCAGGGGGACTTAATGCTGTGGGGTGAACTGTATATTTCCTGACATACTCTTAGAGAAGGAAAAGAGGAACTGCCTTATACTGTACATGTTTCACCAGAGTTCAAAGGAGTGGTAAGAAGGGGTTCTCAGCTGGTGGACATCTCCACTGCAAGCACAAATGGATATAGATCTGTGGTTTGCCCTATGTTGTCTGCACAGGTTCCCCTTTTCTGAGGCATCCAGTGTTGCTAAGGCACAGGACTCTGTCCAGTGGACCCTTCAGGGGGAGGGGATGGGAGTGAGCTGGAGTTGGAGGGCAGCGTTGGGGGAGGAATGCAAGAGGAAGGTAGGGATGGGAGTGGAATGGCGTAGGGGGAGGGGATGGGAAATAGGGGCCAGCTAAATGGATATGCACTATGCAGTCATGGACATGGAAGCCAGCTACATCCCACTGTACTGGCTGGGATCAGTGCATTGTGCATGTGTTGCCAATGGGATGTCCACACTACCACCTCAGAATACGCTACCCAGCATGGCTGATTGCATACATCTCCCTTGGTTAGCTAGCAATAGTTAGTCAATGTATTCCATCTGTACATGGGCTAGTCCTGACAATCAATATGCACATCCTTCCCTATCTCCAACCCTGTGTGTTCCTGGATGATCGCTGCTAACTCTACCAAACCTGGCAAGGTCTGTCTGGCAAGGTGGGATCGTAAATGCAACCCTGGAATGAGCCTGGGGACCCCATGCTGGCACCACACCTCCATTTTCAAGGTAACTGTTGGCCATTCCCAGGGACCACCAATTCTGCACATCCACTGCAACCCCCCTCTCACAACCTCAATCTCCACAGGCAGACCCATGTGCAGCTGTTACCCACCCTGCTCTGCCCAGTGTCCGAATGATCCACGTGCTGTGCAAGCACAGACCCTCCTCTCCTTACACTGAGCTGGCCCACCTGTTACCCCTGACCGATGCCCTTGCCCCCCCATCTCAGAGGGCATATGGATGGGTCCTGCCATTGTTGTCATCCTGGTCCAGAGGCAACTGCATGGGTCACAGTGATTGTACAGTGTACCCTGTGGGCATGGCCCACCTTAGAGCAACACTCTCAGAGGCATCAGTTGTCAGACATGGGTGCAGTCCTTGCACTATACTGTGGATGCTAGTGTCCCCCCCCCCCCATGACACAGAATGATGAGAGCAGTGGAGACCAGCATATTCTACAGCCACACACATTTATTACACTATGTACTGTGATAACATTGCCTTTACAGGTGGGACATTGGCCATTCTGTCACAGCTCTGGCCATCACATCAGCAGCTGTTGATAAGCAAGACAAACAAACATTACAAAGTATCCTCCCCAGCCCACTTCTACTCCCATCCCCATCCTCATCCCCTACTCCCTATTCCACTCCCATCCCAAACCTCCTCCCCTGGTCCCCCCTCCAAATCCTCTCTCCTCCCCCAGCCCATTCCCTTCACCTCCCTCCTCCCCCTCCCCACTTGCCTCGTCCCCTAGCCCCTGGCATCTGCAAGTGAATCCTTGCTCCTCAGCTCCCTCTACTTTGGGGACTCCTTATCTGATGCTCCCATGTCCCCATCCCAGGGCTCTGCCTCCCCAGTGACCTCTCCCTCCTCTATCATACAGACCTCTACCTCCTCCTCCTCCTCCTCATACTCTCACTGGCAGGGCTCATCCTCAGCAGGCACTGGCCACCCCTTCTGTGACAGAGCCTCCTCCAGAGCACCTTCCTCGGCCAGCTGTTCCATCCCTTGCAGAGGCCTATCCTCCAGCATCATGGTGCTATCTAGCCCCTCCCCTTGAGGAGGACTAGGCACCTCTATCAACATGAAGACTACCTCCTCATCTTCCCCACTCTCCTCCGGAGAGAAGTTGGATAGCACAATGGGTCTGGTGATGCTTGGGGTAGCCTTAGTGCTGACCCTGCTGCTGGTGCTGCTCTGTCTCTTGTAGTGCCACCTGTCATGCACAGCATGCACAGCTGACTGCAGCTGCTGCTACTGCCCCTGCTCCTTCTCCTCCCCCTCCTCGGTGGATTCCTCTGATGAGGGGGGTGGAGATTCATCCTCTGGGACAGCTATGTAGGGGAGACAAAGAGGAGAGCATTAGGTACAGCAAGGGGAATGGGTTCCTGTAATGTGGCATTTGCCAAGCCTCGTCTGCACACAGTGCCTGCTGACATCTTCACATATCCCTGCAGATGAAGTATCATGTACCAGTGTGTCCTTGCACTGATGTGGTTAGACATGTGGTTACCCTGGCTACATGGTTAGTGGTGGGATGAGTGCAGCTGTCAGGCCAATACTGTTTATGTCCTGAGGGTATGTTAGAGATTGCACACCAATGGGTATTGGCCTGTGGGGCTGGCCGGGTTCTATGTGGACATTGGGCTGTTGGGAGTCTCTCTGCTCATTCCTGTATTGCTTTGCTTTGATTAGCTGTGCTTACAGTGTCTGAACATGGGTTGCGTGCAGTTGGCTGGGGTTGGGGAGCATCAGCTGTCACATTCCCCTTATGTTGGTACTCACTGTGGGGATGTGCGCATCTGATGTGATTTGGCCATCTGGTACTTGGACTCTAGGGATTGGTTGGTCCCACTTGCTGGGTTGCTATTTTGGAGATGTGATACTCAGGGAGACTGGCTGCTGTCTGTGGTGCAGTATTCAGTTGGTGGACCACTGACCTCTGGGAACGTGTCAGCCCGGGGCGCACAATGTGAATACATGTGTGCCCTCTCGGTTATATCTGACACTCAAGGGGCTCCTGATCTGATCATCTTTGAGCAGTTTAGAGATAGGTGTCATTAACCCCCCCCGCCCCCCTACTGAGACCTCTGTGCACATCCTGCTGCTCCTGGTCTTGCTACATGGAGGATACCTGCAATGGTGCTGGCCAGCACATGCTGTATCTATGTACGTGACTTCTTGTGATGTGGATGGTCATGGACCCCTGGCTGCCCATCACTTATCATACAAGCTGCATCCTCATGAGATGTTTATTGTGTGCCTGACATACAGAAGGTATCATTTATTCCAGATGCTCTACATGGGGCTCACGCACAGCAGTCCTGTGCGCAATGTGCATAGTGGACTACAGCGGGTATGGTGTCATTATGTGACTGCTGGCCTTCACACATGGGGGCAGTGGTGCACATTTATGCATATGTATGGTGTGTTGTCTTCTATCTGCAGCTCCATCTTGCATTGTCAGTTATGTGCACACTGTTGGGACATGACTGAGCACACTCTCCATCTCTGCCCTATGCTGAGGTCTGTCAACACATTACTGACACCTGTCCTGCTCAGACTGTGCATACCCAAGATGTGGATCTGGTGACACCCATGCTATGTACCTAACTGTACATGGGGAACACTGGCCATAGCAGCTTTGGCTAGGGCATGTCATCAGTGACTGCAACATGTCTGTCATTCCTGCACCTTGGTTACAGTCTGCCACATTCCTAGGTGCACACATGGAAATCATTCATCATGATCAGGCAGTATTGATTCATTTCCTTCATCCGACATTCCACATGTCACTGTAAGGCCCTGACCACACTCTTTTCCCCTTGCATCTCCTTCTGCATGGGACACACCACATTCCTCACAGCTTCCTGCACTTTCACTCAGCTCATGACCCACCCGCAGATCACTGCTCCTATCCTACTGCTTTAGAGCTGCTCTTGGCTGACACTGCTCCCTCTCTAACCTGTGTACTATATATGTGTCTCTTCCCATAATTTCACCCCTAGGTATTGAAATGTTGTCGGTCTGGATCAGATGGACGAGGCCAGCTGTATCTGACCTGTCTGAGACATCTGCATACTGTGGTGCCTCTGCCTTGCGGGGTGTGCTACACGTTGTTGCTAAGGGTCATAGTTGGGGGCAAGTGTGATGGGGCATGACTACTTCAGGAATGGAAGCTTATCTTGCTCCTGCTGCTGTCATAGCCACAGGATCAGCCTGGGCTTCGTGCAGCGTATTGACTGCAAACGGACCCTAAAGACCTCAGTGTCTCTCATAATGTGGCAGCGTCTGTAGACAGGAAAGACAAAGCCCTCCATGAGTGAATTTGCTATGCCCTACTGGGTCAGATCAGGCTGCAGAATTCCCACTATCCCCTTTTTCTATGATGGCCAATCCAACGCACACTGAGTTGAAAAGTGTCCACTATTCCCACGGTGTGGACAGTGGTTTATCTGGTTCTCCTAGCTTATTGTTTCACATGTGGAGGCATGGCCTACTGTTTAGACCACTGGGTTGGGGATCAGGGATCAATCCCACTACCACTCCTTGGGCAGATCATAGCTTATTATTATGGAGCAGGGATTGCAAACTCCAGTCCTGGAGTGCCACAATCCAGCCTAGTTTTAAGGATGTCCCTAATGCAGTGGTTCCCAATCCAGGCCTCGGGTACCTCCAAGCCAGTCAAGATTTCAGGATTTCCACATTAAATATGCATGAGATAGATATGCATGCACTGCTTCCATTGTATGCAGATCTATCTCATGCATATTCATTGTGAATACCCTGAAAACCTGACTGGCCTGGGGGTACCCAAGGACTGTGTTTGGAACCACTGCCCTAATGAATATTCATGAGATATATTTCCATCCACTGCCTCCCTTTGTATGCACTCACTTGGTTTGCAGCTTGTCGTGCTGTGAGGGCTTGTGTGCATCAGTGATGCTGAGAGCTAAGCTATCGGTAGTTTAACTACTGGCAGGGTCTCCCAAGATGGACAGGTCTCAGCTGAGGTGCCAGACCAAGACAATCCACCCATCTGGGCAGCAGCAGAATGGGACAGTGTTGACGGCGGAGGATCACATTTTTGTGACAATGGCAACAACACCAAACTTAAACTGCGCGGAAGAAAGGCCCGGCAATCTACTTCTGTATCTTGCCATGAAAACCCAATGGATAGTTACAACAAAACAAATTGTGCTATAGTGCTGGAAGATGACACCCACAGGTCGGAAGGCACTCAACTAGCTACTCGGGAAGAGCTGAAGACGTTTCAGAGTAAAGCCAGCATTTATGATGTGGTTGGATCAAAGCCCTCGGGACGTCTGACTGCTGATGTAGCTGCACATGAAATGAGAGTCAGAAGCTGTAAAGATGTCTTACGCATTGGAACATAGAACGTACGAATCATGAACCAAGGGAAGTTGGAGGTGGTCAAGAATGAAATGGAACGTGTACAGCTTGATCTGTTGGATGTCAGTGAACTGAAATGGAGTGGCATTGGGCACTTTGCATCAGATGATCACATGGTCTACTATGCTGGAAATGAAAGACAAAGAAGAAATGGTGTTGCATTTATAATAAAGAAGAAACTTGCAAGAACTGTAATGAAATACAATGCAGTCAGCAAACGCTTAATCTCTATTCGTCTACGAGGAATGCCTATCAACACAACTATAATTCAAGTATATGCCCCAACAAAAGCTGCAGAAGAGAATGAAATTGAAGAGTTCTATGAACAAGTACAAGCTGAAATTGACAGAACATGCAAACAGGATATCCTGATAGTCATGCGTGACTGGAACGCAAAGGTTGGCAACAAAGAAGAAGGCAAAGTAGCTGGAAAATATGGACTTGGCAACAGAAATGAAGCTGGAGAAAGACTGATAGAATTCTGCAAGACCAATGACCTATTCATCTCAAACACCTTCTTCCATCAACACAAGCGGCAACTGTACACATAGACTTCACCCAATGGATTCTATAAAAATCAAATTGACTACATCTGTGGAAGTCAACGATGGAAATGTTCTATAACATCAACAAAGACAAAACCTGGAGCTGACTGTGGTACAGATCATCAACTACTAGTATGCAAACTCAAGCTAAAGTTGAAAAAGAGCAAACCACTCATGAATGCAGCAAAATATGACCTTGAGAATATACCACTGGAATTTAAAGACTGCCTGCAAAATCGATTTGCTGTTTTAGATACAAAGGACAGAGCTCCAGAAGAGTTATGGAATGACATCAAGAAGATTGTGTTGGAAGAAAGCGAGAAGTCTCTACAAAAGGTGAAAAAGCAAAAACGGCCAAAATGGATGATGGAAGAAACTCTGAAAATTGCCCAGAAACGCAGAGAAGCTAAAGCCAGAGGAGAAAGAAAGACAATAACAGAACTCAACAGAGATTTCCAACATGCAGCAAGACAGGACAAGGAAAAGTACTACAACGACACATGCAAGGAAATAGAAGCAGAAACTATTAGAGGAAGAACAAGATTGGCTTTCCTAAAGCTACGAGAGTTAAAGAAAAAGTTCCAGCCTCGAATTGGAATGTTACAAGATGCTCAAGGTTCTATGTTGAATGATGCTGAGAAGATCAAGAAAAGGAGGAAGGAATATACAGAGTTTTTATATGATAAAGATCAAGTGGACCAACAGCCGTTTCAATCTGTACCTTATGATCAGGAACCATTGGTGATGAAAGAAGAAGTTGAAGCAGCATTGAAAGCCTTATCAAAGAACAAAGCACCAGGCATTGATAGCATTCCCATAGAAGTATTACAGCAATCTGATGCAGCTGTTACCATACTTACAAGGCTCTGCCAAGAAATATGGAAGACAACATCATGGCCGACTGACTGGAAAAGATCTGTGTTTATACCTATACTAAAGAAAGGTGATCCAACTGACTGTGGAAATTATCGCACAATCGCTCTGATCCCACACGCCAGCAAGATTCTACTGAAGATTATTCAAAAGAGACTACAACCATACCTGGAACAAGAACTACCTGAAGTGCAAGCAGGGTTCAGGAACGGGCGAGGAACAAGAGACATCATCGCGGATGTGAGATGGATCCTTGAAAAGACTAAAGAATACCAAAAGGATATCTATTTGTGCTTTATCGACTATAGCAAAGCTTTTGACTGTGTAAACCATGAGAAACTGAGCCACATTAAGAAGCATGGGTATACCAGAACACCTGATCATACTCTTGCACAATCTGTACATTGATCAAGAAGCAACAGTTTGAACGGAACAAGGAGAAACAGAATGGTTTAAAATAAGCAAAGGTGTAAGACAAGGCTGTATACTTTCCCCCTACCTGTTTAATTTATATGCAGAACAAATCATCAGAGAAGCAGGATTGTATGAAGACAACAGAGGTGTGAAGATTGGTGGAAGACTCGTCAACAACCTTCGTTATGCTGATGATACCACATTACTGGCTGAAAGTGAAGATGATCTGAAACATTTGCTTCTCACAATCAAAGAACATAGTATCAAAATGGGCCTGCACCTTAATGTAAAGAAGACAAAGATCATGACAACTGGCATAATCAACAGGTTCATCGTTGAAGGAGAAGAAATTGAAATCGTGAACAACTTTAACCTACTTGGATCAACTATCAATAAAGAAGCAACAAGCAGTCAAGAAATTAGATGACACATTGCTCTTGGCAGAATGGCTATGAAAGACCTAGATAAGATTCTCAAGAGCAGAGATGTCTCTCTCCATACAAAGATTTGACTTGTTCAAGCCATGGTATTTTCAATAACATCATATGGATGTGAAAGCTGGACAGTGAAAAAGACAGACAGGAAGAAAATTGATGCCTTTGAATTATGGTGCTGGCAGCGAATACTGTGTATACCATGGACTGCCCGAAGAACAAACCAGTCGGTACTAGAGGAAATCAAACCTAAGCTTTCTTTAGAAGCTCAGATGACAAGACTTCGCCTTTCATACTTTGGACACATCATGCGAAGAGAGAGATCATTAGAGAAAGACATCATGCTTGGCAAGCTAGAAGGTCAACGCAAAAGAGGAAGGCCAGCAATGAGATGAATTGAGACAATAACAGCAGCTACGGGTACCAGTCTGTCAACAATGAGCCGCCTGACTCAAGACTGAACACAATTTAGGACAGCTATCCAGAGGGTTGCCATGAGTCGACTCCGACTCGACGGCACTTAACAACAACATATTCATGAATATTCATTAGGGACATCCTGAAGACCATGCTGGATTGTGCCACTCCAGGACTGGGGGTCACCATCCCTATTATAGAGGATCTGGGACATCCACTGCTTACCCTGAGACACACATTGTGGGACCTGTGTGCCTTTTGGGAACCTTCCAGGTACTTGTGACTTGGCTTGGCCACTGCTGGAAACAGGATACTGTCCTTGATAGACCTTGGTCAGGCCCATTGTGGCTTTTCTAATGTTCTTTTGTCAGATATCTTGTGTTCACCTTTTCTATGGTGTACCTCACTGACTGCTTGGCCAGCCACATCCCATCATAGATTGCAGCATTGCATGACACATCGGTGGCACCTATTGCTTTGGCAGTACCTGTTCTAGGGCTTTCACAGTGGCCTCATTGCATGTTCACTGTTAGCCTGGTGGTTGGGGTCTCAGACTGGGGTGGAGGGGTGGCCTAGTAGTTCTGGCACTGCTCTGGGAACCGAGAGACCAGCGTTCACTTCCCACTATTACACTTCCTAGCCATGGCCATTTCAGTTCCCTTCCCTTGCCTCAGAGGATTCCAGAGTCATACTGTTCCTGTTTTATGTTGCTATTACAATGTGTAACACATTGACTAAAGTATTTATTCCTTTTATGTGCATGCTCCTGGGAACACAGCAACCCCTGGGTCTTCCAGACATATCAGCATCAGTGGATTGTCAGGCCTGGGGTGTGCAGTGACTTGTCTCGGCCCACATGGCCTGATGTGGGACTCAGACCCAGCTCACTTGGGTGACAGGACATGGCTCTGACCACTAGGCTATTCCTCCACTGGGACAGGGTGTTGTGACACACCAGATACATACATATATGATGTAAGTACATGTCAGCCTATTAGGGTAGGGTTCCCACAGGTGTCTCTTGTGACCATGACCTTCTCACTTTGCCCTCCATTGGATCTCACACATGGGCCTGGATATGTACCTTGGGTCAGGCACTGGGGATGTTGGGTCACCACATTTTGGCATGGACTTCAGGGGGTTATCTGGATCAGACACATGGCTGCCCATTCATGTGTTCTTCTGCATGTATGACTTTCAGGAGCATTCTCATATCTCTCCTGAGCTCTCAGCATGGCACATTGGGGTGCTGTTAGCTATGTGAACATTTCATTATTGTGGATTCATCACATCCCTTTGAGCTTGTTTTGATTGTTCCCCTTACATTTTATGTCCCCCCCCCCTATCATGCATGCTTGGTAGCAGCCAGGACTGAACACACTGTGCAGCTATCATGGAGTGATGTGATAGCCTCGTGGTTCTTGCAATAGCTTGGTGACTGGGTATGCAGGGTTCATTTCCCACATGTTCCCCTTGTGTCATCAGCCATGTTGCTTTACCTCCCACATTATGCATGATTTGGGTTACCTGTGTTCTTGTTTCATGTTGCTCACTGGATAATGGTTTCAGTGGTGACTGCTCTGCCCACATAATATTCAGATGTTGACACTCTGCTTTCTATTTCCATTTTCAGAGCCATGTTTTGGGTTTCCATTTGTTTTGTTGTGTTGGCTAGCCATGTACCTGCTCTCTTGGCCAGCAGAACACACTGGATAGTGGGCTTTGTATCCTGACACCTACATTTGAGTTGTTCAGTGGTACTCTGCTTTGCTCTCTGCCCTTTTGGTGTTCCTCCACATTCATGCATCCTGCACATAGCTGGTTCCTCCCTTTTGAGACCTCTCTCTGTCCCTAACTTTGTGATTGCCCACTTCCATCTTTCCATGTGCGCCAGCTTTGCTGCTATTTCTGTACTTACTGAGCAAGGGTGGATGTTATTCTTTCCTGGGAGCAGCACCTCCTCCTCCTGCAGTACAAGCCTGCAGAGCAGGCTGGACTCCTCTTCAGAGAGGTTTGACTGCCTCGTAGACACTCTCTCTCCTCCGCAGTCTGGATTTTGCTGCGGGGGAGGGTGACACTACTCCATCCTGTTTCCTGTTGCACGTGGAGTTCATGGAAAGTGGACATGTTCATGGCTGTACCCATGCATGGGCATCTACGTGTTACATAGAAACATAGAAATATGACGACAGAAAACGACCACATGGCCTATCTAGTCTGCCCTTCAATATCAACAACTACAACAGTCCCCTTTTACCTTTAGAGATCCTCTGTGTTGGTCCAACTCCCTGGTCACCCAGTCAAAGAAATCAATCAGATTTGTCTGACAAGACCTGCCTCTGGTGAATCCATGCTGCCTCGGATCCTGTAATCCACTCCAGAAACCTCACTATTTTCTCTTTCAGCACCGTTTCCAATAATTTACTCACCACCAAAGTTAAACTAACTGGCCTGTAGTTTTCAACCACATCCTTACTTCCGCTTTTGTGTAAAGGCACCACATGAGCCTCTCTCCAGTCCTTTGGCACCACTCTCGACTCCAATGAGGCATTAAAAAGGTCAGTCAGTGTAGCTGCTAGAACGTCCCAAAGTTCCCTCAGTATTTTAGGGTGTATCCCATCCGGTCCCATTGCTTTGTCTACTTTAAGTTGAGCTAGTTTCTCACGAACACAGTCTTCTGAAAACTGTTCGAGATGTCCCCTGCTTCTGTTCCTGTTTGTGGGTGTTTTCTGGGCTCCTGCTCCTGGTTCTTCATCTGTGAACACAGAACAGAAATATTTGTCAAGCAATTCCGCTTTATCCTTATCAGCTTCTACATAGAGGGAGGAGTAGCCTAGTGGTTGGGGCAAGGTACTTCAGGCCGGAAGGTCGGGGGTTCAAATCCCACTAGAGGACAGCAACCTTGGGCCAGAAGGACTGGGGTTTCTAGTCCCACAGATGCTCCTTGTGGTCTTGGGCAAGCCACTTAACCCTCCATTGCCCATGTTCCCTGTAAGTATTAGTGTATGTGTCTCATATCCCCGCGTGTTAAATGTATCCCCCAATTGTGTTGTGACCGCTTTGATTGAAGGATAAGGCGGGATACAAAACTGTCTAAATAAATAAAAAATAAATATTCCACCCTTGAGTCTGACAATACCACTTTTGCCCTTCCTCTTCTCACTAACATATCTGAAAAATGTCTTATCCCCTCATGTTATTGCATTGGCTATTTCCTCCCCCTTTTGAATCTTTGCCTTCCTGACTACTTTGCTAGCTTCTCTAAGTTTTTCCAAATATAAATGCCTGTCTTCCTCTTTCTGTGATCTCTTGTATTTCATGAAGTCCTCCCTCTTTTCCTTCACTTTTTCAGCTACTTCTTTCGAAAGCCATAGCGGTTTCCTTTTCCCTTTATTTACCATTTTAACAAAAAGATTGGTTGCCCTTAAAATATCTCCTTTCAGTTTTGCCCACTGTTTTTCTACATCCCCCAGCTGTTCCCATCCCACTAACGACTCCCTGAGGTATTGGCCCATCTTGGAAAAGTTAGTCTTCCTAAAGTCTAAGATCCTCACCTTTGAATGGATTCTAACAACCCTAGTCCTAATACTGAATCACACTATCTGGTGATCACTGGATGCAAAATGGTTCATTGGTACATGTAGATGGTGGAGTCACCGGAATCTCAAATCACCAGACCTGACAACATGGAAACTGAGCTGCAATTAGCTTCCACTCTGGGTCTACCAATGCTGGTTCAGATATCTTATAAGCCTTCCCTAAGACATATCTACACATTTACATGAAAGAGATTTTCAATCTGATTTTTTACTAAAGGTCACGACTGCATTCTGCGTCCTCCAAATACCATACTACAATATCTTTATTGCTTTGGACTGCAAATGTCCTCTATAAGGGTACATTTCAGCATGCTCTCAACCTGTCATATCCCCATAGACATATTTCCAGCTTCAAAGTGTCCAGTCATTTCCAGTTTCACGAAGAGCCTTCTCCATGTCAAATCACCAAAACGGAAGCTTCCTTTGCCAGGGGACCTTAATGTTGCCCTTACATCTCTCATGAAATTGATATTTTAGCCCATGAAATCCACATTTCTTAAACATTTCATTTGGTGAGTTCTCTTTCTAGTAGTAGTTACTAGACAAATCCGTGAACTTCAGCTCACCTATGAACTGTATGCTTAATTTCATCTTAACAGAGTAGTTCTACGTTCTCATCTTAAATTCTCACCAAAGGAGGTCAGTGTTTTCCATGTGAATGAAAAACATGTGGGCCGATATCCAAAGTCAATTATGTATTCACTGGTAACCAATAAAAGCATAACTGGCCTATCCTTATATTATTAAACTAAATATGGATAGTATCAGGCCATTTAAATCAAGTAAATGGCCAGATATTTTTTTTATTTGGGGGCATAGTGAGGGAAGGCCAAACATTATCCATTTAGCAATGATATTCAACCACTAAATGGATAATTTATATGGTTTTTAAGGCTTGTTAAACTAAATAGACTGTGCTGGTGTAGATCCCACATTATCAAATATTCAGCATCACTACCTATATGGACAGCAGCAGTGAATATACTAATTAGGTTAAATGCCGGTGACCACACCAGCTGAAAATTTATCCTATTGTCTATAACATGTGGAGTTTGATTCACATAGGGGCACGTCCGGTTGGCCCCGAGCAAGATGCCCCCATTTGGACCTGATTCTGGACCACGGGAACAAAACGTTCCCACGGTACACAGAATCGGGCCCAAGGATGGCCTGGCATGCCCCCTACCTGCCTGCAGGGACATCTTCCCGCAGGCTCCCACAGCTCAAACCCCCCCCTCATCCCTGCCACCCAACCCAGGGCTGGCCTGCCAGGCCTGGATCGGGTGGCAGGTACCCCCCCACACTCGGCCCGGGGGGGGGATGATCCCTGGGCTTGATTGCTGGGTCGGTGCTGCTTATTCCACTTTTGAGGTGGAATAAGCAGCACATCTCCTTTGCCCCAGCAGGATGTACAGGGCTGTGACCTGAATCAGCCCTGTACATCCTGCCGGGCTGGCCCACCCCTACTCTGCTCCGATCCCGCCCCTTCCCGGCTCTCTCCATCCTGCTGCTCAGGATGTACGGAAAGAGCTGGAGGGGAATCGGGCTCAGACGGCTTGCGGGGCTGCCCCGCAACCCACGTCCCAGAATCGGGCCCTAAGTGGTCTGAAGCTTGAGAGTCGCCCACATGCGTGTCTGAATCAGTCTTGTTAGTTGATGAAAAAAGCAAAGTTACTTGTCTGTAAAAGATGTTTTCAATAGACAGCAGAAATAATAAGGCACATAGTCGCTCCCACATCCTTGAGAGCTGTATTCCTTCCTAAGTTATGGAACTAACTGAAAGACTGAGGACACCACTGTTTATGGGAAGGGCTGTATCTTCTTGGAACTTTACACTTAGCTCTGAACTTTGGGAGACTTACAGTATTCCGTTCTGAAGTTGTGTGATGACATCACCCACTTCTGTGCCCAGTTAACAGAAAATTGTGTCACAGGTAAGAAGCTTTGCTTTTTAAACCATCTAAGTTAGATAGCTCATATTATATAACCACTGCAAGGTTGAATAGGTACCTCATAGTGACTTTAATGGCAGAGTGAGGGTGATGACAGCAAAACTAATAAGATTTGGGAGTGGTACAGTATAGGGGGTGAAGTACTTGTGTCCACAAAAGAAGAGCGGGACCTGAGCATGACTGTTTCTAATGATCTTAAGCTGGGTAAACAGGTAGAAAAAGTGATGGCAAAAGCCAGAGGGATGCTTGGGTGCATAAGGAGAGGAATGACCAACAGGAAACAAAATGGCAGAGAAAGAGAGGTAGTCTATTTGTAAGTAAGACATCTTGACCCATGGAAGGTAGTCTTGAAGGAACTGCTACTGCTGGAGAGAGATCTGCACTTGTAAGTATTTACTTCTGGGAAATGTTCTAAATCTTGAGGAAAAAGGAATTATTTAGATTAAAGCTGATTTATCTGTATAAATTAGAATCCAGTGTATTTGTTAGCTCAGTCAGAACCTAGTATCAGTAAAGAGTTTTTAGTTTAAATTAAAACTCAGTCAAGGCCTGGCATCATCAAATAGCTTTTAATTAAATTTAAATCTCAGCAGAGAACTTTCTATTTAAATTCATAACCCAGTAGAGAGCTTTCAATTTATATTTAAAACTCAGCAGAGGGCTTTCAGTTTAAATTGAAAACCCAGCAGAGAGCTTTCAGTTTAAATTCATAACCCAGCAGACAGCTTTCAGTTTAAATTTAAAACCCATCAGGGGACTTTCAGTTTAAATTTAGAACCGAGCAGAGAGCTTTCAATTTAATTTAAAACCCAGCAGAGAGCTTTTAGGTTAAGTTTAAAACTCAGCAGAGAGCTGTCAGTCTAAATTTAAAATCCAGCGGAGAGCTTTTATTTTCAATGTAATACTCAGTCAAGGCCTAGTATCAGTGACAGATCAAAGGGACAATTTGAAAGCTCCCTCTATGAAAGCAAGGGTTATGTAAATCACCCAGGAAATTGTTCACAGATTATCTTTGAAGCACAGGTCTGGGACCTGTATATCAAGCCAGCCTTTACTACGTGTTAGTTTCCTCCCACCCATCCCAGGCATAATCTTAGCTTTATAGGGTCTTAAGACCTATTAAAGGGGGAGGGGTATTCAAATTCACTTTCACAAGGCATAGATGAATTAAGGCCATGAAATTAATTAATCTTGAGGGAAACAAAGTCCCTTAAACTTATTTGGTATAATTGTATTAGTACAAGTATCCCTAGTAACCTCAAACAACTTAAATAGCTACACAAAACGTTAAAACTAATATACAGACAGCAGTCTAGCAGCGAGATGGGGGTTATTCAGTCTTTTGTATTAAGTGTCACATGTGCGATTTTCTCCCAGTTGGTGAGGGGTCTTACGTGTACACTAGGTGCAAGGGGTTCTTTGCTCTCAGGGAATTGATGCGATCTCTGGGGGCTAGAGTTGCAGACTTGGAGGACATAAGGAAGTCAGAGAGGTACATAGATGAGAACTACAGGGACATAGTATTGAAGCCCCACCTGCAGTCTGACAGCCTCTCAGTTGCCACAGAGGAGAGAGGTCACATGAAAGGAGAGCATCAGATGAGGCAGGAAGTGATCCTGTAGCTAGGATCCACCAGGAGATGTAAAACCCTCTTGCCCTGAGGAGGTTTCTCCAAGGCCATGTGCCCATGAGGGAAGGGTTAGGATGGTCTTATAGTGGGTGATTCGATCATTAGGCATGTAGCTAGCTGGGTGGCTAGTGGACATGAGGATCGCCTGGTAAAATACCTGGCTGGTGTGAAGGCATAACCTAGACAAGGTATTAGATAGTGCTGGGGAGGCGTCTGCTGTCTTGGTACATGGTGGTACCAATGACATAGGAAAATGTGGGAGGAAGGTTCTGGAGGCCAAATTTAGGCTTTTAGGTAGGAAGTTTGAAATCCAGAACTTCTGGGGTAGCATTCTCTGAAATGCTTTTCATACCACCTGCAGGACCCAAAAGGCAGGCGGAGCTCTGGAGTCTCAATGCAGGGTTGAGACGATGATGCAAAGAAAGGCTTTGGATTTGTTAGGAACTGGGCAACATTCAGGGGAAAGGAGGGGCTCTTCCAAAGGGATTGACTCCACCTTAATTGGGATGGAGCCAGGCTGTTGTCATTAACATTTAAAAAAGTAGATAGAACAGCTTTTAAACTAGATAACAGGGGAAAACCGACAGTTGTCCAAGAGCGCACGGTTCGGAAGAATGTATCCTTGAAGGATACTAGCAAAAGAGGGAACTTAGGACATCCTAACAGAGAGGTTCCAATAAAGATAAAAGTAACAGATGCCCTTAAGTACAGAACTGAAAGATTCCAAATTACCCTATCAACTGATAACCAGATTAATATGAATGAAATACAACCTCTAAAACGCTTATATGCAAATGCAAGAAGTCTAAAAATTAAGGTTGGAGAGTTAGAATATATACCTCTCAGAGACCTGCTCGAAGGAGGACACTCAATGGGACACTGTGATACCTGGGCACAAACTATATCACAATGATAAAGTAGATCAAATTGGAGGAGGGGTTGTGCTCTATGTTAGAGAAGGTATTGAGTCACATAGGATTAAAGTTTTGCAGAAAACCAAATATGCTGTAGAATCTCTATGGATAGAAATTCCACATAAAAAGGGGAAGGCAATGGCAGTGGGGGTGTACTACCAACCGCCTGACCAGAATGAACAGATGGATGATGAAATGCTGAAAGAAATCAGGGAAACTAACAAAAGTTACAACACAGTAATAATGGGGGATTTCAATAACCTGGGTATCGACTGGGTCAATGTCACAGCAGGACATGCTAGGGAGATAAAGTTTCTAGATGAAATAAATAACTGCTTCTTGGAGCAGCTGGTTCATGAACCGACAATAAGGGAATCTACTTTGGACCTAGTCTTTAGTGGCATGCAGGGTGTCTGGGCCACTTGGCAATAGTGATCATAGCATGATCGCATTTGATTTAATAAATGGAAGAAGGATGGCAAGGAAAGCCATAGTACTACCATTTAACTTTCAAAAAGGAGACAATGATAAAATGAGGAAAACAGGGAGCAGATGCAAAGGTTAAAGGTTTACATAAAGTGTGGGTATTGTTTAAAAGTACTATCTTGAAAGCCCAGAGCAGATATATTTTACGCTTTAAGAAAAGTGGAAGGAAGGCCAAAAACTGCCAGCATGGTTTAAATGTGAGGTCAGAGAAGTTGTTGCTGCCAAAAAAGCATCTTTCAGGAAATGGAAAAAGGAACCAAATGATGAAAACAGGAAACAATATAAGCATTGGCAAGTTAGATGTAAGGCATAGATAAGGCAGACAATGAAAGAATTTGAAGTAAAGCTAGCCATGGAAGCAAAAATGCATAATAAAAACTTTTTCAAGTGCATTCGTAGCAAAAAACCTGTAAGAGTCAGTTGAATATTGGATGATAGAGGGTTTAAAGGGACTCTAAATGAGGACAAGGCCATAGCAGAGAGACTAAATGAATTCTTTGCTTTGGTCTTTACTGAAGAAGATGTAGGAAACTTACCTGTGCCTGAAATGGTATATAAAGATGATATATCAGAAGAAGTGAGAAAAATATTGATAAACCAGGAAGATGTATTACAACTATTTGATAAATAGAAAAGTAGAAAATCACATGGACTGGATGGTATACATCCAAGGGTGCTGAAAGAACTGAAATATGAGATTTCAGACCTACTATTAGTAATCTGTGAAGTATCATTAAAATCATCTGTAGTACCTGAAGAGTGGAGAATGGCCAATGTAATGCCAATATTTAAAAAGGGTGATCAAGGAAACTACAGACCAGTGAGTTTGACATCTGTTATAATTTTTTGAAGGTGTGAATAAACCGGTAGACAAAGGTGAACCAGTCGATATAGTGTATCTGGACTTTCATTAAACCTTTGACAAGGTCCCTCATGAAAGACTCCTGGTGAAATTAAAAAGTCATGGGATTGGAGGCAGTGTAGTATTGTGGATCAGGAACTGGTTAAAAGATAGAGAGTAGAGAGTAGGGCTAAATGGCAATTTTTCTTAATGGAGAAAAGTAAATAGTGGAGTACCGCAGGGATCTGTGCTGGAGCCACTGCTTTTTAACATATTCATAAATGACCTGGAAATGGGAATAATGAGTGAGTGATCAAATTTGCAGATGACACAAAATTGTTCAAAGTTGTTAAAACTCAAGAGGATTATAAAAAATTACAGGAGGACCTGGATAAATTGGAAGATTGGCATCCAAATGGCAGATGAAATTTAATGTTGACAAGTGCAAAGTTCCACACCTAGGAAAGAACAACCCAAACTTTGGTAACACGATGCAAGGTAAAATCATTGAAACAACCACTTTGGAAAAAGATTTAGGCATCACCGTGGATAATAACTGAAACACTCCGCCCAGTGTGCAGTGGCAGTCAAGAAAGCAAATAGAATGTTACAAATCATAAGGAAAAAATGGAGAATAAATTCAAGGATATTATAATGCCTCTGTAACGTTCCATGGTGCGACCACACCTTGAATATTGTGTGCAATTTTGGTCGCAGTATCTTAAAAAGGATACAGCAGAATTAGAAAAGGTACAGAGAAGAGCCACCAAAATGGTTAAAGGAATGGAAGGATACCCCTATGAAGAAAGGCTTAAAAGGTTAGGGCTCTTCAACTTGGAAAAGAGACGGCTGAGGGGAGACATGACAGAGATTTATAAATTAATGAATGGAGTGGAATGGATTAACCTAGATCTGTTGTTTACACCATCAATAAGTAGAAAGACAGAGGACGAGCAATTAAGATACAATTTATTTATTTATTTGACTAGGCTTATATACTGCTTTTCTACTAGTCAAAGCATTGTACATTCAGGTATTGTACATATATATATATATTTGCCTTGTCCCTGAAGGGCTCACAATCTATGTTTTTGTACCTGAAGCAACAGAGGGTTAAGGGGCTTGCCTAAGGACACAAGGAGCACCTTTGGGACTGGAAACTTCAGTCCTTCTGGCCCAAGGTTGCTGCTTTCTAGCAGTATTTGAACCCCTGGCCCTCCAACCCAAGGTTACTTGCCCCAACCACTAGCAATTTCGACAGAAATGAAATGATTTCACGCAGAGCTATTGCAACGCTCCCTAAATAAACCACATGAGCTTTTCAACACCATTAAAACCCTGGCAAAAGAGCCCTCCCTCGGGCAATCGAGCCACCTGGATCCACAGGAATATGCAGACTATCTGCGAGCCAAATCAAGCCAGTCCAGTATACCCACAAACTCCCAAATTCCAGAAGAGGCACCCCAGCTGACTCCTTCACCCACACTGACGCAAGCACCAAAGGATACCCAACACATCATCACTGCTTTCGCAGCCCCAACCAAGAGAGACATCCAAGACATCATCACAAATATAAACACTACCACAGCTCCCAATGACCCCTGCCCAGCATTCTGGATAAAATTCCTGCGTACTGACCTCAGCCCATTCCTGGCCAAACTTATAGGACTTTCATTCTCGACCGGGACCTTCCCCCGAACCCTGAAACAAACAGCCATCCGACCACTACTAAAAAACAGCAAATTGGACCCTGCAAAGATGGACTCCTATAGGCCAATCTCAAGCATTACACTTCTAGCAAAAATTATCGAAAAGATCGTCCAACGCCAACTGCAACACCACATCGCGACCAACGCACCCCTTGACCCCTGTCAGCATGGATTCTGGGAGGCACACGGCGTAGAGACACTGCTGACCACCCTAGTCAACACATTAACTATAGGTCTGGACAACATTAGACGCGGATTTGCCCTGATCTTCATGGACATTGCTGCTGCTTTTGACTCCGTCAGCCACGATCTGCTCCTGGCACACCTCAAAGAGAAGGGTGTACACGGCACAGCTCTATCCTGGTGTGCATCATACCTGATGGACAGATGGCAGCATGTCCATTCTGGACCCTCCATCTCCTCACCCTTCCCTCAAGAGAAAGGCATACCATAAGGCTCATCACTCTCAGCCCTATTGTTCAACATGTACATGCAGCCCATTTGTAACATAATCAGATCCTTCAAAATTGACTGCCTAGTCTATGCTGATGACGTGCTGATATACAGATCTCGACTGAGAATCCACACCTTTCTCCGCTGATCTCTTGCTTCGATGCCGTCACATATTGGCTTCATACACAGAAGCTCAAAATAAACTTCAAGAAGACGGAGGTCCTTTTCATCTCCAGGAACCCCACTTTCACCCCACCCCTCACACTAAAAGTACGCAATGCAGAACTCCTCAGCAAATCCACAATACGTTACCTAGGGGTTACGCTGGACCAACAACTCAACATGAAGGCCCAGATAGGTAATATGGTAAAGGTGATTTACCAGAAAATCCAGATGCTCTGCCACCTATGACAGCTGCTTGAGCCGGAAGACTTCCGGACAGTCTATCAAGCGCTAGTAATACCACACTTCAACTATGCCAATGTAATACTGCATGGCCTCCCGAAAAGCTCTCTTAACCCTCTACAACTTGCTATGAATGCAGCAGCCAGAATCCTTCACGGTGTATCAAGAAGAGATCATATCACCCCCGTTCTGAAACATCTGCACTGGCTGCCGGTACAGTGCAGATATCCTTCAAGATTCTAACGATGACCTACAAAGCCATCAACAAGTGCTCCTCCTCCTCCCTTACTGATCTCATCTGAACCACCCCCTCAACAGAGTAAGGAGATCCTTACACTCCCGAAGGCGATCACCAGATGCTCTCAGGCCACGAGAAACAGAGCCTTCGCCTTCTATGCCCCCTCCTGTTGGAACGCCCTTCCACCATCCATTAGAGCCATCAATGACCTCTCCCAGTTTAGAAAGGCACTGAAGCACCACCTGTTCCTCCAGTACTACACCGAATCAAATGACTTCTCCTAGCCTATCACACTCATGACCCAGGCCAGCACCTCCAGCACAACCCCTTACTCACCCCCAGCCCCTGCCTTCGATAGGCCCACTCAAACCCTCCCCTCTGTGTACAGCCAACCCCACCTGTAGACAATGAAGAACTGTTACCAGAGAGAATGTAAATATTGACGATATTAGCCTGCAAACAATTCTGAGCAGCCCATAACAGCCTGCTACAGCCAAAAAATGTATATAGTTACCCTGTTTAACCCTGTATAAAGAACCTGTTTACTGTAAGTCCAGTAAGGCCCTGCCTACACTAGACAAATGCGTTACTTGTAAACTGCACTGATCTCAAATAGCGCGGTAGAAAAGAAACATAAATAAATAAAAGAAACATAAATAAAGCAAGCTCTGCAACCAGAGGACATAGGATGAACGTTAAAGGGGTTAGTCTCAGGAGTAATATCGGGACATATTTCTTTATTGAAAGAGTGCTAGATGCATGGAATAGTCTCCCAGTGGAGGCAGTAGAGATGAGGACAGTATCAAGAAAGCATGGGACAAACATAGAAGATCTCTAAAGGAAAAAAAGGGGACTATAGTAGTTTACTGTATATGGAAGGGCAGACTAGATAGTTCATATACTCAAAGATCTCAATATGGATACTTTGGAGGAGAGGTTGGAGAGAGGAGATATGATAGTGATGTTTAAATACCTCCCTAACATAAATGCACAGGAGGAGAGCCTTTTTGAAACTGAAAGAAAGCTCTGCTATGAGGGCACATAGGATGAAGGTGAGAGGATAGACCAGCGATGGCGAACCTATGGCACGCGTGCCAGCTGTGGCACGCGAAGGCCTTGCAGCTGGCACGCGGGAAGGTCGCACATTAAAAAAAAAAAAAAAGCCGCCCGCTGCCGCCGCGGCGGCATGGAGTGTCCCGCGGGGCTCCCTCTGCCCGGCGGGACTCTCCCGGCGCTGCTCAGCCCCTCTCTGCCGGCTTGCAGAGACGCGAAGGGAGAGTCTCCCTCGCGTCTCTGTTAAGCCCGCAGGGGCTGATGGGAAATTGCCCATCTGCCCCTGCGGGCTTAAGAGAGACGCGAGGGAGACTCTCTCTCCCTTCGTGTCTCTGCAAGCCGGCAGAGAGGGGCTGAGCAGCGCTGGGAGAGTCCCGCCGGGCAGAGGGAGCCCCGCGGGACACTCCATGCCGCCGCGGCGGCAGCGGGCAGCTTTTTTTTTTTTTATTGCCATGAGCCGAGGGAGGGGGGTTAAGACTGGCAATGGGCTAGGGAGGGAGAGAGGGGGGTTAAGACTGGCCATGGGCTAGGGAGGAGGAGGGTTAAGACTGGCAATGGGCTAGGGAGGGAGGGAGGGAGGGGGTTGAGACTGGCAATGGGCTAGGGAGGGAGGGGGGGTTGAGACTGGCAATGGGCTAGGGAGGGAGGGAGGGGGGTTGAGACTGGCAATGGGCTAGGGAGGGAGGGAGGGGGTTGAGACTGGCAATGGGCTAGGGAGGGAGGGAGGTTAAGACTGGCAATGGGCTAGGGAGGGGGGGAGGGGGGTTGAGACTGGCAATGGGCTAGGGAGGGAGGGGGGTTGAGACTGGCAATGGGCTAGGGAGGGAGGGAGGGAGGGGGGTTGAGACTGGCAATGGGCTAGGGAGGGGGGGTTAAGACTGGCAGTGGGCTGGGGAGGGGGGTTAAGACGCAGTTGGCTATGGGGGGGAGTTAAGACTAGCAATGGGCTGTGGGCTGATGAGGGCTGGCAATGGGCTATGAGCTGATGAGGGCTGTCTGGAAATGGGTGATGGGGGGGGGTTAGGACTGGTAATGGGCTATGGGGGGGGTTAAGACTGGTAGTGGGCTGATGGGGGGGTTAGGACTGGTAATGGGATATGGGGGGGTTAATACTGGTATAGGGCTGATGGGGGTGTAGGACTGATAATGGGTTATGGGGGGGCTAGGACAGGAAATGGGCTGATGGGGAGGGGTTAGGACTTGAGGTGGGCTGATGTGGTTAGGACTGGTAATGGGCTGTGGGCTGATGGGGGGGGTTTAGGACTGGCAATGGGCTATGGGGGGCTGACTGGAAATGGGCTGATGGGGGGTTAGGACTGGTAAAGGGTTATAGGGGGGGGGCTTAAACTGAAAATGGGGTGATGGGGGTTAGGACTGGAAGTTGATTGACGGGGGGCTAGGACTGGTAATGGGTTGGGGTGTTGCTAGGACTGGAAATGGGCTGAGTGGAAGGGGAGGCTTGAACTGCAAATAGCTGATGGGGAGGGGGCTTGGAATGGAAATGGGCTGTGAGGGAAGGGAGCTAGGACTAAAAATGGGCTGATGGAACAGCTAGGATAGGACTGGAAATGGGCTGTTGGGGGGAGCTAAGATTGGAAATGGGCTGTGGTGGGGGCTTGAATTGAAATGGACTCATGGAGGGGCTAGAACTGGAAGTAGGCTCATGGGGGGGCTTGGACTGGAATTGGGCTGAGTGGAGGGGAGCTATGAATTGACATGGGCTGATGGTGGGGCTAGGAAATGAGTAGAAATGGGCTGATGGGGGGGCTAGGATTGAAAATGAGCTGATGAAGGGACTTGGACTGGAAATGGGCTGATGCAGGGACTAGAAGGGAATGGATGCTGGGTGAGACTGGAACTAGAAGGGAGCTGATGTTGGGGGAGGATTAGAATGGGATGGGCTGGGAGAGTAAAATGGAGAGGGGAAAAATATTTTGTGTAGGAGGGATGAAAAATCTACAATTGGCCAGGTATTGGGAGAGTAATTGGGGATTGAGGATGGAGGGGTAAAATTTGTGTGGATGAAATAGGAATGAGGAAAGAGCAAAAGGAGAAAGATTAGTATGTTAAAGCAGATGTAGAGAGAGAGAGAATGGAAAAAAAAACTAGAAGAGAGAAGAAAGGACAAATGGACAGCAGACGATGGAGAGTTAGCAGAAAACATGAAGAAACCAGAAGAAGGTGGCTGGACCAATTGCAACTGAAAAAAAAATGCACAAAAGGTAGAAAGATATCTCTTTATTTTGAATTTATTAACTGGAATATGTCAGCTCTGGGAAATGTGCATCATTAACATCTGCGCTTTGTTTGGTACAAGAGGAAATTCCTATTTGACGTTGCCACTTGTTCTCTTTCCCCAGTATTCTCTGAAATGTATTGGTTTAATATTTGCAGTGTTGCCTTTTGATAGGTAGGGTATGGTGCTTTGTGAGTCCTGGTAATGCTGTCAGGATACGGCGGGTTTGCTATGGGTTCTAAATGGGCAGCGTTTGTAGTAGTTCCTAATGTGCCTGGCGGTTGGCACTGGATTATAGTAATGTAGAAATCTTTTAGTCTTTCTTTATCCATACACTCATTAAGAGACATGTTTACTAAAAGTTAGTGTATGGTAACATTATGCAAATATTTATGCAAATAAGACCACTTATGCAAATGACGTGCTGGCACTTTGAGGAAATTCTTTGGTTTTGTGCGGCAGTTTGGGCACTCGGGCTCAAAAAGGTTAGCCATCACTGGGATAGACTCAGGAGCAGTACCATAACTAGCCCTGTGCGAACGGTCCGGCCACACGGGGTGCAAAGGCTTAGGGGGGCGCTTTTTGGCTGTCTGTTATTGCCCTACCGCTGCCACTTTTTGTTCTCTCAGTGGCAGCAGGGCAACAGCAGGCAGCCTAAATGCCCCCTAAGCCTTTTCGGATCTTTTTGCAGGTCTGGTCCCTCCCTCCTCTGACGTGACATCAGAGCAGGGAAGGATCAGATCTCCTGCCGGCGACTTGCACACCGGGCGCATCCCCCCCCCTCCCTCTTCCCAATACCTCCGTCTAGCCTCTGCCTGCTCTTGCCCTGCTGCCACCTCCATGGAGAAAACAGAGGGCAGCAGTAACAAGGCAAGAGCAGGCAGCGAGCGGCTGGACGGAGCTATGGGGAGCGGGGGATGCGCGCCCGATGTGCAAGTCGCACAGGGCGCAATTCTGGCTCAGTACGGCCCTGCTCAGAAGTAATATGCAGAAATATTTCTTTCTCGCTGTTAGATCTTGCTTCGGAGCCCCCGCGCTGCCCCGGACTCTCTCAGCTCGGCTCCTCGATCACGTCCACCCTCGTCAGACAAGCGGGATCCGAGCGCATTGTCTGTGCCCGGCAGCAGCGCGTTTTATCACCTGCTCTCCCCTTCCTCCTAGCGCCGCAGATGAACAAACAAAAAGCTGCCCCCACCCGATTTATGGCCTGCTGCCCCCCCATTCGCCACAATGGTTGTAAATTCACTCAGGCCCCTCCCAGCACCGCCCTCTCCCTGACCCCTCGCGTCTCCCCGCTGTCCCATTCTCTCCTTCGCAGCCCTCCCTGGAAGGATCGGCCGCGGGGAAGCCCGGAGCACCCCTCCCCCCTCCGAGGGACGGGAAAGACTAACACTCCCCCCCCCCCCTCTCCGCACCTCCCTCATTAGATGCCAGATGCTGCTGCTACAGCGGACAGCCAGATTGCACTGAGCTCGGCATCAAAGAAATAGACGCGGGCAGCAGCCGAGAGAGACGGAGGCAGGGGGCGGCCGAGGGGCCTGGAGTAGCTCTGTACCTGAGCCGGGTCGCTGCCCCCATCCCCTCCCCCTCCTGCTGCCTACCATGGGCTGTTGCACGGGACGCTGCACGCTGATCTTCCTCTGCACTTTGCAGCTGGTGAGTGAGTGACTCCCCTTGTGCACTTTTCCGCCCTTCGTTTGCTGCAGTGGGATTGATCTGTTCGCCGCCCGGGCCAGCGTGCCGAGGATTCCCGGGGGGGCTCTCTGGCACTTACCTGCCTCCCGCCTGCTCCTCGGAGCAGAAATGGTACATGATGGTCGCCGCCTTTTACTACTGCTGGTGCATCCGTTTTAGGCTAAGGATCTTATGACCCGCTGCGGATCATTTTTCCGGGGCAATGTTATTGGTGTCAGAGCGTCTGAAAGAATAATGAAGTTGGGTGTTTTCACTGGGCAAGAACTTAATGAGCAGTTGCAGAGGCTTGGTGGGGCAGGTCGCCGGTGATTTGTGCTTGCTATTCACTTTTTCGCTGCCGGGGCAAAAGCCTGGAGTTGGTGCCTTTCAGTTTCTCTACAACAGGCATTATTTGTGATGTTCTCTTTGATCATACTTCAGCAAGCCCGAGAAACTGCTGTTTTCTGCCTGTTCCTAGAAAGTGTTTCGTGACAATGTGAAAGCGCCCGAACGAACTGCTGCCCGGCGTGCGGTGCATTGTGCCAGTCTCTCCCACACGGAATTGGAGTTTGTACGCCTTTCAGAGAGCAGGGCTGCCTGGTGCCGATACACTTAATAACAAAGCAGTTCACTGTTAGTTACTGAGATATTAACAGGGATGTCCTTAGCTGATTGTCAGTCCTTACTTCATTGGTTCTTAAGTGTATTTGGCTACAGAAGAATCATCTTTTGTACCACCCTGCTTCCTTGTTGGCCATGAATGCTTTCAGCCTGATGTATGCATGGTTAGCGTGTCTGTGGATTTGCAAATGCGAGACTGGCTTGGCAGTAATATGATGGTGGATTCTCACGCTGTAACCGGTGCCGTCTCTTTGAGAACGATGAAGACAATAATAGTGAAACATGCTTGGTGTTTTTAAACTGTATCCATTAGTTTCAAGAACCGACCTATCTGACTGCGGGTGGGATATGGGAAGTGTTTCTTTAAATAAAAATCAAAATGTCCTTGTTTGCTTTGCATGAATAATATTCAGGCTCGGGGTAGCCTGCTGCCCCAGTTCCTGCATCCAGTGGCAGCTACCGTTTGATGTAATTTGATTTTACAGATGAAAGGGGAGTGGATGTGGGTTAGAGATAAATCCTAGCACCGAATTATGGAAACTCGCTGTCAGGGTGTTCAGAGAATTCAGTGACCAGGCTGTTACCGTGATTTCGGTCACTTTGTCATTGATCCGTTACATCACATAAGTCACGAGTGAAAAGCTGCCCAAAAAAAGAATTAGGAGAGATGTGGTGCACCTCGCCTCCCGAAAGGCACAGTATGGGATTGGTTTAAATTAAGAGCTACAGAAGCGTAGGTGCTTGCCTTTGTAGTCGCTGGTACTTCAGAAATAGACGTGATGTATGCAATGTGAGCAACTTTCCGGGAGCACAGCCTGGCACGGCTGCTGAGAATGATCTGTTGTGAATTTCCTCAGGAGAAATAGCCTGCTTTCAGTACAAGTCTGTTTTGTTGCAAACGAAGGATACAGGGGAAAACACAGCTGATGCAAAAATGTGTGTGAATGTAATTTTAAACTCTTCTGTAGTAAATAATGGTGAATAGGATAGAGAACCGCCAGAGTTTCAGCTCCTATTTTTCAATAAGCTACAGCTGACAAAGCACATGTAAGGTGGCAGTGACAGCTCCTATATTGATAATAGCATTGTAATTTGAATTTAGCTTAGTCCTTTTTCAGTAGTAGTTCCAGGCGAGCATGTAACCTCCCCCGCCATGGCTTCAGATTTTGTAGAGAAATCTATGTTGTCTACCCCTGGATTCAAATTGAAATCTCTCTTTTTTTTTTTTAGCAGACACATTGGTTTTCTGAACTGTTTTCCAGTTCTAGGCTGGAGCAGGTCCCTAGGAGAGGGAGTGGCAGTATGGGCACATATTCTCAGCATACTTGCACTTTGATTTGATTAAAATATTTTAAGCCATTCAGCATTCATAGCGCAGGTTGGCTGGAGTTCTTTGTTTGCTCAAACTCAGATTGCTCTGAGGGGGAAGGGGATGCAACAGTAAGATTTTTTCTCTCTGGGCAGCTCTGATGTCTAATCTATTATTTCTAATAGTAAGTGGGCAGCACTGGGAATGTGGACCGAGTACACATCTCATAACTACTTTTATCTTGACCAATGAGGTCATGTCTTTACAGATTCAAGGGCTTGAGCCTTAAAGGTTTTTTCCTATTTGGTGACAATGGGGAAAAATCAGTTTGGTTTTAGATTATTTTATTTCTTAGGTCACACTTTTCCAATAGTAGTTCAAATCCACTTGCATTTCCAATTTATTAATCTTCTTATGAAATCTTCTCCAAATGGAATACAGTATAAAACACATACATTTTAAATACAAACAATAAAATTATGAAACCAGTCATCCATTTATAAAGAACAATTCCTAATAATCACACATAAGATCCCTGAACTTAACTGAATGACAACTAAAATACCCTTTCTTCACTTAATCTCTTAAACAATCTTGGGCAAATAGCCAAGTCTTTAATTTTGTTCCTATGTACAGAATAAGACTCATAACCCATCTGCTACATCATTCCAAACTTCAGGTCCTAAGTGAGAGAAGGCCAATGACCAGTGATCTTGACGGAGGAAATGGAAGGCATTCCCTTTTGCAGAATGTATAAAAGATTGAGTCCTCAGGAGCTTAATGTATAAAAAACAATTTTTTGTCGAACTATATTCCACCAAAACTCTTTACTTAGTATATCTTGTCTCAATATAGGCCAGCAATTTTTTCTACACATTAGATTCACGAAGGCTTAATCTTTTATACATTCCGATTGACTGCTGACCTCTGTATTTAATCACTTGAGTTTGAGATCTCTTTTCACTAGAACAAACTGGTTTAAAAGGGAAGTAATACTGTAAAAGTTATAAATATTCTGGTCCTGGTCCCTTGTTGTTGTTGTTGTTAAGTGCTGTCGAGTCGGAGTCAACTCATGGCGACCCTCTGGATAGCTATCCTAAATTGTGTTCGGTCTTCAGTCAGGTGGCTCATTGTTGACAGACTGGTACCCGTAGCTGCTGTTATTGTATCGATCCATCTCATTGCTGGCCTTAAACTGCACATAACATTTTGAACCTAACTAAATGGTTAGAACATAGGGCCCTCGGTGTGAGTTGCAGTAGGTTGGCTCTTACTCATTGAATTTGAGTCTTAAAATGTTCTCTGATGATAGCTAGTCTTTGAGGTAAGAGCCAGGGGCAGTCATTATATAATGAGCTCAAAGTAGTGTGGTCACCATATTCATTTCCTTGGATTTGTAGCAATAAAGGTCAGCGTTGCCATTTTATTGGGTTAATTGAATACACTAGCAATCAGGAAGGGAACTATTTAGCTCTCAAAAGCTAACTGCCAGTGTATTACATGATAAGTTCAATAAAAAGAGGTCTACAATTTTAGATCTTCATTTTTATGTTTTAATAATCTCAACATTTTGACACCTGCAAGATAAATAAGCGGCCATATTCTTCTAAAACTGTGCTTCCTCATTCTGAACCTTGAACTTCCAGCCTGCACCTAAGGGTCTTTTTTTTTGTTAATGTAATGCAGATGCAAGTGAATTGAGATATGAACTGGTAACAAATGAGAGCATGACACGCCTGCCTAAAGGTGGGTAGTTCACTGCACGCCATGATCACTATAGATAGAGATGGATTGTACATTTGTGTCTCTTCATACTCAACAGGATATAACAGGGTATTTACTAGGTGATGTTATGAAACAGTGCTTGTAAACATTTAACACTGCACTATCTTCAGGAGAACAGCAGCAAGACCTGAAAGACAAATGCTGGGCTGGTAACTAGTCATGGGATATTTGCAAACATTTGATCTGAGAACCAGATTAGTTGCTAGGTTTGGTTCCTCTTAAAACCAGACCGCTTTGAGGGTCACCACATTGGAGAACCACAGTTCTGCATTAACACATGATGGTCCAGGTTTAAAAAGTGGCAGGGAACTAGTAGTTCCCTTAAGTTATGTGTTACGTGTAGTTTTGTTCTGCCAGTGTGATTTAAGGTCTTTCTGCAGTACATAATTACTATATGCATTCCTTGGAGCATTTGGCCTGCTCTATAATGCCATAAAAGCAATTGCTCTTTTATGACCGAGGGGCACAGAGGAAGAATCCCCATTACTGGTACATTATTAGAAAAGAAGCATAACCCTTTGTTGGCAAAAGAGTTCTGATTCCTACCTGGGTCTGGTTCAGTTGTGGTTGAACAGATGTGCACTGCGCAGGGTGACTTCTCCATTTTATAGGGTTTACCAGTCCCCTGGATTTGGGACAGCTTCTCCTAAAGCACAAACTGGATAGTTACTTTTAATGAGAGCTGCCCAACCTGTCTCCTACTGCAGAATTCAATGCTAGACAATCACTTCTCAACCTTTGTTCCATCGAGACACACCTGATGGCTGATGCTTGCATGTGTGACACTGCACACACAACCTTCACAAACCTTTGGTCTGACACAGTATAGCAGCTCTTATGAGTTAAGTGCTAACATAATCTCCAGCCACAAAAACCCTATCTCCCCCCGCAGAGGTGCAGAGCAAAACTAGGACATTTCTCAATGGTAGTTATCATATAAAAAATATTATGATTCTCTTGTCATCTGAGTAACAGCAACATAAATCTCTCCACTACCAAGTACACTGTGAAATAATACAAAACCTGAAAAAAAATCCCAATGGAAAGCACAAGTAGCAAACCTGCCACAGGCACTAATTCCTATGATTAAAAAAGCAAGAACCCTACCTATGAATGGGCAACACTACAAATATTACATTGGGCCCTAGGACACCTGGTATTGGTAAAACAAAACAACAGATTTCTACACAGAAGTTACGTGCAAAAATACCACACTTTGGTCGCATGCAAAGTACAGACTCTAATAAGATATAGAACAAGAAACCAGAAATTGGAAATAGAAATATGAAGAAAAAATGAACTGGAAACTCCAAGAACACCGGAGAAGTAAAAAAACAAAGCAAACATATTCCAGTTAATAAATTCAAACTAACCTTTGTTGTCTCTCTCTTCTGCTTTCGTCATCTGACTTTTAACTCTCTTTCCGGTGTCTGCTGTTTATTTGTTGTTTCTCCTCCCTTCTCCACCCTTTTCCCATTCCCTCCCTACATCTTTCTGTGACATTGATCTTTCCCTTTTATCCCTCTCCTCCATTTTTCTCTTTTGTCTCTCTCTCTACTCAAACCTCACCGTCTCTCTCCTTCTTGTTAATTTTCACCTACCTATGAACTTTCTGTCTCCTTTCACCTCCTGCCCAGCTCATCTCTCCAGCGCTGCCATTTTCCCTGCCTCCCTCCTTACTTGATTTCTTATTCCCTTCTGTCTTTCATCCACTCTCCATTACCACATCTCTATCCTCTGTAAACTTCCTCCTCTCACTCATCTCCTTGACAACCCCCCATGGCCTCTCCCATATGGTTCCACCATGTCCAGTAGCCCCTCTCTATCTCCCTTAGCCCACCCTTGTAGCCCTGCATCTCCCTCTCCTCTTCCCCCCACCATACCCAACAGCACAGCATCTGCCCTCTTCCCCTCCCTCTAAGTGCAGCATCTGCCCTCTTCTCCTCTTCCTCACCACCCCAGCAGTGCCTAGCTGGCAGGTGACATGGCCGTATACGCAGCAGCATTCTTCTTGAATTTGTTCAAAGCTGGGCTCCTTCCCAGCAAACAACATTTACTATGCTTTTACTTCCGCTGTGTTCTGTGCACCGGAGCTGAAATCGTAATAAGTACTTCATGCTGTTGCAACCCTGGAAAGAAGCGTAGCTTTGAACAAATGCAGTGCCACAGCTTGCCTGCTACCAAACTTTCCCGTGCAGCTGCCCTTCCCAAGGTCAGCACCGCCTTCTTGGAACTGCGCATGTACCGGCCTTGCGACACACTTCCTGTGGCTTTGCAGTACACCTGTTGAGAACCACTGGTCCAGAATGAGATCAGCATTAGTTTTTCCAAGCATGCCTGTGTGTTTAGAGAAGGCAGAGGATTTGCAGGATCTTCATCTACAGACCCCTCAGAGAATATCCAGTATAAAATCCCAGGAGCAGCAAACTCTTGAACAGGTTTTCGAAGGAATTGATGCTGATAAGAACGAATCTTACCCTCTGGTCTTGGGAAATTTGTAACCACAGTATGCTTGCTAATCTATGTCCCCATGAGCCATTTTAAAAGGGTCCCAGTTATTCCTTCCATAGCTTGTTTTCCCTTCCAGACCCAAAAGCTTTCTGATCACTCAGTCTTTCATATGTAGCAGAGAGGAAACTCTCAGATGGCAATCTAGCAGCCGTAGTGGAAGGTCTATTCTAGGTGCTAGGAGCTGGGCTGGTAAGTTCCATGGTGAATAGGATGTTTCACCCAAAAATTGCTCATTCTGTTCTGTCCTTCTGGAGATTGTTTATTCTATATATTTTTTTTCTCATCTCTGGATGTCTCACCATGCATTTATATAGCAAGGATCGCCCAAGTGACTAGTGACGTTTAAGGCAGATGTAGGCCAAATACGAGCTCTGGAACCTAATACTGACCACAGGGGACTACATTTTCAACCAGGGCTTTTCACATCCCGTGATGCGGAGGCTTGGCAGGCATAGAGCTCTAGACATGGCAAAAAAGAAAAGCCTGTGAGTGCCTCAGCCTTGGAACACTGCAGCCACTGCCTCGCTAACAAAAATGACTATTATATATCATGACTATCATTTATATAGCACTAAAGGGCGTACACAGCGCTATACAGGCACTTGTAAAAGACGGAACCTGCTCATCAGAATTTACAATCTAGTCAAGACAGACAGCACAACAGCTGAGGACAAGGATATATCTAGGGGAGTGGTAAGGACAACACACAGGAGACTATGCGCATCAGGATCCAAAAGCGGCCTTGAAGAGGTGAGTTTTCAGCCTGGATTTGAAAAGGGCCAGAGATGAAGCCTGACGCACAGACTCAGGTAGTTTGTTCCAGGCATAAGGAGCAGCAAGGTGGAAGGATCAAAGTCTGGAGTTGGCAGTAGAAGAGAAGGGCACAGATAGAGGGGATCAGTCAGAAGAGTGGAGTTCCTGTGAAGGGGTGTAGAGAGAGATAAGAGAGGAGAGGTAGTGAGGAGCAGCTGAATGAGTGTACTTATAGATCAGTAGGAGAAGTTTGAACTGAATATGGAAACGAATAGGGAGCCAGTGAAGTGATTTGAGAAGAGGGGTTATATGAGCATGTTGAGGTTGGGCAGAGCACTGATAGCTGGCACATGGTATGTTACCGTGTCCTAACTGTCAGGACTGCTGATAGTATGGGTACACCTCAAGCCACCTCAAGAGGTGTTAAGTGCACCTGCACTTCTAACATCAAGTAGTGCTGCTGTCCTTAGAAAAATGCACACCAGGCTTGTGTGAACACCCATCCGTTACTCCAGTGCTCTTTCCAGGAACTGTCTTCCTACACCCATGGGCCAGGCCAAAACCACCATATGATGCTGTGGCAAAAAAAGGTGCTCAATCCCAGCTAAAAGTCACAAACCTCATTATAAAACTAGGGTTCCAGATTGCATAGGAACACCTGGCAGTAAGGCCCCTGTGGCACATAAGCAATGATGTTGCAACTGTTTCTGTAGCTGGCTTCTTCCTTGTTAAGATGATACAGAAAGTTACTGACACCAGAAAGTTTGTTTGTTTTTTTAAGTGGAAAATAAAGGATGTGCAAGTAATCTTTAAGTTACTAGGGGTATGTTTACGAACTTGCGCTAAACAGTTAGTGTGAGTTTTAGTGTGCACTAACTGTTATCATGGTCCATGTTAATGGCTAGCATAAGAACAGCACAGTAACCAATTACACACTAACTGCTCAGCACAGATGGGAGCAAGAATTGGACAGGTTACGGGCAGAGATAGGGGTACTGCCAGTACTGATAGCTGGCGCATGGTATGTTACTGTGCCCTAACTGTCAGGACTGCTGATATCGTGGGTGCAGTTCAAGTCATCTCAAGAGGTGTCATGAGGTGCACCTGCACTTCTGATATCAGGAAGTACTGCTGCCCTTAGGAAAACAAAACAAAACAGTTATCATGGCCATGTGCATGACTCCCCCCCTCCCCAAACACAAGATGACCCCACTCACCAGTATCTCCCTTCATTTCACACCCTCCACAGACATAAGCCGACCTTAGCTCGCAACCTGTCCTCCTTGCCCGGGACTTACCTGAGGTATCCCTGATAGTCTATAGTGTGTGAGGCAGGAGGGGTCCCCATCAGCCTTTGCCCCTTTTGCCACCAGGATTCAGAATGAAGGCTCTGATTCCTAATGATAGTTTTGTGATACTACCACTAAGAGTCAGAGCCACCATTTTGAGCAGTGAGGCAGGAGTGGAGGGGGGCAGCTCTTGCCCCATACATAGATTACCAGGGATCCCCCAGGTACATCTCTGGGATGTGGGGCGAGGGTCATGTTGTGAGCTTAGGGAAGCGCGTGTGTGTCAGGGGGGAGGGGGTGTTCATGATCCATGAGAGTTGATTGGCTGTAGGTTTTTACTTTTGCTTGGATAGCGCTGGGGCCCATGTTACATGTTTTGGCTGTAGTGTTGGGTGCACCTGTGCTGTTTGTCATTGCATGTAATGCAGGCCTGTGCAGTAAGTGATGCTAAGGGAGGACAAGGCCATAGCAGAGAGATTGAATTCATTCTTTGATTCAGTCTTTATTGAGGAAGAGGTGGGGAAGTTACCCCTGCCTGAAATGGCATTTAAAGGTGATATATCAGAAGAATTGAAAGAAATATCGATAAACTGGAAAGATGTATTGCAACTATTTGATAAACAGATGGCATATATCTGAGGGTGTTGAAAGAACTGAAAAATGAGATTTCAGACCTATTAGTAATCTGTGAACTATCATTAGAATCATCTGTAGTACCCCCCCCTCATGATGACATACACACTCCTAGCTGTCTCACTTCTCACCTCATTTCTTGAGCCACCCCCCCCAGTCACCACACCAGTTCTTTCAATATGGTCCTCCCATCAACACCCCCAAACACACCACTACTGCCCACCCCCAAGAACTCAAAATCTTAGATACATCATACACATAGCCCTCCTCCAGGACCCACCACACACACTGATCACCCCCGCAAGTAACCAGCAAACACATGCAATCAACTGCGCGCTCATAAATGCACATTCCAGAAAAAAACAAAATCCCAGTCATATGCAACCTCTTTTCAGAAAAGCAGATTGACATTCTCTGCATAACCTTATCATGGCTCACAGACTCAGACACTGTACTCATGAACCAAATCACCCCACTGAACTACAACCTTCACCACTGTTTAAGAACCAATAAAAGAGGAGGAGGAGTCCTCATTATTGCAAAATCTGAACTCCACCTCCGCACACAATCGGTCGAGAACTCGGAAGGCCTACACCTCCTCTCCATATCAAACAAACTCCTAACAATCTGTCTGTTTTACAGATCCCAACCTTCTCAGCCCTACTTCAGAAAATTACAGAGAACTCCAGCATGAACAAAGACACCATCATACTGGGCAATTTCAACCTCAATTCTGCCCAACCTGTCCGAGCAACTGCCTTCACCGAAGCCGTGACCTCAATGGACTTGTCCCTAATTGTATCATCACCCACACACAACAAAGGAAACATGCTGGACCTCATCTTCATCAACAACAATCGCCCAAAAACCACCCAAAACCATCCTGTCCTCTGGTCTGACCATGACCTAATTACCTTCCACATCCTACTCCCAACATCCCCAACAAAGCCCTCAGCCCTCAAGACGATTCCGGAAATTCAACAAAAAAGCCATCCTTGACAGCCTCTCACCTCTACTCAATGCTGAACCAGAAAACCTCGACCTTTTATTTCATCTTGGAACAGCACAACCCACCAAGCAGCCATGCCACCTGCATCTCCATCCTTAAAACTGATCAAACACCCCAAAACACCATGGTACACCCCAACACTCAGAGAACACTCAGAGAAGTGAGTGCAAATGGTGAAAAACAACCTACTTACAGACCATCACTCATACATGAATGACCGACCAGTGCAAGCAAACATACTACTCCAATCTTATAATAAAACTACCTCAGTTGCCCAAGGGAACTATTCAGTTTAGTGAAGGACCTCACAACTCCACCCAATGACCCAAACATCACACCAGTCATGCCACAGCAATTAGCAACCTACTTTGAAGCTTGGCACAAACAGCCACAATCTCCTATTCCCCAGCTATCAGCCACACACAAACACATCCCACACTGGCACACCTTTGAAAGCATAAGTAAGGTAACTATAGAATCCATCATAAAAAACCTCAACATGACTACATCCCTGCTCGACCCCTGCTCTGCAAGCTGGTTAAAACGGAAACCAGAGAAATCACACCCCTCATCACAAAACTCGCACAGATCGCAATGAGACAAGGTATCATGCCGGACTGCCAGAAAATCTCTTCAATCCATCCCATTCTCAAAAAACCTCATCTAGACCTCCTTGACCCCTCAGCCTGCAGATCCATCATTAGCTTATCTTTTATAGCAAATGTAATTGAAAAAGCCATACAACATCAACTCAAAGACCATCTAGACAAACACAACATACTTGACGACCAACAAACCAAATCGTGGCTTCACCCTCTTATTCCTGACATTTCAGCACAACATCCTAATTCAACGACTACAAACAATCGGAATAAAATGCACAGTCCTCAACTGGTTTCAATCCTACCTCACAAATCGGCACCGACAAGTGAAGATCAGAATCTGCACCTCAGTGCCATACACCCAAACACAGGGTGTCCCACAAGGCTGCAAACTCTCGGCAATGCTTTTCAGCATCTACATGCAGCCACTCTGGGAAATCCTCTGAGTCCACAAAATCCTCTTCCACATATACACTGATGACATTATGCTATACACCCACTTCAAAACCGCCCACCCATCACACCACACCCTACAAAAATGTTTTACAGATGTCACCACATGGCTAAAACAAAACCATCTGTCAATAAACCTTAAAAAAAACCCCATTACCCATCACCAAGGACAAAACCCTCACCCTCCCAAGACCATCATGCTGGATAACTACGACATCCAAGTCAAGAATGAAATCAAATACCTTGGTATCACCCTCGACCAGCTTCTAACTTTCAAACCACAAATTGCAAAAACAACAAGAACAGTTTATTTCAAGATCTGCACTATGCAACGCCTCCGCCCACTGCTAGAACCCTCCGACTTCAGATCCACCCTCCAAACCCTCATCATCCCCCACATTGACTACTGCAACTCCATATACAATGGACTCCCACAATCTACCCTCCACCTCCTGCAAACAGCCCTCCACACCGCAACCCATACAATTCAAGGTGCAACCAAAACCAACCACATCACACCCATCCTCAAACACCTCCACTGGCTCCCTCTCCCAGCCAGAATACAATACAAAACTCTCCTATTACCTTTCAAAACCATTAACAATCTTTCTTCTACCTGCCTCCATATGCTTCTTCACACCCACTCGTCAACCAGACCCAAGAGACACAAACACCCGAGCAATACCAAGCGAAAAAACAAGAAGCAACCAGCAAACTTGCCTGAAAGCATTCAAACTTTATGCCCCATCCCTCTGGAATTCTCTCCCGGATGACATCAGGAACTCTTCCAACCTCACCAAGTTCAGAAAACTGCTAAGAATCCACCTGTTTGCGCAACACTTCGCTAATGTCACTTAACCATTAAAACTACCACAATTGGTATCCACCTGCATGTAAATAGTTCACTCTTATGTTTACCTAATGTTTTTGTACAAAGTTCAAGTTCTATGTAAACCAAGTGTACTGCTTTGACCCGGTGAAAAGCAGTATAGAAATCCAGCAATAAATAAATAAATAAACAAACAAAATATCTGAATACTGGAGAATTGCCAGTGTAGCGCCAGTTTTTAAAAAGGGTTCCAGGGGTGATCTGGGAAACTACAGACCAGTGAGCATGACGTCAGTACTGGGCAAAATGGTAGAAATTATTTATTTATTATTTATTTTAAGTTTTTTTTATATACCATCCTTCTACAATTCAAGATGGTTTACAGGGAACTCAACATAACAGTGCGGACACATCTGTTTTACATAAAACATTTGAACAAAATTTAACAGTTGACTATAAAGCTGAAAGTGGCAACTATGTACATTAGGTGGGGTGGGGGGTGGGTACAGGGGGGAATCGAGTGTGTGGTAGGGTATCGGCTAGGTCTAGGTGGCATTAGGTTGGATGGGGGTATGAGGGGTGTAGGCAGGGTCCACCTACAAAAGTTCCCCAAATATTACCAATTACCATTGAATAGCTCAGACAACTGTTGCTTAGCTGCAAAAAGCTTTTATTTGGTATGCCAAAGCAGTACAAGTGTAAATGCAGATAGCAAGTGTCTGTCTGAGAGGTGGCAGGCGACGTTCTCTCTGCACCAGAGTTAGGGAGAATGTTGCCCCAGCGAGGACAGCATTCCCACCTTCCTTATGAAGAGGAGAAAGTTGCCCTGCCCTCCCTCTGCTGCTGTTTTCTTATATACCCCCCCCCCCGTCTCAGAGTTCTAGCAAAGTCTGCATAAATCTGACGTCTTTTGCAGAGATCCTGAAAAATCCTGCAGACCTCTGTAAAAGCTCCCTCTTGGTACCCTGGGACCCCTCCCATGTTAGTCATTTTTTGCAGCTGCTGTTTCAAGGTCTACCTTATCTGTGTAACCGACACAGCTCACTGCTCCTTCCTGTGCATTGTACATGTTATCTTCCATCCCCTGGCACCAATTGGAATTCTTCAGGGCTAAGAGTATAGCTCACCAGTTCTGCTTCTAACTCCAGGCCTGTATTTTTCTTAGCCTGTATTTTCCTGGTTGGCCTGTATTTTCCTGGGCCCATATTCTTTGTACACTTCTGTGCAAAGTGTGGTTCCCTAGGCTGTCTTATACAAGGCTGCATATTCTCTCTCTTGTAGCCCACAAGCGCTTTTTCTTCTTGTGCCATTCGACTGTGTACAGTTCAAGCAGACAGGGGTGCAGTTGTAGAAAGCAAGAGGCTGACCTGAATCCTAGACCTAAACCAAATTATCCCCACAGGGGTGGTACTAAAGTGTTCTTGGAAAAGGTAGGTGTTTAGTTTTTTGCAAAATTCTGTATGATTAGGGCAATTTCTAAGGTCAGGAGGGAGTGCATTCCAATCCTTTGGGACATAGAGGGAGAAGGTACGGTTGCAGATGGTTTGCTTGCTTTTTAATTTTTGGGCTGGGATGTGTAGTAGATTTGTAGAGTTAGATCTGCGAGATCTAAGGCTGGTAGGCTTGGTTAGGAGTGAGTGAAGGCAAGGGGCAGATTCATGATAGATAACCTTATGGTTAAGGGTAAGGGTTTTAAATCTTATTCTAGATAGGATAAGGAGCCAGTGGAGGTGTTGGAGTATGGGGTTAATGTGGGTTCTTCAGGGGGTACTGGAGATTAGGTGTGCTATTGTGTTCTGTGCTAATTGGAGGGGCTGGAAATGTGTTTTGGGAGGCCATGGTATATGTGGCTGCAATAGTCGAGGGTGGGGGTAGTGAGGGCTTGGCAAACAGTACAGAAGGAATCAGAGTTTAGTAGAGGTCAGAGGTTTTTCAGGGTTCGTATCTTAGAAGATATAGAGTGAGTAGCTTTTCGTATGTGTTCTTGGAAGGTAAGATTCTGATCCAACGTTATTCATTTGACTTCGGTTTTAACAGTGATCGTATAGTCATTGAGGACAAGGGATGATGGGGGGGGAGGGGTATAACAAGTGTCAGTGAATAGGTGGAGGGCTTCAGTTTTGGTTAGGTTGATAAGGTTACATGATCAGTAATTTTATTCTTTATAAAGAATAAAATTACTGATCATGTCAATAGTCATGGTTTAATCAAGGAAAGTCTTGGAACTGAACAGGTACATAAGAACATAAGTACAATAAAAACATAAGAAATGCCATACTGGATCAGAACCAGGTCCATCAAGCCCAGTACTCTGTTTCCAACAGTGGCCAATCCAGGTCACAAGTACCTGGCGGGTTCCCAAAAAGGTACACAGATTCCACAATGCTCATCCCGGGGCAAGCAGTGGATTTCCCAGATCCTCTTTAATAATGGTTTATGGATCTTTCCTCCAGGAACTTGTCCAAACCTTGTTTAAACCCAGGTACACTAACAGCTTTTACTACATCCTCCGGTAACGAATTCCAGAGTTTGATTACGCGATGAGTGAAAAAATATTCTCTTTCATTAGTCTTAAATGGGTTATGTTGTAGTTTCGTTGTGTGTCCCCTAGTCTTTCTACTTTTTGATGGTGTAAATAACCAATCTATGTTTACCCATTCCATTTAAGGTTGTGGGAAGTTTGCCTTTTATTTCAGAGCATGTAATTAGTAAGTACTTGTCTTTTATCTCTCCTTCCGCAGTTAGTTTTTGGTTTTAACCTGCGCTTTTCTCCTGCATAGCACAGGCTCCCTCCTGCTGTGCTGTGTGTGAGGAGAGCAGTGTTTTCTTTGCAGAAGCTTTTATAAAGGTTGTGTTAGGTAGGGAAAGTTTCTCAGAGCTTTTTAACATCGGGGACATGGATTCTTCAGAGATGGCAGCACAGGATTCCTCTCAATCTGGTGCTGTTATGGTTTTGGTGGGAACAGCAGCCATTTTTCTCTCCAGCGGCCATTTCACCTCAGCAAACAAAGAAATAAAAAAAAAAATAGTTTCAGCACCAGTGACAGCTGAAACTACTGTTTATGGGTAGGCTGAAGACAGTTTTTCCTCAGAGTTAATTTTTACTAAAGAGAACATTTGGGACAAAAATTTCCAAAGCTTCTGAGTCAAAGAATTTGCCTAACACCTTGCAGGAGATCTCTCTTGCTGTGGAGGTTCTTCCAGCCAAAAGGAAAAGGATTGAGGATGATTCTTAGTTAAACCAGGATTTACCTCAGGTTCTCCACTCAGAGGAGCCTCTGGAGAGGGCAGCCCCTGGAGACGGTAAATGTAGATCGGTTGTTTATGCCATCAAAATGTAGAAAGATTAGAGGACACGCAATGAATCTGCAATGTAACCCATGTAAGACTAATAGAAAATATTTTTTCACTCAACGCGTTATTAAACTCTGGATTTCTCGGATCCTCTTTAATAATGGTTTATGGACCTTTCCTCCAGGAACTTGTCCAAATCTTTTTTAAAACTTGCTACATTAAAAGCTTTTACTACATCCTCGGGTAACGAATTTTATTGTTCGGTTACACGTTGAGTGAAAAAAAAAATATTTTTTATTAGTCTTAAATTGTTTGCAGTGTAGCTTCATGCTCTAGTCTTTCTACTTTTTGATGGAATAAACAACTGATCTATGTTTACCCATTCCATTCCATTCATATAATTTATAAACCTCTATCATATCTCCCCTCAGCCGTCTCTTTTCCAAGTTGAAGTGCTCTGACCTTTTAAGCCTCTTCTCACAGGGGTATCCTTCCATCTCCTTTACCATTTTAGTGGCTCTTCTCTGTACCCTTTCTAATTCTGCTATATCCTTTTTAAGATATGGCGACCAGAACTGCACACAATATTCAAGGTACGGTCGCACCATGGAACGATACAGAGGCATTATAATGCAAAGCGTGCCTTTGAATCAATGCTAACTCCTGGCGACCCAGCACCTCCTTGGTTTTCTTGGCAGTATGGCTGTAAGTAGATTGCCAGCTCTTTCTTCTGAGGCAATGGAGGGTTCAGTGACTTGTCCAAGGCCACAAAGAATGCCAGTGGGAACTGAATCCTGTTTGCTTGGTTATCATGCCAGTGCTCTAATAGGCTACTCCTCTACTCCTAATATAGAAACATAGAAATATGATGACAGAAAAAGACCACATGGCCTATCTAGTCTGTCCTTCCATATCAACAACTGCATCAGTCCTCTTTTTACCTTTAGAGATCCTCTGTGTTTGTCCCATGCTTTTTTGAATTCAGTTACTGTCCTCATCTCTATCACTATTCCACGGATCCACTACTCTTTCCGTAAAGAAATATTTCCGCATATCACTCCTGAATCTATCTCCCTTCACCCTCATCCCATGTCCCCTCGTAGCAGAACTTGCTTTCAATTGAAAGAGGCTCTCTCCCTGAACATTTATGCCATGGAAGTATTTAAACATCTCAATCATATCACCTCTATCTCGCCTTTCCTCTAAGGTGTACATATTAAGATCCTTAAGTCTGTCCTCATATGCTTTATAATGAAGACCACTAATCATTTTAGTAGCCACCCTCTGCACCGACTCCATCCTGTTCACATCCTTTTGAAGGTGCGGTCTCCAGAATTGCACACTATACTCCAAATGAGATTGCACCAAAGACTTATACAGAGGCATTATCACCTCCTTTTTTCTGCTAGCCATCCCTCTCCGTATGCACCCAAGCATCCTTTTAGCTTTTGCCGTCGCCTTTTCTACCTATTTAGCTACTTTAAGATCATCAGACACAACCACGCCTAGGTCCCGCTCTTCTTTAGAGGACAAAAGTTCTTCACCCCTATACTATATTGCTCCCTTGGATTGCTGCAGCCCAAATGCATGACCTTACATTTTTTAACATTAAATCCCAGCTGCCAAATTCTAGACCATACTTCAAGCTTAGCTAGATCCCTCCTCATGTTATCTACACCTTTTGGTATCATCTGCAAAGAGGCAAACCTTACCCGACAGCCCTTCCGATATATCACTAACAAAGATGTTAAAAAGAATCGGACCAAGGACAGATCCCTGGGGCACACCACTGGTAACATCCTTCTCCTCAGAGTGAGCTTCATTTACTTGTACTCTTTGTCGCCTCCCACCCAACCAATTTCTAACCCAAGCAGTAACTTTAGGGTCCATCCCTAGTGTGCTCAGTTTGTTTATAAGTCACCTGTGAGGAACAGTGTCAAAGGCTTTACTGAAATCTAAATACACCACATCTAGGGCTCTCCCTCGGTCCAACTCCCTGGTCACCCAGTCAAAGAAATCAATCAGATTTGTCTGACAAGACCTGCCTCTGGTGAATCCATGCTGCCTCGGATCCTGTAATCTGCTGGACTCCAGAAACCTCACTATTTTCTCTTTCAGCAGCGTTTCCAATAATTTACTCACCACCGAAGTTAAACTAACTGGCCTGTAGTTTTCAACCACATCCTTACTTCCGCTTTTGTGTAAAGGCACCACATGAGCCTCTCTCCAGTCCTTTGGCACCACTCCCGACTCCAACTAGGCATTGAAAAGGTCAGTCAGTGGAGCTGCTAGAATGTCCCCGAGTTCCCTCAGTATTCTAGGGTGTATCCCATCCGGTCCCATCGCTTTGTCTACTTTAAGTTGAGCTAATTTCTCACGAACACAGTCTTCTGAAAATTTTTCAAGATATCCCTCGCTTCTATTCCTATTTGTGGGTGTTTTCTGAGGTCCTGCTCCTGGTTCTTCATCTGTGAACACAGAACAAAAATATTTGTTAAGCAATTCCGCTTTATCCTTATCAGCTTCTACATATTCCTCCCCTGCACCCTTGAGTCTGAGAATACCACTTTTGCCCTTCCTCTTCTCACTAATATATCTGAAAAATGTCTTATCCCCCCATTTTATTGCATTGGCTATTTCCTCCTCCTTTTGAATCTTTGCCTTCTTGACTACTTTGCTAGCTTCTCTAAGTTTTTCCAAATACAGATGCCTGTCTTCCTCTCTCTGTGATCTCTTGTATTTCATGAAGGCCTCCCTCTTTTCCTTCACTTTTTCAGCTACTTCTTTCGAAAACCATAGCGGTCTCCTTTTCCTTTTACCTTTATTTACCATTTTAACAAAAAGGTTGTTTGCCCTTAAAATATCCCCTTTCAGTTTTGCCCACTGTTTTTCTACATCCCCCAGCTGTTCCCATCCCACTAACGACTCTCTGAGGTATTGGCCCATCTTTGCAAAGTTAGTCTTCCTAAAGTCTAAGATCCTCACCTTTGAATGGATTCTAACAGCCCTAGTCTGAATACTGAACCACACCATCTGGTGATCACTGGATGCGAAATGATCTCCCACTACAACATCAGAAACACTTTCACCATTGGTAAGCACCAAGTCCAGTATGGCCCCTTCACGTGTGGGGTCTGTTACCAATTGCCTGAATTGTTCTCCCTGTAGAGAATCCAGGATCTCCTTACTTCTAGATGATACTGCAGCAGGCATGTGCCAATCAACATCTGGCATATTGAAATCTCCTATCAGTAGTACTTCCCCTTTCCTAGCAATGCTGCGTATGTCTTCAATTAACTCTCTGTCCACCTCTTCCTCTTGTGAGGGAGGTCTGTATATCACACCAATGCAAATAGATTTCTCTTTCCCTCTTTCTAGTTTAACCCACAATGCCTCCTCTCTCCATTTTAAGCTCTGTAATTCCAAATCTTTAGTAGTAGTTATATATCCTTGGTTTTATTCTCCATTCCTTTCCTTATGATTTCCAGCATTCCATTTGCTTTCTTGTCTGCTGAACATATTATCCATGAGTTTCAACATACGAGGGTTGCTCAGAAAGTAATGCCCCACATGTTTTTTCTCAGTCCAGAATGAAGATAGAGGTGTGAAATTGAAAGGGTAGTAAATTGGAACTTCAGAGGACACATGTGTGTAATTGTACAGTTGTCCGGCAAATAGCGAGATGGTAGTGATCCTTCAAATTGCATCTATGATGTTATCCAAACTACTAGAACGTGCAGTCCACCGCCGCTGCCTCAACGTCTTCACCTCCCAGGCCCTTCTGGACCCACTAAAATCCAGCTTCCATCCCTTACACTCCACTGAAACGGCTTTCGCAAGAGTCTCCAATGACCTGTTCCTGGATAATTCTAAGGGCCTCTACTCTATCCTCATCCTTCTTGATATCTCCGCTGCCTTTGACACCGTTGACCACAATTTTCTCCTCACCACCCTCTCCTCCCTTGGCTTCAAGGACCTGGTACTATCCTGGTTCTCCTCCTACCTCTCCCTTTGCCCATTCAGTCTATGCTGTGGTGGCTCCTCCTCCTCCCCTACCCCGCTCCACGTAGGTGTACCCCAGGGATCCATCTTGGGCCCCCTCCTTTTCTCTCTCTACACCCAAGCCCTTGGCACACTTATCTCCTCCCACGGCTTTCAGTACCATCTTTATGCCGATGACTCCCAAACGACCTCTCTACACCTAATATTTTTCCAGCAACCCAGTCCAAGATTTCTGCCTGCCTCTCCGACATCGCTGCCTGGATGTCTCATCGCCGATTGAAATTGAACATGGCCAAGACTGAACTCCTTATCTTTCCCCCGAACTCCTCCCCTCCTCTTCCCCCCTTCTCAGTCTATGTGGACGGAGCTACTATCCTTCCTGTTCCCTCGGCCCGCAACCTAGGGGTTACCTTTGACACCTCTCTCTCCTTCTCCGCACATATCCAGCTTGTAGCCAAGACCTGCCGCTTCTTTCTCAGCAACATTACTCTACTCAAGTTGCTTCACTGGCTCCCTGTCCAATTCCGCATCCAATTCAAACTTCTCCTACTGACCTATAAATGCATTCACTCTATGGCCCCTCAATACCTCTCATCTCTTATCTCTCCCTACATCCTCTCTCGGAACCTGCGCTCCGCTAGCAAATTACTTCTATCTATGCCTTTCACCTGCACCGCTAACTCCTGACTTCGTCCTTTCACCTTGATGCACCTCACGCCTGGAACAGCCTACCTGGCCCTCTTCAAATCCAGGTTGAAAACCCACCTCTTCACCATTACTTTCAGATCCTGACTTCTATCCTTATCTCATCTTAACCCCCGTCAACTCTCATGAACAAATTGTATTGACCATACCGTGCCTTGCACTAAACCGACCAATGCTCTGTAATGTTCTGACTAGATTGTAAGCTCCGATGAGCATGACTCTGACGGGCAGGGACTGTCTCTTCTTGTTGGTTAGCTGTACAGCACTGTGTGCGTGGCGCTATATAAGTGGTAAATAGTAGTAGTAGTAGTAGTCTGTGAGTGACACACAGTACAAACAACAAGCTGTAATTGAATTCTTAGTGGAGGAGAAAGAAAGTGTGAGAAACATTCACAAATGGTTGTGTGCTTTGTTTGGAAGTTCTGCGGTAGATAGGAGCACCGTTGGACGATGGGTGAAGAGAGTAAAGGCTTCAGGAAGTGGTAAAACGGAACTGGAAGATCGGTTGCGGTCTGGGAGTCCTGCCTCAGCCACCAGTCTAGAGAAGTTGTAGCGCCCTGCGATAGCTGCCAGCAGGCATTAAAATACTGTAAGCTGTTGCGGTGTGCCTTGCACACACCTTTGAATATCCCAAAGAGTCAATAATTGCCATTGCACTACCTCTACTGACAGAATGCTGTAAGGACAATTCCTGACTCGTGATGCGCCGATCCTCATGAATAATGTCATCAACACGCTGCAACTTGTCTGGACTGGTGCCTGAGGCAGGACGCCCAGACCGCGGCCAATCTTCCAGTTCCATTTTACCACTTCCTGAAGCCTTTACTCTCTTCACCCATTGTCCAATGGTGCTCCTATCTACTGCAGAACTTCCATACACAGCACACAACCGTTTGTGAATGTTTCTCACACTTTCTTTCTCCTCCACCAAGAATTCAATTACAGCTTGTTGTTTGTACCATGTGTCACTCACAGACGCCATTTGAAGGATCACTACCGCCTCGCTATTTGTTGGACGACTATAAAATTACACACATGTGTCCTTTGAAGTTCCAAGTTACTACCCTTTCAGTTTCACACCACTATCTTCATTCTGGACTGAGAAAAAACATGTGGGGCATTACTTTCTGAGCAACCCTCGTATTATCCACGATGACGCCTAAATCCATTTCCTGCGTTGTGGTTCCTAATGTGGAACCTTGCATCTTGTAACTATAGTTTGGGTTGTTCTTCCCAAAGTCCATAACTTTGCACTTGTCTACATTTACATTTCATCTGCCATTTGGATGCCCAGTCTTCCATTTTATCAAGGTCCTCTTGCAATTTTTCACAATCCTCTTGTGTTTTAATAACTTTGATTAATTTTGTGTCGTCTGCAAATTTGATCACCTCACATAATGAGTGAGGTGATCAAATTTGCAGATGACCTGGAAATGGGAATAACAATCCCATTTACAGGTCATTTATGATTATATTAAAAAGCAGTGGGCTCAGCACAGATCCCTGGGGTACTCCACTATTCATCTTTCTCCATTGAGAAAATTGGCCATTTAACTCTATTCTCTGCTTTCTATCTTTTAACGAGTTCCTGATTGACAATAGTACACTGCCTCCTATCCTTTGACTTTTTAATTTTGCCAAAAGTCTCTCATGAAGGACCTTGTCAAAGGCTTTCTGAAAATCTAGATACACAATGTCAATTGGCTCACTTTGTCTACCCGTTTATTCACACCTTCAAAAAATATAACAGATTAGTAAGACAAAACTTTCCTTGGCTAAATCTATGTTGACTTTCTCCCATTAAACCATGACTATCTACATGTTCAATAATTTTATTCTTTGTAATGATTTTTATCATTTTGCCTGGCACTGATGTTGGGCTCACTGGTCTGTAGATTCCTGGATCACCCCTGGAACCTTTTTTAAAAATTGGCGTTACATTGACCATTCTCCAGTCTTCAGGTACTGCAGATTAATTTTAATGATAGTTCACAGATTATTAATAGTAGGTCGGCAATCTCATTTTTCAGTTCTTTCAGCACCCTTAGATGTAAACCATCTGGTCCAGGTGATTTGCTACTCCTTTTCTAATAGTTGTGCTATATCTTCACGGTTTATCGATATTTCTTTCAATTCTTCCGACACATCACCTTTAAATACCATTTCAGGCATGGGTAACTTCCCTACATCATCTTCAGCAAAGACCAAAGTAAAGAATTCATTCAGTTTCTCCATTATGACCTTGTCCTCCCTTAATGCTCCTTTTACCTCTCTTTCGTCTAATAGTCCAACTGACTCACAGGTTTTTTGCTAGGAATGTACTTGAAAAAGTTTTTGTTGTGCTTTTTTGCATTCATGGCAAGCTTTTTTTCAAATTCTCACTTTCTCTGTCTTGTTAATGTCGTGATTCTAACTTGCCAGTACTTATGTTGTTTCCTGCTTTTGTGATTTTGCTCCTTTTTCCATTTCTTGAAAGATGCTTTTTTGGTTACAACAACCTCACTGACCTCACCTTTAAACCATGCTTGGCCTTCCTTCCACCTTTCTTAAAGTGTGATCTGGGCTTCCAAGATAGTATTCTTAAACAATGCTCATGCTTTATGTAAACCTTTAACCTTTGCAGCTGCTCCTGTTAAATTTTCCTCATTTTATTATAGTCTCTTTTTTGACAGTTAAAAGGTAGTACTGTGGATTTCCTTGCCATCCTCTCTCCATTTATTAAATCAAATGTGATCATGCTATGATCACTATTTCCAAGTGACCCTAACACAGTTATTTCTTGCACCAGATCCTGAGTTCCACTAAGGACTACTGTAGGTCCAAAATGGCTTCCCCTCTTGTCTGTTCATGAACCAGCTGCTCCAAGAAGCAGTCATTTATTTCATCTAGAAACATACTCTCCCTAGCGTGTCCTGCTGTGACATTGACCCAGTCGATACCAGGGTCATTGAAATCACCCATTATTACTATGTTGTAAGTTTTGTTAGTTTCCCTGATTTCTTTTAGCATTTCCTCATCCATCTATTCATTCCGGCCAGGCAGACGGTAGTACACCCCCAGTATATAATGCACAGACTTTGTACTTACAGTGTGTTAAGCTTTGCTCCTAACATGTGGAAGGTGTAGAAACGAACTACATGTAAGTAACTCTGCCTCTAACTATAATATCCTTCCCTTTCTTTGTCATTTTTGTTTGTGTTACCAGCAGTCTGGGGATTGCAATTGTTCAGTGCTTCTTTCATATTCATGATACTTTAGAAATGTAATCTGCAAAGATTTGTGTGTGAAATTGGGGCCGATATGGAGACTAGTGGTAGGAAAAGGGGTTTAAAGTTCAGGTGAAAGACGTGGGAAGGGGGAGATGGTGTTGATGCACATCCACCTAAAGTGGATAAATCTGAACTGGTGGACTGGGTAGACCATTTTGGTCTTTATCTGCCATCATTTACTGTGTGACAGTGGTAAATTAGACATAGACAGATTAGCACAGGAAGGTATCCCATTGTTTAATTTACATAAAGCTGCTCCATCTGTTTAGATTGTGGACAAAAAGTTCACATAAACATAGCTGACTAGGCTGTGGCTGGAACCTTGTGCTATTCAGCTAAGTATATTCCCCTCCCCGATGTCCCCCTTCTCCACTGACCAAGCCATGCCTTTGGGATTCCCGATATCTTCAGTGGCTAAATATAGCTAACTAGTTAAAAATGGAGGGTTAAGTGACTTGCCCAAGGCCACAGGGAGCATCAATGGGATTTGAATCCTGACTTCCCTGGTTCCCAGCCTGCTATTCTAACCACTTGGTGCTATACATGGAATGGAGGAAAAGCCATTAAGTAAAAAAACAACAACAAAAAACCCCAGGACAATCTCTTTACATAGAGCAGCAAGGATCTAGTTTATACTGGCAACTGCATTCACCTGGCCCTTAGGCGTTGGTCCGTGGCGTCGGTTTCTGGAGACTAGATTGATGTCCTGCTTATTTATCTGGGTAATGTGCTCTTCCGTGTCTCTCTACTCTTATCTGTTTGACTGTTTCTTTACTCTACTCTGTCCTATCTTATAATTGGCGTTCTTTTCTTTTTCACTAAATGATGTGGTATTGTAAACCGCTTTGATACCTTTTTGGTCTGAGCGGTATATCAAATTTAAATAAACATAAACATAAACTGCATTAACTTGCAGGCAGGCCACTATTTAGTGTTTCATGTGTCCGACTGTGAAGAAAGAGCCCCCCCAAAACTGGCTGTGTATGCCTCTGTGTATACAGAGCTAGATATTCAAAATGTTCTAGCCCCCTAACTTTAGATGTTGGGCGCTTAAACCTGATCTCCTTAAAAGTCTGCTGAGGTTAAATATAGTCACCTTACCAAACTTCTGGAACTAATTACTGAGCTGCTGTAAAATTTCACATTTTACTGCGGCTTAGTTTACTGCAGGAATCACTAATATACGGTAATAGTAATGCAGGGTAGTGACTCCTGTGGTAAATTAATAACTCAGTTTGAGCACTTCAGTGCAAACTGCTTTATTGGATTTGCATAATAATGAGTTTTTGCATGTATTTGCATATTTTGCATCTCATTATTTAGCAACATGTGTTGCAGCAAACTAACATGCGTTATGGTAAAATAACACATGATTTTGCCCTTTAACACACATTAAGAGGCAAAGATCCTGTGTTATTCCATTAATACACATTAGTAACTACGCCTCTCTAGACTGCAAAGCTTCTGGGGACAGTGAAATACATTCAGGTACAGTAGGTAACTTATTTATTTATTTATTATTTATTTATTTATTTTATTTATTTCTCTTATATACCGCGCTCTTCAATATCAGTGCGGTTTACATGGAACAATTATGTTTTACGGTGTGTTAACCGTAAAACTACAGATAAACAGGTAACTCAACTTGGATGGTCAAAAATTAAATTAACTATTTACACATATTTAAACATAGTATTATTTACATAATATACATTATGTGAGAGAATATTGCATTATATTGGACGCAGGGCTCATTTTTGGGATGGTCGGGATGGTGCATCTTCATTTGGGTAACATTCGCAGAAAAGGTGGTGTTTCAATGCCCTTCTAAAATTGATTAGAACTTGATAAAACTTGCCTTGAACTACTACTGGAAAGGTATGAGGTAAATGCAAATAGAATAAAAAACATTTCCTCTATGATTCTTCCCCACTTTTGTCCTGTTAGAAATTTCTTCCATCCCCGTTTCATGATATATGGGTTATCTGGGTGGTGTCAGTGTCTCTTATCAGCATCGGGGCTGAAGAGGTGCTATTATAGCATTAGCATTTGCCTTTCTCAGGGAACAAGCAGAAAGTCAGTCCTTACATATGGGCGATGAAAGCACCAACGGAGCCCTCACGGAAGCATCCCCCCAGCTTTTAAAGAAAGCCTTTGGGAGATGCTACCACGCATGCGTGGTCCCCTTCCCGCCCAAGGGTGCCATCTTGCTCAGTCTCCTTTTTCCCGTGGAGCCATTCAGATGTCTGTCTGGCTTGTCCCTGGAAAAAGTTGATTTTCAGCCTGAGTTTCATACTCGCCTCCAGTACTGACCCGGTACTCTTCCCACCACCCAATCTTGCTGTCTCAACATCAAGTTTGGGTCTTTTTTGTAGTTTTTCCTCCTTGGCGTCTTCACGCCTTTTTTCCAACTGGAAGCTCGGTGGGTCTTCGACCTTGCTGGGGTACTTTTCTCCCCCATGTCTATCAGTGGTTTTAAAAAGTGTGATCGGTGTGCCAAGATCATATCTTTGACCGACATACACGACTGCTGCCTTCACTGTCTTGGGCCGGACGACAACCCCACAGCATGCAGTCTCTGCAAAAAGATGTCCAACAAGGCTCTTAAGAGCTGCCAGCAGCAGCACAATAAGCTTTTCCCTGAGTCCCCGTACCTCTGAAGGCCATGGCCTCATCTGAAGCCACGGCATCTCGAGGCAGCTTCTCGGAACCCAAGAGGCACCGTGGTTCTTTGGAGAGGGGGTCTCCCTTGAGGGAACCCAAGAAGAAGAAGACCTCGAAGGCGGTGTCCCTAGATGGATCCGACAGACCGGGTGCGTTCCGAGCCAGGTCCTGGAATCCTGAGAGGGAACGGTCTGCAAAGGTCCCCCAAAAGGACTCGACCTCAGAACGATCTTGGTCACCAGAAACCATCCTTGTCAAGGATTCCCCTTTGGGGGAACTGGTGTTAGGCCCGATTCCTTCGGTGCCCGTGCCGATGGCTGTGGAGCCTTCTGGTCTGAAGTCCAGAATGGCAGCCCTGGAGTGCAGTTTGTCTGCCTTCATGGACCAGCAGCAGGCTCTGTTGTCCGGCATGACCGGTTCCTCCACACTGATCACCAGGACCTCGACATCAAAGACATCCCCACAGGCCGAGCTGATCCTTGAGACTCTTCGGCTTCAAGTCAATCCTCAGCCGAGGTCTCGATCCGGTTCCCGCTGGACAGGGCCGTGATTATCCCCAGCCAGTGCTCCTGGGCCTGCAGACTAGCGTTCCATCTAGCCCTCAATGGACTACACTGAGTGGGAGATGGAGGATGAGGGGTCGCCCGACACCCATCACCATCACGATGTCCCCTTGGACTCTCCCACTTCTGAGCCCCGGTAGCAGTCTCCACCAGAGGACATGGCATTCCTTGACTTCATCAGGGACATGTCTAAGGCTCTAGCGTTCCCGACGGAATTGGAGGAGGACTCTTGGGCAGAGGAGCTGGAAATCCTCCAGTATGAGGTCCCTCCGAGGGAATTGCTTACGGTGCTCATCCCTCCCATCCTGGAATGGCTAATGCTCCGTATGTGGGAGACACCGGCATTGGTACCAGTGGTAAGCAAGTGGTTCGACTTGATGTATTGAGTCTGCCGGAGCCCGGACTTCCAGAAATCACAACTGCTGCATAAGTCCATGGTGGTAGAGTCAGCCATGCATCGACTGAAGAGTCAGAAGATGTACTCCTCGGTGCCTCCAAGCAGGGAAGCACAAACCTTGGACGCCCTAGGCAGAAAGTGTTATCAGGGCTCGATGCTCATCGGCTGCATCCAGGCCTACCAGCTGTACATGGGATGTACCTGAGAGATCTGGCGAAGGAACTTGCCGGGTTCTCGGTTGGTCTGTCCAAGGAACCCCTGCAGCGGTTCAAGAACCTGGCCAAGGCCATCTGTGAGTGCTCCAAGTTTATATCTCGGGCAGCTTACGAGTATGACTGCTTCGAGTCGTCGGCTCGAGTAGTGATGGTGGGCATCGGTGCCTGATGACAAACTTGGCTACAGTCATCCGATCTCGAGCAATGGGTTCAGGACAAATTGGTTGATGTCCCATGCCAAGGAGAGAACCTCTTTGGCAAACCCATGATCGACAAGGCTGCCAAGCTGGAGACCGAGTTCATGACGAGGACCAGGCTCTCTAAAAAGACCACTGCCCCTCCCTGATGGAAGGGCTCAGTTAAAAAGCCCTTCTACCTGAGAAAAGGGGCTGCTTACAGAAACTACCCTCCTTCCAAGCCTCCCTGGCTCACTAGCAGGGTCAGCAGGCCAAGGGACAAGGGCATGGCCCTCATAAGCAGAAGGCTCCCAAGACCCAGGCGTCGGCCCCATCCCAGCCAGGGGGAAGGTTTTGACTCCTTGGGCATAGCCTCTCCACCCCCAGGAGGTCATCAGCCCACAGGGGAACATCTGATCCACTATGCTCAAAGGTGGCTAACTATCACCACCGATTCCTGGGCACTTTGGGTGGTCAGGGAGGGCTACCATCTCCATCTGACTCAGACATCTCTCTCTTACTTTCTGGGAGAGCCCCTCAGGACTCCCCTTCACTGGGACCTTCTACTGAAGGAGCTTGCAGGTCTTCTCAAGAACAAGGCTGTGGAACCAGTGCCCTGCCATCTCAAAGGCAAGGGGTTCTACTCCAGATACTTTCTTGTGCCAAAAAGGACTGGAGGCCTAACGCCCATCCTTGACCTGTGCAACCTGAACAAGTTCCCAGTGAGGGAGAAGTTCAAGATGCTCTCCCTTGGAACATTGCTGCCTTACCTCCAGCAGGGAGATTGGCTATGCTCCTTGAACCTGAAGGATGCTTACACCCACATCCTCATTCACCCCAACCACAGGTAGTACCTGTAGTTCATGGTGGGGGGGGGGGCACTACCAATACAGGGTGCTGCCTTTCGGCTTGGCCTACACCCCAAGGGTCATCACAAAATGCCTGGCAGTCATAGCCGCTTTCTTCCGCCTCCAGGGGGTCTTTGTCTTCCCCTATCTGGACGACTGGCTCATAAATGGAGGCATGGCCTCAGAGGTGCAGCAGACAACTGCACACACCATCCAGGTCCTGCAACACTTTGGATATGTGATGAACTACCCCAAGTCCCACTTCCTCCCGACGCAGTATCTGGAGTTCATAGGGGCAAGACTGGACATCCTCCAGGCAAAGGCCTTTCTGCCCGGAGATCAAGCAGAAGTAGGCACTGACTTCTCTTTATAAAATACCAGTGTGTGTGGCAGGGAACATGCCTTGAATGAATGCGTAATGATTTATATTATAGCGCTGACATAAATGAAAATCACTGCATTTTGCAAGTATGCATGCAAATGATCATATTAGTTCTAAATAATATGTTAAGTTGTTAAGTGTTGCAAGTTTTTATGGAAATAGTTCTAAAAACAACTGTTCTATGTAAAATTTTAGTTATATGTAAACCACCCCTGATCTCTGGAAGGGGCGGTATAAAAAAATGTAACAAATAAATAAATAAAATATTTCATAAGCAATGCATGGACTTGCAGTGCGAGCCCATAGTGAAGCGCAAATGATGCACAGACATTAGTGCTAGTCTGCATTTCATAAGAGGTCATTCTCCGCACCTATGTGGCTACTTCCATACATAAATGACTAAAATTCTGACACTTATGCGTGTTGTTTGCACCTAAAATTCAGTGCCTCCTTCTAAAATGACCCCCTTATTGCCTTTCGATTTCTGTTCCACATGCTGCTTATACAGTACACACTGAAGTTGGAGATGATTTTTTCCAAAAAGAGAGGTTGACAAGGCAAGTGATATTCAGGAGCAGTAGGTAGTTTCCTATCTCTGAGGCAATCGTGGGTGAAGTGACTTGTCCAGACTGAGAAGGAGCAGCACTGGAATTCAAGCCAGGAGTTCCTGATACCCCACCCTGCTGCACCAACCATTTGGATACTTGATTTCTTTTAGCTTTGGTTTGTTCTTTTCTTGATATAATTTGGCTTCTGATTTAAGCACAGGTTTGGGAACAAAGCCGTAAAGGACACATTTGAAAAAAAAACCATCTAAAAAAGCATAAATTGTAAGGAGAAATAAGGGACAAATGAGTATATCTTCAATTAAAATATCTGACACATTTGGCATATGGCTATGAGATGATACTATTACCCCATTATCAGTGTTTGACACTGACATATTCCTATTGGTTCTCATCCATTATTTGTATCGGATTTCTGTATGTTTGGATGCATAGCCATTTTTTCATTGCTAGCATTTGGGGTTCTTAATCATCTCTTCTTATTCCACCTTGATTTCAAGGGTAAGCTAGTATTAGTTCACTTGAATTCCCAGAAAAAAAGGCAAATTCATGAATACGACCTCTCTCCCCCCCAAAAAAACTCCATACCTTTTCACTGGACTTAGTAAAAATAAAAAAGTATCATTATTTATTTTGCTTTAATATATTAACCTTTATTTCTGTAATTTCAAGAGAACATTTTTATGTAGCATTCCTCTTCTCTTATTGTCCTACAAAAAGAACAAATATTTCTCCACAGGGATAGCAGTGAATTTATACTGTCCTGGCTTTGTAAGTGCTGCTTGTGCATAGTAAGTTGCTGTATTACTAACTTTGCGATATTCTGTCTCCCATTCAGCACCTTCTTCTCTTCTTTTCTTACCCTTAGAAGCAGCCACTTTATAGCATAACCCCCCCCTCCCCTTCCCTCCTAGTCTGCTATTTGCTAAGCATTTGCTGTTGACCAGCCTCATGTAATTGTTAGTGAAAAGGATAGGCCTTGCCCAGTACTGGGATCTGTGAGACTGCCTGAAGCTGAATGCTGTCTCCATCTGTTTTGTCAGTAAGTGCTGTTGCATGCAATTATGGGACACCTTTGCAGACAGACAGAGAATGCTCTTCAGTCAGAGGTATTCTCAAGCCAGGCATTTCAAATGCACACATCACTGGAGTTTCTCTCGCCGAGTGCTCTGCACTGTTGAGAATCTGACCTGAGATATATTTTAAGTCATCGTTGTGTGTGACCTCCGGTATTGCAGAAAATTGAAAAATACATTTTATATTACTTACAGTTTCATTTTATGTCTTTTTGATGTACTTTACATCGAAACACGGCCATTATCATCTTCTTAGCCAAGAGTAGAATATAAATATTTTCAATGATATTAAGACTTTTCTAATTTCTATGCATATAAATGTTTTTTTTTTTTTTGCATTAAGCCGTTCAGTGGAGACTACTTGTGGTCACTTTAATAGCATCCAGTGAAATGACTTCAGAGTAGATTAGGGTTTCTGTCAGTGTTGGAGCATTACAGGAAAAGAGGTATGATACACCATTCATTCCTTAACACTTTGCATTTCACTTGGAGTTGTAGTAACACATAGGGGCCCTTTTACTAAAGGGTGCTAGCTGTCAGCACAGGTCTGGTGTATGCTATGGATCCAGATTGGCTACGTGTTGACAGTTAGCATGGGGCCATAATGAAACCACAGGATTTTGGCACTAACTGTCCATGCCACGTTAGGATTGCAAGTGGGAGAGTTAGGGACAGAGTGGGTTGGGTGAGTGCCACGCAAGCAATGCACCTCCGCTACCTGCATGACGGGCAAGTAGAATAGGTGAGTGTACCTACGCTATTGCCATGCCACAGCAGGACCGTGTGCACCACAGCAACAAGCTTTCCATGCTCCCGGCTGTTAACGCTGTGGTATTGCCCTAACACGCCATGGATTTGTGCATTATGGGCATCTTTGGGGCAACACCACAGCACCCTTTACTAAAAGGGCTCCATAGATACAGTTTATTAAATCTCCAGTGCTGAGCTTTAGGATCACTGCTAAAGGAAATGTGCTGGGATGGTAGGGAAGTGCCATCTCCAGGAACAAGCAGGAATGAGTCTTCACATATGGGCACGTCGGTACCGACGGAGCCTGCGCGGGAACGCTCCCCAGCGTCCAAAAAGAAAGCTTTTGGGAGCATCCCACGCGCATGTGCGCTGCCTTCCCGCCCATTTACTTCCCTCTCATCAGTTTTCCGTTTTCCGCGGAGCCGGCAGGACGTACTCTTGTCACCGCAGAAAATTCTTCTTTTTATTCTTAGTTTTTTGTGGTCGCGTCTGCCTTCCCTCGACGCCACCGGTACCGCCGGTGCTTTTCTTTCTTTTTCCTGAAGAATTTCTTCTTTTCTTAGACATTTTTTCCTGTTTAATGCCTCACGGTTTCTAGGTCACTAGGCCTCTACCCTTCCATTATGGAAAAGCCAGCCACTATCCTTAAGAAATGCTCAAAGTGTGGCGGTACAGATATTTTTTCAGACACTCATACTTGGTGTCTAAAATGTTTAGGTCCTGAGCATGGCCCTCTGGAGTGTCTCTCCTGCTGGAGCTCAAACAGAAGAAGTTCTCAGAATCGAGCACAACTCGATTCCTGGTTCACATCGCCCTCGGTATCACCAGCTAGAATATCTTCTTCTTCACAGGATCAGGTAACCAAACAAAAGTCTGTAAAGACTAGCCAGTCCTGTAGTGGTAGATCTCCCTCTCAGCATCGAGATGACTTCGGCCTTGCCCTCGAGGACATCTTGGCAATAAAGCCCCGGGGGGAGTCTTCGGGCTCCAAAGCATTAACGGGGCTCCAGGTTGGTTCTGGGGTTCTTACCTTGATGAACATACCTGGGCCATGCTCGGTGGTTGTGGCCGCCTCGAGCGGTACCGACACCCCGGCATCGGCTATGGTGATGGATGAAACACTCCTCACTGATGAACGTAGTCTAGCATGCTCGGCTACTTCGGTACCGCTAGAGTTGCTGCAGACCGTTCCTTGAGTATCGGTATTGGCTCTGGTACCGGTACCGGTATCGACATTGGCATCGGTGTCGGTACCATCCATGCTTGCTTCGACAGAATCACTTCCCTCGATGCCAAGCCTGGAATCGATCTCTAGCATGGAGGATTCGGTACCGACTCATCTCGGTACTGACCTCGGGCGGTACCGAAGACATCGCTTTAAAGAAAATCCGATGCTTCATCCTTTCAGGTCTTCCTATCACGATGACTGGGATGAATCCATCGGTACCAAGGCTGTTTTTTCTACAAATCTAGCCTTTACCCCTCATTTTAGAGGGTCCTCCTCCGGGGAGATTTCTTTTCAAGCTTTCCTGCTTGATATGGCAAAGTTACTTGCCATTTCTATACCTGGTAAAGAATCCCTACCGGGGACTTCAGAGACACTGCAATTCCCCTGCATTCCAAAGGAGGTGATCATGCTTCCTTTGCATCAGATCTTACAAGATCTACTATTAAGAATGTGGGAAACTCCTTTAACGGTATCTCCACATTCTAAGACACTAGACACTATGTACAAGGTGCCACCTTCTCCAGGTTTTAAAAAGATTCAACTTCCTCATCATTCTATTGTTGTAGAATCAGCAATGAGGTGTCTTAAGAGTGCAAAGAAGCACTCTTCTTATCCGCCAGGTCGTGAGTCTAGGACTTTAGATGCCTTTGGACGTCGATGCTTCCAGGCATCCATGCTTTCAGCAAGAATTATCTCATATATTTTTTATATGGGATTATCTCTTGAAGAGGTCACAAAGAGCTTAAAGTTTTTGAACCTTTTTCTTCCAGAGCATAAAAGAGCAGACTATTCCTTATTAGTCAATCATGCTCAAAATATCTCTAGGTTCCTTAATCGTACTTCCTTGGACTGTTTTTGAGTCTATTAGCAGAACTTCTGCTATAGCCATAGGAGCACGACGCATAGCCTGGCTCCAAGCTTCAGACTTGGACAGATGGGTTCAGGAAAGGCTGGGAAATACTCCTTGTACTGGTGAAAATCTCTTCAACAAGAAGGCTTTATTTCAAGCTAATCAGTTGAGCACTGATGCTGTTACTTTTAGAGGATTGTCAAAACTTTCCTCTATCCCAGCTAATAAAAAATCTCCTAAAAAGCTTTATTTCCCCAAGGGAAAAAAGTTTTATCCATCTTCTACCCATTTTGCAGATGTTTCCAAAGATGGCCAACATCACACCAGGCTAAGAAAGTCAAAACCTCAACAGGCTCAGCAAACCCAGCAATCGCAGGGTTTCTGATATTTTATTCTTTTCTTCTGTGTGAGGTTTAGAACTTTTGAGTCTACTTCTTTTTCAACAGAAGCATCTAAAATTTTTCTCATCCATGCTGAGATATCAGTCATACATTGACTCAATCCTCAACTCTGGGCATGAATCTCTTGCTACAAGAGAAATCTATCCTTCTAGCTCTAAGAGCTATTAAGGACTATCATACCCTAGAGATAACAGGTTCCTCCTTTTAAAACAAAAGGAAGCCTAACAACTAACAACAGGGTGAGCTATACCTTTCACCTTGTCAGTTTACTGTACGAGTATATCTCATACTTTTAACTGCAAGGGGACCTTATCTCTTCAAAGACTTACCAAATTGTAAGTCTTCTCAACTCTGTATTACTTCTATCCCTCTTAGCCCAGACATTCAGTCTCTAAGAGTACTACTACTCATCTGGAGGGCTTATTCTCTAAGCCATAGGATTTTCTTCAATACCTATTCCAGTAAGTAGTTTCCATACAGAGTTTTCTCCCCCTTTGCGGTTCATCTTCTTCTCAGATATCTTTTTAAGGTAGCTTTTCGGACAGAAGTTGGGTATCACTACTCCAAATTATGTCTCTCGGTCCTCTCCAATCCGTAGGACCTAACCTTTTATGCTGCCTTAATAACAGATAATTCCAAAAGCGGTCCAGAACTCATTTGGACTGTTTATTGTTGCAGGCTTCAGGCCTGTCTACTATTCTTAGCCACCTTCAATTCTCTTTGGCTTCAACAGAATAGATTAGGTTGCACACTGGCAATTCAACAGCCAGATCTAAGCAACCTACAACATGCTCTCTGCAAATTCTACAACAAAGCTCTGCAACTGTGGGCCTTTGCCAGAGAGCCTCAGAGCTACCCCAAATAGGTAGCGGCCAGATAGTTAACAAGGGCTTCAGCTGGTAGATTCTACCAGTCATGCTCCTACATGACTGTTTTTTTCCTACTCTTACCATATTCCTTAAAATTTCCTTTTAAGAAAAGGTAACCAGGATTTAGACCATGTGAAAGCGCAGAAAATTGCACAATTCCCTGGTTTGTTCCACATCTCACTGGAACTTCCACATCAGGGATGCATTTTTTTCACTGCAGTTGGTCCTTATTCACTACTTTCCTTCTAATTCCTATACTTCATGGTAGCTTATGTTGAACAAGAAAATGCATGATACTCATATTGCCCTCATAAAGAGGCAAACATGGTATCCCCTTATATTGCGTCTTGTTCTCCAGCTACTATTTGAAATTATAGAAGGATCCAGACTTGCTGTCTTAAGACTAAGGATCTCCTCTGCACTCATTCACGTACGTCTCGAGACCTGGTTATTTCAGGGGCTAGATCTTTTCAAGAAGTCTAGTCCTATCCCTGTAAGTGAAGAACATAATATCAGTTTCCACGAAACCTCCTCTATAGTTCTTCCATATTTAACCAGACAGAGATTCTTCATCTATATTCTCAAGTAGGTCTTAATCCTTCTTGTTATTGCGTCAATCTCTATACAACATCTGACTTTCAAAGATCTTCAAGATGTTGAGGGCTCAACGCCTAGTACAAATGTCTTTGTCTTTCATTGGAAAAAAGGGGGTCTTAAAGACCTATTCCCTTTTTTCTGCAAAGGGTATTTCTGCCTTTTCATCCAAACCAGTCAGATTTTCTCCACTCTTTCCTAGGACCTTATTCTGCTCCAAGGAAAAGAAGTTCAATTTTTTGGACTTTACAGAAGCTTTAGCTATTTCTCAAAAGTCCATCCTCATTGAACTCCCCCAGTACTTCTTCTGGGGTTAGTTCTGGCCATGAGGGCTTATCATCTCTTCCTGTATTGCAAAAATTTATTTTTTTCCCTCTACTTCACATTGAGGGAATCTCTTTGAGGATAATATACTGGCTCTCAACCACAGATCCATATTACCCTCAACAAGTATTTTTGCAGTATTTTTGAGTGAGATCTGTAAGATTTGGTCAGGTTACTTTCCTGTAGGTCCTGGGTTCATTTCACTTCACAGAGGCAGTGGGGCTTGTAATAAAACAACCAAACAGGTGTGGCTTGGAGAAAGGTGTTTTATGTAGAAATAGGCTTAATACATAGGTATTGAACAGAGGTATATAGTGATTGTTACAGAGCTGTTTCAGTGTGCATCAATGAATCTGTGTGTGCATGTGCATGTGTGAAGTGTGAGAGAGAGAGATAGGCCAGAACATGTGTTTAGAGCCTCATGGCAAGGGAGAGAGAGAGAGAGAGCGGGGGAGGGGTGAAGGGAATTGATTATCAGAGCCTCCTGTCCTTCATGTCCGATGAATGGTGGAAGAGAGAGAGAGAGAGAGGAACATGTGGGTCAGAGCCTCATGGCAAGGTGTAGTGGAAGAGAGAGAGAGAGAGAGCGGGGGAGGGGTGAAGGGAATTGATTATCAGAGCCTCCTGTCCTTCATGTCTGATGAATGGTGGAAGAGAGAGAGAGAGAGAGAGGAAGTGTTTCTGTCTTTTATAGTGAATTGAATCCTCTCCAGCACTTCCCCTTGAGGTCTGCTAGCCACTCCCTTTAAGGTCTGCCATTCTTGATTTAGCAAGGAGGGGCTTCAGACAGGCCTTGGAGACTGAAATCACCAGGGGGTCAGAGTTAATCTCATCTTGTAAACTGTCCTATTACCTTTGGAGACTGAAGTCACCAGAGTCCAAAGCTGCATGAAATGTATGCTGACAAGATCCACATTAGAAAATTGGAATTCAATATTTTTCTAATATTTATGATTTACACAAGGACTTCCCTCTGGATACCTTGTTTAGTCAAGCTGTTCCACAGCACCTCTTTTATTCTTTTCTAGTTCAACTCCTACCCTCCATCCCTTGGATGCCTGAGGTTTTGAGGGATAAGCATGGCCCATCTTTAGATTTGCAACATGCTGGGGCCTCCTCCAGGCATCTTAGCTTGGGAGTCCCCATATGTGAAGACTTATTCCTGCTTGTTCCTGGAGATAGCACATTTACTTACCTGTAACAGGTGATCTCTGGTAACAGCAGGAATAAGTCTTCACAACCACCCACCTCTCCTAGGAGTTGTTCTCTCTCTCTCTCTCTTTTTTCTCTCTAATTTGTCTACTTCCCTCCTTCGGTCTCAGCTACAAACCCAACTGATGAGAGGGAAGTAAATGGGCGGGAAGGCAGCGTGCATAGGCATGGGAAGCTTTCTTTTTGGATGCTGGGGAGCATTCCCGCGCAGGCTCCGTCGGTACCGACGTACCCATATGTGAAGACTTATTCCTGCTGTTCCCAGAGATCATCTGTTACAGGTAAGTAACTGTGCTTTATGCAATAAGCAACATCCCCACAAAGCTATGCGGACATCCTCCTCCTGTGTTGCTGCCGGTGGTGCAAGATGCTGCGATTATCTCATTTTTAGTTGCAGTATCACAGTGCTTCTCCTCACTGGCAGCAGTGCAAGTGGAAGACTCTCAGGCAGCTTCATAGGAATGTTGGAAATAGGGTGGAGATTATAGCTCTTTGGTTGTCTATGTTTTATTGGATGGCTTGATTAAAGGAGAGAAAGTACCTTCTGTAGCTATAGAACCTCGGGTTCATAACAGGATCATTAGTTCTCTGATTTGGATATTCAGCACTTGACCGCTGGTAGAAGAGGCTGAAATGGAGGGACAGGTGAATGATAATGACATGCCTCCTCACTAAGGGAACTAGAAGGGCAGTGCACAGTAATGCAAGGAGGGAGGTGGAGAGTAATGTTGACAGTGAGATGGCTCACTATCTGAAAATAGGGTGCTTAGAAAATGTGGCAGATTCCGGTTTCGCTGATTGACATGGTTGATTTTCCGTACCTGAGCTCTCAATTTGACTCTTTTCAGCATCTAATATCGGTGATAATTAAGTAGTGGTAGCTATGCATAAATATTGGTTTAGGAAGAAGTTGTAATCTGTACATGGGAAGTGTGTTTTAATGAAAGATTTTGGCCTAGCAGTTTAATTAGTTCCTTGAGGCTTCCAGCTCAATCAGAAGCAGCTTCTGTCTTGGGTTATATTACGACTAATCCCTAGTTTATAATTCTCGCCTAACTCAGCAATCGTAATAGTGGTTCTTGACGAAAACTTTGAACTCATGCATGTTGTTTAAAATATTTATCTAGCACCTTTACATTGGTAGGTGAGTTAGATTCAGCTACAGTAGGTTTTCCCCATTACCCAGGAGACTTACAACCTGAAGCAATAGCGGATGAAGTGACTTGCTCAAGGTCACAAGGATTCTCAGTAGGATTCAAACCTTGGCCTCCCTGGTTTTCCACTTGCTGCTCTAAACGCTAGGTTGCATCTCCATCACCTTAGGCTTAACCTGTAGATATTGCTGCTGAGCAAGCTTTGAAACTCCCTCTCTCCTTCCCTCCAAGGGGCTGTGAATGCAGTCTCCCCAGCATTGCTAGCCCCAGCTAACCCAGAGAACAGAAGATGGGTTTAGAAATGGAATCAAGGTCTTGAGAAGAGCAGAGCACAACATTGCTACTGAGCTAGCCCATATAGCTAATTTTAAAGAATTTATTCAGTGACAATTAAAAACATATAAAATACTTTTGTTAGTGCATTGTTAAGACTGATTACCTCAAAAGAACTGAGCTTGGCCAGTACTAATTTGTATAATATAGTGTCACATATATATACAGTATATCAGACTTAAAATAAATCTGAACTCCGGTTTTGCTGATTTCAGAGGACAGGATGTAAACAAGAGAAATGTGTTATTTATCTCAGCAATTCTGAAACCTGAAATGTCTTTGTAAGGGTTTTTCCAAATGTGATTTTAATTTTGGTTCATCACAATTTGAGAGTGATGATGTCTATCAGATTTGTCAGTCCTGGTCATTTCTTGGAACTGAAGGAGCAAGGTTTTGCTGCACTTTGTCCAGGAGAGTGGAAGGCTGGCCCACTTATTAGGGTGATATGTTCCAGCCACTCTGATACTAGTTTTACTGAGATCTGCCTTCTCCCTCTGATTGAGTCTTGGAAACTGTGGGGGGACATATTCAGCTGTGGCGGCAGCCAGCGCAATTAAAGCGGCTGGCTGTCAACACTTTAAAATGTGCCCGGATATTCCATGCCGGGGCCATATCTGGCCAGCGGCACTGAATATCCGGTTTGCCCAGATAGTGCTTTAGTTATCCGGTCAGTGGAGTTATTCAGCCTCTGTCCAGATAACCAGGCTGTCTGGACAGGAGCTGAATAACTTTGTTTCTTTAGCTGGTATGGGTTAACTGGTTAGTGGCTCGATATCGCTGCTGACCGACTAAGCCTTGGTGCTACTCTGGCTCTGCCGGTGGAGTTTCTGGACCCTAAGCGGTTAGCGTTGGGGCATTTAGATAGGCTAAGAGGTAATATTCAGCAGCACAAATCAGGTATGTGCTGATGAATATCCCCGCTACCCAGCATTTATGTAGTTTTCAGGTTTGCAAACCACATAAATGCTTTTGAATATGCCCCTCTGTGTGTTTTCAGCAAGTATATAATTCAATGCGAACACTGTTACTGAGTGTGGCACACCACAGATTAAACATCTCCTGCATACACAGAATGAGGCAAAGGCAGAAGTGGTTGTCACCGAGTTCTACTTTAACCCACGTCAGGTTTCTCGTTATTGTAATGTTTTTGTGCTAATACAGCAGCAATCAAACAGAGCCAACCTAATTCTGCAACAATTCACCCCCCCCCCTGAGGTATAGCTACATTATATCATGCACCTTCTGGAAGGGCTGATTCACCCATTAGAAACTAGAAAGGAGGCCTTGATAAATTGCTATTGGGGAGGCTGATGAATAAAGAAAGCCGGAACAGAGTTCGCGGGAGAGGGAATACTGGATAGTGGAATGGCAGAGAACTGTGTATTGGGTGGACAAAGATTGAGAGAGGCCCTTTGATGGGAGATCGGGGAAGAGAGACATGGAAAAGACCTTGGATTTTATGGGGGGGGGGTACATCCTGGGGGTATTAGGAAAGGGGGGATGAGGAATAGAGAAGAGAGGAGGAGAAAGGGAAAGAGGAGTAAGAGAGTAGGGGAAGACCCGGAAGTAGAGAAGAAGCAAGAGACCCGATGGAAGAGAGTAGAAATCCACCATGAAGGAAAGAGACAAAGAAGGAAGAGAGTGAACTAAAACAGCAAAAGGAAGGAGGATATGAGAGAGAGAAAAAAAATAAATACTGGAACAGAGAAAAGACTGGTGAATGAAACAAAAAGAAATGTTGAACAAGAAATGCAAAGAACTTCTACTAACAATTGGAAATATATCAATTCAGGGTAACAATATACAATTGCTAAATACCCCTACTAAGCATATTACTAAAAAATGATAATTTGGTTATTATATGTCGGACTCTGCTCTAGGGCCCCATCCTAAAACCTATGTCCTTTTTTAATCACTTAAGTTCTTTTTTAAATTTTATTAATTAGAATATGAATATTCTTAACAAATAGACCAAATACAAACTGAGGTCTGAACTTAAAAGTTATAGTTGCTTTAATTCTTAAAGTTAATACTCCAATGCCATTCAAGTGTTCATAGGCCTCCATTAACCATACAAAAGGGTCATCCCAACATAGCTATGTTTCAGACCATAACCATACATTTTTTACTCAAGTCCTGTTTCAGGGGTGGATTTACTTATCTGACAATGTTCTTATCTATAGCTGAATCCTTCCAATCGTCAACATCAGCAGCCCGTTTTAAAGCATGCAGCCTCCCACTTTGTGTTTTCCCTATATCTGCGGCTGATCTTTCAAACATGCATTACAGCCAGTTAAGAAGGATATTTCTCATACAATCATCCAAATCATTTAAAGATATAGGCACTACTCCTCACATTCAAAGCCATTAACATGATATCCCCCTCTTCCCTCATAGTCCTCCTCACCCCCACCCCCAACAACAGGTCGAGAAGGACGGTAACCGCCAACACGTTGATTATCCCTATGGAATCCACAAAATGTACACAAGCAACCAGGAATAGAGCCTTCGCCTTCTTTGCCTCAAAATGCTGGAATAACCTCCCACCAAATATCAGAGCAATCAGAGACCTCACACAATTCAGGAAAACCCTCAAGCATCACCTATTCCTTCTACACTTTTCACAGCCAAACATAACACAACCACATCCCACACCCCAACTCACTCAAATCGGACCCAACACCTCGCAAACCGTCTAAGACAAACCGAGCTGCAGAACCGCCCATCAGGTATATTCAACAAGTGCTGATATACTGACTATATTGAGTATTGTATGGCTATAATGATTACTGTATTAACCGAGAAGACCCAGCCTTAACCATTCAGTTTGGGCCTAACATCTAACTTGTAAATAGTTACTCAGCCACTGCTTTGATGGTTGAATATGTAAATAGTTCACCCAGTTACAGCTCCAAGTTACTGATCCTGTTCTATGTAAGCATTAGGCAGTTCTCACTGGCCTAGTGCAAGAATTGTTAATTGTAAACCACACTGATATTAAAGAGCTCGGTATATAAAAGCTTTTAAATAAATAAATAAATGAATAAATAAATAAATATAACTTACTTGACTTTGAATTGAAACATTATATCTTATACCATCTTTCTTCAAAAAGGCATTTCCATATTGTCCTGCTAGACCAGTCCAGACAAGTGGATTATGTTCCCCTCCCAGCAGATTGGCGGAGACAAAGAATCAATGAAAAGCCCAGGTTTCCATGACATCACTCCTATGCCTCTATTCGCCTCAGTCACCAAAGGTCTCTTCAGTATTTCTTTGTCTCCTGCAGATGGTGGTTGGGTTTTCTCCTCTCTGAAGAAAATCTGAAGATTGAGAGGAAAAGATTGATGAAATGCTTGTGACTGACCACTTTGAGGATGATTCTCTCACTTGAGCATGACGTGGGAGGCTCTACTAGACTGTGCTGTGTTTGGTAGTCATTGGAGGAAAAATTCATTCAGCTCCATGCACTTATCATTTTGAGCAGCCAGAAATTGGAAGGATCTGGAAGAGTTCAGCAGCCTCATACAACCTGAACGCCCCTTCCCTCCTCTGTTTCCCCCCTGCTCTCTTCCGAAGATGGCAGAAGACTGTCAGAGGGATCTGCCTGCAAAGCCACAGCACAATATTGCAAACACCAATGAAACAGTATCAGGGGAGTAGAGCTGAGCCTGGCATGGATCCTCTGCCTAGGGCTCTTAGGGGATAAATACCAAGGCTTGACCTTGTCATTGTCCTTGTTAGGGGCTCCTGATTCTGTCTGTGTGGGTTTCAATTTGAGGTAGACCACTGCAATGTGGAGGTTTCCTAATATTTTCTACACACATTGGTAGCATTTTCTCCTTTTGTGTGCCTGGCAGTCATGCAGTCTATATGCGTGTTCAGCTCAAGTGGCTCCAATATGCGTTCCTACCCTAGCGTTGTAGTAAAAGCACAGTTAACGTGCACCTTTGGGCCACTGCGGCCTTTGCGTGGCTGTTGTGACACTTGCCTTAACTCTCTATGTCTTCTTCCAGGAAACGTTGTTTGGCCTGTGGAAAGCGAGATACCTCTTCTCTGGATTCTGGACTCTGCTTTTCTTGCAAGGCAGCATCTGAATCATACTTGGAGTGCCTGCTCCTCTTCTCTCAGCTGGGGGATGCAGTTAGTCTGGCTTTGCCTGCCTCAGGGCAGGAAGTGACGGATGGCCCAATGGGTAAGGATATCCAGCTGGTTGGAGGATCTAGTGATCATGCTGTGAGCTGCTTCTTGTCCTCTAGGGGGTCCAGAGATGGAGAACAGCTGGGAGCTGAGATTTTGACTATGACTTGGATTTAGATGGCTCGGTACTTGGCTCTGACGTGGATGAATAAGTACTCTTGCCATCAGAAGATTGTGAAGAGGCTAGTGTGATTCACCTATTGCAGAAGGAGAAGCTGGCAGTCAGAGTCTCATCCACCTTGAACTTGACAGATGCTTCTAGCATGGAACAGGAACCGAAGGTATACCTGCTCCTTCAAGGGGGTTCGGAAATTCGCTACTGTCTTTCTGTTCCCAGATGTGATCAAGGATTTGATCCGGTTGGAGTGGATGTATCCCCACTCCCCACCTAAGGGGCTAAGAGTGTGTAGGAAGATCTACGCTCTCACAGAGAAGGACTGCATTGAGTGGTTTGGTATTCCCAAGGTGGATGCATAGGTCATGGCAGTTACCAGATGGACCAACATTTCTGTGGAAGGCAGATTGGCCTTTAAAGGATTTTCTGGACTGTAAAGTGGATTTGTTGTTGAAGAGCCAGAGTGTCATGGTGGCTGCTATTCTGCAGCTGGTAATTGGTGCTAGCCTGACATCTTAAGCACATCTCCAGTGGATTCAGTCTCTTCCGCTGGTTGATACTACCCCTCTTTTGGAGTTGGCTACAGTCTTCCTTTCTGATGCCATGTATGACTTGGTACATTTGGCAGCCAGGGATGGTGCCCTGATGATGGTGTCATGGCATTGGAATTGACTCCAACACTGGGAAATGGACTCATCTTCCAAAGCCCGGTTGGCCTTACTGGCTTTTAAGGGGAAGCTTCTTTTTGGAACTGAATTAGAGAAGCCGGTGAAGGACCTGGGTGAGACAAAATCTTACTGCCTTCTGGAAGACAGGTCCTGGGGGACTGTGAGGCAGGCTGGCACCCCTTTCTCATTAGCTTCCTCCCATCTGCCAAAGTGCGCTGGCTGTATCCCTGAGGATCTCAGGACTTTGGTCATTACCAACCTGGAAAACCTTTCTTCCCCTCTGCTTCCGGGCTTCAGGCTCATTCTCAGTCCTTTCGTGGAGTGCATGGGCCCAGGGACTCGGTCCCCTCCAGAGGAAGACTCTCCCAAGTTGTGCATTGAAGGTTCGAGGGCCCATTCCCTGGTTCCTGCGGTTGGAGGCAGGCTTCACCTTTTCCTTCAGGAATGGGCTCAAGTTAACAAGGATCGCTGGATGCTTGACACCATTCAGTTTGACTATATCCTGGCATACAAAGAGCCAATTCTGAATGCCTTCGTCATCATCCCTTGTGGGTCTGTGAACAAAAGTGCTGTTGTGTGGACCAGCTTGGACAAGTTGCTGCATCAAAAGGCAATGGTGCCCATCTCCCCAGATGAGCGGGGCAAGGGCAGATAGTCCATCTATTTCATGGTGCCCCCCAAAATAAAAAGGGATGGTTCCTTCTGGCCCATTCTGGACCTCAAGGGAGTCAATGAGCACTTGCACATCCTGTACTTCCAGGTGGAAACCTTGTGCTTCATGATTCAATACAGGTGGATCAACAAAGGTACCTGTGTTTTGCCGTGCTTGGCTCTCACTATCAGTTCGCTGCCCTCCCTTCTGGGCTATCCACCGCCCTTAGGACATTCTACAAGGTCATGGTAGTGGCGGCGGTGGTGCTGTGGCACCGAGGAATCTCTGTCCATCTATATCTGGATGACTGGCTCATCCGGGCCTGTTCCATTTTAGAAGTGTCTTGGGTGGCGTCCCAAGTGGTGTCCTTTTTGGAAAGCCTCGGCTGGGTGATCAATTGAGGAAATAGTCAGCTGTTGCTTTCCCAATCCCTGGAGTTTCTGGGAACACATTTCGACACTCAAGTGGGCAGAGTTTTCCTCCAGAGGAGAGAGTCAGAGGACTGTTGAATTGCCTGGCGCTGTTCTGTGTGCAGCCGTCTCCCAGAGTCTAGGAGCCCACCGCACACAGAACAGCGGCGGGCTCCCAGAGTCTGGGATTCTCTTCAGCTCCTTGGATTGATGGCGGTGACAATAGAGATTGTGCCCTGGGTGTGTGCTCATATTCGTCTTCTCCAGTGGTCCTTGCTGGCTTGGTGGTCCCCATGTTCTCAGGAGTTGGAGGGCAAGTTCCCACTCCCATTGATGGTGCAGTCCAGCCTGCAAAGGTGGTAGCAGTCCGGTCATCTGAGAAAGAGGATTTCTCCTGGATCCTCCTGATGAGGGATGCCAGTCTCTTGGGCTGGGGAGTCCATTGTCAAGACTGTATGGCCCAGGGCTGTTGGAACCACAGGGAAGCAGTGTGGTCCATCAACCATCTCGAGGCAAAGGCCATCAGGTTGGCTCTCTACATTTCTGACCCCTGGTTGAGGGCTGGGTGGTTCAAGTGTTTTCAGACAATGCCACAGCGATGGCTTATGTCAATCAGCAAGGCAGCACGAGGAATGCCGGGGTAGCTCTGGTAGGAGATGGCTGTCCTGTTTGCCTGGGCAGAGAAGAACGTCTTGGCCTTGTCAACTCAGCGAATTGCTGGGGTAGACAATGTGGAAGCAGACTTCCTCAGCCGGCACTCTCTGGATCCTGGAGAATAGGAGTTGAGTCAGGAGATGTTTCAGTTGATTCTGCACTGTTGGAGTTGACCCGAAATGGATCTGTTGGTGACCCACCAATGCCAACACTGGCTGCATCTTCAGGTGCTGCACAGGAACGGGGTCTGAGGGTTTTTATTTATTTATTTATTTATTTATTTAGCAAGCATTTGTAGCCCGCTCCTTCCAGCGATCAGAAGCGGGTAGGATTACTATTGTGAAACTGCCGAATCAAGGCAGGTACAAATTTTGTTTACATACAGATTGTCAGAAAAGCACATCATACAGAGTTAACACTTCTTAGCTATGGGGGAGTTCATTTACATATATACATAAATACATATATACAGGATAAGCTTTTTGGCCACAGTGGTCAGGGGCTGCTCCATCTGTGGATTTAGTTCAGGTTGAAATGAGATTGGAAAATGTGCGTTTTGAGTTTCTTTCTGAAGTCTAGAAGGTCATTGCTAGCTCGTAGTTCTGGTGGGAGTTGGTTCCACAGTGTTGGTGCCACATATGAGAAAGCCCTGTGGCTGGTATTAGCTTTGGCAGCTCTTATATCTGTTGGAGTGTGAAGGATGTTGGAATTGTGGGTTCTTCTGTTTCGGGTAGGAGGTTGCGATCTTACTAGGTTGTTGAGGAAGGAAGGTGCTAAGTTGTGGATGAGTTTGAAGGTGGTTGTTAGTATTTTGTATTTTGTTCAAGCTGTTATGGGTAGCCAGTGTAATTGAATTAGCACTGGTGTGATGTGGTCACTTAGATTTTTCTTCATTATGACCCTGGCAGCTACATTTTGTGCCATTTGTAATATGTTTAGGTTTTTTTTAGGTAAACCTTGTAGGATGGCGTTGCAGTAGTCAAAATGTGGCATGATGAGTGCTTGGGCCACTGTTCTGAAGTCTTGGGGATCAATAGTATTCCGAATGGGTTGGAGCACTCTAAGCTTGTGGAAAACTGCTCTGTTGGTCTTTCGGAGGTGTTTTTCCATCTTTAGGTCACAGTCAAATGTGACTCCTAGATACTTTATTTCTTTTTTTGTTTGGTAAGTGTTGTTACATAGTGTTATTGATGTGGGTGGGTCAAAATTCGGTTCTTTGGAGATATACATTACTTCGGTTTTTTTGTGATTAATTGACATACTACTTTGTTGATGCCTTGACTCAGCCTTGACTGAGTCAGTACCTGCTGTATGTGTTTCCTCCATGACCCCTGGTGGGGGGGGGGGGTGATTTGGCATATGGAACACCATCCAGGCAGGATTGTTCTGATGGTGTCAGATTAGTTGAGGAAAGCATGGTTCGGAGAGCCGATTGGCTCCTGCAAGTGCCTCCTCCCAGTTGCCTCCATCTCAAGGCCTGTTGTGCAGGGACTAATCATCCTGGAGGACCTGGTTTCCTTCATACTTATGGCTTGATGCCGAAAGGAGATGTCTAGCACATCTGGTGATGCTTTTCCACTCCGCGCAGAGCCCGGAGGAGGTCTACTAAGTTAGCATATATACGGATCTGGTGCCACTTTGAGTGATGGTGCGGCACTTGGCAGTTGACTCCTTAGGTGGCCAAGGTGCCATCTGTGTTGCTTTTTTTCTACAGGATGGCCTGGAAAAGGGTCTTTCTCTTTGCTCCCTGAAAATTCAGGTAGCAGCTTTGGCCTGTTTCTGAGGTCCAGTGGCTGGTAAGTCTCTAGCCTTGCATTCAGAAGTCTTGCGGTTTGTCCAAGGGGTTCATCATCTGCATCCTCCCCTCCAGTCTGTGGTCCCTTCCTGGGATCTGGGTCTGGTGCTCAGGGCCCTGATGTTGGCACCCCTTGAGCCTTTGAAGCACGCTACTTTGAAGAATTTGATGTTCAAGATGGTCTTATTGGTAGTGATTTGTTCTGCAAGGTGGATTTCTGAGATGTAGGCTCTGTCTTGCCGAGATTCTTAGCTGTCTTTTTCAAAGGATGCTGTTTCCATTTGGCCTGTGCCTTCCTTCTTACCTAAGATGATTTCTCCCTTTCATGTGAACCAGGTGGTCTGCTTGCCTTCCTTCTCTAAAGAGTAGTGTCGGGGGAAGGATGAGGATTTTCACCTTGTGGATATCTGGATGGTGCTTCTCTGGTACTTGAAGGTTATGAATTCTTTTCGTATGTTTGACCATCTTTTTGTGTTGTTTTCTGGCCTGCACAAGATTGACGTAGTGGCTAGGTCCACTTTGGGGCTCTGGATTAAGGGGACCATTGCCTTGATGTATCCATTGCAGAACCCTCCCACCGGTTCCAGAGGGTTTGCTCACCCATTCTACCTGAGCACAAGCGTCCTCATGGGCAGAGTGGAGCTCATTAGCCCATGCAGACATTTGTCTGGTAGCAACATGGGTCTTACTTTCCACTTTTGTCAAGCATTACCACTTGGATGTCCATGCGTGGGCAGACACAGCCTTTGGCTCAAGGGTTTTGCGAGCTGCAGTGTCTTCTTCCCGCCTAATGGAGTCATAGCTTTGGTATGTCCCACTTGTCTGGACTGGTCTAAGGACTATATGGAAGATGACATTTAACTTACCAGTAAATGTTCTTTCCTTGAGTCCTGCTAGACCAATTCAGGATCTGTCCCTGTTACGGTATTTGCTCTGTTCTTCTGCTGCGGTACCCTTGGGTCCGCTATGATTTTTATACTTGGCTCTGCAGGTTCATCTTCTACCGACAACCTTCTGTTTATGCTTTCCTGTACATAGTTCTCTACTATTGATTACTCATTGTTGCCCATGATTGAGGTTGTGTGAGGCTTGCTATGCTTCTTCCATATGCTGGGGATGAATACTGCAGAGACCTCTGGTGTTTGAGGAGAATAGAAGCATAGGAGAGATATCATTGAAACCTGGGCTTTTCATTGGTTCTTTGTCTCCACCAATCTGCTGGGGAACACAACCCATTTGTCTGGATTGGTCTAGCAGGATTCAAGGAAAAGACGTTGACTAGTAAATAAAATGTCACTTTTTTCTTCTCATCGTCAGCTTTATCTGGAAACAATCTCAGTGGGACACCTTTCTCTGCACACCTTTTAAAGCAGACACTTTTCCCTGCAGCTAATGAAATTATTTTATTGTCCCAGCACATTCATTCCCAATTAACAGCAACCTTTCAACACTAAAGGGAAACCTAGTCTCTAAATCATACCTTCAAAACAAGGGCGACAAGTCAATTTCCAAATTTATAACATGTGGTTTTATTGTTCCAAGATTGTAAATCCAACGTTGTTAACAAAAGTTGAATTTCTTCTAACCATATCCTCCCTGCCAAGATTTTGGAATGTGATCTATAATACGTCACCTAAGATCTTGAAAGTTATGTCCAGACTCTTCACAGTGATGTACCATTGAGGCAGTTCTAGTGTGAGTCTTTAATCTAGACTTGTGAGCTCTAGACCTGGATGTCTGCCTCATAGAATTCACATGTTGGAAATGATGTATTTTATTGGCTATTTTGACTTTTTGTCTGGTGTGTAATTAATTCTCCAGTATATGGAATATACAGTCTGCCAGCCTGATACTTTTTGCTTTTAGGCAGGACCGTACTAAGCTAGAAATGTGCCCTGTGTGACTAGTGAACCTGTTGTCTCTCCCACACCCATCTGTGTGCAGAAATGTTCTCTTGTTGGGCTTCCTGGAAGCCCATTAATGACATTGGCACCATATACATAGTTGCGCTCTGCTCTTTACAGCCACACTGCTCACACAGCCCTTGTTATAAACTTGCTTTTAGGTATATTTTGAGAGCAGATTACTACTATTTTCTATGAGGATAGTCTAGCAAACAACCCCCTCCCCACCAAATGAACTGCTCACTCACTACTAGCACTGCATGGAACAACCTTATCCTCTCTTGCTTCTTTCCAGTGGTAGTAGGATATGAACTGGATGGAGTTGGTCCAGAGAGCAGCTACTACAATAGTCAGTGGCCTTCATTCTGAGGCTTATGGGGACAAACCTAGGGCTATATTTACTAAGCTGGACTAACACTTAGCTTGAACTATTTGTAACTAGGACCCATGTTATTCAATGGGACGTAGTTACAAACAACCTGTGCTAGCCATTAGCCCAGCTTAGCAAAATGTCCCTTAAAGATCTAAACAGGTTTACTTTGGAGGAAAAGCAGGAAACAGGAGATATGAACGAGAAATGTATGTACCTCCAAGGTATAAATGCAGAGGGGGTGGGCATCTTTCAATCGACAGAAAGGGTCATAGCATGAGGATGAATGGGGATAGACTTGTGAGTAATTTTAAGGAAATATTTCTCTACAGAAAGAGTAGTCGATGCATGGAACAGCCTTCCCATGGAGATGGTGGAGACAGGGTGGTATTTGTATTCAAGAAAGTATGGACAAGCACCGAAGGTCTCAGAGGGAAAAGAAAGGATTTCAGTGTTAAATATTTGGTGTGGATGGCAGACTAGATAGGCTCTATAGCCTTATCTGCCATTCAGGCCGATGCAGAAAGCTGGCACTGAAGTCACGTACTATCAACTATGTAAGCCTCTTTTCAGTGCACCAATAGCGCACGACTTCAGTGTCGGCATGCAGATAGGGGCTCATATGAAAATTAGCCATGTGTTAAACTTTGCGTAAATGATGGCGTTAAACTGGGAAAGCAAGCACAACACTTGCGCACAGAAATCGGCACAAGTTTGGCATGCTTTCCCAGGGAAACAGGGGCACCTTGTGGCTAATTTGCATATGCGCTCAACAGTATTTTGATAGCATCGGGGGCTTTCTCCGATGCCTGGATCATCTGAGAGGAAGTGTCAAACTTCTCGTCAGATGATGTAGACATCGGGGAAAGCCCCTGATGCCATCAAAATACTTTCGGGGCCTGTGCCCCTGACTGAAAGCAGATCCCTGGTGGCCCAGCAACCCCGATCCCCCCACCTGCCCAACTAAAAAAAAGCTGGTGGCCTAGTGGCACTGAATCCCCACACCCCTCCCAGTACCTTCACAAAGGAGTGGGAGTGCTTATATGGCAGTCTAACCACGTGTGCTGCTCCCAGGATGCACTGCGTGGAGTCAGGTGCTGCCATTTTGTCAAGATAGTGGTGCAGGAGCAGGAGTATATGGGCAGTGCTCCCACTTCTATGTGAAGGTACCAAGAGGGGGTGGGGGTTCAGGGCCGCTAGATCACCAGGCTTATTTTTAGTTGGGCGGGTGGGAGTATGGGGCTGCTTGGCCACCAGGCTCATTTTCAATTGGGTGGATGGGGAAATTGAGGCCCTGGGACACCAAGGCTTTTTTTAGTTGGGTGGGTGGGGGATTGGAGCTGCTGGGCCACCAGGGATTTGATTTCTGTCAGGGGCACCGGTCCCCGACAGCCTGGATCATCAATCACGGAAAGCCCCCATTGCTGTCAAAATAATGTCAGGAGCACACGCAAAACATTTAAGCCACCTCAAGACCAGTCATAGAGATATTTGCGCTAAGGCTGATTACAAAATCCTCTACGCATTTCTCTGCATTGGGCAAAGACAATATTAGCATGTCATTTTATTACTGCCAGCTCATTTGTCTATAATTTAAATGCTCTTGGTGTTAATTGTGCGCTAGTTTTTCCTTTGCTGTTTACACGTGCTCCCGTCTCTTTTCTGCATTTGACTGTGCCGGTAATTGTGCCTAAAAGTGGTGCTATCTGTGCTTAATAGCCATGCTAGTTTTATGCATTGGCCGGATTGTGTTCTGGTTTTGTGTGTGCCTCTTCAGCCGGCTTTAAATTAGACATCTGACAGACAGATATTCAAACACTATGGTTGATGTTTTTTTAAATGGCAACCACGGTGCTTAAATATTTTATATATATTCAGCACTAATGTCTAGATAGTGGGAGGTGCTAAATATACATATAGAATGGCAAGCATCACTGCAATATTGATAGCGGCAATATTTAGCAAAAAATTGTCCTAAATTTATCTGGTTAGCTATATCTGAATATTGCTGTTATCCATATAGTTGGGTGGAATGCTGCTATCAGTACAGGATGGAGAGCATCCAAGCAACCCAAACTTAGAATAAAATTCATGCAAACTCTGGAGCTATACTGTAACAAAGTGAACAATGCAAAAAAAGAACATCATACAAAAATCCTAAATGGTACCTTAAACCGACCAAGAGAACTTTTCAGCATAGTAAAAATCCTTGACCACCCCACTCAGGAGACTACAGAAGACTCTCTCCACCCACAAGCCCTGGCAGACTTCTTTCAACACAAAAGGGGACCATCAAAAAACACACCCCCTACTATGTCCAACATCAAATCCCCCATGACTCAATGGACAATCTTTGATTCCATCTCCAAAAGAAACATTGAAGACACAATCAGCAACCTTAATGCAACAACTTCACCACTTGATTCATGCCCTGTCAACTGGATCAAGATGACTAAGGGGTATGTTTACTAAACTGCGGTAAACATGAATAACGCGTGTTGTACGACATTAACAATCGTTAGCGCGCTATAGCATGCGTTGTAGCGCATTAACAATCGTAAGCGCGCTATAGCACACGCTATCACGCGCTAACGATCGTAATGCTCCGCGGCGCGGTAAAACAACGCAGAAGGTGGAAAGAGGGCGGAGAGAAGGGGTCAATGGGCGGAGAGTGGGTGGGGAGAGGCTCCCATTACACTAACGCGCTGAATTTCAGAGCTGAATTCCAACGCGAATGAAAACCTGGCGTTAAAGGCATATTAAAGGGGAGAGAAACCATTTCAATGTCAGCAATGTACAGCCTAGGCAGGAAACCAAAAAAAAAGGTGATAAGTGTGATACAGGTGCACAGAACAAAAGGGCACAGAAACACTGAAAATTACCCCAACAAACTGGAAAAAAACAGCAACCAATCACATGATGCGGTGAGGACAGCAGACGTGTGCTGCATGTGCTCCGGTCCCCGCGTCCCAAACCGGCAGATTACCGTGGTTTGGACGATTTAATCCGGGCTAAATACCCCGGACGCCCTCCCTTACTTTACTTGGCATTGGATTCCTGACTGCATTGCCGGGGTTTGGATGGCAGCCTCAACAAAAACGGCTCAGCGGGAGAAGGAGCATGTGGCCTCTGCGGCCAAAATGGCCGATGGCAATACCATGCCGCGCTCCCCATCTTCTCCGGCCTTCCTGGAGGAGGTATCTGCTGCAGTGGCCAAGGCGCTTTCAACTCAATTTGCAGCCCTCCACGAAAAAATGGACACCCTTCAGAATTCGGCTGGGGCTCTGGGGAATCGTATCCAGGAGGCCGAGGAGCGCATTGGAAAGGCAGAGGACTCCATTGAGACTGCCACCCAGGAGTTGTCCATGCTGAAGGCCCAGGTGCTTGCACAGTCTGCCAAGATCGACGACCTAGAAAACCGGTCGAGACGGAACAATCTACGGCTGATGGGCATCTCCGAAGCGATCGCAGACAAGGACTTAAAGCGGTATGTGGAGACTCTGCTCCCCCAGCTCTTTGAGGGCAGTTTGGAGAGCGGGGATCTGCTGATCGAGCGGGTCCACCGAGTAGGGAGCAAACAATCCCGAGACCCTCGGCCGAGGGTAGTTCTGGCCAAGTTTCTTCAATACCCGCAAAAGGAGGCGATTCTCCGAGCCGCCCGCCAATGGAGTGGCCTCACCTATGAAAATTTCACTCTTAGGATTGCCCAGGATTACTCTGCATCTCTCAGCCAGAGATGCAGAGCGTATGCCCCTCTCTGCAAAAAATTGCTTATTGTCAAAATTAAGTTTTCAGTTCAATATCCTGCCCGCTTACATGTCTTCCACGGAGGGGCTCATCGGGCTTTTGACTCGGCAGAGGAGGCTGCATCATATGTTGAGCGCATTGTTCAAGAAGGGAGCCCTTCTACCTCAAGCTCATAACTGTAGTCTTGTCTTTGTGACTGGCGTTGATTCCGGTTTACTTTCGGGGGGACCCCGAAATGGACGTCCGTTCTGCCGTGCAGAGACTGAGAGAGGCTTGGGGCTTTCCTTTCCCGCCAAAAAGTGCCGACCTGTACTACCATGGCGGCTCGGCCTGGGCCGAGCCAGAGGTGTTGGCTAACCTGCCCCAGGCCTGGACCTGCGAGACTGCTGGAGAGTATGGCGGCGGAGTGGTGTCCCCGGCTGGAACAGCTCTGGGGAGGAAGCGAGGGTCAGCCCATACTTGGCTCTGGATCCTAGTTTTGTTCACCGGTTGCTCGATGGAAGACTGTTTAGTTTTATTGCTGAACATTGTTTGTGCAGGCAAAATCTAGGTAGCACTTCCAATGCTGATAAATGTGCTGTTTGTCTGACTACCTGCCCTACTAATTTGTAACTGTTATCCTTGCTTTTGCCATGAAACCTGCTGGGGGAAAAGGGTAGCGGGTTCCCTTGGTGATCTGGATCGGGATTCTGGGGGGGGGGACTCCTGGGAGGACGGGTTGGGAGAAGGGAACGGGCGGTATAGAGGGGGGTCCTATGGGAGAAGAGAAGGGGGGGAGTGTGGGAGGGGGAGGGGTGTCGAGAGTGGAGATGGTGCAGTGAGGTGGGGAGGTGGGAGTGTGGGGGAACCCGAGGGAAGTGGGGTCGGGGGTCTTAGGGTGTAGAGTTTTGGGGGAGGAGAGGATACGTGATGGCGAAGGTCAGGGGGAACCCATGGGCCCGGCTCTCTCCCTTCCCCCCCCATCCCTGAGTTCCGTTTGTTTGGATGGGTTCCCTAAGAAGCTGTGGGGTTCGGGAGGAGGGGGTGTAGTTCTGAGCCAGATGACTAGTCCTGTGGCGGGCCTCCTTGTCTGGTAAGGGATTATAGGATTTATTTTAAGGTCATAGTACGGTCCCCTGGGGGGGTTGGGTTGTTTTATTAGTTTAGAGGGATGTTTCTTTTGTTCATATATTACCCACTGTTTTTATACGACGTCCTAGTTCTTGGGGGGGTTCCCACAAATATTTAACAGTTGGTCAGCTATAATAGACTCTTCCTAAGTTGCAGGAAGGTAACATGGCACTGTATAAGGTAATAATTTATGCTGTCTGATATAATGTGTTGGTGCTATGTATTACTTGGGCTCTGTTGGATGGCTGTTCGGAGGTGGGGGGGGAGTCCCATCACTTCTTTTGCCACCTGTTTTTCCGTTCCTCGCTCCTTCCTCCTGGGGCTCGGGCTCCCCTCATGCTCGGAGCTGTATGTAGGTGGGGTGCGGGAGACTGGACGCATCCAGGTGATCTGTAAGGGTAGTTTATTCTACCTGGGTGAGGTTAGGTGGAAGATGAGGTGCCACTATGTGGCGGGGGTGGTAGAGAGAAGGGGTGGGGAAGGGGAGACATGGTCACGCCCATGCGGGGGGCTTTCTTTTTGGGATTTACCACTCTGGAAGAGGTTGGGGGGAGCCCCAGGCTGGGGGGGGGGGCTCTCTCTGGACTATTGGATTGTATTCTGTCAAAGTACTTGATTCCAGCTATAGTGCTCTGAGGCTTATTTCCTGGAATGTGTGTGGGTTAGGAAGCCCAACGAAGCGCTCAAAAGTGTTGCAGGCCCTGGCCAGGCATAAAGTTGATATAGCATTGCTCCAAGAGACCCATCAGTCGGCGGTAGAGCATAGTAAATTGAGTAGAGCATGGGTAGGACAGGTATTTGGGGCCCCGGCGACGGGGAAAAAAGGTGGAATTGTTATTTTGATTCATAAGCGTATAAGATTTGACATAGTTAGGGAGGTTCTTGATCCCTCTGGGAGATTTCTGCTTCTGCATGGTATGTTAGAGGGAAAACCAGTGACCCTTGGGAACCTTTACTCTCCTAATGTTCTCGACCATGGTCTCTATACCAGGTTGGCCTCCAAATTGGAGCTTTTGCCGGACGCTCCTGTAATCCTGGGGGGAGACTTTAATGGAGTGATGGACGTGGACCTGGATACATCTACTGGGGGGTCGCGGGAATGACGACAATCCACTAGGGCAATCCTGCGGTTGGGCGTGCGCATGGGGCTGGTGGACCCATGAAGGTTGTTGCATCCTTTGGAGAAAGATTTCACACACCAATTGCGAGCCCATGGCTCTTCGGCGTGCATTGATTACTTGTTGGTTACGGGCGCCTTGTTCGCCGCAGTCCGCGATGCTCGGATTGGGCCGCGGGAGATCTCCGATCATGCGCTAATATGGTTGGACCTTCAATGGGGAGAGGCGATGCCTAAGACACGTCTTTGGAGATTTCCTTTAGAACTTTATACTGACACTCACTTTCGTTTCTTTCTGCGGCAGCGTTGGCAGGAGTTTGAATCGGATCATAGAAGCCATCAAGACGACCCTGAATTAGTCTGGGAGACCGCTAAGGTGGTTCTCCATGGAGACATTATAGGCTTTCAGGCTCGGAAGCGGAGATTAATGTCTGAGCGTATTATTCGCCTGGAAAAGGAGGTCACGACGCTGCGTCGACTCTGTGCCCGTCATCGGACTGCTGAATATCGGAGGCAGCTGTTGGAGACTCAGACATTGTTGAACGAGGTTTTGCACCAACGAGCGAAAAAATCCGTCTTATATTACCGTTATAGGTTGCATACCCAGGGGGATAAACCTGGTAAAATGCTGGCTCGGTGTTTGCGGGGTCCCAGGGGGTCCCGATTAGTCTTGGCTTTAAGGAATGATCGGGGAGTGCTGCATAGGACTAGCCCTCAGATTGCCACAGTGTTTAAATCCTTTTTTCAGAAACTCTATACCGCAGAGCCGGATTCCCCTCAGGAGCTGCGGGACTATTTTGCAGACCTGAATCTTCCTCAATTAACGGAGGCGCAAAGGGAACAGCTAGATCAACTGATTACGGTGAGTGAAGTGCAGTTATATCTAAGGCGAGTTGTTATAAATCACCTGGGCCTGATGGGCTGGGGGCGGAGTTTTATAAGATTTTGAGTGATCTGGTATCTCCGACCCTCCTAGCGGTGCACACTTGGAGAGCTGCGCAGGGCTCCTTTCGGTGGGGCAGTAACCAAGCCCATGTTATACTTATCCCGAAACCTGGGAAAGACCCGCTGTGTGCAGCGTCTTATCATCCGATTTCACTGCTTAACTTCGATCTTAAATTGCTAGCAAAAATTCTGGTGGAGCGGTTGGCAGGGGTTCTTGACCAGTTGGTTCATGAGTCACAGGTTGGCTTTGTGAAGCACCGATATGCCGTGCGTATTCCCCCTTAGGTGGACTGAGGACTCTTTTGTGTATCTGGGAATTATCCTGACGCCCCGTTCGGCGCAGCTCTATAAGGTTAATTTGCACCGGGTAATGACTAAATTACGAGTTCAGCTGCAAACGTGGGGACCCCTCCCATTGTCTTTATCCGGGAGAATAGCTGCGATTAAAATGGTAGTCCTTCCTCAGGTACTCTACTGGCTACAAACTCTCCCGGTTTGGGTTCTGCGGCGGGATTTAATCCGGCTTGAAGGGATGCTGAGAGGTTTTTTATGGAAAGGGGTGAGAGCACGAATACCATATGTGAGGCTGAGGGGAGGATGGCGACAGGGGGGTATGGGGCTTCCGGATCTGGGGGCCTATGCCTTGGCTTGTCAGGCTCGACACTTGGGGGACTGGCTGGGTGGGACTGAGGTCTTCACGCCGCGGCGGGTCGAAGAGGCTTGTGTTGCCCCGTACTCCTTGTTGGCCCTTTTGCATCAGGAGGGCCGTCTGCTTCCACCTTATGTTACCGACAGTGTGCTGTTGGGTACCGTGCGGCGGACCTGGCGACAGCTTAATCTATACTGGAAGCGAAGTTGGAAAATTTCAAGTTGGCTGCCACTCCAGGGGAATGTTAATTTCATGCCAGGTACGGAGACTGCAACTCTGCGTGCTTGGGCAGCGAAGGGGATTTGTACTATTGGGCACGTGGTGGATTCTATGGGCCGGTGTAAGCCCTTTTCAGCGCTTAGAGCGGAATATGGCCTGGACTCGGTGCACCCATTTTCATACTTGCAGCTTTCTCATTACGTGACTACCCTGCCAGCGGACGAGCTCCATGCGGACCGCTCGGCGCAGATAATCAAATTTTTTGATTTGGGAGGGGACTTCGTACCGTCCATACGACGAATGAGGGCACGGTTAGATGGGTTTCGGCAGTCTCCGGAGTACCGGACTGTGGAACTCGCGTGGACCACAGAGTTGCAGCGAGAGGTCCCCCCAGGAACTGTTCTTAAGGGCCTTCGGCGCATGGCCCAATTAGCAGAGGGAGTGCGTTGAAGAGAGATACATTTTAAATCGCTGACTAGGGTATATTTTTCACCGCGGCTGGCCTTTCGTAGCCATCTGACGGTAGATGGCAGCTGTCCGAGGTGTTCTGCACCAATGGCGACCCTTCTACATATGTGGTGGAGCTGTCGGCAACTCCGCTCTTACTGGACATGGATTTCTTCGTACATGCAGGACTTGCTGGGACAACGGGTGGGTTGGGATGCCTTATTTGTTACTTTGGACTGCCTGGGACTCACCTCACCCAAAGGCAAATGGGGGCGGTTGTTGGTGCGCAAGGCCTATTTGGTGGCTAAGGGACCCCTCCTTCGCAGATGGCGAGATCGTGGTCCGCCGTCCTTTTGGGAATGGCGGAATAATTTTCATCAATTGATGTTGGCTGAGTGTTGGAGCGCTCGGGGTAACCCTGCGAGGTGGCTTACCTTCCAGTCACTGTGGGATCCCTACATTCAGCAGTTGGGTCCCTGTAGTCGTAATGAAGTTTTACAATGGGCGACGCTAGAGCAAGGAATGCCGTTGACAGGTGACTAGGTGCTGGCGTGAGTGGTAGACCGGGTCGGTTTCCCTTGCGAGGCTCTTGGTATGGGTGCTGACCATGTCTCCGGGGGCAAGGGGTGGGGGGGGGATGGGAGGGGGATTTATTGGTTTCTCTTCATTGTTAAAATTTACACCAACTGTATATTTTCTTTGTCCCTTGATGTGGGGATCAGAAACCCACCCTACTCGGGGGCTGCTGTGGCTGTTGGATGTTACTGTGTTGAATTGGTGTTTAAATAAAGTTTTGAAAAAAAAAAAAAACAGCAACCAAGCTGGCCAATAGTGGTATCAATGAGAAACATCAATCCCACCCCCCCGAGTAAGCTCCATTGAACAGATATTTATGTATTTCTTTATTTTAGTTATGTATTTATAAACCGCTGAAGGGTCCGTACCCCGTCCCCATACAAGGTGCATCGGCCCACAGTGAAATAGCACTGTTCAGGGACTTCCCCACCATCGGACAGGGTTCCTATGGCGTGCACATGTCCCGCAACATCAGGGCGGGCATGTCGGAACGGGCAACCGGTCAGATGCTGGAGAAGGGGATACAGAGGGCTGCAGGCGGCACATGCTGTGGTGCAGCTGGGCCACAGTGGGGACTAGGGTGATGCCTAGCTGGCCCATAGGAATGCTGAAACAGTAGAGCAGCCAGACAGCAACTGCTGAGGGCCCAACATGGGCAAGAGTGTGCTTCCCACAGTGTCACAGGGAATAGTACACAGCAGGTACCCCCAATGGCACGGAACATTGGCAGGCGGTGCTGGGGGAAAGCGTGGGCAGCTATGCAGGCACCCCCACCCCAGAACATGCACCATAGGCAGCCACCTACCTGCACACTGGATGGCTTGAGACCGCACACCACCAGCACCACCAGCAGAAGGGCATGTCAGCATGGTGGCTGAGGGATACTGGTGGTGGAGGGGGCAGTGGCAGCTGCCCAGAGCAGACCATGTCCTAGCCCCCTTCACGTGGGTGCAGTGCACTCCAACAGACAGGCCCTGTCTGACCAACAGTCATGGTATCACCAGGGAACGCACCATCTCTGTGAGAACATGGTGGTGCAGTGCACAGAACCAGTGTATGCAGAAGCAGAGGGTCACAGGTTCAAGTCCCAGCTGTGGTTTCCGCCAACCCAGTCCTCATATTTTACCCACTACTATAACGGGCTAATACAGACAGAACCGGTCTTGCAGATGACGTAAACATGCCCAAAACACCCACATTTTACCCTACAGAGCACAGACACCATAAACATGCACATTACCTAGAGCAGAGCCTCCCAAATGCAGTCCTGGAGGGCCAAACACCATCCCGGTTCCATGCTGCCTCTGATAAAGATGCCTGTGCTGCATTTCTATGCGCCACCCCCATGGTATGCAGATGTATCTCATGCATATTCATGAGGGACAGCATGAAAACCCGAACAGTGTTTGGCTCCGCAGGACTGGAGTTGGGAACCTCTGCCGTAAAGCAGCAGCCAACAGGGGCAGACACACCCGCACCCACAGGCCCCATTATCCAAAGCCTCCTGGAGAGGCAGGACTTTGGGCTCTGCGTGCATCTCCCAATACTAGCACATGCATACCGTAGTAATGCCACCCTAAACCTGGGAATATGTTACACAGCTATCACAAGGTTTCTATGAGCACTGGCAGATAGCAATTCCTAGGTTAAGTACAATTTCCTGAGTGAGCTGCATCATAACAACCTTTCTGATGTCTGTGGAGTGTGCTACAGGTCCTGTGTCTAACAGTGTTTACCAACCTGGGGAGTGACTCCTACAGTATTGCGTACCATAGCCATGCCTGCACTGTGCCCAGGACTGGTGTGGAGGCCTGGGCTGCCCAACACCTCTAGAGTTGCACAGTGCTTGCATAGGTGTTGGGAGTGCTTGTCTGTCTATCCAGTGTGTGGTGGCTTCCAACACCCTCCACAGCCCACACTGCTAGCACTGTTGCCAGTATTGGCCTGCCAATGTGCATAATGAGGAGCAAGGTACCGTGGGAATAGCCTGGATAGGGTGGCCTGGCCTGGATGCATCTGCACACGGCATAGGGCAATGGCAATTGTAGTGCCTGGCCACCACCTGCACGGACAGGGTGGCCATAGCATGTCCTGCTGGGAGGTCACTCTCACCCTGATTGAGCAGTGACCATGGCATGGCTAGGTTCCACCATAGTGCTATATAGCATTTCTGTTATGTGATATTTATGGGTTTCCTTTTGGGGCCCAATCACGGACTTATCTGCTTGGTGTGTATGCTGATATCCCCGTTCTGGGTACATGCATCTCCTCCAGGACCATGCACTATGGACTAGCTGGCGGACTATCTGCAGCTAGTATGTGTCTTGCTGGAACACCGTGCAGGGTGCAGCGGCTGGAGGCTTGCTGCTGGAGAATGTCAGATAATGGTGGGGGGCAGCTGAGCATTTCCAGACCTGCCATCTGTCTGCTCTTGCTGTATGGGTGTGTACTGCTCTGCATTGCCTGTCTTGTAGGGTGTTTGATCCCGAGTGGGACTGGGGTGATGGTCCCCTCTACTGCCACCATTGCAGAGGGTTGAAAGCGGATCTGTGGGCGGGAGATCCTGTCCCCCACCCTGAGCCCTAGAGGGTGTGTTGGGTGGGGGTATGTAATCTCCCTGGTAACCACAGCAGAATGTGGGTGTGGTGCCATGCAGTCCTCCTGTAGCCAGCCATGTGTTTATTAGCAGCTCTAGCCCACTGGTTACTTCACTGCCCATGGAGCCAGTGGTCATAGGTTCACAACACACAGTGGGGTTCATTGATAGGGCTATCTTAGGCATTGCCTATTTTTACTGTATATTAGTGCTGCCAGCAGAACCACCTCAGGGTACTGTCACCTTAGGGTGGCTCAAAGGGCGCCCTATAGGGCGCCTTATAAGGCGCCCTGTAGAGCGCCTTATATGGCGCCCTATAGGGCACGATTTACGTGGCGCCCTATAGGGCGCACATTACACTTTGCCCTATATTATATGTATTATATGCCATTTGAAAGGAATATTTAGGCGCTCCCTATAGGGCACGCCTTACACTTCGCCTTATAGGGAGCGCCTAAATATTCCTATCAACTGGTATATAATACATGGCCATGTCAGAGAGAACGTCACTATTGGAACATATTTCATAGGAAGGATACACTTTTCCTGACATATGCAAACTGTAACCCGCCTGCAGACTGCGGATTAAAATATTATAGTCGGCTTTCAAAGGGTTACACAGGATGCCTCAGCCAGCCTTACTCATTAGGCACACTGGGGAATCGAACCCATGCCTCTTGTACCATCAGTCTGTGTAGTAACCATTGTGCTACAGCTCTGTTTCTGTCTTTGGGTGTCTGCGCGCTGTCTTACGCTTGCGCGCAGCAGCGCGCGTGCTGTAACGATTGTTGCTGCGCTGCGCGTAATAACGTGTGCAACTGCGCGTTATCGGTTATGATGTACCGCCCATGTCCTTTTTTGGCTTTTCTTCCACTAACGCGGCTCCTAACGCGAATTGCACTAATGCAGTTTAGTAAACATACCCCTAAATCTTAACTGTCCCAATTCATCCTCAGACTTACACAGATCTCACTAGAACAAGGTATACTCCCAATCTCTTTGAAAATGGTTTCAATCCGACCTATACTAAAAAACACTACAGCTGACAAAAAAGACCCTGCCTCATACAGACCCATCAGTAACTTACCCTTTGTCTCCAAAATCATTGAAAAAATATTGCTTCAGCAACTCCAAGCCTATGTAGACAAACACACCCCACTAGATTAACATCAGCACGGATTCTGATCACACCATGGAGTTTAAACTCTCATCACATCCCTCATTGACACAATAGCAAGAGGCATTGACAAGATCAGCTACACATTTATCCTAATCTTCCTAGACATCGCCTCAGCCTTCGACTCCATTCCTCACAATCTCCTACTCACCAGACTAGAATCCATAGGAACTCAAGGTACCCCCCTCAAATAGATTCAGTCGTACCTCTCAGATCGACTACATGTATGCATGGGAACAAACACATCAAACACATACAGACAACACAAGGCACTATCTTCACTTCTATTCAACATCTTCATCCAACCCATATGCACCATCTTTCACAAGCACAACATCCAGTACAGAATTTATGCAGACAACATCATGATGTTCACACCCTACAAAATCCACAACCCTAACTTTAAAAATATTTCTTCATGCTTCCAAGAAATATCACAATGGTTGCTCAATCACGGACTACAGATCAACCACAAGAAAACAGACATCCTCCATTTTTCCAGAAACATATAACTCTCACCCCCCAAAACCTTCAACATTCATAACACCGGACTAACAACCAAACAGAAGGCAGAATATCTGGGTGTATTTTTCGACCAGCAGTTTACCTTCACTCCCCACATCAACAAAACACAATCAATATACCACAAAATAAGGACACTACGCAACCTGCAACCTATTCTAGCAGCTTCTGATTTCTGCTCTGTACTCCAAGTGCTCATATTCCCCATACTGGATTTCTGCAACAATATATATCAAGGACTCCCCAAACACGCCCTCCACAAGCTGCAACTAACACAAAACATTGCAGCACACAACCTTACCAATACAAAAAAAGTGACCATGTCACACCCATTTTGCAAAACCTTCACTGGCTACCTGTACACAGCAGAGTCAAATATAAGTCATCAACGATCATCTTCAAGGCATTACATGGACAATCCTCAACATACCTACAATCTCTCATCCGCACACCGACCCCAAACAGAACAAGACAGAAATGTAACACCAACCTCCTCGACTTTCCAGCAGAAATAACCCGCATAAATAAGAACACCCGCATCAGAGCCTTCTCCACTTATGCACCTGACCTATGTAATGAACTCCCCAGCAACCTAAGAGAAACTCAAGCACTAAAGAAATTTCACAAGGACCTTAAGACGTTCCTATTTAAGGAATGTTTTATACCTGAGCATTGCCCCCCAGAACATCTAACTTCCTCAAAACCCAGTGAACACTCATGCATGTCCACCTCTGCAATCCTTCCACCACTCCCATCCCCCACCCCCTCCCTGTACATAGTTTGCTGTATATAAGTTCAACTGTCTTTAAATGTTAACTGTTATTTATCTAAATGTGCGATGTAAACCTGTTTGAGTGCTTGTTCCTTATAAACTGCCTTGATTACCAGATAAGGCGCTATAAAAAAAACAGTTAATTAAATAAGTAGTGCTGGAGCTATCTACAATATATAGTGCTGCTGAAAATCCATGGATAGGGCCAGCTAGGTTAGGTATTTATTTATTTTAGGTATTTGATATACCATCTAAGCGGTTACAACATAACACTTATATTACTAACAGACAAAACAAAAGACCAACAGACTACTCCGACAGGAGAAAGAAAGATAAGAAAGAGTATCTTATGTATAGTGTGCCAGGTTTTGAACAACATGGGACCTAATTATTTGAAGATGAAGGTAAAGAAATATGCTCCGAAGTGCTCTTTGCACTCCAGTAATAAATCTAATTTAATTGTTCTGGGACCGCAGGATTGTATACAGGCTAGTATCATGCACTAAGCTTTTTGGATGGGCTGTACCCGCCTTTTAGAGTCAATTGCCAGATCATTTAAAAGAGAAAAATGAAATTTATAATGTTTCATCAGCACTCAAAATCTGGCTTTTTAAGTCATGTCTTGACACTGCACTGTAATAGATAAGTGAAAAGGTTTTGGAATATTTAGTAGATGTCCCTTTGGGATCTGATCCTATTTTCTATGGATGGATATAAGCGTCCTGGCCCATTAATTTCGCTCTAAATTATCATTATGTATCTAAGTTAATTATTAATATGTAGAGAAGTTAATTCTTTAATGTTTACAGCATCATATTATACCCTCCCTTATTGTTGCTTAGTTTGTACACCAGCAGTTAGCTGTATCTGTATTTCAACTTGTTACATGTATACCACATTGATCCTAGGAAATGCGATATATAAACAAATGTCGAATAAATAAATAAATTTCGATGATTCTGCACTGTTTTCTAATTCCTTAGTGTTGATAATATGATAGGCTCATTTAATATGGGGTTTTACATGTTTTTATTTTTTTGGTTATTTGTCATGTTTTATGTTTGTGATGTTTTATGGCTTTATTGGATTTATGTCATTTGTACTTCTATTTGGCAGAAAAGGCATGCTATAAATCTGTGAATTAAATTAAACTAAACTAATTAAATTAAGTTAAATGTGAAAAGACACATGCAAGTGCACTCTTTGCCCTGGGAGCACATACATGTATGATCAAATCTGCTGTAAGTGGGCATGTGTATATTATACCCTATTTCTGTGCATAAAGCCCTATTTTACATGTGAAAATGCCTTTGAAAATTGCTCTCTGAATAAACATCTGTTTCGCCTCTTTTTAAGGATAGAGGTGAAGAAGGCAAAAGCTCAATTAAGTTTTGATTCAGCTGTGTGAATATCTCTAGAATATTTGAAAGGCTTGCTCTGTCTCTTTCCAGTTTCTTCATAGCCCGTGAAATTGGCAGTAGCAAATTGAATGATCTTTGAACTCAACTCGGAATACATTGTTGTAAAAAAATGTGCTTGCTAATGTTAATGGGAATAATCTAGTAAACAATGTCATCTACTGAAGCAGATTGCAAACAATTGTTTGTGTGCAGGAAACTATGTAAACACTTTGTAACCGAGTCCCATACAGTTTCTCCTGGCAAGGAAAGTGCACTATCCTTCCCTGCTTTACTTTCTGTAATTTCTTCAAAGCTTCATTAGCAACAAGACAATTGTTGAATATCTTCATAATAGCCTTGCAGTTTGTCAATGCTGTCTTCATTGGCATGCTTGTAGTTTTTTTTTTTTTAGAAACAAAAAGTAAAAGTGGAAAGTTTTATATAGCTTTGCACACTTATCACATAAATGATCACAATATATAGACATACTGTAATCTAGAAAGTACATTCTCAGTTTTCAAATACCTATAACACAGAATGATCAACTTAACATAAAACCTCTGCTCCCCCAGCAATCACACTACATGCTTTAATTCTCAGATAACCAGATAAAGAATCCTATTGTTTGGTTAGATTACAGTGGATTTAGAGAGGTTCATCCAGACTCTTTCAAAATTTGCTCTAGAATTGGTTATTCCTTTTCATCCTTGTCAGACCAAGCCAGACAAATGGGTTATCCGTTCCTTCCAGTGAAGAGACAAAGGAACACCAAGTGAATTCCAGTATTTAGGCTGGTGCAGCATGGGAGTTCCTCAGTACTGCTCTGTCTCCAGCGGGTTAAGTTAGGCGCAGCAAAGGCTGGCCTAACTTTACCCATAGGAGCTAACTGCGCAGCGGCTCAATATCATTGCTGCCTGGTTAGCTTCCAGGCTCTGTGGTGACCCAGATATTCAATGCCTGTAGCTGGATATGGCCCTAGCATATCTGAGGTTAGTTTTCAGTGTCGATGGCTATGCACTTTACAAGCGCTAGCCACCGTCGCTGAATATCCCCCTATATTCATACAGAAATATATCTTGTCTAGCTCATTGACTATGCTGTTCATTATGGGGGTTATTTTGGAAGTCCTATTCATGTTTTGGACATTTGAAAAAGGGCATCTAAGATTTTAGAAGCCAGTTCTGGGGACATCCACAGTGTCAGGATGTCCAAGCCTGAATGGAGGCATGGGGAAGGCATGGCTTGGTTGTTTTCAGGAACCTGGACGTCACTGCCTGATCTCAGAAACATCCTGGACATCCGGAGTTGCATCTAAGTTTAAACCTGCTCCAGGCAAGGATAAGCATTGGAACGTGCTTGTTTTGGCTGAAAAGCATCCAGAGGGTGTACAGGAGAAAGCACTCCATCATCCCCAGTACTCAGCATGATCACAATGATAGCAGAAGTGTGATTTGAACCCTGGCTTCCCTGGTGCTAGCCCACTCCACTAGATATTAGGCTATTCCTGGATATCCAGATTCTGGGGCCGTCTATGTAGACACCCGCACAGATGGCCATGTCAGACACATTCACGTTTGTGAAATCGTGTCTGCACCTGGACATACCTCCTTTTTTCACATGTTCTGACTTAGATATCCTAGATTGCACTTGGATGAACTTTCTAAAATGCCCCCCCACCATACTGTTAGTATCCTTCAACTTCTGGAGCTGGATTAATAGTTCCTCACTATGATCCCTAATTATTAGGGACTCCATTTGCTTGATTTTGGCTTTAAGTCTAACAAGCTGTTTATTCCTCATCTTGTTGTGATGGAAAATATAACTGATAATCACACTTTGAATGGTGGCTTTGAATGCATTGCCTTTGATGATATTTGACAATGGAGAAGGATCACTAAACTGAAAGAATTCCTCCATAGTCTTTTCAATATGGGAGAGACACTCCGGATTTTAGAGCAAGGCATTGTTAAAATGCTAAATTGATGAAGCCTGAAGCCTTTGAATCTCTCAGGAGATGGCTGCATGGCCAGAGATTAAAATGGATGTACTTCTATCACAGAGTGAAGCAGCCTCATAGACAGCAAAAATAGTTAATATGGGAGTGTGATTGATAAAGATGAGAGAAAAATGTATACTTTCTCCCGGTAAGGTGACATAATCTCCATGGCTTGACCATCCCTGTCTCTTCCATTAAGTACTTAATGGATCCAAGGGCCTTAGACAATCTGCCATTAAGATCCGTATTCCTATCTAAAATTAGATCAAGGGGCTGGTTAAGAATAGTTGTTGTTTCACTCTCTTCCAGTAGAAGAATATTCTGAAAAATAATGATTTGATCTCAAGCTTTAAATTAATCTGGTGGCTCTCTGAGAGTTGAGTAATAGGTCGAATGTTAAGTGCCTGTGAAGCAAAATAGCCACACCCCATTTTTTTATGAAATGCAGGAGAAAAACAATGCTTTATCTTCCTTCTTGCAATTGCAATGATTCTTTATAAGCCAAGTGCATTTCCTGAAGGCTATAAGCATTACATTTTTTAAGGTATTTTGGAGTTCTTTGCTTCTTGATGGAATGGTTCAAGTCCTTGACATTTAAAGAAACAGTAAGAACATTCAAGACCTTAAGTATCATAAAGAAAAACAGCATCTGCCCATTGTTCAACCTCCCTCAGTCCTGAAACCCCCAGTAACCCAAATACATCCGTGATTCCATACACAGACATGTCATCCCTCTGCTATCCTTAGTACAAACATACCATATTGACACCCCCACACATCCCATGCAATGGTTAACATCCACATTCCACATTATGAATGAGAAATCTAGAACAGCGGCCATTCAAGATCACCAAAGGTATGTTGTACATTTGAAGATGCACAACTCTGCTGCTGCCATAGACCTGGACATCAGTTCAGTGGGTGTTGAAAGCTGCATAGCCACATCATGTCTGGTAAGGACACCAAAGTCTAAGACATGAATAACATTGATCTTATGACCATTTCATCAACAATCTTACTGTGGCTAATTGTTCTATTCATATACAGTTCTCTTAAACTTTACAGGGTTTGTAAAATTACAAGTGGTGTTATTATAAGTGACATGCATAATGACAGGATAAAGCAAGCCATACTGGGCTCCCAGGTCTTTAAGTTGGGGGCCGCAGTGCAAGTTGCTGATGCTCAGCTAATGTTCATTTCGGGTCCCCGACAAGATGCTTTGGGCCTTGTTAAGAATTTTTGTGTCTTGGGAGTGTCTCAAGCATTCAGAATAATGGGTCTTGGCACATTTTTCTTGAGGGGAGGGCCAGTAGGTATCCTGTGTGCCCTTCCTATCTTGAAAGTTTTTTCAAACTCTTGACTAGATTGTAAGCTCTGATGAGCAGGGACCGTCTTTTACACGTGTCTGTGCAGTGCTATACAAATGCTCAGTAGTAGTAGTAGTAGATTCAATAACTTTGCAAGGAATCCTTCCATTATCGTCACTGGGTTGGGCTCCACAATTCCCTTCAATAGCCCTTATGACTCCTGTTGTAAATCTCCTCTGCTTCCTGCTTTAACTCCCAAAGGTACTTGCCATTATGCTGTAATCTGCATATTATCTTCTGCCACAGATACTCTGTCTGCTAGGGTCTCTGTTCATGCACTGCCTGAATTTATGCTGCAAATATCGCATGACGTTTTGCATGGCATAGCTGTTCCCCTTTATCAATTCTTTCAGCATCGCTAACTTGAGAAGTTTGGGCGCTACAAAGTCAGACATTTCATCATCTGGTGCCATCATGGTGAGAGCTGGTAACCCCTGTTTGCTGCATTTTACTTCAACTGTTGAGAAAAAGCCGCTTCAGTTTTATGCTGCTTGCTGCCTGACATTCTCCAGTAGTTTGGCCAAAAGTGGAATCAAAATCTATGGCGAAATTCACCATTCAGTAGGGTAAAATCTACAACATTTGGGCAGAGAGAGAAGGCTATTAGTCCATCTTGGTCTAGTGCTGGGCACCCCTCCTCCCTGCATGTGGTTTTTACTTTTGTTTTTTTTTACAGTGGGAAAGACACTGCATTAATGGAGAGGGGCGGATGCTGCAGTGTTTTGTGGAGCATAGAATTTCCATGGTAGTGAGCTCCTTTTTAAAGCAGTCTGATGGGGAGTAGGGGGAGGAAGTGAAAGAGGAGAAACTAACCCCAAACTCTCTCCTGAGAGACCTGTGGAGCTAGTGGCCCAAGCAGAACAGCCAGATGACTCCCCTCAAGGAAGAGCGGCTGTAACAGAAACTGGATTGGAAGTGTCTAATATGTTTGCCCTTGAGTTCATATTGATATTGCACAAGGCATAAATTGTAATGGAGAAGGGGCTGGGGCCCCTCTCATGACAAGCCTACAGGTTCCCAGGTAAGTATAGGGAAGCTTTCTGAACTTGTACCCATCAGTGAAATGCCTGAGGGAGGAAGAAGTAAAGGGCCTGCACCCCCTTGCAGGATTGACCTCCTCGGGTTCCTTCTAGATGAAGGCTAATGTTCCTCAAGTAGCACAGAGCGTTCACTTGAGAAGGAGCTACATAGCTATGCAGTAAAGTCTCAGATGTAATGGATGGCAAAAGTGGTTAAAAAGTTGATGATATCAGCAGAGTCTGAACATGGAAAGGGATACATTCTTACGAGGGGTATGTAGGCTACAAAGGACAATCCCTGTGCACCAGGCCATCAAAGATATGGAAGCCATAAAATGGGAATAGTTGTAGTCAAGAGCTGCAGCAAGAGCACTCTGCAGTCGGTACCCATGGCCAAGAGAAGAGGTGGATAAATTTATAGCCATGAAGAGAAGGGTGGATGTCCCATTATTGTCGATATCAAAGAAGACTACTTTCCAGCATGGGTGTAGTTTGATGGCTTCATTGGGGGGGGGGGGGGAAGAGTGGGGCAACACATTTGCATATTCATTTGCTTATTTGGATAAATTTGCATATTCATTATGGATATCTTAAAGAAAAGCACTAGATGGATAGGAAGCCAGCATATCAAACAGGCGTGGGATGAGTTGATGCCCCAAGATGCTCAAAGAAGGAGCAGAGATTCTCTATATAATTAAAATACAGCAAAATTGTAGCTGTTTAATTATTTAACCTGGCATGCTAAAATAAAAAATATTGACATCTATAAATATATATTCTGCAAAAAAACAAAGGAGATGTAAGGTGCTCACATGCCAAGAGACAAAAAGTAAAAGAGAACCACAGCACAGTTTCTAACACCTAGTTAAATTATAACAAATTTTATTTTGGTGTTAGAAACTGCGCTATGGTACTCTCTTTCTTTTTGAACATCTGTTTTGCATCCAACAAAACCTCTCTTCTAACAGTAGGTGCAGAGCAAAAGTAGGGCATTTCAGCAGAGAACCCAACATACAACAAAAAAAATCTGATTTCGGTGTCATCTCATTAACAGCCTCTTCAATACCAGGCAGATTGTGACCTAACACAAAACTCTACAAAAGTCACTGAAGACCTATAAAGCAAATCTACCATACCACAAAAACACCAGTTTCTAAAATTAACACTATAAGGAGCCTACCCAGAAAAGAGAAGCACCATAATAATGCAGTAGGCCTCAGAACATTCTTACACCTATTTGGAAAACTGAACAAGACAGAGTACTACAGATCCTATATAGCAGGCATGTCCAACTTTGAACAGGTCGTGATCTACTTTTTCCGGCCAAAAGTGCCGGTGATCTACCACCATGAAAATTAAGTTTCAAATTAGTTTCAAATTAAATTTTAACCCAGTAAAGTTGGAGGATTCCCCCCCCCCATGTTTAATGAACCTTCTGTCATTTACTTGGATGTGATCAGCTGTTAAGCCAATTAAGCAAAAACAAAAAAGAGAGACGAAGATCCAGTAAGAACTGTGAGGGGAAATGGAAAGTACATTTTTTCTTCAAGTTTTATTGAGTAATAACTTTCTTTAACTGTCTTAATAACTTTCTTTAACTTTTATTGAGTAATTTGTGTTAAATTTAGGTCGAGTATTGATCCAGGCTGATCTTGCACAATCTTTAATATTTCGCTCTTGCTCATTAGTGAGACGTCTGAGCCTGCATTTCATCCACCAGCTTTTTGAAGTTGGGTGAATATTGCGTGAGGGCCAGTCTCAGGGAATCCTGGAGATGTTCATCTGTCATGTTGGAATGTTGTGTACTCTTTGTCATTTTCAGAGGGGAAAACGCAGATTCACACAAATAAGTTGAACCGAAAGAGGAATGTACAGCTTCACTGTATCTTCTCAAGATGGGAAATTTGTCTCTAGGCACTAGCTTCCAAAATGATTCTTGCTCAACAGGGGTCTTGAGAAAAATGTCATTTTTAAGGGTTAATATTTTGTTTTCAAGAGATGGCTTGTTCAATGAGTAATTTTTACTGATAGCAGCTGCAGTTTCTTTAATGTCCACATCTACTTTGAATGGGTATGTCAAGTATTCCACAAGTGTTCCAATTTTTTGGAAGTCACAGAATCTATTTTCGAATTCCTGGATAACAGAACAGATTTCTGTCACATACTTCTTGTTCTGAAAAACAGAATTTGGATATTGTCCCAGATGGTCCTGCGTATTAGGAAAATGATCAAAAGTGTTGTTTGCAAGGTCAGTCATCATTAGCTCAAATTTGCTCTTGTAGGATGAAACTGTACTCATCATCTCACCAATGCATTTGTTTTTACCTTGTAGTTCAAGGTTCATATTACTTAGTTTGCCTGTAAAGTCAGCGAGAAATGCCAGATCACATAACCACTCCTCATCTTCCAACTCTGCTTGGTCATCTCCCCTCTCCTTCAAAAAACTTCTTATTTCATTGAGCAAATCACAAAATCTTTGCAGAAATGTGTGCATACTTAGCCACCTTACATCTGGGTGCAAAATGATTTCCGCTGCCCCTTCATCAAGAGTAAGATTGAAAAGCCGTCTTTGAAGTGATCTTCCATGAACTGAATTTACAATTTTGAAAGTGATGTCCATAACAGTCTTTATATTGAGTCTCTTGCTTGCCAAAACTTGCTGGTGAATGATGCAATGGTAAGAAAGGAAATCTGGGAAGTCGTCATGCTGTCTATAGAGGGCTATGAAACCGTTAGCCTCACCTGTCATTGCTCTTGCTCCATCAGTAGTGATGGAAACAAGTCTATGCAATGGAAGATTACACTTTGTCACAAAAGAATGGAAAGAACTGAATATTTCCTGACTGGTAGTTCTTCCTTTTAAAGAAATCATTCCAAGTAGTTCTTCTTTAACACTGAAGTCTTCAAAAACCATCCGGATAAAGACTAGTAACTGGGCTATGTCTCTTATGTCTGTAGATTCATCCAGTTGGAGTGAGAAAGCAACACAATTTGAAACATCCTCCAACAATTGTTCAGTTGTGTCTCCACACATCTTTTCTATTCGCTGCACAATGGTGTTTCTTGACAATTGTACATCTTGAATAGCAGCTATGATCTCTTTCTTATTTTTAAATCCTTCAAAAAGATTGTCAGCTGCTTCAAGAACACAATCTTTTACAAATTCCTCTTCAGTGAAAGGTTTGCATTTCTTTGCGATCAGGTTGCTGACCTTGAAGGATGCTATGGTTGTATTGACCGAATGTGACCTTGGCTTCGCCATCAACTGTTGCTGAGTAGCCAATTTTGATTTAAGTTCTTTGAGCTTCAGTTTACGAATTTCACTTTTGGGTGGAAAATCAGTATCAAACTTATTGCTTTGCAGAGCCTTATAATGACGTTCCAGATTACCCTTTTTGGGCAAGGATACTGGGGCGTTACAAATTAGACAACAACACTTGTCTTTCACCATGATGAAGAAGTAGTCCATTTCCCATTCATCATGAAAGTGGTAGGTTTTGCTCTTCTTTGGAACACTCATCTTCGTTATACTGGGGTGGCTGGATGTAAGAAGGCCAAATCTGCTAAGTTAGTATAAACACTGGCTGACTCTGGTCCAAAACTGTCACTGTCCCAAAGTATTAAAGATCAACAGGAACTGAAGACCTCTGGATGATGTGCAATACAAGGACTGGAGATGCCAAAAGTGCGCATGCAGTTCTAAAAGTAAAAATAAGAATTCATCATACTGGCAACAATAATCAAATACCACCAAACAATCATCAAAAAAACTCAAACACCTGTCCAGCAAACCAGATAAAATCAAATACCGCCAAACAAGTTCAAATACCACCACATGCAATTTAATAAATTCTGCACACAGTGTAGAATCAACGCAAAGGCTAGGCAAAATAAAATTGCAGAGGCAAGCAAAAGTCACAGTGGTTTGAACCAATTCGAAGGCAAGGCATAGGCAAGTTAGAACAAAATTGGAAAAGCCCGCTAAAATCACCAAATTCTTGACACTTTGTTGTGTCTGCCCAAAAACATTTAATGAAAGCGAACTATAAAGCGACCAACAAGCAGCACACGACACAACTAATACGGTAAGTGTATTCAGGTAAAGCCCGGGCGAATGGATATTGCCCGGTATATAACACACTTCTAAGGGGTGTTGGGGCAGGGGCAGGAATGGGTGATTCTGAGAGGCAGGAGACCAGGTATGATGCCGGGCCTGTGGCGTCTCATTGTGGGGCACGGGCGGCAGTCTCCTGGGGTACCCACAAACTATTGGCACGAAAACAACAAGCGCCCCCAATACATCCACAGGCAAGATTACCGCAGGCAGGGAAAAAAGACAGGCAAAGGATCAGCAGCGGCGGCAAGACCTCGGCAGACGACCTGCCGGCACAAGCTGTCTCCTAGCAACGGGGTGAGCTGCTGGAGAGATGGAGCCAAGTGGGGCTGGCGATCTACCTCTGACCCCTCCGTGATTTACAGGTAGATCGCGATCTACCTGTTGGACCTGCCTGCTATATAGAAACTTCATGCTAACAGAACACATGGTCTCAGTCACACAGGCAGAACACAGTTAGACCACAACCAATTACAGAATAAATTATAACAAACTCAAGTAGAAATATATAGACAAAATTAAATTGAAACCCCAACAAGCTAGGCTTGGCATGCAGTGCGACACAAAAAATAGAAACAGTGATGTATTTCCAGTGTCTGCAATACACCTTCCACTTCTCTTCTTCACTTGCTCCCAGGGGCGGCCCAAGGGGGGTGCGGGGCCATGTGCGGAGACTCATTTGCATAAGTGGCCTTATTTGCATAAATATTTGCATAATGTTACCATATACTAACTTTTAGTAAACATGTCTCTTAATGAGTGTATGGATAAAGAAAGACTAAAAGATTTCTACATTACTATAATCCAGTGCCAACCGCCAGGCACATTAGGAACTACTACAAATGCTGCCCATTTAGAAACCATAGCAAACCCGCCGTATCCTGACAGCATTACCAGGACTCACAAAGCACCATACCCTATCTATCAAAAGGCAACACTGCAAATATTAAACCAATACATTTCAGAGAATACTGGGGAAAGAGAACAAGTGGCAATGTCAAATAGGAATTACATAAACAGAATACCTCAGCTCAGTTACACATGCAGAACATAGACCATCACCAAACAAAGAATCACAATTTAGAAACAGAAAGGCAATAATTAAACTGGGAACCCCAAAAGCCAAACTTGGAATGTACAACAACACTGTAGAAATAAAACTATAAATTAATTTCCTCTTGTACCAAACAAAGCGCAGACGTTAATGATGCACATTTCCCAGAGCTTTCATATTCCAGTTAATAAATTCAAAATAAAGAGATATCCTTCTACCTTTTGTGCATTTTTTTTCAGTTGCAATTGCTCCAGCCACTTTCTTCTGGTTTCTTCATGTTTTCTGCTAACTCTCCATTGTCTGCTGTCCATTTGTCCTTTCTTCTCTCTTCTAGTTTTTTTTCCATTCTCTCTCTACATCTGCTTTAACATACTAATCTTTCTCCTTTTGCTCTTTCCTCATTCCTATTTCATCCACTCAAATTTTACCCCTCCATCCTCAATCCCCACTTACTCTCCCAATACCTGGCCAATTGTAGATTTTTCATCCCTCCCACACAAAATATTTTTCCCCTCTCCATTTTACTCTCCCAGCCCCATCCCATTCTAATCCTCCCCCATCATCAGCTCCCTTCTAGTTCCAGCCTCACCCAGCATCCATTCCCTTCTAGTCCCTGCATCAGCCCATTTCCAGTCCTAGCCCCCCATCAGCCCATTTCCAGTCCTAGCTCCCCCATCCATTTCCAGTCTGAGTCCCTTCATCAGCTCATTTCCAATCCTAGCCCCCCATCAGCCCATTTCTAGTCATTTCCTAGCCCCACCATCAGCCCATGTCAAATCCTAGCTCCCCTCCACTCAGCCCAATTGCAGTCCAAGCCCACCCATGAGCCAACTTCCAGTTCTAGCCCCTCCATGAGTCCATTTCAATCCAAGCCCCCACCACAGCCCATTTCCAATCTTAGCTCCCCCCAACAGCCCATTTCCAGTCCTATCCTAGCTGCTCCATCAGCCCATTTCCAGTCCTAGCTCCCTTCCCTCACAGCCCATTTCCATTCCAAGCCCCCTCCCCATCAGCTATTTGCAGTTCAAGCCCCCCTTCCACTCAGCCCATTTCCAGTCCTAGCAACCCCCAACCCATTACCAGTCCTAGCCCCCCATCAACCCACTTCCAGTCCTAACCCCCCATCACCCCATTTTCAGTTTAAGCCCCCTATATAACCCATTACCAGTCCTAACCCCCCATCAGCCCACTTCCAGTCCTAACCCCATCAGCCCATTTCCAGTCAGCCCCCCATAGCCCATTGCCAGTCCTAACCCCCCCATCAGCCCACAGCCCATTACCAGTCCTAACCCCATCAGCCCACCTCAAGTCCTAACCCCTCCCCATCAGTCCATTTCCTATCCTAGCCCCCCCTAGCCCATTATCAGTCCTAACCCCCCAAAGCCCATTACCAGTCCTAACCCCCCATCACCCCATTTCCAGACAGCCCCCATCAGCCCACAGCCCATTACCAGGCTTAACACCCACATAGCCCATTACCAGTCCTAACCCTCCCAACAGCCCACAGCCCATTACCAGTTCTAACCCCATCAGCCCACCTCAAGTCCTAACCCCGCCCCATCAGCCCATTTCCTGTCCTAGCCCCCCCATATCCCATTATCAGTCCTAACCCCCCATAGCCCATTACCAATCCTAACCCCCCATAGCCCATTACCAGTCCTAAGCCCCCATCAGCCCACAGCCCATTACCAGTCTTAACCCCCATAGCCCATTACATCCTAACCCCCTCAACAGCCCACCTCAAGTCCTAATCCCTCCCCATCAGCCCCGTTCCTGTCCTAGCCCCCCCATAGCCCATTACCAGTCCTAACCCCCCATAGCCCAGTACCAGTCCTAACCCCTCCTCAGCCCACAGCCCATTTCCAGTCTTTACCCCCACATAGCCCATTACCAGTCCTAACCCTCCCAACAGCCCACCTCAAGTCCTAACCCCTCCCCATCAGCCCATTTCCTGTCCTAGCCCCCCATAGCCGATTACCAGTCCTAACCCCCCAACAGCCCACAGCCCACAGCCCATTACCAGTCCTAACCCCATCAGCCCACCTCCAGTCTTAACCCCCCCATCAGCCCATTTCCAGTCCTAGCCCCCCCATAGCCCATTACCAGTCCTAACCCCCAATCAACCCACAGCCCACCTCAAGTCCTAACCCTTCCCCATCAGCCCATTTCCTGTCCTAGCCCCCATAGCCCATTACCAGTCCTAACCCCATCAGCCCACCACCAGTCTTAACCCCCCATCAGCCCATTTCCAGTCCTTGCCCCCCCATAGCCCATTACCAGTCCTAACCCCCCCATCAACCCACAGCCCACCTTAAGTCAAGTCCTAACCCCCTCCATAGCCCATTACCAGTCCTAACCCCCCCCACATCGGCTCAGGAAAAATTTAAAAAAAAAAAGAAAGCTGGCTGCTGCCGCTGCCGCCACGGCAGCAGCAGAATGGAGTGTCCCGCGGGGCTCCCTCTGCCCGGCTGAGCTCTCCCTGCCCGGCTGAGCCCCTCTGCGACGGCTTTCAGATCCGCGAAGGGAGAGTGTCTCCCTCGCGTCTCTGTTAAGCCTGCAGGGGCAGATGAGAAATGTCCCCTCAGCCCCTGCGGGCTTAACAGAGACGCGAGGGAGACACTCTCCCTTCGCGGATCTGAAAGCCATCGCAGAGGGGCTCAGCCGGGCAGAGGGGGCCCCGCGGGACACTCCATTCTGCTGCTGCCACGGCGGCAGCAGCAGCAGCCAGCTTTTTTTTTTTTAATTTAATTTTTAAAAAAGCAGAATGTTCTTTGCGCGGGGCCCCCTGAAACGCGGGGCCCTGTGCAAAAAACATTCTTGCTCAATGGACAGGCCGTCCCTGCTTGCTCCCCTACATCCATCTCTGGCATTGATCTTTTTTCTTTCAGCTTTCTTCCATTTATTTTTCTCTCTTTTATCAACTCGGATTTCATTTTTCTTTCTTATATCTCAATCTCCTTCTTTTTACAACCCTCTCACTCCATCTCGCTATCCTTCCCCAGCCATTTATTCCCCAGTCTTTAAGTAACTCTTTCCTTTCTCTCTTCCATTCTCCCTGTGTTCAGCATCTATTCTTTTCTCTTCTGCCCTATCATGCCTCTCCCTCTTTCCCCAATCTCATGCCTCTCCCCTTTTTCTTAGCATATCCCCCCATGTCCATCATTCCCTCTCTCACTCCATGTCCAACATTTCCCCATTTCCCCCCACCCCAACATTCCACTTTCTCCCTACCTCATGCTCAGAATCTCCTCTCTCCCCACCCCATGTCCAACATCCCCCTCTCTCCCCACCTCATGCTGAGCATCCCCCTCTCTCTAACCCCATGTCCAGCACCTGCCCTCTACTCCCTCACTTGGTGTCCAGCATCTGCCCTCCACACCTACTGTGTCCAGCAACAGCCTTCCACTTCCCCAATTTGTGTCCAACATCTGCCTTTCACACCTACCGTGTCCAACATCTGCCTTCCACTCCCCCTCTTTGTGTCCAGTATATGCCCTCCACATATACTACGGCCAGCTGCTGCTCTATATCCTCCACCTTGTGTCCAGCATCTGCCATTTTTCCCCCTATGACCCCATCCTGTGTTCAGCATACGCCCTGCATCCCTTTATGGCCTCTACCCCATGTCTGGCCTCTGCTCTCCACCTTATGTCCTGCATCTGCTCCCTATCTCTACCATATGTCCAGCATATGCCCCCTCCACTCCATATCCATCATCTGTTCTCTATCCCCTAATATAACCCACCCTATGTCTGTCTCTACCACTCCAGCCTATGTCCAGCATCTATCCACCACCCCCTACCTGTGTCCTGCATCTTACTTCCACCTACTGCACTGTGTCCAGTATATGACTTCACCCCCCCCCCGCCCCTTTTAGGCCAGCATCTGCCCTGTGTCATCCTCTCCACACTTCTTATTTAACATCTCTCCTCTGCCCTCCTTGTGTGCCACATTTGCTCAGCATTTCTCTTCCAACTATTCCACCCCCTCCTTGTGTTCATTTGTCTGGCATTTCCTTTCTTGCCATTCCACTCCCCTTGTGTCCATTTGCCCAGAATTTCCCTTCCAACCATTCCCCAACCCCCTCTCGTGCCCATCTACTCAGCATTTCCCTTCTGGCCATTCCACCGCCCCCCCCTTCCCGTTTGTGTCCATCTGCCCGGAATTTTCCTTCCAGCCTTCCACACACACCGTTGCCCCCTCACTCATGCTGCTGCCACTGCTTTTTCTGTGCCTCCAATGGCAGTGATGGACTGGCCTTCAATTAAAAAAAAAATCAGGTGTAAGCACTTCCTTGCTAGGAAGGCTGGTCTAGTCTGTCCCTCTCTGACACGAAGCATGTATCACAGAGGGGCGGAGCCAGACCAACCTTCCTAGCAAGGAAGTGCTTACACCCATTTTTATTTTTAAATCAGAGGCCAGTCTGCTGCTGCCGCTGCTGCTACAGGCACAGAAAATGCAGCGATTGCAGTGGTGCAGATGGGGGTGGGGGTTGGGGGGGGAGGGGAAAGCTACTGCCAAATCGGCAAAGTGTCACCTCATTTCCAGGTGGAAGGCTGAACAGCTTTAAAAGAGATAGAGGACAGAAATTTGGAGGGACTGACAAAATAGATTTTCTAGGTCTTGAATCTATCTTTAAGGGGTAACAATCTGTGGGGGCTATGTAGCTAGGATATTACTGAGGTGCTGAGGGAGAGCCCTTGCTGATGAGCGGTAGCATCCTGTTGGAATCTGTGGCAACCTTCACGGCAGATGCTATATATGACCTAGTAAGATTGTTGGCTATGTTAATAACTATATTGGAGGTGTCAAGAAGGAGACTGGCTGCTGAGAAGCTGGGTGGCAGATGCAGCTTCAAGTACAAGGCTAAGCATGCTGCCTTTTAAGGGATGTCACTATTAATTATTAATTCACTCTGTGGTAAACATAAAGTAATTTGTGTTAATAAGTACTTCTACACTTTATGGTATTGTACCACATATCCATTTCAAACTGTACAAAACCATTAAATTGTATAGGAGGTCTCAGAGATATCGGCAGTGGATTCCAGACTTTTTTCTTGTCTAAACTTTAGTGCCTGCTTGCATCAATGACCATCCTAATACAGGTAGAAATTAAATCTTTCTTAAATTTTCATATTTTGAAAATGTGCTTATCTTAATAGTTCTTTTTCCCTTTTTCCCAACGCCTCTTATCGGCACCACCTTTGCGTTTCACTCTTTTGAGTTTCTTCAGGGGTTTATAACTCAGTGTTCAGATGAATGTTCAGATAAGTCGATGCTGCAGACGCCTACCTCTTAGAAACGTTTAACCAACTAGATTGAAAAAACGCCTTTTAAGGGATAGCAGCTATTTGAAAATGAATTTTAAAAGCTGGTAAGAGAATTTGGAGAAAGAAGGTCCCATTACCTACTGGATAGTAGGCCAAGCCAAGGCAATCAGGAAGAGGGCAAGGAAGAAGGGAGATTACCTATCCCTTCTGGAAGTTCAGCTCTCTGTTAAAGGTATCCCAGGAAAGCCAAAAGCTCAGGCAGGCCTTTCGAGGCTCAGGGAAGACAGGTCAGAAGCCCAAGGGAGACCCCCCAGACTGGAAGCCATACTGTGCGGTAGCACACAGGGAACCACTATGAGGCAGTTCTGGTCATAGAGTGCCTGACGGACTACTATTTGCAGCAAGTTCATGGCATCCCGATGCACCTCTCTTGAAAAAGCCACAGGTATAAGACAGACTTTATCTTATCTGTTAAGGCTGTAAGCCATAGTTCTGGTGCCATGCGCTCCCTTTGGTCATGAGATACTTTCTAGTATCTAAGAAAGAAAGAAAATTCTGGCCAGTACTAAACCTCAGTGGTGTAAATGTATACTTGCAAACTCCACATTGTATGGAAACACTGAGGTCTGTGATAGCAGCATTAAGGCTGAAGGAGTTTCTAATGTTCCTGAACTTGATGGAGGTGTATTTGCATATAACTATTACACTTTTAAAAAGTATCTCATGCTTGCAATTCTGGGCCTTCATTTTCAATGCCAGGCTTTGCCATTTGGGTTGGCAGTGGCACCGCAGACCTTTTCCAAAATTATGGTGGTTGTGGTGGCATACTTGAGGCAAGAGGGTATAGCAGTCCATCTCTATCTGGATGACTGGCTGATATGGGCAAAATCATGGCCAGAGTGCTATAGCTATTAGAATCCAGTTCAGGAAATTGGCAAAGAGTGGCCATGGTCTTTTCCCACTATGGTTTCTATGGTACATCCCCCTTACCTGGACTGGTCTGTCAAGGATAAAAGGGAAAGCAAAATTGTTTACCTGATAATTTATTACTTGAGCCCTTCTAGACCAGTCTAGAGGTCCTCCCACAGTCATGGTTCTGAGGTACAACAGGGATGATGAGAATTACTAGACACATAGAGCTTGAAGAAGTTTCCATGATGATACATGCATGGGAAATAAGATACCTGATGTTGAAGCTTTGGTGGGACTGGCTGACTTGGATTTAATGGCAGTTACAGAAACATGGTTCACAGAAAACCATGATTGGGATGTAACTATACCTGGCTATACTTTATTCAGAAAGGACAGGGCAGGAAGAAGGGGAGGAGGAGTGGCACTATATGTAAAAACTCCCACTAAAACATCAGAAACACTTTCATCAGTGGTAAGCACCAAGTCCAGTATGACCCCTTCACATGTGGGGTCTGTTACCAACTGCCTGAATAGTTCTCCCTGTAGGATCTCCTTACTTCTAGATGATACTGCAGCAGGAATGTACCAATCAACATCTGGCATATTGAAATCTCCTATCAGTAGCACTTCCCCTTTCCTAGCAATGCTGCGTATGTCTTCAATTAACTCTGTCCACCTCTTCCTCTTGTGAGGGAGTTCTGTATATCACACCAATGCAAATAGAATTCTCTTTCCCTCTTTCTAGTTTAACCCACAATACCTCCTCTCTCCCTTTTAAGCTCAGTAATTGCAAAGCTTTAATAGTAGATCATTTTGCATCCAGTGATCACCAGATGGTGTGGTTCAGTATTAACACTAGGGCTGTTAGAATCCATTCAAAGGTGAGGGTCTTAGACTTTAGGAAGACTAACTTTGCGAAGATGGGCCAATACCTCAGGGAGTCGTTAGTGGGATGGGAACAGCTGGGGGATGTAGAAAAACAGTGGGAAAAACTGAAAGGGGATATTCTAAGGTCAACCAACCTTTTTTTAAAATGGTAAATAAAGGTAAAAGGAAAAGGAGACCGCTATGGCTTTCGAAAGAAGTAGCTGAAAAAGTGAAGAAAAAGAGGGAGGCCTTCATGAAATACAAGAGATCACAGAGAGAGGAAGATAGGCATCTGTATTTGGAAAAACTTAGAGAAGCTAGCAAAGTAGTCAGGAAGGCAAAGATCCAAAAGGAAGAGGAAATAGCCAATGCAATAAAATGGGAGGATAAGACATTTTTCAGATATGTTAGTGAGAAGAGGAAGGGCAAAAGTGGTATTGTCAGACTCAAGGGTGCAGGGGAGAAATATGTAGAAGCTGATAAGGATAAAATGGAATTGCTTAACAAATATTTCTGTTCTGTGTTCACAGATGAAGAACCAGGAGCAGGACCTCAGAAAACACCCAAAAACAGGAACAGAAGCGAGGGACATCTTGAACAATTTTCAGAAGACTGTGTTCGTGAGAAACTAGCTCAACTTAAAGTAGACAAAGCGATGGGACCAGATGGGATACACCCTAGAATACTGAGGGAACTTGGGGACGTTCTAGCAGCTCCACTAACTGACCTTTTCAATGCCTCGTTGGAGTCGGGAGTGAAAACTACAGGCCGGTTAGTTGAACTTCGGTGGTGAGTAAATTATTGGAAACGTTGCTGAAAGAGAAAATAGTGAGGTTTCTGGAGTCCAGCGGATTACAGGATCCAAGGCAGCATGGATTCACCAGAGGCAGGTCTTGTCAGACAAATCTGATTGATTTCTTTGACTGGGTGACCAGGGAGTTGGACCGAGGGAGAGCCCTAGATGTGGTGTATTTAGATTTCAGTAAAGCCTTTGACACTGTTCCTCACAGGCGACTTATAAACAAACTGAGCAGCCTAGGGATGGACTCTAAAGTTACTGCTTGGGTTAGTAATTGGTTGGGTGGGAGGCAACAAAGAGTACAGGTGATGTGCCCCAGGGATCTGTCCTTGTTCCGATTCTTTTTAACATCTTTGTTAGTGATATAGCGGAAGGGGTGTCGGGTAAGGTTTGCCTCTTTGCGGATGATACCAAAATCTCTAATAGAGTAGACACCCAGGAAGGTGTAGATAACATGAGGAGGGATCTAGCTAAGCTTGAAGAATGGTCTAGAATTTGGCAGCTGGGATTTAATGTTAAAAAATGTAAGGTCATGCATTTGGGTTGCAGCAATTCAAGGGAGCAATATAGTATAAGGGGTGAAGTACTTTTGTCCACTAAAGAAGAGCGGGGCCTAGGCGTGGTTGTGTCTGATGATTTTAAAGTAGCTAAACAGGTAGAAATGGCAATGGCAAAAGCTAGAAGGATGCGGAGAGGAATGGCTAGCAAAAAAAAGGAGGTGATAATGCCTCTGTATAAGTCTTTGGTGCGACCTCATTTGGAGTATTGTGTGCAATTCTGGAGACTGCACCTTCAAAAGGATATGAACAGGATGGAGTCGGTGCAGAGGGTGGCTACTTAAATGATTAGTGGTCTTTATTATAAAGCATATGAGGACAGACTTAAGGATCTGTCCTCATAAGCTTTACACCTGTACTCATATGCTGTACACCTGTACTCATATTCTGTACACCTTACTCATATTCTGTACACCTTAGAGGAAAGGCGGGATAGAGGTGATATGATTGAGATGTTTAACTACCTCCATGGCATAAATGTTCAGGGAGAGAGCCTCTCTTAATTGAAAGCAAGTTCTGCTACGAGGGGACATGGGATGAGGGTGAAGGGAGATAGATTCAGGAGTGATATGCAGAAATATTTCTGTACGGAAAGAGTCATGGATCCGTGGAATAGTCTCCCAGTGGAGGTGGTAGAGATGAGGACAGTAACTGAATTCAAAAAAGCATGGTACAAACACAGAGGATCTCTAAAGTTAAAAAGGGGACTGTTGTAGTTGTTGATATGGAAGGACAGACTAGATAGGCCATGTGGTATTTTTCTTTCTTCATATTCTATGTTTCTATGTTTCTATAATGGGATTGTCTCTTGGGATGAGCTGTTCAACCAGTACCAAGGGTTCTTTGCTGTTGACAGCAATACTAGGGAACTCCCATGCTGTCCCACCATAAATATAGGAAGCTTGCTGGTGTTACTCTCTCTATCCGCCAGAAGGAGCAGTTGACCAACTTTCCATGATTGACCTGGAAGAATGCAAGGAACACACAATATCAGATAAATATAATTTCACTATTTTTTTTAACAAATGTTCATATGGTACTGTGGATGAGATCAAATCATACCACTTTTTAAAGAGATCTACCTCATTTACCCATGTCATAGTAACATATAGTAACATAGTATATGATGGTAGATAAAGACTAGTATAGTCCATCTAGTGTGCCAAACAAGGTGGCAGCAGTAGATGCACCTGCCGCACCGTGCAGGTAGCCCCTCCCCATGCCTTTGTTTAGGGATGTACCCACTGCTCCATGTAGATCACTCCTATTTGTTGAGATAATAAGAGATGTTTTATTTTGATTTTATCCTGTTGCTATGAAGGGATCCACTATGTCTGTCCCATGCCATTTTGAATTCTGTCAGTGCATTTGCTCTCACTAGATCCATCAGGAGGGCATTCCAAGCATCCACCACCCTTTCAGTGAAAAAGTATATCTCCAGGAACAAGCAGGAATGTTGTCTTCACATATGGGTATCGTCGGTACTGATGGAGGCTGCTCCGGAACGCTCCCCAGTGTCCAATAGGAACGCTTTTGGGAGCATCCCTCAGCACATGTGCACTGCTTTCCTGCCTTTCCAACTGTCCCTCTTCAGTTTTTCGTTTTCCGCGGAGCCGACAGGACACATACCCTGTCACCGCAGAAAATTTCTTCTTTAAACTTGTTTTCTTGTGGTTGCGTCTGCCTTCGCTCGACACCTACCAGTATCGCCAGTTCTCTTTTCTTCTTTAAAAAAAAAAAAAAATATATATATATATATATATTTACTTTCTGAACTCTCTCTTCAGAAGCGTTTCCGTTTTGGTGCTATGTGCCATTTTGGGCATTAGGCCCCATTTTCCTGAAAAATGGAAAAACCAGATAGTGGTTTTAAAAAATGTACTAAGTGTGGCGGTACCATTTCCGTCACCAACACCCATGACTGGTGTCTCAAATGTTTAGGCCCTGACCATTCTCCATCGGAGTGTCTCTCTTGTATGGGGATGACTAAAGGAGGAAGACAGAACCGGGCTGCAAAGCTCGGTACCCTCTTTTCTTCAGATGCCATGTCCATTGCATCAACGTGTTCCAGAGCCTCATCTTCCTCCCATGGATCTCAGGTAACTAAACATAAGAGCCGGTCCTCAAAGGGTAGACCGCCTTCCAAGCATCGAGAAGCCATTGGCATTGCCTTTGAGGAAATTACACCGGCAAAACAGTCCCGGCGGGAGGCTTCGGCCTCCAAAGCACCAACAGGGCTCCAGGATGTTCTCGAGGCCTCGACCTCGGCAGAACTACTGGTGCCATGCTCAAGGGTTCCTCACTATCGAACGTAGTCTTGCAGCTCTCCTTTCAGTTGCGGTACCGTTGACACCGCTACCGAAGGTTCAATGGGCACTGGAACTGGAACCGATACCGGTACCGGTACCAGCACCGACGGTACCGTCCCCGGTGGGAATTCTTCCCATGCTGACTTTTTCTGGCATTGACAGATCGGTACCGGACCAACTCGGTACCGACTTCAATCAATATCAATACCGTGCTTTGCATCAACATCAGGATCGGAGATACTTTGAATCCTCCGATTCCGAGGACTCTGATAATTCTGCCAGTACCAGAGTGCTTCTCCCGAAAGACTCCTCTCCTCCTCAACACAGAATGTCTCCTCTGGAGGACATGTCTTTTCAGGATTTTATTTGTGATGTGGCCCGAGGCCTTTCAATCACGGTAGCTCCTGAAAAGGAACCTAGAGCAAAGGAATTGGAAATTCTCCATTACCCTAAGGCTCCAAAAGAGGCAGCCACTCTGCCCATTCATGAAATTCTTCATGATTTGATGCTCAGAATGTGGGAAACACCTTTGACCACATCTCCTCATTCTAGGAGACTCGATACCATTTATCGAGTTCCACCATGTCCTGGCTTTCAAAAGACTCAGCTGCCACACCATTCAATGGTAGTGGAGTCAGCCATGTGTAGGATGAAAAGTGCAAAAAGACATGCATCCAATACTCCAGGTCGTGAATGCAGGACTCTTGACGCCTTTCGGCGTTGAACTTTTCAGGCCTCCATGCTTTCAGATAGGATCAGCTCATATAATTTGTATATGAGAATGTTCTTCAAGGAAGTCACAGGAGATTTGGAGCTTATGAGCCCCCTTCTCCCTGATGACAAACGACAAGACTTCCTTACTCTTATCAAGCATGCTCAAGACGTTTCCAAGTTTGTAAATCGCACAGCCTTTGACTGCTTTGAATGCATCAGCAGAACTTGCTATTGCCATTGCTATTGCCATTGGCTTCAGGCATCAGACTTGGAGATTTGGGTACAGGATAAATTAGGAAACATCCCTTGCACAGGAGAAAACCTCTTTGGCAAGAATTGGCAGGAAAAGGCTAATGTGATAGATGCTGACAATATCACTTTAGACAGATTGTCAAAATCTACAGCCACTCCAGCCAAAAAGAAACCCTATAAAAAACCCTTTTTCAGCAAAATGAGGAAGTTTTATCTGTCCTATACCCAGCAAGTTTTAGGATTACTAAATAAAGAAAGGGGTCAGTCTCTGTGGATGACTACTATAATGTAACTAAAGATGACTTCATCCAACAATTCCTATTAGTTCAGTTCAGTTTTCTCATAACCGCAGCCTCAGAAGCAACCATTAGCACTAAAAAGTACTGGGATTCAATGTCCTCCCAGACATGTGCTGGTTTAACATCAACGGCTGAAGTTGATTAAAACTGTGTTGTATCAACGAGCATGTATTCTACCCTAAAATTTAGGGAATTACAAGACTTGTTCATTAATAAATTGCTTCTCAATCTGTTCGTTTGTCACTTATGAACGAAAAGAGTACTTAGCTTGTTCATCGATGGGATACTTCACAGTTCGTGATTTTTCTGTTCTCTTCAAGATTTTCTTTTGATTTTCTTTTAATTTCCTTCTCTTCTTCTCAAAACGCAGCTCTTAAAGCACGTCCTGACGCCAGCCTTACAAGGAGCCCACGCGTTTCTCCGCTTAGGGTTTATCAAGGGACTTATACATACGCCGCTTTTTCTACAAAAATATCACATTGTAAATGACTGAACTGCATTGGCAAATTAAAAAATGCACACACCATAAATACTGAAAAATATATTATGACAATCATGTAGAAAAAGATAAAAAAATCGTTGTCAACCTGATAGTAATGCGACTCTCGTCTTGGAACAAGATTCCCCTCTGGCACACTGGGGAATCTCAAAAATGCCGCGCATGCGGACTAACTGGTGCTGCAGCCATTTTTAAATGCCCCAAAACCTTTCAGAGGTATGAACTCGTCTGTTATTGGTCGAATCCTAAATACAAGCTGTCCAATCGATGCTAAAATTAAGTCCGCCCGGTTGTACCGTGGCTAAAGTATGGATCCACCGTTGTTCCCTATAGAGCAAAAGTTGCTCTTGGGATTTTCCCAAAGCATTTGCTGTTACCCTCTCAATACACCAACAACGAAGCTGGGCAAACACATGTTGAAACTGTGAACAGTGTTGAACAAGGGGTCTTCCCTTTGATCACAACGTAGTCGGCTTTCGTGTTCTTTCATCCGGATCCTAAAAGGACGAATCGTTTTGCCCACATAAAGCAGGCCGCATGGACACTGAACGGCATAGACCACATGCGTGGACTCACACGAAGTAGCTTGTCTTAATGTATAGGTTACATTTCTGTAAGTGAACTGTGTTCGTTCTAAAGTGATGTCACATATCTCACATCGGCCACATTTATAGTGGCCCAATCTAAGGTCACTCGAATCCACGACACTGATGTCTCGCAATCTTGTAGGACTGAGGTATTCCTTTTGATTACGACTACGTTTCCACACACATCGAACTACTTTATCTTGTATGCCCGGCACCACCCGAAGCACCGTACTGTGTTTCTTAAGAATCCGTTGTAAGAATCAGTTCAATTCCCAAACCTCTGCAGACAATCTACTAGATCAAGAAGTCTCAACACTCCTTGCCCAAGAAGCAGTAGAGGAAGTACCCATTCTCCAACAGGGTACAGGGTTCTACTCCCCCTATTTTCTTATTCCAAAGAAAACAGGAGGACACAGACTCATTCTAGACCTCAGAGAATTGAACAAATATCTGTTCCGAGAAAAGTTCAAAATGTTTTCTCTGGGAACTCTTCTTCCATACCTTCAAAGTCAGGATTGGCTTTTCTCTCTAGATCTAAAAGATGCATATACTCACATTCTGATCCATCCGGATCGCAGGAAATTCTTACAATTCCTTTTCAAGGGAAAACACTTCCAATACAGGGTTCTTCCCTTTGGTCTGGCTTCGGCACCAAGAGTATTCACAAAATGCATAGCAGTAGTAGCTGCATTCCTGTGAACCCTGGGGATATTCGTCTTCCCTTACTTGGACGACTGGCTCATTCGAGCCCCCACGGTTGCAGAAGCCAGCTCTGCACTGTCTCGCACAATGTGAATCCTCCAATATTTGGGATTGGTAATAAACGTCCCAAAATCCCATCTTGTTCCTTCCCAGTCCCTGGAGTTTATAGGAGCTTGTTTAGATACCAGACAGTCAAGGGCTTTCCTCCCACAGCCCTGATGTCTTCGCATAATGCAACTAGCTTCTCAAGCAGCGGGAAAATCCTCCCTAACTGCTCGAGAACTGCTACAATTACTGGGACATATGGCATCCACAGTTCATGTAGTTCCCTATGCTTGCCTCCACATGCGAGCAGCCCAATGGACCCTATCCACACAGTGGACACAGGCCACAGGACGTCTGTCAGACAAGATATCAAACTCTCAACGACTGATCTTGTCCCTACAATGGTGGCAATCACTGGAGAATCTTTTAGTGGGGTCTCCTTTCCAACAACCCCTATTCTAGGCCACCCTAACAACAGATGCATCACAGGTGGGCTGGGGAGCACACCTGCACCATCTCTCTACCCAAGGTACCTGGACTCCACAGGAGTCAAGAGACAAGCCTTCACATAAACCTCCTAGAATTAAGAGCAATCTTTCTAGCTCTTCGAGTATTCCATGCCCAACTCAGCTACAAGACAGTCCTAGTCCAAACGGACAATCAAGTAGCCATGTTCTATGTGAACAAGCAGGGCGGAAGAGGCTCTCTGTCGTTATGCAGCGAAGCTTTACGATTATGGGCCCTCGCCAGAGAGCATCAAATTCACCTTCTCGTGGCATGTCTTCCAGGCCTTCAAAACCTTTGGGCAGACAAATTCAGCCGAGTATTGCTGCCTCATGAATGGTCTCTCCACCTAGACCAAGTGACAAAGATATTTCAGATCTGGGGGACCCCAGACATAGACCTCTTTGCAAGTCCACTGAATGCCAAACTTCCCCGATTCTGTTCCATAATTCCGGCTCACAATTGCCAGGCAAGGGACGCCTTCCTCCTTCACTGGGGTCAGGACTTCCTCTATGCCTTCCCACCCATTCTCCTCATCCCCAAAACACTCTTCAAGCTTCAGAGAGACAGAGGTCATATGAGCCTCATAGCACCACGGTGGCCACGACAAATTTGGTATCCTCTGCTCCTACATCTCTCTCAAGCTGCACCTCTGGAGTTAGGCTGTGCTCCAGACCTTCTCTCCCAAGAGAACGGGATGCTGTTGCACCCGAATCCCCAGTCCCTGCATCTCAGGGCCTGGTTGCTGAAAGCCTAGACCTGCAGGATCTTAACCTTTCCCAACAGGTAAAGGATAGCCTTCAAGCTTCTAGAAAACCTTCCACAAGACGTTCTTACGCCTTTAAGTGGAACGTTTTACTATGTGGTGGTCTCAAAAGGGCTTGAACCCCCTTGTGATACCTTTGGAATCGGTACTAGAGTACCTACTTCATTTATCAAATTCTGGTCTAAAGACCAATTCAGTAAGAGTCCATCTTAGTGCAATTGCAGCTTCCTATAAGCCTCTAAACGGACAGCCAATTTCCTCTCATTCACTAATAGTGAGATTCATGAGAGATCTTCTATTAACAAAGCCTCCCATCAGGCCACCACCGGTGTCATGGGATTTAAATCTAGTTCTGGGACAGCTCATGAAATCACCCTTTGAACCTTTAGCCACTACAGCTCTAAAGGTTTTATCCTGGAAGGTCATCTTCCTGATTGCAATCACCTCCGCACGTCGCATTAGTGAATTGCAAGCTTTAGTAGCTGATCCTCCTTATACAAGGTTGCACCATGATAAGGTTGTTCTCAGAACTCATCCACATTTTGTGCCAAAGGTGGTTTCGCCTTTTCATTTAAATCAATTGATTTACCTTCTTGTATTCTTTCCGAGGCCTCATGCCTCTAAGGTAGAAAGGAACCTTCATACTTTGGACTGTAAAAGAGCCTTGGCTTTTTACTTACAAAGAACACAGCAACATAGAAAGTCTACTCAACTTTTTATTGCTTTTGATTCTAGTCATTTGGGACTTCCAGTCTCCAAAAGAACTCTATCTAAATGGATTGCACAATGCATATCCTTTGCTTATGAGAGTAAAAGTCTTCCTCTCCAAGGCCATGTCACAGCATATAATGTGAGAGCCATGGCAGCCTCTATGGCTAACCTTCACTCTGTGTCTATCGATGACATCTGTCGAGCAGCCACTTGGGCTTCATACACACCTTTACAGCCCACTACTGCCTAGATAAAGCCTCCCATCGGGATGCCTTCTTTGGCCAAGCTGTTCTTCAGCATCTCTTTCAGACTTAATTCAACTCCTACCCACCAACCCTGGTGGGATGCCAGAGATCCATGGGAGGAAGCATGGCCCACCTCACAAAAGGTGGCAGCTTCCTGGGGCCATCTCCCTGGCATCTTCAGCTAGGGAGTCCCCATATGTGAAGGCTACATTCCTGCTTGTTCCTGGAGATAGCGTAGTTACTCACCTGTAGCAGGTGAGCTCCGGGAACAGCAGGAATTTAGTCTTCACAACCCACCCACCACCTCCCCTAGGAGTTGTCTCTCTATCTCTCTGTCTCTTTCCTCTCTCCCTCTACCCTTTCACTCAGCTACAAACTTAACTGAAGAGGGACAGTTGGAAAAGCGGGAAGGCAGCACGCATGTGCTGAGGGATGCTCCCAAAAGTGTTCCTATTGGACGCTGGGGAGCGTTCCCATGCAGACTCCGTCGGTACCGATGATACCCATATGTGAAGACTAAATTCCTGCTGTTCCTGGAGATCACCTGTTACAGATGAGTAACTACGCTTTCCTGACATTGCCTTTCAGTTTACCCCCTTGCAGCTTCATATTATGCCCTCTAGTTTTACAGCTTCCCATCTTTGGAAGAGGTTTATTTGTTCATTAATACTCTTTAAGTATTTAAAGATCTGAATCATATCTCCTCTGTCCCTTCTTTCCTCCAGAATGTACATATTTAGGCCTTCAAGTCTCTTCTCATACGTCTTCTGACGCAGGCTCCAAATCATTTTGGTCGCTGTCCTCTGAACTGTTTCCAGTCTTTTTATATCCTTTGCGAGATATGGTCTCCAAAACCGAACACAATATTCCAAGTGAGGCCTCACCAGCGACTTGTACAGTGACAATTCCTCTCTGTATGCAACCCAGTATACTTCTAGCTTTTGCCACCACCTTGTCACACTGTTTCGCCACCTTGAGATCCTCAGAAACAGTCGCTCCTAGGTCCTTCTCCTGGTCCGTGCACACCAACCTCTTGCCTCCTATTGCATACAATTCCTTTGAATTTCTGCTGCCCAGGTGCATGACACTGCACTTCTTCACATTAAATCTTAACTGCCAAGCATTAGACCATTCTTCCAGCTTTTGTAGATCTTTCCTCATGTTATCCACTCCCTTAAGATTATCCACTCGCTCAAGATTATTTGTTGTGCTAATATATTAGTTTCATAACACCCTTTCTCATATGTTTTCACTTAATTAGCACTTTATGAAGATTTTCCCAGCAAGGACAAATCAGGTGTCTGTGGTATATAGCATTCAGATAGGTATTTGGAAATAACATACATGCGTCTCTATTTTCAACAATATGAACATATTTTTTCTCGGAGAAAGTATCCAAACAAATTAGCAGGTATAAAGGTGTGTGGGTACTTTTTTCTTAGATAATATTCAAAGTAAAACTAAGTATGTGTCTTCACTTTGAAAATTGGTGCAAATTCCATTGGTAAAGAGAACTCATTGACTTTTCTTATCCGGGTAAGCTTAAAATTACCCTCTAAAGCAGGGGTCTCCAATTCCGGGCCTGGAGGGCTGAAAACCAGTCTGGTTTTCAGGATGTTCCTAATGAATATGCATGAGATATATTTGCATGCACTGCCCCCATTGCTTTCACATTTATCTCATACATATTCATTAGGGTCAGCCTGAAAACCTGACTGGTTTGCGGCCCTCCAGGACCGGAATTGGAGACCCCTGCTATAAATTACTAATCGGGGTGATAGGGTCGAGTCCTGAAGACTTCACATTTTATGTTCCAGGATAAACAGTTGGCCATGTGATTAGAGACTGTCAAGCTGTTGATCAAAAAATGTAAAAACAATACTGTTTCATCAATATAAAATACAGTGACATCACCTCTTTAAAAAATCAATCTTGCACAGTGTTTTCTAATAAAAAGACTTGCCAATTCCTCTCACTCAAATGTCCGAGGTCCTTTTACTAAAGTGCAGTAATGTTTTGCACTTACCACATGGTGAGAGCCCAAGTAACAGTGTGGTAACTGCACGGTTTGTATGATAACTGTTGCAGGAGCGCCCAGCATCTTCCCATACCATTATCACACAGAAAAATCGTTCACTCTGTAGTAACTGCACTAAGGAGGTAATTTTAAAACAGGGTGCCTACGTTAAGTGAGCAGGTATGTGCTTGTTTTGGAGCTGTTTTGTAAAGACACATAGGTGCGATACCATAGGGCCCTTTAGTTAAAGGACCTAAAGGTAGCTAACACACTGACAGCACTCAAAACCATAGTGTACGAGGTGCAACTCCACTGTGTTAACTATTGAGGGCATGGAAAGCATATTCTTGGCATTTAAGGTGGTATAGCCTGCCCTAACGTGGCCTAAAAGTGGGTGCATTTAGTTCTACCTATGGAGCTGGCAGTAAGTGTGCCCAAGCTAACTGCACGCCTTGCAGTTACTATGGGACGCACTGACTACAAGGCATTCACCCCATCCATCTTCAATCCCAGCACGCCCACTTACCACCCCAACGAGCAAAGCATAGTTAGTGTGCCACGTTAACTATGCTGGCCCAGCACTAACAGTTACTGTGGGCCACAGCATGGGGTTCACCTGTGCTGTAACCCCTACTAACTGTGTAAGCACCCTTTAGTAAAAGACCCTCTTTGTGCCTTTATAAAATACTAGGGAAGATCTAGCATCAGTAACACCGACAATCAAGGCATGGACAATATGCCTGTTTGCGAGCAGGATAATTATATTGTGTTCTTTATGCCTGTATTTTATAAAATGCACATATAACTTGTGTCTCTAACCCTGTGCATACCTGCTGTGCAAGTACACACTGGCACAGTGGTGTGAGAAGATTTCTGGGAGGGTTTTGTTATTTCTTATTTGCACCCAAAGACTGAGATGGGGTCACGGAATCTAAAGTCAGCAACAGATAACCCCAGGTGGCGGAGAAGAAATTAGAGAGAGAAAGAGCACTGGGGAGAATTACAGGCCCCTTTAGGACAAAACCTTTCCACAATCTAAAATTTCCCCCTTAGGCAGGACCGTACCAAGCTAGAAATGCGCCCTGTTTGACTAACAAATTTGGTACTCCTCTCCACTCAGCCAAGTTCAATAACTCACTCTTTTTGAGCTTTCTGGAAGCTCACTGATTTCATCAGCACCCCCTTCTGTGTTTGCGCCCTGTGCGGTCGCATCACTCGCATAGCTGTACATTACCAAGTTTAAGTTACAATGTAAACCGCTTTGACTAAAAAACTATAAAGCAGTATAAAAAGCCCTGTTAAATAAATGAATAATAGACTTAGGTACAGCCCTGCCCTTAGGATTAGTACCAAAGAAGGAACTGGGTGCGTTTAGGTTGATTCACCACCTATCCTTTCCAGAGGGTCAGTCAGTTAATGATGTCTTAGAAGCTTGTGCCTGGTGAGCTATGCATTCCTTGATCAGACCCTGGAAATGATGAAACCTTTAGGTAAGGGCACGTGGTTGGCAAAGACGGGCATAGATTCAACCTTCTGGCTTTTGCCAATTGATTCCTCTTGCTTCTTGCTATAGGGTATTAAGTTTTCAGGCAAATAATATCATGGTAAATGTTTGTCCATGCCAGTGAAAGAGAATTTAGGCATATGGTTGGTATTCCTATCCAAATACAATGGCCTCAGCATATGCTCCTCGGTCATGCAATCTTGTACATCCTTATGGAGAAGGCATGTAAAATATAAACAGTACAGAATGCTCCCTGCATGCATACCTAGTCCACTAAACTACTGGCCCAGATGACCCAGAGACAGACAAAACAAGGAATCCCGACTGCGTCATAGGCTCTGTGAAGTCTTCCTAATTTTTTTCTTGTAGTGCAGTATCGGCATGATAGAACAGAATACTTTAACTGTTCCCCATCCTCATCCCTGAGAAGACCACAGTAGAATCTTCAGATCTGTGACAAAACTGTAATAAAATAAATAAAAAATAAATTATGGGCTGGGGGACCACATCGTAAGCCATGCCAGGGGTGGGTCCCCCGAAGGGTTCACAAGCAGCGACTCGCATGCTTCAACAGCAGAGAGAGGAGTAAGAGAGAGAGGAACATGCAGTGCAGGGAAGGCATGAGATTAGTCAGAGCCACGAATGTCAGCTTTTCATGACTCGCTGCTATTTGTGTGTCATTAAAAGCCAACATTCAGGCCCCTTGGTGATGAAGATGGCAGCTTAGACGAAGGGTGGTGCCAAACCATTGGTACCAGTGTGCCAGATCTGGCTCGAGGGTCATAGTTTGCTCACCCCTGACCTAAAGTCTTGATTTAGTGGTAGAAATCCTTTTCTTTCTTTTTTTTTTTTTTGCGCCTCTGCTTTATTAAACTAATGCCAAAGGCAAAGCGAAAGCATTCTATTTCACAGGTATTGATTTTATCTCTCTTCCAAAAAGTAAAGTGCTTATTTCCACTGCATTGGCAGGAACCTTTTTTTGGCCCTACCTTGCATGAAAGGTCGGAATCTGAAACCATGCCAGTGAGTGAAGTAGGTAATGCAGGCACACAGAGGGGAACCATTCTGTGAAATCACTAAGCCATAAAGAAGTTTGGAGTCAACACCCATCCAGCACCCCTGTTTTCCTTCCAATCTAAAAGATTGTTTTAATTGAAAGAATACATATGGAGCTGTCCTCGAGAGAAGGCATTTTTTAAATCTCTTACTGTCTGCTAGATCAGTCAAAACTCTCATTCAGAATTTCTGCAGCTAGGGACTTTTGTAACATTTCACAAACTTCAGCATCAAACAGCATACCACTTCCCATCTATTATTAACATGCAGACATTTTGTACTGGACTAAAAGTGTCTTATTCTTTCTGTCTTTATTAATGCATGTACCATGAACTGAAAATAGTGAACATCATGGAAGTAATATAACAGGGCGCTTATAGTGTGCGTATTTTATGCAATTTTGTAAAGGTGAACAAATATCATCTCTGTATATCTTGTATAATCTCATAATTTTATGATGGACCATCAAACATGGAGCACAACATATTGAATTATATCATATATAGAGAGCAATGGAATAAAGTAGAAGGACAGTATTCAAAGGATTATGCTCCTGACTTTGAAAATTATGTTCCAAAATTGGCCTCTTTGAACATTTATTAGGGCTGAGTACCTAAATTTATGCTCAAAATTTCACTAAACTCATAAATTTAGGGGCATAAAAAGTGGGTGGCAACAGAGGCAGATTTAGGGCAGGGGAAAAAAGTTAGGGGTTTAGCACTAGTTTTCAGAACTAGACTCATAAATTAGGTTCCTACATCTGGCAAATGTACGGCAGGCCTAAATTTAGGAACATAGGGGGATATTCAATGCGATGAACATGGTAAGTAGATCATGAACATGGTAAGTAGACACCTGCAATCCCTTCTAAGCACTGAAGACTTCCGGACAATATACCAAGCACTTATCTTACCACACTTTGACTTTGCCAACGCTATTCTCCAAGGTCTCCCTCAATCATCTCTAAATCCGTTGCAACTTGCCATGAATGCCGCAGCCAGAATCTTAGTAGGAGCAGCAAGATGCGACCATATAACGCCTATCCTAATACAACTTCATTGGCTCCCCGTTCAAGGAAGGCTTACATTCAAATCTTTGTTACTCACCTTCAAATCTATCCATGGCATCACCTCCCCCTCTTTAACCAACATCATCCAGCCAGCTCCTCCCAACAGAACAAGGAGAACCCCATCTACAAATGTGCTAGTAATTCCAAAGGCTTCAACAAAGTACACAACCGCAACATCTAACAGGGCATTTAGTATCTATGCCCCAAAATGTTGGAACGCATTACCACCAGGCATCCGTGCAATTACTGACCTATCACAATTCAGAAAGGCTCTCAAATCCCATTTATTTACTCAATACTACCAGATTAACCCTACCACTACATAAGTGCCTCTCCCTCACCCCCTCAAGTTAATATATCAACTCCATTGTACACATGTTCACACTGAATTCCCAATACTCGGTCTCATTGTACATATGTAAGTAGTTTAGTTTGCATTCCCCGTTTATCCAAGTTATTACTCCTGTTCTATGTAAAGCATAAACATGTTATCCAAGTTGTTTTCTCCTGTTCTATGTGAAGCCAAACAGTTTGTTATGGTCATTTTGTTGTATGTAAACCGCGCTGACAATAGTGCGGTATATAAGAAATTGTAATAAATAAATAAATAATAAAATAAATTAATTATGTTCACTGGGATATTCAGCGGCAGTAACACGGGTGCCACCGCTACACATCCCGATGTTGGCCAGCTAGTAGCGGTGTTCTCTGGGCACAGTGGAGGTGGCACCCAGTGATAATCGGGCCATATTCAGCCACTGCCCAGTTAGTGCTAAGCGGCAAATATTAGACCCTTGAAAGCGTGCTAAAGTTCACAGCGGAAGCTAACCAGGCATTGGCTGCATATCGCTTTGGCCTGGTCAGCTTCCTGCTTCTCCAGCTAATGCCGATGTTCAATATCGTGGCCGGAAATGGCCTGACATTGAATATATGGGTGTTAGTTTCAGTGGCAAAAGCTAGCTGCTGTAATTGTGCTAGATGCCACCGCTGAATATCCCCCCATAACTTTTAAGCTCTGAAAGTAAAATGATATTTTAGCACAAACTTAGGTAGCTAACTTCGTAGGCTAAATTTAGGAGCTCCATTTTTTTTTTTTTAAAGATTGGGTCCTAGGGACCTGTTGTTCAGCACCAGATTCTAGCGCTGCTAAAGCGGCCAGCCACCGGCGCTGAACATTAAACTCAGCTATTCAATGCTGGGATCATATTTGGCCCCTGCATTGAATATCTGGGTTGGGGCGTTTGCCGATCACTAACCAGGCAGCAGCAATATTGAGCTGCTACCCAGTTAGCGATATGTAGCGAAGGTTAGGCCAGGGGTTCCTGCTCAGGAACTCCCCTGACATGCCCCAAAGGTAACTGGTTAGCATTGGATTGGGTAGAGGCAGCATCCACGGATATTCAGCGGCAAAAATTGTGTTAATGGCAATATCCAGCTGAGTGACATTTAAACGGTTTGCAGATATGCAAACCGTGTAACTGCCTTTGAATACCCCCCTAGGTTCCTTCAGTAAACCTCAAGAATGCACCAATTCTTTTCTACAAATTTTACACCTGCTCCATAGAAGGTGAAAATGTGTCCGTGTGCTCTATGCATCTGCTTGAGTATTTTGTAAAATGTGCTCCATCCAAACTATGGCCCCTGGAATGCCTACACAAAGGCCATGTAAATGCAGGGGCCATCTTATAGTACACTTGGTTTTAATAAGTGTATACTCTTGCACAATTGTATAAGAGCTATTAGGCTCATTTAAAATATGATTTGCATACTGGAAAAACTTTATAGAATTATCCCTTATGTTTCTTGTCACACAGGTTAGACTGTACATTTTCAGTATGGCATAGCCTTAGGAATTTCTGCATGTTGTAGCGTACTTTTGAAGCCATTTAAACAGGAAGACCCATTAAGTTGGTTTCGAATTGATATCAAGGTTTATGTGGTTTGTAGTCCCTGAACCTCCAAGACTCCTTGTAGCGGGAGTGAAAAGATGCAGAGGAGGAGAGGCCGTGTTTCAAAGGCCCTTTAGATCTATCCTCTGGAGAACGATGTAGTTTGGATGCCCCCAGCTCCTTGATCAACTTCTGCAAGTCCTCCCTAAACATAAGTTTCCTCAAAAAGAAGTCCAGAAAAAAATGGGACTTGAACATTGTGTCTGCTGCCAAATTGTGATGACAAAACCAGCGATGTGCCACCATGGAAAAGACAATATTCTTGGCTGCCAAGCGGTCAAAATCGTACATGACATTTACCAAGAAAACCGCTATTGATTCCAGAAGCATCGAAGCGTCATCCCACTCGAGTGACTGGATACAATAGAATAGGACATGAGCTATAAGCCCTCTGCAAACTACTGTCTGGAGAATAAGGGAGTTGGGCAAAAACTGGCTGTTTAGGAAAACTTTGAGCTTGCGATCCACTTGAGGGCTACAGCACCTTCCACTGGAATGGGTGGCGTATTTAGCAATGGCCATCAGCTCTGAATCCACGGTATCCAGGCAGCAAAGTGTTCCTCAGGAGGGTGTAGAGCTGCCTCATGATGACTGTCCACTTTTCAGCAGGGTGCCAGGTGAGTCCCATTCCATACATTTCATGATCTTTAGGACCTCCAGGAAAGGAAACTCCCTGCTCTGCTGACACAGCATCTGACAGCAGAAGGGCAGAGGAAACTTGATCAATCATTGTCACCAGCTCCTGTTTCTGAAACAGATGACCAGTGAGAGAATCATCATGGTCATCTGGCACCAGAAGTAAATCTTCTTCACCAGCTGATCCTCTGGAATGCAAGGCAGATCCTTGCCACAGGAAAGCTGAGCAGAGCACTCTCATTCTCTTCTGGGGATGCTTCCTGCAATGAGAGACTTTCCTCTGAGAGGAGAAGGAACAAAAGGACTTTGAGGCAAATGGATCCAAATTGCTAAGTCAGAAGGACCATGCTTGCGGAAGAAAGGAGAAGATAAGCCAGAGGCTGACAACTGTCCCAGCCATCCTCATAGTGGGAGTCAGGCTAGTCACTGGGAAATCCCATTGGGAATGTTCTGGTGGGCCGAGCTCCAAAGAACACATGGAGGAATCCCGAGTTGGGGAACTGTCTGTCTTTCCAGTTTATTCCATTGCCGCCTGCAAAACTGAAGAGGCAGAAGAAAAGTTCATGTCCATCGATTGTAGCGATACCTCCAAGAGGTGAGCAGAAGCCAAGAGGGAGGAGTAGCCTAGTGGTTTGGGCAAGGTACTTCAGGCCGGAAGGTCGGGGGTTCAAATCCCACTAGAGGACAGCAACCTTGGGCCGGAAGGATTGGGGTTTCTAGTCCCACAGGTGCTCCTTGTGGTCTTGGGCAAGCCACTTAACCCTCCATTGCCCATGTTCCCTGTAAGTATTAGTGTGTGTGTCTCATATCCCCGCGTGTTAAATGTATCCCCTACTTGTGTTGTGACCGCTTTGATTGAAGGATAAGGCGGTATACAAAACTGTCTAAATAAATAAAGTTGCAGATGGAGGGTAGAAAGGCAACATTTCCTCCCAGAAGACAAGTGCCTATGCCAAGTAGAAAATATTCCTGAAGCAAATCTTCCCATCCAAACAAGGTATGCTGAGATAAGCTGTGCTTAAATTGTGCACACAGGAAGCACATAGCTACTGCATGTTGTGAAGAAAGTGTGTCAAAGCACACGCTCACAGGATGCAAAGAAGCACACAGATACCATGCAGCAGAGGATTAGAGCACTTCCAACCCCTGGTAATGGACGCATGCAGCCCCAGTATGAGGCAGGAACCATCAGGAAAAAGACTGTGAGTATCAACTGTTCCAATCCCTGATCTGACAATTGCTCCACTAAATGGCAGATGTCGGGGGCCCCCACAGACAATATTGAAGAAAAACACAATTTCATTTGGCCCAGAAACAGAAACTTAAATCTGGCACTCACCCCCAAGGAGCCCAAGCTGCAATGGTGCTGGGCTCAATGCTACTCCTCTGCTGCCAAGGCTTGCAGCCACACACCTTTTGAATCTTCATGCCATCTTTGGTAGAAGAGAAGGGGGAAGGGGCACTGAGGCTGGACAACCAATGATTCCTCCAGGGTTCTGATCCTGCAATTCTGGCAGTTCAACTGGCCCTTAAAAGGACAAGGACAGGGAACTGAACTGACACTCCTCCTTCTTGGCAGATCAAGGAGGGCACCGGTTTTAAGGATGACCCAATGGTTGTCTCCCACATCGAACTCAAGTAAGAAAGTCGCCCCTAGGAGTGGTTACTCATGAGCTAAATCAATCTTTTTCAAAACTTTCACAAAGCTGCTCAGATGTGTCCACACTCTGCTGGAAACAGAGAAATACTGGGACGGCCATCTTTCCCCTATCTCTGGTTTCCAGGCACAGTTCTTTTGTAGGACTTATGGGACCTACAAGGTGCTATTCTCCTCCAAATCTGGTTTCTCCTGTCAGGCATAAAGTTGGGTGGGTCCGGGTGACCTTGGACCAGTGGGAGCCCGACGACATTCAGTTCAGCTATTTGCTGGAATGCAAGGGCCCCATCCCAAATGTCTTCCTGATATCTCCATGGAAGTCTGTGGATAGAAAGCCTGCCATTCAGACTACTCTGGAGAGACTTCTCAGCCTCCAAGCTGTAGTTCTGGTGCCAATTGCCAAAAAGGGCAAGGGCCAGTATGCTATTTATTTTGTAGAGCCAAAGAAGGTTGGGTCCTTCTGCTAAATCTTGGACCTCAAGAATGTCAATGTTCTCCTAAGGATCTTTCACTTCTGCTTGAAGACTCTGAGAGTGGTTTGGTAAGGAGAGTTTTTTGCATCATTTCTATGTTCTCAGCTCACACATCCAGTTTGTCACTGTATCCTTCAGCCTCTCCACAGCTTGGAGGACATTCACTAAAGTAATGGTGGTGGCTGTCACTTCCCTGTGGTACAAAGGGATTTATGTGCATCCTTGCCTGGAGAACTGACTTATTTGGGCCAGGTCACATGTGGAGCCCTTGGCATGTTGGTCCGAGTGGTGCAGTTTCTAGAAAGTCTGGGCTGAGTGATAAACTAAGATAAGAGCTTCCTGGAGCCTACTCAGTCATTAGAGTACCTTCATCACCAGCTCAGGAAATGTTTTCCTGCCTGAGAAGAGGACAGAGAAGCTGAATTCTCAGCTGAAGTCATTTTGGAGGCATCAGCTTCCCAAGGCCTACCCCCAACACCTAGGTTTGATGGCAGTGATAATAAAGATAGTCCTCTGGGCATGAGCGCACCTATATCCATTGTAAAGATCCCTGCTGTCCAGCTGGTCTCCTTCTTCACAGAACTTTGACATCAGGCTCTCTCCCCCTGTGGGAAGTGGCCAGTCTGAAATGGTGGGAGCAGCCTGCTCATCTTTATCTTTATCTTTATTAAAATTTGATAAACCGCTTTTCGTCGAAACATAAAGCGGTGTACAATAAAAGGTTGGCAATGCAAGGACAAGGAAAGGAACGCCAAAGTAAAACAGAAAAGTAAGTATAAAAAGAATAAAGGCATAAACAAATAGAAAAACAAAAAACCAAAAACAGCACAGGACAAAGATCTTCCCTTGAACATTATCCAGTGGCTTCTGCAGATGACAGCTGCTAGCCTGTGTGGCTGGGGAGCTCATTGCTGAGGGCAGACTGCCCGGTGTCACTAGAGCAAGCAGGAGGTGGAATAGCCCATCAATCATAAGGTGGTGAGGACCATTCACCTGGCTCTCCTGTATCTTTGGAACATATAGTCCAAGACAGGCAGTGCGGATCTTCTCGGACAATGCCAAAGCAGTAGCCTTTGTCAGATGGAGAGGGGGCATGAAGAGTTCCTGGATTGAGTGGAATCTTTTGACTGTCTCAGTGCAGCATATTGTAGAAGTAGACAGTTTGGAAGCAGATTATCATTCGTCAGTCCCCCAATCCCGGGAAGTGGAAATTGAGCCGATTGGTGTTACAAAGGATCATGGATAGGTGGGGCTGCCCCAAGATGGATTTGATGGTGACTAAGGCCAATGCCAAGATGTACAGGTTCTTCAGCCTCCTCAAAGAGGCGGACTCCGAGGGCATGGTCACCATAGTTCAACTTTGGCTAAGGCATGTTTTGCTGTACATGTTTCCTTTGTGACCTCTCGGGGGTGAGTACTTCATCATGTGGAGCACCAGTACTAGCGGCATCAGCCTGGCTAAGGAGGCCATGGTATATGGATCTACTGAGCCTCCAGCAGGGTGCCCACGTGAGTCTTCTGTCAACATGGGGGCTTCCCTCTCGCTTTTAGCTTGGCTTTTGAGAAGTGACACTTAGTGCATAAGGGCTATTCTGCTGCTGTGGTTTCCATGCTTCCGAACATGAGAAAAGGCTTTCCTGTCTCGCCTATGCGCAAGTCTGCCATCCTTGAGCACTGGTGCCATGAATGCCATGTCTGCTCTAACACGGCAGACTTGCGAGCTCTGTCTTCCTTCTCCCAGGATGGATTTGACAAGGGCATTTCCCTCATTTCCCTGAGGGTTCAGGTGTGGCCTTGGCTTGTGCTAGAGGGCCAGTGATGCGGCTCTCCCTAGCCTCGCACCCAGATGTAGCTCGTTTCTTTTGGGAAGTTCAGCATTTGTGCCTTCCCTGTGCTCTTGATGGTTCTGTCATGAGATCTTTGAGCTTTGGTGGCTGAGCTGTTTGAGTCCTTGTGGAGGGCATGTTCAAGGATTTGTCCCTCAGGGCTGCCTTTTTGGATGTGATATGCCTGGCGGCATATCTCAGATTTGCAGACCTGATTCTGCCAAGATCCCTATCTGTCCTTTCCGAAAGAGGCCATGCATTTTCAGCCCGTTCCTTCCTTTTGGCCTAAAGTGTTATCAGTTTTCCATGTCAACCAGCTGGTCTGCTTACTGTTGTTCCTGAAGGAACAATGCCAGGGGAAGGATAAGGGTCTTTTCCTGGTGGACATTAGAGGGGGTTTCTTAGACACCTGAAGGTCACTAACTTCTTCCAGACTTTTGTACTGTTTGAAGACCCGCATAAGGGCAAAGTGGCCACAAAGTCTTCCTTGGGTCATTAGATAAAGGAGTCGATAACCTCAGGCTATCTGTTCTGGGGCTGATCAGTCCCCTTAGGGTTTGCATGCCCATTCCATATGTGCTCAGGCTTCCTCCTGGGTGGAGCACACCTCGGACGCTTCCTTAGATATTTGTAAGGTGGCAGCGTGGTCATCGTTTTCCACCTTTATCGAGCATTACCACTTGGATGTCAACACTCAGGTGGGCATGGCCTTCAGTGCAGAAGTTTTAGTGGTTACTGTGTCTTCTTCCTGCTCAAAGGAGGTGTAGCTTTGGTATGTCGCACTTGTCTGGACTGACCCAGAAATTTCAATCATGGATTTTTCATCAGTGCTAAATAGAAATAGTAAGTGCTAGTAGAATAAAGGCGTCAAAAGGACTTAGATAGCATAACAAAAGTTTCAACCTCCATATCTCATGTCTGAGAATTCAAGGTTTATTGAAATTGTTATGTATAGACTAGGTTTATTGAAACTGCTGTGCACAAAGGATGGATTCATCCCTGCTTGGAGCTGGGAAAAAAAGTTAACAAAAAGTTACTGATTTGTTATAAGTGAATAAAAAGAACTCTATCCTAACTCTGAAAAAATGCTTCCTAGTAGCCTTAAATAAACTGCTGCATAACACAGTATTAACTTCTTAAGACCAGGGATTCTCAACCCAGTCCTTGGGACACATCTAGCCAGCCAGGTTTTCAGGATAACCATACTGAATATGCATGAGAGAAATTTGCATTCATTACTTCCATTGTATTCAAATCTCTCTCAGGCATATTTATTGTAGTTATCCTGACTGGCAAGGTATACCCCGAGAGCTTGGTTGAGAACCCCGGCTTGCAGGGCCGGCACTACCCGGTAAGCACAGTAAGTGCTGCAGGGGGGCATCAATGTACAGGTATGCCAAAGTGCTGCTGCATCAATAGAGTAAACAGCATTGGTGAGAAACCTCAGCTGTTCTCAACCAGTGTGTCGCAGGGCCATTGCAGGCAGGTCAGCGGTATCTGCGGCAGTGGCAGTGGGAAGCACAGCCTGGCAGCAGACAATGTAGCCATAAAAGCCGCATCATTTTCTTTTACTTTAAACAAAGCTGCACTCCTTCCCAAAGTCAGAGCAGCAGGAAGAACTTAATATTTATTTATTTATTTGAGAAATTTATATACCGCATTGGAAGGGAGCTGACACTTGAGGGTGGGACTGGAGGGAACTGACACTTGGGGATGGGACGATTAGGTGGCTGTGTAATGGGGGGTTGGAAGGGAGGGGGCACATGGGGATGGCACTGGAAGGGGGATGGACAGAGGGTAGGGTGACTGGAAGGGAGCTGACATGGGGGCGGCACTGGGAGTGGAAGTGAGCTGATACCTAGGATGGTATTTGGACTAGAAGGGGCTGGACAGTGGGGAAGTAGGGGGATTGGAAGGGAATGAACACTACTGGCAGTCCTGGGAACACAAGGGGGTTGACATTGGAAGGTAATGGGAGAGGACTGGAAAGGGGGTTGATACTGGGGAGGGTTACTGGGACTGGAAATAGGCTGATGGAAGGAAGTGAAAAAACCAAAAAAAGAGATAAGAAATGGCAGATGGACTATAGACCATAGAAAGAGAGCTAAGAGAAGGTAGGAAAGCAGAAGCCTCAGATCAGGACCAGCATATGAAAATAAAATGGTCAGACAACAAAGTTAGAAAAAATAATTTTATTTTCAATTTAATGATTGGACTTTGTGCTATCTTTATTTTACACAGTATGGGGAACTGCATTTCTTATTTACCTGATGTTGCATTGCATATGGAGTATGGCTTCTTGGGTTTCAGTTTAATTTTTGTCTGTATATTTCTCTTTTCATTTTATGCTCATTTATTGATGAAGGCCTGTCTGTATTGTGTGTGTTTGTACAACCAATGCTGAGTATTCTGTTAATATAGAATTTCTATTTAAGAATGTGTAGGAATCTTGTTTGTTCAGTTTGCACATTGCCCTCCCTGCAATTATTTTTTGGGGACGGGGGTGGGGCAAGGGTGGGGTGGGGGTGGGACAGGGGCAGGAAAATGGCAGGGCAGGGATAGGCATGGGCGGAGCATAAAAATACAATAGCCCTTGTTGCCTGAACGATGATTATACAATAATCATAACAGTTTTTTCGTTCACGGTTAACTCCAGTTGGATTAGAGTATCTAAACACAATTCTTCAAAAGACTTTTTTAACTTCCGAGGTCTCAGTTCAACAAAAGCAAGGCCTCGTAGACTTCCGTCATAAAAAGGCCAATTGCTCAATAACATCAGTGACCTCAATGGAAATTTCAACAGTTCTCTTAATACACAGTGAAATGCTCCTTTCTTATTATACCACTTGCAGCTTCAAACTTGACACAAAAACAACGCAAAGAAATGCCATTCTTCCCGCTGTGTAAAAGGGGTCTGCTTGCTCGTATTTTTCTTTAAGATCCCCAACGTCAATCCCCGGCACCGCTTAGACGTTTCACTAGGTGTTTCCTCAGGGGATCGTAATGAATCAGTGATGCTGCCCACGTTCTCGCTCCCGACTCAATCGGTCCATTATCAGTAACGTTTTCCCCAAAACGTATGCGCGGCGTTTTTGGGGAAAACGTTACTGATAATGGACCGATTGAGTCGGGAGCGAGAACGTGGGCAGCATCACTGATTCATTACGATCCCCTGAGGAAACACCTAGTGAAACGTCTAAGCGGTGCCGGGGATTGACGTTGGGGATCTTAAAGAAAAATAGCAGAAAATCGATGCTACCCAGCTAGCTTCTGCGGCTTCCGGGTTTTTCGGCGAGAGCCGGATTTTCAATGCCGGGGACAGCATATGACCCTGGCACTGAAAATCCGGGATAGCCGGATGGTGAGCGTGCTATGCGCTAACGCGGTACTTAGCCCCGCCCAAATGAAAATCAGACACTTAGTGAATATCTTTAATTAAATCCCTTATCTATATCTTCTGTAGGGATAATGTCTCCAAATTGGTTAGCTTTGTGCATACCGCAACAGCAGCGAATCTCATTTCTAAGCAAGGGCTATGTGGAGCATGATCTCAGTCTCTCAAGTTTGTTAGTGCTCGCCATAATACTTGAGCATTGTGCCAAAGAGAGCTTCCTTCTAGAGGTCATAGGATGTGACATAAGTATAGGCAACCTACCAAGGTGTGCTTGGAAATTACTTTTACTACTTTTAATTAGGCCTGTGACTCCCAATACGATGGGAAATATTTCTATATCTTTCTACCACAATTTTTGGTACTTGAGGATCTTAACTGTGTTCACATGATTAACAAAATAATCTCTTGGAACTGACACATTAATCATCAAAGTTGTTCTGGTGTTTTTTCCCTTCACCACCATGTCTGGTTCCCTTGCAGCTAGTTTTTTTATTAGTTGGGAATGGGAATGTCCCAGGCCAGGTGATCATAGCCTCTTCATTCTCAAGAATTCTCTTATTTTCACGATCCCAGTGCTTGTTATAGTACTTATGTGAGACTTTATTGTGCCTTTCTAGTAGACCTTTTCTGCCATCAGAACTTCACAGTCATCTAAGGATGAGTAATTATTTCCATCTCTTTCTTACAAAATCTACTTATGTCTTTTTCCCAGTTTTTTCTATATTTACTAAGAATCATCTTTACCCTAATCCATTGTCCTAGGCTGTAATTTCAATCTCTCATCCTTACATTTCAGTTCACCTCTCCTCCTCTTAACCATTCAAGTGTCCAGATTTGATCCATATATGGTTTTTAGAGGAACACTTTGCATTTTCTGCTGTATTTGTGTATTTACCACGTTGTCCTTGTCTTCTGAAGAGTGTTTTTCTCTTGTTTTGCAGATTCTGATGTTACCTTTCATATGCATACAGGTGGATTTTCTCTCATTTCTTCTGCTTGTCAGAATGCCTGCCAAGTTTAATGATGGAGATAGATTCTGGATGTTTACTTTCATACTGCAACACTTCTTGTGCATTTGGGTCTGTTGATGCTCTTAACCCTGGGAGTACCGATGGGGTCAAAAGTGACCCCATTGCAAGTTTCACAACGCGTATCTTGAAACTAGTTGTTCAAGAATGCACTCTTTTTATGACTTTTCACATGTCAATATTCTCTTTATATTGCGCCATGAGAGGAATAATTTTCATCCGCTAGGTGACGCTAGTGATGAATTGCAGCACAGAGTACCAGTGGGGTCATTTTTGACCCCAGTTGCTTACGTCCGGTTTGGATCGTGATACAATTTGCAGTTTTGTGAATTTTTTGATCTGACAAAGGTGTTTATCATTAATTATGTATCATTTATTTTTGTACTCTTATTTTATGAAAATTACACATTTTCTGTAATTGATATCATACGTTCTCTCATTATTTCCGATGAAATCTAAAGGCTTTCAGCTCGTTCATCACGATTATTGTACACCTATAGTAAAACTGCTTTGCGTTTTATTCAACTTTATCTTTGTTTATTTATTTTAGGTTATTGTTTATGTTGTCAAAATGAAAGTATTCAGCTGCCCAAGTAGGAGAAATATTGCAACGAGATGCTGACAGTGACGGCGCTGAGTCGTCTGATGATGCAGCATATTCAGGAAACGAAGAAGCATATCAGCCAAGTTCAGGCGATAAATCTGATGATGACAGTCATGATTCAGATGGCGACAGCAGTTGGTCGCCAAGTGAATGTGAGACTGATGTTGAGCCGGTAACATCGCCTGCAGCAAAGAGTCAAGTTACAGGTTGAGGCAAAGGTCGAGGCTGTGCTGGACGGGGAAGAAGGCAGGAGTCCTTGGTGTCAGTATCATCTGTGAGGAATCTTAGTTGTGGTCGTAGAGGAGCTAAGAGGTCATCAACTATAAGCACAAATGTTGCCATTGAAGCCTATGTATCTAAGGATGCCACATCATGGAACAGGAAACCTATAAAGCATGCTGCTGGAAGATACGCCAGAGCTAATGTCATGCCCGTACAACAAGGTCCTACAAGGTATGCTGTACGAAATGTTGATGGCCCTCTCGCAGCATTCCACTTGTTCATGAGGAAGAACTTATTGAATGAAATCATGATGTGGACGAGCAAACAAGGAAGACACATTTATGATGACACCTGGAAAGATTTGACAGACGGAGATTTTTAACGTTTTCCTGGACTTCCGATCCTCTCAGGCGTGTACAAGTCACAAAATGAATCCATAGTTCAGTTGTGGAACCTTGAAGATGGTCGTTCTGTTTTCGGCAAAAATATGGCCCGTAACCGTTTTCAGCAAATTTCTTGTGCTCTCAGATTTGATGATGCAACCAACAGACGTGAACAACGAGGCGTGGATAAGCTTGCTCCAATCAGACACGTTTTTGAAACCTGGGAAGCAACTCTAAGTGACGCCTTTGTTCCTGGTGAAAATGTTACCGTGGATGAGCAACTGCTTACATTTCGTGGCCGTGTTCCATTCAGACAATATATTCCCAGCAAACCTTGGAAATATGGCATAAAGCTATGGATGTTGTGTGACAGTGCAACGTCATATGTTCTGCGTCTTCAAGTATATACAGGAAGGGAACTCGGACAAAAAAGGGAACAGAATCAGGGTGAAAGGGTTGTGCTGCAACTCACTGAAGGATTGACGCGATCTGGCAGAAATGTTACTGTTGACAATTTCTTCTGCAGTTTATCCCTGTCACAGAAATTGCTAGAAAAACAAATGACACTTTTGGGGACAATTCGAAAGAACTGAAAAGAATTACCTCCAAAATTTGTAACAGCAAAGGGCCGAGAGGTGTTCACTTCACTGTTTGCCTTTCGCGATGACGCCACTCTGATTTCCTATTGCCCGAAGAAAGGAAAAGTGGTTGTTCTTCTGAGCAGTTTGCATGATCAAGAAGAAGTAGATAACACACGTCCAGACAAAAAAACACGCATGATCTTGGACTATAATTCTAGTAAAGGTGGAGTAGATACGGCAGATCAAATGTTGCGCATGTATACCACAAAACGAATGACAAGACGCTGGCCAGTGACAATCTTCTACAACATGTTGGACATCAGTGCTTTGAACGCCTTCATTGTTTGGATGTCACTAAATCCAGAATGGCAGTCCAAGTCAAAGCACAGACGTCGTCTATTCCTCTTGGAATTAGGAAAGCAGCTGCTTCAGAGTAATTGCAGTGAGACTTCTTCCAGCATTGAAGAAGCCACTGATGCTGTTTGCAATGTCGGGATCCCAAAGCAAAGGGCAAGGTGTCACTACTGTTCCAGAGAAGAAGACAAGAAAAGCAACATAGTTTGCACCTCCTGTGCCTCATGCAAATGACCATAGTACTTTACTGTGTTCATCAAGTGCATGCAAAAGCTGCTTTCATGGCAACTCTTCTTCATGTAATTTTATGATAAAGCATTAAATTTCAAAACATTTAACCTTCATATAATAAATAATTAATTCAGAATAATATTTTGTCTGTTTAGTTTAAATTTTTCATGGTTAACAATTAAAATTCATCGTGGGGTCATTTATGACCCCAACAGTATTCAGTGTGTGCAAAACATCTCGATAATTCCAGGGTTAAGTAGACCTGGAGGTTGTAAGGTTTTTTTTATTATGTAGATGGGTGGGCCAATGTCGATGTATTTTAATGGCAACCTTGCTGATCCTATTCTTTGGTTTGCACAGCTTTGATTGTAGCCTCCTGATGTAGTTTCAGCGGCGAAATGCTGTCAGCGTCCAGGCATTTGAGGCATCTTTTCTCATTTGGAATGAGGCATTTTTGTAAAGATAAGTTTGCTTTATTCAAATGAACAGACATGTGCAGTACATACACATAAACATCTTTTGTGGTGAAGTGACATTTGATGTGTGTGTCATTGGTTTAGTAGTTAAAATGCTTGAGTATTTTCAATACTAATAATAAACATTATCTCATTAAAATACTGATGCCATTTTTTTGGGATTTTTTGAAGTTTACGGATTAGCTCGTTAGGATAGTATATATTTTCATTTGTAGTTGACTACTATCCTGTGAGGAGTTTTTTTTTTATTTTGTCAAGTAGACCTGGAGGCCTCTAATGATAGACTCTATTTCTATGAGGCCCATTCCTCCTTTGGCTCTAGGAATGCACAGTCTCAGCATACACTGATTCTTATAAATGATTTCCTGAGCATGGAAGAGTTAGCCTTGAATTCTCTGCAAGGTCACCTCCACCTCATTTTCACCCTCTTCAATCCCAAATCCTTCCCTCACCTTTGGGCATCCTTTCTTCCTTTTTCTGAAATCACTGAGGAGGAAACTGCAAATATTTTCTTTTCCTCCAAACTGACTACCTGCTCCTGGGATCCCATCTACTAAGCTCTATCTCTTCGACCATCATCCCTTCCATCTGTCATATCCTTAACCTTTTGCTTTTCACTGCAGCTGTTCCTGTGGCCTTCAAACATGCTGTGGTTACACCTCTCCTCAAAAAGCCTTCACTAGAACCTACCTGTCCTTCATATTATCAACCTATCTCTCTCCTCCCCTTTACTTCAAAACTATTTGAATGATTGGTTTAACACTGCTGTCTTGACTTTCTTTCCTCTCTAGACCTTCTGGACCCACTGCAATCTCGCTTTTGTTCTCTACATTCCACAGAAATGGCTCTTGCCAAAGTCTCCAGTGACGTGTTCCTTGCCAAATCCAAAGGCCTCTACTCGATTCTCATCCTTCTTGACCTTTCTGCTACTTTTGACATTGTTGATCACCACCTTCTCCTCGATACCCTGTCCTCACTCGGATTTCTGTACTGGTTTTCTTCTTATCTCTCCCATCACACTTTTAGTGTATGTTCTGGTGGTTCCTCCTCTACCGCCATCCCGCTTTCAGTTGGTTTACCTCAGGGCTGTCTTGGGACCTCTCCTTTTCTCTCTACACTCAATCCCTTGGTGCACTTATTTCCTCTCATGGTTTTCAGTACCATCTTTATGCTGATGACTCTCAGATCTACCTTTATGTACTTGAAATCTCTCCAGGAACCCAGGCCCAGATCTCTGCCTGCTTATCTGACATTGCTGCCTGGATGTCTCACCGCCATCTGAAACTGAACATGGCCAAAACTGAGATTCTTATCTTTCTTTCCCCTTAAACCCACCTCTCCTCTTCCTCCCTTCTCTATTTGTGTAGATAATGCTACACTCCTCTCTGTTTCCTCAGCTCACAACCTTGGGGTCATCTTTGACTCTACTCTCTCTTTCTCTGCACACATGCAACAGATAGCTAAACCCCTGTTGCTTTTTTCTCTATAGCACTGGCAAAATTTTTACCTTCCTTTCTACACACACTACTAACACACTTATCCAATCTTTAGTCACTTCCTGTCTAGACTATTACAACCTCCTCTTTGCTGGCCTCCTTCTGAATCATCTCTCTCCCCTTCAATCTGTTCAAAACTCAGCTGCGTGGCTAATCTTCTGCCAACCTCTACATGCTCATATAACCCATCTTCTCAAATCATTTCACTGGCTCCCTATCCGTTTCCATATCCAGCTCAAACAACTTCTACTGACCTATAAGTGCACACGTTCTGCTCATCCTCACTACCTATCCTATCTTATCTCTCCCTACACCTCTCCTCGGGAACTCCATTCTTCTGGCAGATCCCTTCTATCTCTGCCCTTCTTTTCTACTGCCAACTGAAGACTTAGATCCTTCCACCTTGCTGTTCCTTACGCCTGGAACAAACTACCCGAGTCTTTGCGTCAGGCGTCATCTCTGCCCCTTTTCAAATCCTTGCTGAAAACTCACCTCTTTGAGTCTGCTTTTGGATCTTGATTCGCTTGGTCTCCTTCGTGTTTCTTTACCACTGCCCTAGATGTGTCCTTGTCCTCAACTGTTGTGTTGTCTGTCTTGTTGAGATTATAAGCTCTGATGAGCAAGGACTGTCTTTTACATGTGTTTATACAGTGCTGTATATGCCTTGTAGTGCTATACAAATGACAAATAGTAGTAGTACATCCGGTTACTCAAGATTTTTAAGAGGCCAGTTTACAATTCCAGAGCTATATGAGAGTGCGAGGATTGTAAGCTGATTAATTTCTTTATCATATTCCGCAATATCAAAGCACTTTTTGATTTTAATTTTAATCTGTAATATTCTTTACTGATCTTTTCTCTCAGTAATGTATGTGGGATTGTTGCTCCTTCCTATATTCCTAGATATTTATGTATATTTTCCTGTTCAAGTTCCTTTACAGTATGTCACAGTCATCAGTCAGAGAGATATTTTCAGTTTTGCTCTATTTTCCTTCAAGAAAGATTACCTTAGCACATTTGTCCAGGTCAAAAGTCATCCTGTTGTCATCAGAAAAGCTTTTCACTGCATAGAATTATTTTTCTAGATGTTGATCACTGGGACTGTTAGAGCTTCAGGTCACCTACAAACAATAAGTGTGATGTTAGCTCTGGATTTTTTTTTACTGTTTCTAGGGTTAAGGCTCATCCCATCGCCCAAAGAATTACTGTAATAAGAATTCTTAATTGGATTAAGTGCTATCCAAAACAAGAATGACAACAGGAAGTCTTTCTGAAGCATTCTTCATTGGATTTTGATGCTAGGAATAACAAACTGTCCATCTTCGTACTTCTGAATGAGCATGCTTTGCCACATCTTCATGGTAAACATGATGCACACAGTCAGTCTAGAGTTTATTTGTACATTTATTTATTTTATTTAATCTGTTTTTTATACCGCCTTATCCTGAAATCAAAGCGGTTTACATTACACTTCAAACTCAAACAGGATACATTTAAATAAGCTTAGGGTACTTAATAGGGTAGTTACCTATTTACAGGTTGCTTAACTTATTTACATTGTTTCAGTCAATTTAGAGTTGAGCAGGGTTGTCAGTGGCTGTTCTAATGTTCCAAAGAGTCTTTGGTCGGAGCCAGTGTGCCTCGAGAACTTAAACAATCTGTTGTAGTAGACTCACCTCTACTTTTGTACATCTTTGTAAGTGTAGTGGGAATGTTTAGTGGTGTAGCTGGCATTGCTTGTATAGATTGGCTTGTGAAATGTTTATTGTGATTGGGGGTCTTCGTTGAATTGTTCAATGAAGAGGGTGGTTTTGAGCAGCTTCCGGAAGTCCTTTATGTCAGTTGATCTTAGATTTTCTGGGAAGACATTCCAGATAGTAGGGGCAGCAAGAGAGAAGGCCCGCATGGATGCTGATTTATTGTTTTTTGTGAAGAGACTGGGAGTTGGTATAGTGTTTTGGTGCTGTTTCTGTCTGGTCTTTTGCTTTCTTTGGTTCCGATGAGTTCTTGTAATATGACTGCTGAAATGTTGTTTTTGATTTTAAAAGCAGTTTAGTATCCATGAATATGGGACACTATCAAAGGCTTTTTTATAATCAAGCCATGCTGTATTGAGATTTCTGCTTTTCTTTGCCCCAGCTTTATTGAGCATTAACTGGTCTTTGAAAATAAGACCATAAGATATGCCATACTGGGTCAGACCAGGTTCATCAAGCCCAGTATCCTGTTTCCAACAGTGGCCAGTCTAGGTCATAAATACCTATCAGTCTCCCCAAAAGACACAGGTTCCTCAATGCTTGTCTTGGGTCAAGCAGTGATATCCTGGATCCCTTTTAATAATGACTTATGGACTTTTCCTCCAGGAACTTGTCCAAACCTTTTTTAAACCCAGCTACACTAACAGCTTTTACTACATTCTCTGGTAACAAATTCCAGAGTTTGATTACATGTTGAGTGAAAAAATATTTTCTCTTATTAGTCTTAAATAGCTTACCCTGTAGCTTCATTGCATGTCCCCCTAGTCTTTTTATTTTTTTATTTTTATTTTTTTATTTTTATAAGTTTATTATAATTATAAGGAAACAATCAAAATCAAAAAGGTAACAATAATTAGGAGCAATAATTGGGAGCAAATCCCCACTTCATGCAACAACTAGTACAAAATTGTAATTAGACGACATTTAGGAGAAATTAACTTACATTCATCAAATTTAACATAAATCTTTGACTAAGACCGGCAAACCCTAACCATAAAGGAGAAAAAATAAAAGAAACAAGAAAAAAGACAAAACCAGAAAAAACTAAGAACTTAAAACTTAACCTTTCCCCTCTAAAAAAGCTAACAATTGATCCACTTCAGAAAAAACATACCGCGTCCCCTGATACACTATATGGCATTTGCATGGAAATCTTAAATAGAATAGAGCTCCCAGGGCCAATACACGAGGACGAACTTCCAAAAAGGCTTTCCGTCGTCGTTGTGTGGCCCTGGAGACATCAGGAAATATCTGGACACACTGACCACAAAATTTATCATATTTCTTCTTAAAATAGGCTCTAAAAATTTTTTGTTTATCCAGTTCAGAGGCAACAGTAACTAATAAAGTTGCCCTGACAGGAATTTCATCCTGTGAGGACTCTAGAAAATTTGAGATATTTAACGAAGGTAATTCACGAGATCCCCCTTGTGCCCCTTCTTCCTTGCCTCCTTCTTCCACAACATTTGTTTTGAAGAAATATAATAAATATTCACCAAGGAAATAGAATCAGAATCAGTAATTAACAATACATCCTTCAGATATTTATAAAAAAGCAAAGTAGGTGCAAGATAATGTGTTTTCGGGAAATTCAAAATGCGGAGATTCCTTGAACGCAAGGAATTCTCCAACATTTCATCTTGATAATGTAAAGAGGTCACGTCACGTACTAAGGTATTTACAATTGTCCGCTGTACATCAATCCGAGCTTCAGTAGAGACAAAAGATTTTTCAATATTGGACAACCTAGACTCCTGGTTAGCAATCTTTTCAACAGTTTCCTTTGTAAAAACCGAGACCTTTTGAAGAGAGGAATCCAAGGTCACCTCTAACTTAGATAACATTGCCCACAAATCCCTTAATGAAACATCATCCGGGGGGGTCGGTGGCTCAACAGTCCCAGCAAATACTACCACAGAAGGGAGCGGTGGTGACAATAATACATTCGGTGGTTCAATCCTCAAAAAGGAAGTGGAAAGGATAGGTTCCTCTAGACCTAAATGATTTGAATCACACACAACAATGGAACCTTTCTCCTTAACAGCTAGGGAAGAATTCTCCATTTGCGGCGAAGAGTTAGAAGAAACACTACTCACAGTTGACTTCTCACTTGACGAAATATCCACTTTCTGCTCAGATGCTACTCTCACAGTCAAGTGTGCGTCCATAGGCCCCACAGTTTTTACAGCCTTCGGCTGAGCAACCGGCTGGAGGCGTTTCTTCCTCTTCCCCATCTGCGAGCGGCTATCTCGCCGAATCTGCGCCGAAGGGGCGCCAAAGGGGCGTGGCCTGCCCCTTTGGTCACGCCCCTTCGGGCACGCACCACGGGCACGCGCCCGCTAACGCGTCCCGCGTCGGGGGCAGAGTGATATAGCCCCAGGAAATCCACAAGCCCCAATCAGAGGCAGGAGCGGGAACCGGTCCAATCAAAGTGCAGGTACAGGTAAAGCCAGGAAAAGTAACTTCTCAGCGTCCCGCATCGGGGGCAGAGTGATATAGCCCCAGGAAATCCACAAGCCCCAATCAGAGGCAGGAGCGGGAACCGGTCCAATCAAAGTGCAGGTACAGGTAAAGCCAGGAAAAGTAACTTCTCAGTGTCCCTCGTCGGGGGCAGAGTGATATAGCCCCAGGAAATCCACAAGCCCCAATCAGAGGCAGGAGCGGGAACCGATCCAATCAAAGTGCAGGTACAGGTAAAGCCAGGAAAAGTAACTTCTCCCCCCCTAGTCTTTTTATATTCTGATGACGTAAACAACACAGGTACACTAAAAAAATTTTTTTTTAAACTGCCTCTAATGTTTCGATTGATTTTTACGTTTTTTGGTGCGCTGAATCCAAATCTGGTAACCAATTTGCTCCATCACGTACAGATTTTCTGCTACATTGGGTTAGCAGTTTGAGGTGAACGTTTCAGATTGAGTGCGATCGAGATAAAAGTTTCTTGGATGAATTCTTTATACTAATTGTTTAGTAGTTATTCAAATAAGAATAAAGAAAATTGTAACAAGGCAACACATAAGAATAGAGTAATGTCAACAAAACACACTGTGATGGTACAAAATTGTCTGCACTTAAAACAGCCACATACATGTGCACAAACATTGAGCATATAAGAGCGAGGTTAGACACAAAGCAAAGCAAAGAAATGTGCAAAAAATGTTGTACAGGTATGTATGTAAGAATAGAAAACGCAAACCGCACCATTGCAATACATGAAGGCAAACACCCGATGGTGTGAAAATAAAATTCTAATAAATGAGATCCGACACTGTGGTAATAACTAGCAAATTTTTATTTCAAAGTTTAGTAAAAACACGATATTTGTCAACACAGTTTAGATTTTAAAGTCATTCTTGGGTCAATCAATCTCCTGGTGGGCCCGTTTCTTCTTCCCCCGAATGCTTCTCTTGGTGCGCTGCTTGGCGTATTTTTCATCTGGGGTTTCCCGCAGCAGCAACCAGCAGAAATCAGCCATCATAGTGGTGTTCCATCTTCCTTGGTACCTTCTCTCTGTGTCCTTGATGTCCTGGTGAAACCTTTCACCTTGTTCTTCACTGTACGCCCCCAAGTTTTCGGGAAAGTAGTTCACATGGGAGTGCAAGAAATGGACTTTCAGGCTCATGTTACAGCCTTGTTCTTTGAAGGCAGAGCATCCTGGCAACAATATCCTTATAGTTCTCATCCCGCCTGTTCCCCAAGAATTTGAGAACAACATCCTTGAAGGAATCCCAGGCTTCTTTTTCCTTCTCAGACATCGTTTCAGCGAATGCTCCATCTGAAATGAGTTTCCTTATATCAGGGCCAACAAACACTCCTTCCTTTAGCTTTGCTTCAGAAAGTCAGGGGAACTTTGAGCAAAGGTACCGAAAGCACTCACCATCTTTTGGAAGGGACTTGATGAATTGCTTAATGAGACCCAACTTAATGTGGAGAGGTGGTAATAGAATTTTATCAGGAGGTACCAAGCTCTCATGAAGAACATTTTTCTCACCAGGTCTCAAATACTCCCGAATTGGCCAGTCTTTTTTCCCCCAGTGTAGGTCGCGGGCCCGGCTATCCCACAAGCAAAGGAAGCAGGGATATTTGGTGAAACTGGATTGCTGCCCTAATAGCATGGATAGAATTTTAAAGTCTCCACAAATCATCCACTTATGCTCATCATAACGAATCTTCTGAAGAATCAGGGCCAAATTCTCGTATTTTTCTTGGAGAACAACAGAGTGAGCAATAGGAACTGAAGCGAATGTGTTGCCATTATGAAGAAGAACACCTTTTATGCTCTCTTTTGACGAATCAATGAACAGCCGCCATTCAGCAGGATCATACTTGAGTTTAAACTTTTCCATCACTCCGTATATATCGTTGCAAAATACCAAATCTTCCTCTTTGCTGAAATACTTCAAAAATTGTGTCTCGCGGTTGCGGTACCAATAAAAAGTTGTTCCTGGTGACAATAGATTTTTCTGTTTAAGCCGAGAACCTAGCAGTTGGGCAGCATCTTTTGGGAGTCCTAAATCCCGGACTAAATCATTCAATTCAGCTTGAGAGAAAAGTTCAGGTTTCGGATCTGGTTCAGTTTCAAACTCGGAAGTATTGGACTCATCGGGAAAAGCCATCTGATGAGTCTCATCATGATCAGAACCGTCCACACAAATATGATCCAAAGATTTTGGTGGTTCAGGCACAGGTACTTCGTTGCTATGAGGCATAGGCCTAATTGCTGAGGGAAGGTTGGGGTAACTTATTACGTTCTTATTTTTTAAGTTGTATCCCTTCACAATGCAAGAGCAAAAATAGCAGTCACTGCTGTGGTCTCTTTGTTCACGCCACATCATAGGTATTCCGAAACGAAATGCTTATTTTTTACCTTTCATCCATAAGCGTAGATCTTCCTCACATGTCTTGCACACTTTGTGAGGAGCCCACGGTTTGTCTTGATCGCCTAACTTCAAACCGAAATAGGCGAAATATACTTTTTTAATAAATGCAGAAATGTCCCTCTGCCGCTTTTTCACGGTATATTCCCCACAAATAAAACAAAAACTGTCCGGAGAGTTGACACAACCTCTGGCTCTGTGAGCCATCACAAATACACAGCACTGCAAACTACAACTGTAGTGAACCACTTCGGAATAAAGCTGGATTATGACTGAACAAACAAAAGGTAATAATGAACTTGCAAGAAACTGAAATTTGACAGGAACGTTCATGTCGCAACCACCGTGTTTGAGCGAGCGAACGAGGCGAGGAGGAAAGAACATGCGCCAGCGCGAGTACTGGATTCAGCCCCCCGCCTCCCAATTGTCCTGTTAATGTATAAAATGAATACAAAACACTCTAAAATATCATGAGGGAGTGTTTCTAGTTAGTTAACCATTACAACCTCTATTTTGGGCCAAGAAAATAAACTGCAGTCGGCTAAAAAGAAATTATGTGAACATTCATTATATGGGTAAGAAATCTAATTTTGCAAGAAAACGTGACGTGATGGAACATTTTGGCTATTTTGCCTGGATTCAGCACCCCAAAATCTATAGGAATCAGTTGCAAAACTGGAGGCAGTTTTTTGGTAGTGTACTTGTGCAATTGATCTATGTTTACCCGTTCCACTCCATTCATTAATTTATAGACCTCTATCATATCTCTCCTCAGCCGTCTGTTTTCGAGGTTGAAGAGCCCTAAACATTTTAGCCTCTCTTCATAGAAGTATCCTTCCATCCCCTTCACCATTTTGGTGGCTCTTCTCTGTACCTTTTCTAATAACCCTGTATCCTTTTTAAGATACAGCGACCAGAATTGCACACAATATTTAAGGTGCGATCGTACCATGGAACGATACAGAGGCATTATAATATCCTTTGTTTTATTTTCCATTCCTTTCCTTATGATACCTAGCATTCTATTTGCACTCTTGGCCGCCGCTGCACACTGGGTGGAGGGTTTTAACATTTTATCCACGATGACGCCTAAATCTTTTTTCTGGGTGGTGGTTCACAATGTGGAACCTTACATCATGGAACCATAATTTGGGTTGTTCTTTCCTAGGTGGATAACTTTGCACTTGTCCACATTAAATTTCATCTGCCATTTGGATGCCCGGTCTTCCAATTTATCAAGATCCTCTTGCAATTTCTCACAATCCTCTTGGGTTTTAAAAACTTTAAATAGTTTTGTGTCATCTGCAAATTTGATAACCTCACTCATTATTCCCTTTTCCAGGTCATTTATGAATATGTCAAAAAGCAGCGGACCCAGCAAAGATCCCTGTGGTACTGCACTATTCACCTTTTTCCATTGGGAAAATTGGCCATTTAGCCCTACCCTCTGCTTTCTATCTTTTAGCCAGTTCCTGATCCACAATAGTACACTGCCTCCTATCCCATGACTTTTTAGTTTTGCCAAAGGCTCTGATGAGGGACCTTGTCAAAGGCTTTCTGAAAGTCCAGATACACTAGATCAACCAACTCACCTTTGTCTACCTGTTTATTCACACCTTCAATAAAACATAACAGATTATTAAGGCAAGATCTTCCTTGTCTAAAGCCATGTTGGCTGTCTCCCATTAAGCCATGACTATCTACATGTTGAGTAATTTTGTTCTTTATGATGGTTTCTACCATTTTTCCCGGTAGTGATGTCAGGCTCACCGGTCTGTAGTTTCCCGGATCACCCCTGGAACCCTTTTTAAAAATTGGTGTTATGTTCGCCATCCTCCAATCTTCAGGTATTACAGATGATTTTAATGATAGTTCACAGATTACTAATAGCAGGTCTGCAGTCTCATATTTCAGTTCTTTCAACACTCTTTGATGTATACCATCTGGTCCAAATAGTTGTATACCATCTGGTATCAAATAGTTGTAATACATCTTCCCGATGTATCAATATTTCTTTCAATTCTTCCACAGTATCACCTTTAAATACCATATCAGTCATGGGTAACATCCCTACATCTTCCTCAGTAAAGACCGAAGCAAAGAATTCATCTAGTCTCTCCGCTATGGCCTTGTCCGCTCTTATTGCCCCTTTTACCTCTCTATCATCTAATGGTCCAACTGACTCTCTCACGGGTTTTTTACTATGAATGTACTTGAAAAAGTCTTTATTATGCGTTTTTGCTTTCACAGCAAGTTTCTTCTCAAATTCTCTCTTTGCCTGCCTTATTAGTGCATTGTATTTAACTTACCAGTGCTTGTGCTGTTTCCAGTTTTCGTCATTTGGCTCTTTTTCCCATTTCCTGAAAGATGCTTTTCTTGGCAACAACAGCCTCTCTGACCTCATCTTTAAACCATGCTGGCAGTTTTTTGGTCTTCCTTCCACTTTTCTTAAAGTGTGGCATACAGCTCGTCTGGGCTTCTAAGATAGCATGTGCCATATACTCCCCTCTTATTACTCTGTGTGTTCTATTGCTATCAAAAGATTTTTCTATTTAAACCTACACAAAATGCTAACATTTTTTTGGATAGGTACTATTTTTTGACTCACATTAGATTTCTTGCTTTTGTTATTCTTCCTGGTTTACCCTTTGAACGGTTATTCACTGTGTTGCATAGACTCTTTGACCATCTGCTCTGGTAATGTGGCTGTTATATGTTTGTTCTGCTGCTTGTAATATTTTTATAATTTTATTGTGTATTTTTGATGTGCACAATTGAATGTTTGTATTTTGAGCTTTGATTTTTCATTTTGGATTTTGGATTTTTCATTTTGTATTTTTTAGTTGTTCTTGTATAGTTGGTTTATTGTGCGCATATTGATAGAAGTGGCATACATTTTAATTTATTTTTTTACTTTTTCATATGTGTGTTTTAATTGACTTTTAATTTGCTGAAACTTAGCTGAGTCAGGTCTCTTGACACAATCACTGGAATAAACATTTGTTCGGACTTTTTGTGCACCTCCATTTCTTGTTTCTTGGTCCACATTGATTTTTGGAGGTTCCTTCTCCTTGACTTTCTGATCTTACAAATCAATAGAATCAGAGATTGAATAATAAGGATTCAAAAGATTGAGGTATAAGGAAGACATCAATCAACAATTCTTTCCTTAATCATCAAAAATCCCCTATAAATTACTCTTCCATAGGGAATAAGATAATTTTCACTACCTTTCTAAAATTTAATAAATTGGTTTCCATTTTTTGACTGATTCATAAAGCACTGCATAATCGAGAGCCAAACCACACTAAAGACTTTGGATTTCCAAACCACCTTTTGAATAAGAGCTACATCAGGAACCCCCTTGAGATGTGAATTAGAATAATTGAATTTAGTATGAACCAAAGCATGTAATAATATGTTCATAGAGCCTTTGTCAACAGATGGTCTGACAAATCTGATCTGTCTAACTGTCATAAATGAATTGCCACTTTTGAAATATGTTTGGAAAAAGAAAGAGTGGTATCGAGAATTACTCCCAGTGATCATGCTGATTCTTTTAGAGGAATGAGTGTCAGCCGTCCTAGTGACAAAGGATGGAGGCATATTGGCTTGACTTAGCCATATAGCTTCACATTTAGATGGATTGAGAATTAGATGCTGAAAAATTGCAAGAGGATCTTGATAAATTGGGAGACTGGGCATCCAAATGACACGTGAAATTTAATGTGGACAAGTGCAAAGTTTGCACTTAAGGAAGAACACCCAATTACAGTTACATGATGCAAGGTTATACATTAGGAACCACCATCCAGGAAAAGGATCTAGACCTCATCGTAGATAATGCGTTGAAACCCTCTGCCCACTGTGGAGTGGTGGCCGAGAAAGCAAATGAGGAAAGGAATGGAGAATAAAACCAAGAATATTATAATAATTCTGTATTGCTCCATTGTGTGACTGCACTTTGAATATTGTGTGCAATTCTGGTTGCCATATCTTAAAAAGAATATAGTGGAATTAGAAAAGATACAGAGAAGAGCTACCAAAACGATAGAGGGGATGGAAGGACATCCCTACATGGAAATGCTTAAAAGGTTAGGGCTCTTCAACTTTGAAAAAAAGATGGCTGATGGGTAGCATTGGGGCATATAGCGGCCATATCCAGGGATATTCAGCGGCACTAATCATATTATTGCCGCTGAATATCTAACTTAAGAGGCAGTTATATGGTTTACAGGTCTGTAAACCATGTAACAGCCTTTGAATATCGGGTCCATAAATGCCATTAATTAAATACACAGGCTGCAATCTTTATTTTGAATTTGCAGGGGGCAATAAGCAATAGGGACCTAAGAAGGTTAACTTTCTTAATCCACCCTGTAAAGGGCTGGCTGAACACAGCACTTTTTTATAAACCTGTATGCCAAGGAATAGCTGTAAATCCCAATATGGAAATTGTAGGTCCTAAATGTACATTCCCTTTATGAAATGGAGAAATAAGTGCAGAATTTTCCCAAGCCATGCCCATAAAATGTACCCTTGCAAGTTTTATGTATTACGTATTATGGACAACGACATGTAAATCAAGTTCTTTCTAAAATTGTCATTTCCACGTGTAAATGCTGGAATTGCCAGATAGAAATTGCAAATAAGATCTCTAAAATAGCCTCCTATATGTGCTTGAAAAGGTTTTGTGCTCCTGTTCATTTTAGCTTTTTCTATTAAGCTGGGAATTCAGAGTTGTGCACATACTTCCTTAGGGTTCTCCACTTGGTAACTGAAGTCTTCCCTACAAATCTCAGGATTTGTGTAGTTGGTACTGACAAATGTCGTTGCCTTCTGCTTGGACACAGCCTGTGCCTTGCTTTGGCAGATTTGAAAGTATTTTTATCTTCTCTGTCTCTTCTGTTTTGAGTTTTTTTGAGGGATAATATAGCAAGAAGAGCAAATGGCATGTTAAGATGATACAAATGTAGTAAAATGTTGTGGTTCTATCATTTTTATTGTATTTTTACTTTACATTGAATGATGTTGACAGGTTATGCTTTGCTGTGAATTCAGAGGACTAGCATTTACTTCCATGGAACTGAAAGCATTCTTACGAACAAGACAGATCATGTTTGATATGTGTAAATATTTATTTACTGTTTGAAAAGGAGATATTACTATTAGACACAAATTCTGTGGTTGAAGTAGTTATTTCTGTTCTGTACTGGCGAAGAGTATAACTAGAAATGTATTTTATTTATTTAAAACAATTTTATAGCCTGCCTATCAATGGTTTCTGAATATATATCTTCTGGTTAACAGAGCTATTTCAATGTTTGTGTATCAGTTTGTATACATAGTGCCCAGTTCTTATGGATGAAGATCACGATCTTGTGGTCTGTGTGCTGAGACTTTTGGGTCCTGTGTTTGCTTGGCACTTGGGTAGACCCTTTTCTCCTTGAGCCGACAGCTGCACTAGTTACAGTAACATTCAGGTTGCCGTGTCTATTGTGTCTATTTTATAAGGTCAAGCATGCACTTACTTAACTTGATAAAATAGGGGGCAAAAGTGGTTCCATAATGTGCAGCAAATCTAAATGCAATCTATTACATCCAGCCCTAGGCTGATGTAAATGCCCGAGCCGAGATTTTTAAGGAATGCCTGTGAGTTATAGTATTCTATAACTTAAGCATATAGATTTGCGTTCTATCTATGCTCTGCCCCTGTGTACGCCACAATGAAAGTATATGCCTTTGGCCTGATGCACATTTTTATAGAATAGCAACTGACTAAAATACACGCGTAAAGGTCCATCTGTGTGTATAAGTCACTGAATGTATGTGATTTATGGTACGTAACTTTCCATGGTGCCTGTATGTAGAGTGCTATAATATAATGTGGTCAAAATTTGGAAAAAAAAGCCGTTAGATGGCGGCATAGCACTCAACGTCGAAGTGTTTTTTTGAATCTTGGGCTGATAGATACATAGCGGTCTCCTCAGGTAAAAGAAAATTTTCATCACCAAAGGAGGCAGGTAGCTGGCAGAATAAATACCATATTTGTTGCCTGACTCAATAGGCCAGGTGAGGAGACAGTAAAAAAAAAAAAAAAGGGTGGGGGGTCTCATTCGACAGTGCTGAAAAATCCCCAGTCCAGGCCCCAGCTTTCCTTCAGAGCGTTGTGTGAACATCGACCCTGGTCAAAACCCAATATCTTTGCAAGATAGCAAATGGCACACTCTACAAGAAAGCCAGTAAAATATCACTGAATTTTGTTATATTTGGATAATATTTTCATGTTGAACATAAAGCAGTGCCCAAAAGCTATTTACTAAGGTTAATGGGCCACCCTCTAGAAGTTAATGCCCTAGGTGACTACCTAGTCTACTTAATGGTTAGACCCTGTTGCCATTTCACAATGATTATGACTTCCTCTGCTCCAAGGGTTTTGAACGCTGCCTTGGGATGCAGAAGACCTGAACTATGACTCGAACCCAGGACCAATCAGGTGAATCACTGCATGTCTGAGCTTGTTCCTAAAAGCTATGCAAATCTAATTCTTGGCACGGAATCTACCTCAGAGCTACCAAAAAACACTAGGGGCCCAGTATTCATTCTGGCGCATAGCCAGACCCGCTGACTCTTAACCCCAGATATTCAATGCCGGGGTCATATATGGCCCAGGCATTGAATATCCGGGTTTGCCACACATGCCCTGAAGCCGCTGTAGCTAACCAGGCAGCAGCGATTTTGCTGCTACCCAGTTAGCTCCTGCGGCTTAAAGATAGGCAAGGGTTTTTCTCACGTCTTTTAGCTGCTGGTCCCTAACTGGGCAGCATGCAATATCGCTGCTGCCCAGTTAGGGATTGCCACTGCCTCCACTACTCCCTGGAACTCCCCCGACATGCACCAATTCTAAGCAGTTAGCATCGGGGCGCATAAGGGAGAATAGAAGGGATATTCGGTCGCACTAACTGTGTTAGTGCCATTAAATATCCCATCCAACAGCAGTTACATGGGCCCTAAGAGTCTCGTCTTTGGATAACAAATTATCTGCAGGCTGATTCTGGTAAAATTCACAGGAGGAGCCTGTATATCCCCCTTATCTTTTCCCACTCATCACCTCTGTCCTGAGCATTTGGCTACCACCACCCCTCCCTGCTCTTTGCTGCTCAACCTCAGCTGAAACACAGACATGAACCCAGCTCTCTTCTCTCAGTTGGTGTTCCTTGTTCCCAACATTCACTCATTTGTTCTTTTTCTGTCCTCACCTCTTTGTCTCTCTCCCTGTCTATCCTTTGTGTCCCCAGTATTCACTCTCAGTCTCCCCTCCATGTCTCAACCAATCTCTCTCTCATCCTCTTCCTTGTTACCACCATTCACTCTATCGTTTTTCCCCCTCATTGTCCCCACCACTCTTTCTCAGTTCCCTCTTCCTGACTCTGGCATTCACTCACGTTCTTCAAAACCCCTCTCCCTGTCCCCAATTCTGTCTCTCTATGCCCTTCCCTTTCCTGGCCACTCTCTCAGTTCCCCCTCTCCTCATCAGTCAGTTGCTTTCGTTAATCCCTCAGGGCTATTGCAAGTGTATGGTGAACCTTCAGCCTACCCCCCCCCCCCCCGAGATTTTGATAATTAAACTTAACAATCATGATCATCCCAGCCCTATCCCTCCCACACTTCTACAATGATGTGCTCTGCAGCAGGGGGCGGGGGAGGTTGTGACTTGCCTTGGTAGGACTTGTTCTTGCCATAGGATGGAAGATAAGTGATGCTTCAGCATGGACCTATTGTTGCATAGGAGAAGGGAAGGAGGAAATCTCTACTAGTAGCCAATCCATTTGCTTCGAGTTAGTTAGCAGTGGGGATTTGAAATAGACCTGGATGTTAAGATTAAATTCTAGCATATATAACTAGTGACTGTTTACTGAGTGCTCACATTTTTGAATGCCCTCACACTAAGATCTTCTAGGACCATTTTAATATGTAGTATGGTATTCGTGCATAGTGTGCTATTTTTATCATGCACGAAAGGGCCCGCATATTGAAGTTAATTGGATGGGTGTCTCTCTCTCTCTTTCTGTATATAGAAATGTGAACAGAGAGAGAGAGAGAGAATGATTGTGAATTACAACAGGGTTTGGATAGGCACTAAGCTGCCCTGTGTGCATTTAATGAGCGTTTCTGTCCAGCTTTAGTATGACACTGATGGATGCACATTCAAGATTTCAATGTTCTCAGTCAGGAAGTCATAAATAAGACAAAGGATGGCGAAAGCACCTTCATCCAATGTTCTAAGGCTAATAAGAACAAATTTACTTATAATCTACATAATAGTATAGGAGCTACCCCATTTGCAAAATATGCTTTGTCCTCCTTCCTGTGCACAATTATCTACCAAAAGGTTGGATCGATTTTCTTAGTTTGCTTTTAAGTGCTACAACTCTGGGTGGTTTGTTTCGAGCACAACGTGTGACAACTCTCTGAGGCATATAAGATTTAGCTTTCCAGACATCCTGCCTTTCTGTGCATTATCAGACGTTACAGCTCTAAAGTTTAGCAAGCATTTCATGTCCCGAGAAACAATGAGATTACATAAATATATTAACTGATTCATATTGGAACTCAAAATATATGGAGAGAATGAACTGGTGTCAGAGAGATGTGATGTTTTGGGAATAAAATTAGTTCTCTGAAGCTTAGGAAGAATGACCATTTTTCATGTTTGAAAGTACATATGGAGGGCGACATCAACACCTGAAGGTAAAAGATATGCTGTAGATATTTGTGTAAGGCTAGATTACTTCTTGGACTATGCATCTCCAGCTTGAACAGTTATAGAAATGAATGTGTGGGGTTTTTTGTAAGTATTATTTACTACTATTACTACAAAGTATAATTACAGACCCTGTTACAAAGTATCCAGCACTTGCAACCGTTGTAAATATCTGCAATTAAGTATCTATGCTGATGTAGTAAGTATAGCTAATCTGATCCGAACATAACACTCTGAAACTCTCCCTGAGCTATATAGACTGAACATATTCATACCCCACATACGGTTATATCCGCTTCCACCCCCCAGTGCATTACTGTAGTCTTCCCATTACCATCATTAGTAGAACTTTACCTCTGCTATAACCCACAACCTGGAGAGGACACTTACTCTCTCTCCTGAGTCACACTAGAAACAACTGCCTGAGTAAAACATCCTTAACCAGGGGCCACACCAACCCATTCGTCCTTACACAAACCTCAGCCTCCCCTGTACTGGCTCAGAAGCTCAAAATGGAGCGCATAGTATTCACCCTAATGAGTCTCTACCTTCTACTTACAATCTTGCCAGCCAGCTCACTGGCACTCCTTACAACACAAAACCACATCCCAACACTCTCGACGGGTGGAAGAAAATGGCCTGACGACTCCCACAACCACTATCATGGAGCTAGCTATCCACACCGCCACCACCTAGTATACATCCCACTACAAAACTCTTCAAAAGTCAAGCAAAGTAAAAGCCCACACACTGGCAATCTGAAGTGCGCACTTATTAACTCTCGCTCACTTCGCAAAAAATGGCCAGCAATCACTGAAACTATAATACATCACAAATTAGACATTATTATGATCACCGAGACCTGGCTCTCACCGGAAGACAACACCATACTCAATCAACTACTACCACCTAACTTTGTTGCTTTCACCAGCCACAGGCAGAACAAAAGGGGTGGAGGAGTTGCCATCATCACCAGATCCGACCTGCAGTTCAAAATGGTAGAATCCAACAGCATCAATACCCTTGAAACAGTGTCTATCTCCAACAGCACCTGCTCTATAAACCTGATTTACAGAGCGCCTTCTGCAGATCCAGACAACCTCTCCAATATCATAAACATAGCATCCAACACCCAGGACCCAAATAAACCAAATTGGATCCTAGGTGACTTCAACTTGCCATCCCTACAGGACAATCAAGCAGCTGCTTTCATAGAAGCCCTAGATATCTTGGGATACACCCAATTGGTACAAGAACCAACACACACGAAGGGCAACATTCTCGACCTCATATTCGCCCCACAAACAGTGCTTCAGCAAGCACAACATATCACACTGTCTTTAACAGCAGTACCATGGTCGGACCATAAGCTCATCTCCTTCCATATTCCCACCCCCATCAAGCCACATAGACCCAATGTGAATTTAAGCATGAACTCAACCTCAACTGCCAGACGTTTTCACCCGTTTAATAAAGAACGCATCCTAGCTGAAACAAACACACTCCTTGATAAGACTTCACAAGACCTAGATGACCTAATCACCACATGGAACAGCAAACTCAGCGCCATCGCAATCCGTCCCCCAACAACTAAAGCCCCGAACAAAAGACCATCTGCACCATGGTTCACAGCCGACCTAAGGGCATCGTTAACCCTATTACGGAGACTGGAAAAGCGATGGAGGAAGTCACGCACCAACAGTGACCAAGCAGCATACAACCAGCACTTACACACGCACCGCAGGGCCGTCATAGACAAGATGAAACAACACCACACAGACACCCTGAGACGGTCATTAAACAAGCCACACGACCTCTTCAACCTGGTCAAATCTCTTGCCAAAGAACCCACCCCGGAGCACCCTGGAACTATACACCCGCAGGATTACGCCGTCTTTATGCAATCTAAACTGTGCAAGACCGACAAAGTGGCGATACCCGACCCCCTCGATGAACAAGAGTGCACAGCGTCTCTAACTACCTTTATCACACCATCTAAGAGAACTATTGAAGACACCATTGCAACCCTAAATACCTCCACAGCACACTCGGACCCCTGTCCAGCATTCTGGATAAAAGATCTGCGAGGTGACCTCGCCCCGATCTTAGCTAAAATGATAGGCCTATCTTTTAGCACCGGGTCTTTCCCCTCCACGCTCAAACAGACCTCAGTTAGACCGCTGCTGAAGAATGCCAAACTAGACCCTCAAAAGGTGGAGTCATACAGACCCATTTCCAGCATCCCGATGCTCGCAAAAATCATTGAAAAGATAGTCTACAAGCAGCTACAAGATCACATTGACACCAACGCCCCTCTAGACTCATCCCAACATGGATTCAGAGAGTCACACGGAGTGGAAACACTACTCACAACTCTTTTCGACACCATAATCTCAGGCATTGACAACTTACGTCAAGGTTTTGCACTCGTATTTTTAGATATAGCGGCAGCCTTTGACTCGGTCTGCCACGAAATTCTCCTGGGTCGACTAAGAGAGAAAGGCATTAGTGGAACAGCCCTCGACTGGTGTAAATCTTACCTGTCTGGAAGATGGCAATACGTCCGAGCAAACGGGACCACATCCGATCCATTCCTACAAAGTCAAGGAGTTCCTCAAGGATCTTCCCTATCTTCACTTATGTTTAACATCTATATCCAACCCATTTGTGACATCATTAGATCGTTCAATGTGAGTTGCATGATATACGCAGATGATGTCCTACTATACTTGCCAATATCCTTGGACTGCCCAGACCTCACCCCACTGACCAAGTGTTTCAACGCAATATCCGAATGGCTCCTCTCTCAAAATCTGCGCATCCAACATAAGAAAACGGAGGTCCTGTTCATCTCCAGAAATCCTGAGTTTACACCACCCAGCCACCTGGAAGTGGACAACGCCGAGTTGCAAGTAAAATCAGCTATACGGTATCTCGGAGTCACATTAGATCAGAACCTCAACATGAAGCAACACATAGCCCAAACTGTAAGAGCGGTCTACTTCAAGATTAGATCCCTCAGACACTTACGCCCCCTACTCGAACCAAGCGACTTCTGTACCATCTACCAAGCCCTCATCCTTCCTCATTTTGATTACTCAAACGCCATCCTACAAGGACTCCCTCAGACCACCTTACATCCCCTGCAACTTGCCATGAACAGTGCAGCGCGAATTCTCCTCGGAGCGCCAAGAAGAGAGCATATCACACCCCTCCTGAAGCAGCTACACTGGCTCCCCATTCAAGCCAGGATCAGCTTCAAGACCTTAGTGATGACATTCAAGGCCATCAAGGGGCTCTCATCCTCTTCACTATGTGACCTCATCCAACCACCCACACCCAACAGGCTAAGAAGAACTGCAGTAGCCAACATGCTAGTGATACCGAGAGACATGACAAAATGCTCCAGGGCAACATCGAACAGAGCCTTTAGACTATGCGCCCCAAGTCTCTGGAACTCCCTACCACCACACATCAGAGCAACCTCCAATTTGAGCCAGTTCAGGAAGGCCTTAAAACACTTTCTCTTTATCAAACACCTCACTGACTGCCCCGAACCTGAACCCCAGCCACCAATTATGATCAGTACCCAATAACTCCATCTGACATGTATATAGTTACCTATTCAACGCCACGCATATGTATATAGTTTTCCCGGTTATCCAAGTTACTTGTTCCTGTTCAATGTAATGACCTGACTTTTGTTTATTGTCGGATACTGTTTGTTTTATATAAACCGCGCTGATCGCAAATAGTGCGGTATATAAGAAATGAAAATAAATAAATAAATAAATAAAATACTACTATGAATCATTTATATAGTGCTACAAGGTGTTCGCAACACTATACAGACATATATAAAAGATGGTCCCTTTTTGTCAGAGCTTACAGTCTAATCGAGACAGACAATACAAAAGCTAAGAACAAGGGGTACAACTAGGGAAAGGTACGGAGACACAAGGAAAACAAGGGATCAGGATCCAAAAGCAGCCTCAAAGAGGTGAGTCTTTAGCATGGATTTGAAAAGGTGCAGAGATGAAGCCTGATGTACAGAATGAGGTAAGAATATAAGAACATAAGACATGCCATACTGGGTCAGACCAAGGTCCATCAAGCCCAGTATCCTGTTTCCAACAGTGGCCAATCTAGGTCATAAGTACCTAGCAGTTTCCCCAAAAGACACAGGTTCCACAATGCTTGTGTTGGGTTAATTGATATCCTGCATTGATATCCTGGGTCCCTTCTTAATAATGGTTTATGGACCTTTCCTCCAGGAACTTGTCCAAACCTTTTTTAAACCCAGCTACATTAACAGCCTTTACTACATCCTCTGGTAACAAATTCCAGAGTTTGATTACACGTTGAGTGAAGAAATATTTTCTTTTATTAGTCTTAAATAGCTTCATTGCATGTCCCCTAGTCTTTCTGTATTCTGATAACGTAAACAATCGATCTACGTTTACCCATTCCACTCTGTTCATTAATTTATAGACTTCTATCATATTTCCCCTCAGCCGTCTCTTTTCCAGGTTAAAGAGCCCTAACCTTTTTAGCCTTTCTTCATAGATGTATCCTTCCATCCCTTTTACCATTTTGGTGGCTCTTTTCTGAACCTTTTCTAATAACGCTATATCCTTTTTAAGATACGGCAACCATAATTGCCACAATATTCAAGGTGCGGTCTCACCATGGAACGATATAGAGGCATTATAATATCCTTTGTTTTATTTTCCATTCCTCTCCTTATGATACCTAACATTCTATTTGCTCTCTTGGCCGCCGCTGCACACTGGGCCGAGGGTTTTAACATGTTATCCACAATGACGCCTAATCTTTTTCCTGGGTCGTGGTTCCTAATGTGGAACCTTGCATCTTGTAACCATAGTTTGGGTTGTTCTTCCCTAGGTGCATAACTTTGCACTTGTCCACATTAAATTTCATCTTGCCATTTTGATGCCCAGTCTTTCAATTTATCAAGATCCTCTTGCAATTTTCCACAATCCTCTTGGGTTTTTACAACTTTAAATAGTTTTGTCTCATCTGCAAATTTGATAACCTCACTCGTTATTCCCTTTTCCAGGTCATTTATGAATATGTCAAAAAGCAGCGGACCCAGCAAAGATCCCTGGGGTACACCACTATTCACCTTTCTCCATTGGGAAAATTGGCCATTTAGCCCTACCTTCTGCTTTCTATCTTTTAACCAGTTCCTGATCCACAATAGTACACTGCCTCCTATCCCATGACCCTTTAGTTTTGCCAAAAGTCTCTGATGATGGACCTTGTCAAAGGCTTTCTGAAAGTCCAAATACACTATATCAACCGACTCACCTTTGTCTACCTGTTTATTCACACCTTCAAAAAAACATAACAAATTAGTAAGACAAGATCTTCCTTGTCTAAAGCCATGTTGGCTGTCTCCCATTAAGCCATGACTATCTACATGTTCAGCAATTTTGTTCTTTATGATGGTTTCTACCATTTTTCCCGGTACTGACATCAGGCTCACCGGTCTGTAATTTCCCGGATCACCCTTGGAACCCTTTTTAAAAATTGGTGTTACATTGGCGATCCTCCAATCTTCAGGTATTACAGATGATTTTAATGATAGTTCACAGATTACTAATAGCAGGTCTGGAATCTCATATTTCTTTCAACACCCTTGGATGTATATCATCCGGCCCAGGTGATTTGCTACTTTTGAGTTTATCTAATAGTTATAATACATCTTCCCGATGTATCAATATTTCCTTTAATTCTTCCGCACCTTTAAATACCACTTTAATCATGGGTAACATCCCTACATCTTCCTCAGTAAAGACTGAAGCAAAGAATTCATTCAGTCTCTTCGCTATCGCCTTGTCGCCTCTTAGTGTCCCTTTAACCCCTCTATCATCTAATGGACCAACTGACTCTCTCACAGGTTTTTTGCTACGAATGTACTTGAAAAAGTCTTTATTACGCGTTTTGCTTCCACAGCAGGCTTCTTCTCAAATTCTCCCTTTGTCTGCCTTATCAATGCCTTGCATTTAACTTGCCAGTGCTTGTGCTGTTTCCAGGTTTCGTCATTTGGCTCTTTTTTCCATTTCCTGAAAGATGCTTTTTTGGCAACAACAGCCTCTCTGACCTCACCTTTAAACCATGCTGGTAGTTTTTTGGACTTCCTTCCACTTTTCTTAAAGCGTGGAATATAGCTGGTTTGGGCTTCCAAGATAATATTTTTCAACAACAACCAGGCCTCACCAGCGACTTGTACAGTGGCATTAGTATCTCCTCCTTTCTGCTGGTAATTCCTCTCTGTATGCAACCTAGCATCCTTCTGACTTTGGCTACTGCCTTGTCACACTGTTTCACCACTTTGAGATCCTCAAAAACATTTTCTCCGAGGTCCTTCTCCTGGTCCATGCACATTAACCTATTGCCCCCTATTGCTTTGCATTTCTGCATCTCAAGTGCATAACTGCAGTTCTTCACATTAAATCTTAACTGCCAAGCATTAGACCATTCTTCCAGCTTTATATTCTTATTTTGACCGTTCCCCTAACCCTGCTCCTTAGAGAAAGAGGGCAAGCAACCTCCTGGTTTACATGAAAGGGAGAAATCACTTCAGGGAAGAAGGAAGGCACAGGTTGAATGGAAACAGTCTCAGAAAAAAAAGGATCTTGGCATGACAGAGCCAGCAGCTCAGAATCCTCCTCGCGGAATAAATTACAACCGAGAAGACCATCATGAGCGTCAAATCCTTCAGAGTAGTGCCCTTCAATGGCTCAAAGGGCTCAAACATCAGGGCCCTGAGCACCAAACACAGATCATAGGAAAGGATCACCAACCGGAGGGAGGATGCAGAAGCCGAACTCCCTAACGAAGGCAGAAAATATCTGAGTGTAAGGCTAGAGTCTTACCAGCCAATGGACCTATGAAACAGGCCAAAGCTGCTACCTGAACCTTCAGGGAGCTAAGAGAAAAGGCCCTTCTCAAGATTGTCCTGAAGAAAGGCCAACAGAGATGGTACCTTGGCCACCTCAGGAACCACCTGCCATGTGCCACACCAGCACCCAAGACACTAGACCCGCACTTATGCCAGATCAGTAGACCTCCTCCAGACTCAGCAGAGTGGAAAATCATTGCTGGAGAGTAGTCCGAATGTGCTAACTATCTCCTTACAGGAGCCATGCTGTAAGTGAGAAGGGAGTCAGGTCTGCCAGGACAAGCAGCCCCTGATACAATAGGCCCCAAGACAGAGGCAAATGAAAAGGTGGCGCTTGCAGGATATGCATCAGATCTCTGAATCATGCTCACCTCAGCCAATTTGGTGCCGCCAAGATTATCCTTCTTGGGTGGCTCTCCATATGCCGAACCACACAGGCCACCAAGGGCCATGGAGGAAACAAATACAGTAGGAGTTGACTTGGTCAAGATTGAGCCAGAGCACCGATACCCTCAGACCCTGTCTCTGTGTGATGACTGAAGAAGTGGAGCACTTTGACATTGGAATGGGTCATCATCAGATCCCTCTCAGGGCAACTGAAACACCTCCTGACTAAACTCCCACTCTTCTGGAACCAGAGAGTTCTGGCTGAGAAAATCCATTTCCACAGTAGCTACCCCAGCAATGTGCAGAGCCAATAAACTAGGAGGTTCTTTGCTGCCCAGGCAAACAGGAGAGCCATCTCCAGGGCTATCTCTGCACTCCTCGTTCCGCCTTGCCAATTGACATAAGCCACCACAGTGGCGTTGTCTGAGAACACTCGAACCTCCTGGCCCTTGACTGGAGGATAGAAACTCAGAAGAGCCAACCTAATGGCCCTCACATCAAGGTAGTTGATGGACTACACTGCTTCCCTGTGATTCCAATGGTCTTGGGCTGTTCGGCCTTGACAATGGGATCCCCAGCCCGAGAGACTGTCATCCGTCGGCAGAAGGATCCATGAGTAATTGTCCAGCAGTATGCCCTTCCTTGGAAGACTGGGCTGGTGCCACCACTGCAGAATGGCCATCACCATCATTGGGAGTGGGAGCCTGAGCTCAAACTGCTGAGAACTCAAGGACCACCAAGTCAGCAAGCACCATTGGAGCGGCCGCAAAAGAGCATTTGTCCATGGCGCCATCTTGATTGTCACTACCATCAATCTGAAGAATTGAAGAAAATCCCAGACTCTGGGAGCCTGCTGTGAACAGAACAGCTCTAGATAAACCCACAGCCTTTGACTTTTTCCTCTGGCAGGAAGACACTGCACACTTGAATATCGAAATGTGCTCTCAGGAACTCCAGGGACTGGGAATTCAACAACTGTCTCTTTCTCCAATTGATCACCCAGCCAAGGCTTATCAGAAAGGACACCACTCAGGGAGATACCTGAGATACCTCTGAAAGAAAATGGGCTCGGATGAGCCAGTAGTCTAGATATGGGTGCACACAAATCCCTTGGTGCCATAGCATCATAGCCACCACTACCATAACCTAAGAGAACGTCCTTAGGGCAGTGGAAAGTCCAAATGGGAGGGTGGTGAACTGAAGGAGGGAGCCAAGCCTGGTAAAACACAGATACTTTGGTGATCCTCTGGATTGGGATATGAAAATACATTTTGGCCAAATCGAGAGATGCCAGGAAATCCCCTCGGTGCACCGCTTGAATCATGGACTGTAAAGTTTCCATCCAGAAAGGCATGATGTGCAAGTGCTCCTGGACACAGTTGAGGGCCAGAATGGACCAGAATGTTTCTTCCGTGTCAGCGGACACATCTTCAAAAACCTGATTGCCCATCTGGCCTTAGAGGAACATTTCTCTTGGGTCCGATTTGGATACTTGCTCTTGCCCCAGTCGTCTGGGGGAATGGACACCACTGCCTCCAGGAGAGGCAACTTGTCTAAGGGGATCCACACAGTGGCCCGGCTACCTGCAGACCTATAAGGGGATAAGATGAAAGCGGCCGGGGTCAGCTCTTGCATTTCAGGATATAGCCATACTGAATGGGGACTAGCACCCAGTGATCCTTGGTGACTCAGGCCAATTTCTGAAGGAAGAGGCAAAGCCTGCCCCCAACCAGTGAAACCAGGTAATGGGCCCCCAAACTTTCATTGCACAGCCCGAGAAGGTCCTCCTCTGGATAGGACTGGGTCCTTGGGCCCATGTGCTCCTTGAAAGGACTAAGAACAAGCCTGAAGTCCATAAGCAGAGGGGAAGAAAGGCTTTCCAGGCTGGCAGCGACAGGAGTCCCCAGACCCCGGAAGTCCGACTAGTGTGTACATGAGGAGAAGGTGAAAGCTGATGGAAAAGGGGCTCCTGCCCACTTTACAGGCCCCTTGGACCTGTCCTCTGGAAGGCGGTAAAGATGTCATCTTGCCCAGGTCTTTCACCAGCTTCCCCAAATCAGACCCAAGAGAAATGGCCTCTAAGGCCAGATGGGAAACCAGGTTTTTGAAGATGTGTCCGCTGCCCCATGTCAGAGCCAAGTCAATGCCGTGTCACCATCAACAGGGCACAATCCCTGGCCGCTAGACATACCAGGCCGTACATAGCATCAGAAAGGACAGCCATAGCAGACCCCAAAACAGGGGTAGAATCATCTGGCAGAAGAGACTGAATCCATTGGAGCCAGACTTGAGACATCAGGCCCGCACATACCACAACTGAAGAACAGCAGCCACTGAGTGAACTGGTTATTCAACATGAATCTACCTTTTGGTCCAGAGTATCCTTTAAGGTGGTCCATCTGGTAACCGCTGTGACCTGCATATCCACCTTGGAAATATCAAATCACACAATACACTCCTTCTCCAGGATAGCGTGCATTTTCTTATACACCTTTAGCCTCTTAGATGGGGAGTTGGTGGAATCCCATTCTGACTGGAACAGGCCCTTGAGCACATCCAGAAATGGGAAGATAGTATTGGATTTCTGCATCCCTTGCAGGAATGGATGCATCTTCGATTCTTGCTCCGTCAATGGAGCATCTGCCAAGCTCAAAGTGGAAAAGACCCTGGTAATCAATGCGTCCAGTTCTTCCTTCAGGAACAGGCAGATAACATTGGCCTTCTTTCAGTCCTCTGAAGGCAAAAGTACTTCTTCATTCAAATAATAACATAAGAATAGACAGATCCCAGCTAATCCCCATCCCAGCTAATCTCCAGGGGACACTCTTTGCCGGGGACTCTTAGCCATAGACAATCAAACAGGGCTTCCACTCTTAGCCTGCCCCTCACGAGACTGCATTTTGGGTAACTCAGAGGCTGCAGGGTCTGAATTTTCATGCCAGAATGATTAGGCCTGTTGTAAAAGTAAAGGAATTCCGATGATGACAATCCAGACTCTAGAAGCTCTCCTTATGGAAATGACCCCCCTACACAGGGGACATTGTTGCTGTCAGTTCCCTAGAGGTCGGGGAGTGGCGCACAGTATAGTCGCCGGAACTTCCAACTGGCTGGTTATCCTTACCTACAACGCCATCCTCCACCTCCTGCCCTTAGGCAGGCAAAACCAGATTAGCCGAATCCCTTGGCATAGAGAAGGGGAACAATTTCTCCAGTGACAGCTCAGGAGCTGCCATGCTAGAAGAGCAGTCCAAAAGCTGGAGATGAAGCACCACACTTGCTATAAGCCCCAAGAATGATTTCTGGAAGAAGATATAAGAGAGTTAAGTCAAGTATCACACCAGCGCACGCTAAGGCGGTGGCAGCCTGAAGGCATGTGTTAACTGCACGTTTACTGTGGCGAGCATTAACTGCGCTTTTATAGCAACGCATGTTATAGGCGCTACGGTAGGAACGCGCATTGGAGCCTCTTGGGCAGAATGCACAACCTCCAGGCGCACAATAGGAGAAAATGCCACAAGCACATGCAGAAAACGGTAGGAAACCCTCACACTGCACCAACCATCATCAGCGGTCTACCCCTAATTGTGTCCCATACAAACGATATCGGGAGCCCCTAACAAGTACAATGGCAAGGTCGAACCTTGGTGCTCACCCCCTGAGAACCGCAGACAGAGGATCCGTGCTGGGCTCAGCTTTACTCCCCTGATACTATTTCACTGGCTTTTGCAGCACTGCATTTCAAGTGGCTGGCAGGCAGAAACCTCTGAGAGCCTTCTGGGCGGAGATCCTTCCAAATCTTTCTAATTTCTGGCTGCTCAATGGGCTCTTATCATGATAAGCGCATGGAGCTGAACCAATTTTCCCTCCTCCTATGGCTACCGAAAAAAACGCAGTCTAGTGGAGCCTCCCACGTTGCATTCAAGTGAGAGAGTCACCCTCAAGGTGATCGTTCACGAGTGTTTAATCAATCTTTTCTTCTCAATCTTCAGAATTTTCTTCAGAGAGCAGATAATCATCCACCATTTGCTGGAGACAAAAAAAAAATAGTGAATAGACCCCCGTGGGGGTCCCGACCCACAGGTTGAGAAACGCTGATGTAGATCTTGACCAAAGATGGAATAAAGGCTAGAATTGTGGTGTGCCCACTGAAGACTGCTTCCTAATCGTATTACATGTTCAATTTCACCATGCAAACACCTACTCTGCATATGTAAACAAGTTTAAATTATTAAGTCTAGTAATATTTGCTCATAACATGTACTGCATTGTTAAGATCACCTTTGTTTAAATGTAAACCATTATAAGTTTGTTTGTTTAATGTTATATGTAAGCCGCCTTGATTGTGATGAAAAAGTGGTATATAAAGCGCACAAATAAATAAATAAATTACAATGAGTATGACCATTCTGCCTGTCCAGCCGTTGCCATTAGGATGGTGGGGAGGAGGCAGAAGCTTCAGTAAGAGTGACCATCACGGTAAAATTCCCTAGGCACTATTCTGGCTGGGGTGACATAGGACACAAGCCATAGTTTCTGGGGTGAGGCACTTGCCACCCTTTGCCTCTCCCCCTCATAACACCACTGCTTCTCTTCACCTTTTCTATAGCACTTAGGTATAAACTGAGAATTCCTTGTTGGGGGGAGGAGAACTTCCTTCTCACTAAGTACCTTAATTGACCTGATAAAAGGTTTTGGTTTGTGATGGTGTGCTCAGGCTAAGAAGCCGCCTGATATCCCATTTGACAGTAAATGCATTTCCTCAGTGCTCCGTACAAGAGTGAGGCAGCACCATATCACTGTGCATGGGCTGAGAAGCATTGGCGTCCCAGTGAGACTGGTATTATAACATCATCCAGACTCAAAACTAATCAAGAATTCCAAACTAAAAGCCCAGTTTCTTTGAGGCTGGAACTGGCCCATCATGACTGAGATCTCTTTTTATCGTCGCTGCATCTCATACAAGCAGGAGATGGCCAGGCTTTCTTGCTCAGCTGCTGCGATTTCTGTGGCCATTCTTTGCTGACTTCAAACAGCTAGGCACATTTTAAAGACAAGTTATATTTCTGCCTATCTGCATACTATAAATACCTTCCTTATTGTTATCAACAAATCCATTCCATTTTACTAATTTGTAGTATTCCAACTAGTAAATTTGCTGTTTTAATGATACACAGATGAACAATAACTGGGTATTACTTTAAACAACCACAGTCATGCGCACAGATAAGATCGAAATGAAGAACCTCTTTTTCTTTTCTGCTTTTTAATTTTAATTTTCTTTTTATTTGAAAGATTTTTATTTTTATTTTTTTATATTTGAACTATTTTATTGAATTAACAAAGCATAAACATCAGACACAGTAACACAGTAAATGATGGCAGATAAAGACCAGTATGGTCCATCTAGTCTGCCCAGCAAGGTGGCAAGAGTAGGTGCACCTGCCGCTCCATGCAGGCCACCCCTCCCCATATCTTTGTTTAGGGCTGAACCCAAAGCTCTGTGTAGGGCACCCCTGTTTGTTGAGAAATTAGATAGTTAAGTTTATTTAGATTTTATCCTGTTGCTATAGAGGAATCCACTGTGTCTGTCCCATGCCATTTTGAATTCTGTCACTGTGTTTGCCCCCATCACTTCCATCGGGGGGGGGGGGGGGAAGGGGGGCATTCCAAGCAACCACCACCCTTTCAGTGAAAAAGTATTTCCTGACATTGCCTTTCAATTTACCCTCGTGCAGCTTCATGTTATGCCCTCTAGTTTTACAGCTTCCCCGTCTTTGGAAGAGGTTTGTTTGTCCATTAATACTCTTCAAGTATTTAAATGTCTGTGTCATATGTCTCCTATCCCTCCTCTCCTCCAGAGTGTACATATTTAGGTCTTCAAGTTTCATAAGGCTTCTGACGCAGACTCCAAATCATTTTGGTCACCTTCCTCTGAACTGTTTCCAGTCTTTTTACATCCTTTGCGAGATATGGTGTCCATAACTGAAGACAGTATTCCAAGTGAGGCCTCACCAGTGACTTATATAGTGGCATTAGTACCTCTTCCTTTCTGCTGGTAATTGTGTGACCATATCACAAAGTACAGACAGTAAGAAACAGATGGTTATGGTTTATCTAACAGCTATAAACAAGTTTTTGTTGTTTTCCCCCCCTCCCCATTATTTCCCCCTCCCTTGTACCGCCCCCCCCCCACCACCAAAGCATGCTATTTATAAAAACACCAGGGAGTTATGCAGTCCAGTGTGTGGTGGCTCTTACACACTACCAGCTCTTTCATCCCCTTTTTTCAACTCATCCAGTCCCCCCCACGTCTTCCCTCCCTCCCCTCCCTCATTCTGCAAGCAACACTCCCCTCCCCCGTGTGTATTAATTAACAGCCCTCTCCTAAAGATCATTGAGAACATAGCTGCAGTTACGGGGAGGTAGCATTTGAATGTAATCGTCTCATACTGTGTGAATGCGGGGAATGCGCCTGCGCTCGGCTTTGACCCAAAGTTTGTCAAGCTGCATGTGCTGGTGCAGAGCATTCCGCCATTGCCAGTAATTGAGGGGATCCACCAACTTCCAACCCATCAATATTATGTATGTTGCCAGAGCCCAAGAGAGCGTCAACCAATGCTTTTATCCCCGACTGGCAACCGCCATCCCCTCCATCACATGAAGTAAGGCGGCCTGAGGGGTAAGTGCCCACCGTTGACATAGGACTTGCTCCACAAATGAATGAATGTCTCTCCAGTAGTCCTGTACCATTGGGCAGGACCATATTAAGTGAACAAGTGAGGATCCGTCCTCACCGCATTTAGGGCAAGCAGGCCACCCCTCGTGTCCCGGGTGAAAGATAGGTGTGTCGAACTATCTGATACTGCATATCCCAGAGAGAGACCATTGCTGTGAAGTGAGTATCTTACCAATGAGCTTACATAAGTCTGCCCCTGCAAAGATTTTCTAAGGTCAGAATTCCATTTCTCAGCCAACCGGTGACAAGCAATCTTCACTGCCATAGTCCCAAAAGACGACTGCACCTGAGAGATCATTATCCTACCTGATTCTTCACAGAGAAAGAACTTCTCTAAGTCAGTGCAGAAATCACTAGACAAATTGCCCTTGTCTGGACTTCGAGTATAACTGCGCAGTTGTAAATAAGCAAAAAGTCACCCTCGCAGAATCCAAATTGGGTGCAAAGTTCCGGGAAGGCTAGCAATTCTCCATCCTTCGTCAGAACTGAGTCCAATTGTAATATGCTCAAATGTTGCTACCGGCAGAAGCACACAGAGGACATACCAGGTATAAGGTCAGCATTCCCATGAATGGGCAAATAGACCGATTGGGAACTGGAATGTTTCAGTCTGATGCAAATCTACTTCCACATCTGGCTCACCACCCAAATCAAGGAGCATTGCCGTAGTAAAACAGGCAGTTTGTTTATTGGAGTGTGCAGCATGTACTGTAGAGACAGAAGGGTGACCAGTGCCCATTCACAGGCTAAATAGGTGTATTATTCTGTATCAAAGAGCCAATCTTTTAAGTGATGTAGCAAACAAGCTAAGTCATATGCCCGAAGATCGGGGATTTCCAACCCTCTCCATCGCCAGGAACCCTTAAGCACCTGTAATGCTATGCAGGTTTGATGGCCCATCCTGACATAGCAGGTGAGCATAGAGTTTAGTCTATTCAGGTCCTTCCTTAGGAGCCAAATGGGGAGCATTTGAAGCATGAAGAGCCAGTGTGTGAAAAGTGTCATCATGAATAGTGCAATTCGAACTCCCAGTGAGAGAGGTAGATCTCACCATCTCTTGAGAAGCTGAGTAGTTTGGGCAAGCAGGGGCACCCATAAAGATCTTTCGGAATTGCTGGCAGGGTCACCCCAAGATATCTGATTGAGTTGCTCGCCCAACAAAGTGGGAATCCTCATTCCAAAGGAAACCTCACAGTTTGGAGTCCATTGACCAAAATTCGTGTCCATGGATCAGCGTAGAGCGCTTACACTGCCTGGAGAAAAGAACCCCCAAAACCAAAAGTCTCCAACCCCAAAAACATATATTTCCATCCTACTCTGTCAAAGGCCTTCTCCGTGTCAAAACCGATGAGCAGCAAGGGGATCTCTGCAAGACTACAGTACTGCATTAACGGTAAGATTTGATGAACATTCCCTGCTACCTGTCGGCCTTTTACAAAGCCCACCTGAGAAGGAGGATGAGACCGGGAAATACTGGGAACAAGCGCTCAGCCAGGATCTTCGACGTAATCTTAAGGTCGATGTTTGGCAGTGAAATAGGCCGATAAGATCCCGGGAGTAGTGGATCTCATCCCGGCTTGGGGATAAGCATTATTAGGGCTTCATTTGTTTGATATGGGAATGACTGTAATGGAACAAGCTGTTGGTACATTTCAGTTAAAGGAAGGCATACTTTGTCTCTAAGCACCTGATAAAATTTGGCACTGAATCTATCCGGGCCCGGGGCATGCAGCATATGAAGGTTCCTGATTACTTTTTGAACCTCATTCAGGGTAATGGGCGCATTCAATTGAGCACATTGGTCCAGACTCAATTGAGGGAGGTTACATTGCTGCAAATAGGGGCCAGCCTCAAGCCCATCCTGGTCATTCCCCACGTAAAGTCTGTGGTAGTAAGCCAAAAATGCATCCTCCACTGCTACCTGGGAGGTCTGCACCATGCCGTCCAAGGTACAGGTCACTACCACTGAACGGGGCCTTTTTGGTTTTTAACTAATGAGGACATCAGTCTGCTCAAGTGGTTCTCAAAGCGATATAGCATGTATTTGTAGTGTAGCATAGATCATTTCGCCCCTCCGTGTATAAGTGTGTTTAGTTGGCTTTGGATAGTCAAATAGGTCATCTGATTTTCCTTTGTATCATGAAGCACTAGCTGTCTATGAATCATACGGAGTTGGGCGCCCCCCTCAATCAGCCTATGGTTAGATTCTTTCTTACATCTGTTCACATATCTAATCAGTACCCCATGTAAAAAGATTTTAGCAGTTTCCCAGAAGAGGCTGGGGTTATTCTTGTGAATTGTGTTCATTGTCTCAAAGAGGTCCCACTGCTCACCCAAGAATTGCATGAAAGGGAAATTGCCAATACCTCTGCGGGGGGGGGGGGGGGGGGGAAACAGTTGAACATCCATCGATGTCATTGCATGGTCGAAGATCTGGATGTCTCCTATCTGGGTAAGGTCAACCTGATTCAATAGACCTTGGGAGATCAAGAAGTAGTCTATTCTAGATCATATATTTTGTGCCTTGGACAGGTGGGTGTAGTCTCGCTCACTGGGGTGAAATGTGCGCCAGACGTCAAACTAATTACCACTATCGCAATAACCCACCACACGTCGGTGCTGTCGTGAGTCCCCCTTACTTGCCTGTTGCGATTGGTCCATAAGGGGGTCTAAGACACGGTTATAGTCCCCCCTAGAATTACCTCACATTTCCTCTTATCTAATAGACTCTGCAGTAGCACATCAAAAAATTCACATTCATATCGGTTTGGCCCGTATATATTTCCTAAAGATGGGGACGTCCTCCAACTTCCCCCAAGGTAGTATGTATCAGCCTCCAGGGTCTCTTTTTATTATTTCAATTTGAAGATTAATCCCCTTTTTGCATAAGATAGCTACCCCCATTTGTCTGCTCCCTGCAGAGGCCCCATGAATCTCTCCCACCCACCATCTCCTGAGTTTGGCATGTTCAGTGTCAGTCATATGGGTTTCTCGGAGGAGGGCGACATCGACCTGTTTATCTCGGAGTACTTTAAGCACTTTATGTCTCTTTATCAGGCACCTTATACCGCAGACGTTCCATGAAAGTATTCGAATACCACCCTTAGTCATATAATACCAACAAGTTTATGGATATGATCATAAAAGAATTGTGGTCTATTGGGGAAGGCCTCCCAGCCTAAGCCCTCCCTCCTTACCCCGTAGTTGAGGAGTGTTGCCCGAAGAAAAATCTCCCCCCTTCCTAATAAAAACCCATCTCGACTACCATAAGAAATTAAATCCCCTTCCCCTCCTCCCTCCAGACCCTTCCCCAATCCCCTTCCATCTCAGGTCGCTGCCCCACTGTCGTCGGATGTGTAGCAGGCCGTCGTGGCATTGGGGCTCCCTACCTCCCTTCTTGTCTTGCTTGAGCTCCTCCCTCCTCCTCCTATATATGTGACATAGCCCCTCCCAGGAGGAGAGTCCTTGAAAGAACTCTTGTATCTTGGCCCAGGAGGCAACACAGCAGAGCTATTCCCATGGGGTTGAGGTGGGTCCAGCTTGGGCAGGTTCACCAGAACTTCCACCCAACAGGGCTTCCTATCACACCCTGTCTATCTCCACCCATGTTCTGCAGTTGGTCTCCCCTGGACTAACTCCTATTGTACTCTCCCTTTAAAGCCTCCTCCTAGTCATATCTCTTCCATCAGACGCTGACATTCCCCCCCAAACACCCACACAGCAATAGTATTCCCAGAGTCTATCCCTCCCCTCTGCCACACACACACCACCATCACTTGCTACTACCAACCCCACTCCCAGTCCTATTAATCCCCCATCCAAGAAAAAAATGGACCATTCCATAATCCTAATACCCCATTCACCCAGCTTCCCATCCCTACCACCTAATGCCCATATTTCCAACCCTCAAAAAGCATACAATACAAAACAATACAAAATCCCTCCCCTCCAGCAGTTAATTAAACTGAGTGGGTGGAGGGCCCTCTGGGAGAACATCTGTCAGGCCTTCGCTGCTCCCCAAGTACAAAAAATCCCAAGGCCAAGAGGGTCAGATCATCCAGGCCCTGCCTCGGGCTCTGGGAAAGGCAGGCTCACTCCAGAGGAACAGGCCCTGAGACAGAGCAGGGCAGCCCAACAACATGAATTTCCAGGCATCCAAACATGGATGTCTCATTGCCCCCTTCTCACATCTAAGCCAGGGGATCCAGTGTTGAATGTTAGTGCTGGAGTCCCCAAAAGAGAATTTGAGGGTATATTGTCTCCAGAACTGGACTCTTAACAGCCCATTCATCCCCAGCCACGGTGCAGTCATAGTTCACTTTACAGGTGCACTGAAGCCAGTCCACAGCCAGTTTATATCGGCAAAGCTACTAGGAAGCTCTGCACCTCAGCTGGGGTAGAGAAAAAGTGAACTTGCCCCAGGTGTTCAATCCACAGCTTCACAGGTTACAATAGTGACAAGCAAATGTCACTATTGTAGGAGCTGAATACAGAGTGGGGCATATTCCCGACCGCGATGGCTGAGAAGAGTTGAGTAGTCTTGAAAGATTAAGATGTTCTTGGTTGTGGGGGCTATGTTCCAATGTGTCCTAGCCACACATAGCACAGCCTCCTTCTGCATGTAATCGTGGAGGTGGGCTATCATTACTCTGTGGTGGGAGTTGTTATCTTTGTGCAGCCCCAAGCGATGGACCCGTTCCAGGCGTATTTTTATGGTTAATTTGGTCAAGAATAAGTTGAGTGGTATCCATGTTTCAAGGAAACCTCAGAGCTCTGCATCGCCCACTGATTCTTCTAGCCCCGATTCTCAAAGTCGTCAATTTTTTTATCCTGTTGATGTATCATGCTCTCCAGTCATTTAGTAGCTGAAGACTGAGCCTGCTGGGTCTCTTCAGCATCTGATATCCATTGTTCCACCAAAGCAATACGACCCATAAGTCCATAACTGCTTGGGCAACCTGGGATAGTTGATTTGTCAGGGCAGTAAAGCTTGTATCTAGAGCTTGTATCACCGCCAGTGATACTTCTTCAGCCAGGTTTTGTGGCAACTCCGCTTGAGTTGAATGTCTGAAAACAGGTACATAGGAATGCAGATCATGAACATGTCCCTGGAGCCATTTTCGAAAGCCACATATATGGATGTCTCTGGGTCAAAATGTCCACATCAATAATGGGGATGTGGTGAAGGCATGTTTGGGGCATTCCAGAAAAGATACACATGTGTCCAATTTCAGAATCATCGAGCATGTCTAAACTCAACAGCGGTAATGTCCATGTCTATTCCTTCTCAAGGGCATGAATAGGCATCACAAAAGCTCTCGCTCTGCCACCAAAACACCTGAAGGGAGTAGAGAAGAAGGTACTCTCATATCCCCAATATGTTTCATGACCATAAAGACAACTGATGGGAAACAAGAAATACTTGTTTTCTGGTCAGTACATCAATGGTTTATGGTTTAGGAACTAGATATACCACCCTTTACTATGTGCATCAGAGCAGTTTACAATCTAAGTGTACTGCAATCTAAGTGTACCTGAGGCAATGGAGAATTAAGTGGCTTGCCCAAGGCCACAAGGAGTGGCCATGGGACTAGAGACCCCAGTCCCTCTGGCCTGAGGTTACTTGACCTTATGCAAGAATTGAACCCATGGCCCTCGGTAACCTGTTCCAACCACTGAGCCACTCCTCCCTCAATGCACATCTTCGCATATAAAATATTGTTCTGTGGACATCTATGTGGCCATGATCACTGGCGTCCAGTTTGGACATTGTGCAAGTTTCTGAAGTCAGTGGACAGCCTTTTTTCATACATTTTGATCTACATGTTCCAGATTGCACCTAGACGCCATTTCTTAAATGTAGAAGTCCCCTATCGGAGGATTTTCAGTGACATTTATTGCTCAAAATCAAAGTCTATAAATTAATGAACAGAGTGGAACGGGTAAACGTAGATCGATTGTTTACGTTATCAGAATATAGAAAGACTAGGGGACATACAATGAAGCTACAGGGTAAACTATTTAAGACTAATAAAAGAAAATATTTTTTCACTCAATCAAACTCTGAAATTTGTTACCGGAGGATGTAGTAAAGGCTGTTAGTGTAGCTGGGTTTAAAAAAGGTTTGGACAAGTTCCTGGAGGAAACGTCCATAAACCATTATTAAGAAGGGACCCAGGATATCAATGCTTGACCCAGTACAAGCATTGTGGAACCTGTGTCTTTTGGGGATACTGCTAGGTACGTATGACCTAGATTGGCCACTGTTGGAAACAGGATACTGGGCTTGACCCAGTATGGCATATCTTATATGTTCTTATGTTATACCTAGGGCTCTCCCTCGGTCCAACTCTCTGGTCATCTAGTCAAAGAATCAGATGTGTCTGACAAGACCTGCCTCTGGTGTTTTTCTTGACTGGAAGAGGAGTTCCCATCAGCAGTTGGGATGTGGTCTGTTACTGTTTCATCTGTCAGCAAGGATGGAACCCCTCTGGCACTTCAACTAGTAATGCTGCTATGGTCTGTCTTTTTTTCTTCTACAAGCAGAGATGGGAAATTGATTGGCATTTCAGGAGGTTGCACTTAGCAGGCAAAGCTTTACTGGGATAGGGTGTACATGCCCACTGATGCATACATACACATCTTGTCCAGAAGCAACAGACCCCATCAGTGCCCAAGCATACATGAAGCCCAATTTTGCATAGGTCATCTAGGGAAAAAGGATGCCCACAATTTGAAGTGCATTTTATAAAAGGCTTGCTGAACATGAAACCTTTTATGAAATACCTATAAGGACGTGAGAAAAGCCTATCTATTTGTTGGAACATACGATAGAAGTGGCAATTTTACAAAGAAAAATGTTCAGTAAAAACAGAGTAGTATCACTTGGGATTTTGAGTGTGTGAAAACCAGGAGAAGGACCTTGGAGTGATTGTTTCTGAGGATCTCAAGGTGGCGAAACAGTGTGACAAGGCAGTGGAAAAAGCCAGAAGGATGCTGGGTTGCATACAGAAAGGAATTATCAGCAGAAAGGAAGAGGTACTAATGCCACTGTACAAGTCGCTGGTGAGGCCTCACTTGGAATATTGTGTTCAGTTTTGGAGACCATATCTCACAAAGGATATAAAAAGAGTGGAAACAGTTCAGAGGAAGTTGACCAAAATGATTTGGAGCCTGCGCCAGAAGATGTCTGAAAAGAGACTCCAAGACCTAAATATGTACACTCTGGAGGAGAGGAGGGACAGAGGAGATATGACACAGACATTTAAATACTTGAAGAGTATTAATGAACAAACAAACCTATTCCAAAAACGGGGAAGCTGTAAAACTAGAGGGCGTAACATGAAGCTGCCTCCAATGTAGGTGTTTACTTGCCAAAACTAAATGCATTGAAGTTTGAGGAATTGGCCAGAAAAGCTGCATTTTAAATGCTTTACACACTGGGGCTTCGTCCCACTAAAGATCCATCTTTCTTGTATTCCGTCCGGAAGCTTCAGCTACCGTTGCTGCCTCTAGACGTGTACAACTCATTAGAAAATCAGAAAGAGGCTCCGAAGGCTTAGCGTGGTGTCTGATGTTCTGAGGTTTGCATCATTTGTCCAGTGTCCAATACTGAACACTGCATTAGGCAAGACATCTTAATGCCAGTTAGATCAGAGGAAGAGCAGCAAAGCTCAAGTGTTCCTCAAATACACAGATGGCTCCATGATCACTGTAGAAGCACTGCAATACAGTTATCTCACTCGGGCTACAGCAAAATACAGCACAGCAGAAGTGAATTAGTAAAGAGGCACAGGAAAACCCATTCACCTTCTCATTCCTGGGGGCTGAAACCATTTTAGAAGACAAGAAAACTTGCCCTTATACAGTCAGATTAGCCTTAAAAAGGTGGAGCTGACCGAACCTATCACGGTGGACAGCGAGAAGCTGGCGCAAAGCATGCAATAAGGAAGAGAGCTAGCTAGAGCAGGTACATGGATGCCTACAGTAGGTGCAGATAGGCATCCTGCATAAAAGAAGTTATGACACAGGAAGACTAAGCACCATCAGATAGGGATGTCCAGGACTTCAGCATCATGCCTTTGCTTTTTGTCAGTATTACTTTAACCAAAGTCCATTTTTCTTTGGGATCGCTTCCTAATTTTCCACTCTCCAGAAATATTAGGTTATAAGGCACATCTTAGTACATGGAGATCGGAATAGAGACATCAAGGTCATGATGTACTCTGTTCCAGCATGGAGCCTTTTCTAAAACCCAAATGAGGAGGAGAAGGAGGACGTGTATTGCAGATATACACGTGGGACAAATCAATAGAGGAAACTCAGCAACTCCCATCTATAGGTACCAGTACTTACAAATGGACGTTGGTATTAATACTGTATGTGGGAGATTTTTTTAACCTACATGTATAAATGCTGCCAATTAACTACCGATGCCACTGTCTATCTAATTTCATTTTGGAGGGTGAAATAAACAACAAGGAATTAAGGAGGATAATCCCTCTTGTAAAGGTCAAGCCGAAATGAGCATGTAACCTGTATGTGCCAGGGAGCAGCTGTAAATCCAGAGGTGGACAATTTTGTTCATACATATGCGTTCCCTAGATGAAACGGGGAATGCAAGTGTAGATTTTTGATCCACCCAGGCCATGTCCCTGACCAGATGGACATCCATGTGTAAAATCAGCCCTTTCTAGAAGTGCCATTTCCACATAGATGCCGTTTTCACATATAAATGCCTGTAAAATAACCCCCTATAAGTGTTTTAAAGAAAGTTCTATAGAAATGTAATAGCTTGTAAAGAGGAATTTTAGAAAGGACGTCCAAGTGCAATCTGAGATGTCTAAACCAGAACGTCTGGGGGGGAAAAAAAAGCAGGCATGTCCAGGTTCAGATGTGTTTTCACAAACATGGACATGCTTGATATGGACGGCTGCACGGGAGTCTACATAGACATCACCAGAATAGTATGCCAGAACCTGGGCATCTAGGAATAGCCTAATGGTTAATGTAGTGAGCTAGAAACAGGGAAGCCACGGTTCATATCTCACTGTTGCTGTTATTGAAATTGTGTTGAGAACCAGGGATGATTGACTGCTTTCTCCTCTACACTCTTTGAATGTTCTCTTACCAAAATGAGCACTTTTCAGATGCCTCCTCATGCCCAGAGCAGGTGTAAACTTCAACAGGATGCTGGATGTCCCGGATATTTCTGACATCTGGTGGGGATGTCCAGGTTATTGGGAATGCTCCAGCTACACCTTCAGCACTCCCCATTCAAACTTGGACGTTCTCATGCTGGGGACGTACACAAACCTGACTTCTAAAATGGTCTGGAGACGTCTCTATGCCTGTTTCCAGATGTCCAAAGCATGAATAGGGCTTCCAAAACGACCCCTTTAATAACTTGTTTTCCAATGCAGCTGACCAAATATAGCGAAGGATTCACTTCAAGCCTTAATGCTGTGGAGAGAATTCTGTTATCTGCAGGACAGTTGGGCTAATTTTCAAAAAAACATTCTCTGCTTCATTTAGGTGCCTAAGATTCTAGACCTTTAAGCAGACTTTAGTGCTTAAATTCTGAAATGTCTCCTAAATGTTAGACCTCCAGTTCATTCACATGTATTTGAGTACTTAACCTAGGCATCTAATGCTGAAAATCAGCACTAGGACGGTAATTTTATGTCAGGGCGCTTAATTTATGAATGTCCACATGTGCATATGTTGCACCTATTCTATAAAAGCAACATATGCACCCAGTGTGTGTGGATTCATGTGTATTTTATAACATAAATGTGTATTTTGTAACTGCACCTTGGATCTGCCTGACCTCTGCTCTCAGAAATGCCTATGCATATAAGGGGTCATTCCAAGAAACATGACGACAGAAAAAGACCACATGGCCTAACTAGTCTTTTATTCCATATCAACCACTAAAAAAAAAAAACAGGTCCACTGCCAGGACACAAACCCACAACCTTCTACATCTCTAGACAACAACTGTACAAGGTGCTTCACAGTGCTGCCACCTAAACTTTGTCCACAGGAATATGCAATACAGAAATCCCAGCTAGGACCTGAACCTGTGACCCTGCGTTTAGTGGGGACGAACATCCAGTCTGGACGTCCATACCCGCTAAACGCCAGGAGGCTGATTCCAAACACAGAGCTCCCGCACATATGTGCAGGGAGCTCTGGATGGGGGAGGGAGGGGGCCGGCCAGAGGCAGGACCCTGACCCAGACATACAGAGCCAATTCCACTCAAGGCCCTGTACGTCCAGGTCTGCGACATAGACGGGGGACTTATTCTACCCCGGAGATGGAATAGGTCCACTAGAGGGTAGGAGATTGCCACTCGTGGGCCGCCGATGACAGATAAGGTGCAGCAGGGGTTCCCTGCCACCCAATCCTGGCTGTGGCAGGCCCGATCGGGGATCAGGCAGCGGAAAAATGAGTAGGGAGCTGCTTGCTGGCAATCGGGACTCCTGCATGCATGGGCGGGTTGTATGGGGAGCAGCCTGGATATACAGAGGCCCAGAATCGAGGCACATTCTGCCCATCCAGCCCGGTTGAACCCAATTCTGTTTCTACAGAGATGTCTAGCCCCTGCAGGATCAGCATCTGGTGCATGTCCAGCCCATCCAGATTTTGGACGTCCGGATGGGCTGGACATGCCCCATTGGGAATCAGGCCCATAGCGTACATTGCTATGTTTGAATATTCCTAATTTTGTAAGTGCCTGTATCTGCATGTAAAATAATATTTGCAACATGCAAAAAATCTCATAATAAAATTATCCTGCAGGTGCCTTTTTTCCCAACCCTAACTTGTCCCACCCCCACCTTTGTAGCCATCTACTTTTTTAGAAACCTAAATATATGTCTCTAGATTTAAAAACTCAGTCATTCTCAAGGACTGATTTAGGGTCCTAATCCCCTAAATTAGGCATCTAAATCTTTAAAAAATTGACCCTATCATCTTCAGCTTCTGTAAGTGACGTTTTGTCTCCTTAAAAACAAATTAACGTTTTTAAGGGCAAATTTACTAAAGTGTACTACCAGGTAGCATGGAGTTCAACACGCACCAAGTGTGCTGCAGTAAAAAGTATCATGTCTTTACAAATGTGACCATGCTAAATTCTGTGTTACCTAAGAAGCACGGGTTGGGGTTGGCGTGAAGAATGGGCAGTGCTTGGATGGAGTGTCCGCATCATGGGTAGCGTGGACGGTTATTGGTGCGCACTCCCTATCGATGTAGCACTTAGCGTGGCTGCACTTACCGCCACCTCAATGGATGGCATTAAATATACCTGCACTGTTCATGCCAAAGACAACGAGCATGGGGGCGGGGCAATGCCCATGCTAATAACATGGAGACATAAAGGGCGTGCCTCCATTTAGTATTGCGGTAGAGCATTGCCTACATGCTAGCGGCACATCTTTTAGTCATAAGAACATAAGATATGCCATGCTGGGTCAGATCAGGAGTCCATCTAGCACAGTATCATTTCCAGCAGTGGTCAATCCAGGTCACAAGTACCTGTCAGGTTGCCAAAAGGTAGACAGTTTCCATGTTTGTCCCATGAGTAAGCAGAGTTGCAATATCCAATGTAATCCTTTACCTTGCAAGCTTTCTCACAGTGACATAACATGTGAATCATTGGATTAAAAAATATAGATATGAATTCCAAAATATTTTTTTCTATCGTAAATTTTAGTAAGATTTTTTTCTAACATTACAATATCATTCAAACAAAGTCTGCAAATGCATAATTTCCACTAGTGTTAGGAGGGTGAAGAGACTTCTTCCCCCAGCTAGGCGAGAGATACTCATCTATAGTTCAAATTATTTTTTGTTTCTCATTTTATACCATACAATTAGTTAATAATGTGAGTACAGTGGTATAGGGCACTTCCAGCTTAGCTGCAACATCCCACCTACATTTCCCTCTGGAATCTAAAGTGTGCAACATTATTCACTTGTGTATGAGACTCGAGAGGAAGAATCAATAAACCAAGGTTATATGCAGAAGCCAGGCAGAGTGTTTCATTCTTTGCTCAGGTGGCCAGAAGCAAGGATGGTTGATTTTTAATTAGGCCTTTGAGACCAGATAACATGTGGCAAATGATCCATTGTTTACTTTGGACAAATGGGCAATACCAAATGCCTAGCTGTGCACTCAAGGATTTAACATAACATTTAGCATGACATTTTTTAATTTCTTGCATGCCTCTCCAGCAAAGCGCTCGAGGCAAGGTACAAAAAAGGACAAAACAATACAATCAATTGTAATTACAAAATGAAACAATCACTATTTTAAATAAAAATAAATTACTCAATATTAACTAATACAATCCATAATAAAACATGAATAAAACAACCTTCAAGCATTCATTAATTAAACTCCATCTACCAAGGTAAACATAAGAGTCAACTGCTAAGAGTATTTAGGAAAAAGCCAGGTTTTTGCTAACTGACAAAATGATACTATATCTTTCATCAAGAGGGGCTTCCTTGGCGAAAGAGTTTTTTTAGTTTTACTTCTTTCATTGAGGCGATAGACAAGAAAGTCTCATTGGGATATCTTAATGAGTGAGAGAGTATGCAAATGGATGTCTCATAAATAAAGTGGGTCTTGGTATTTCATAGCTTTAAAGGCCATGGTTAAAGGCTTGAATTGGACACGGAAAGGTATAGGAAGCCAATGAATGCACACTAGTGACAGCATTTGAACAGGCTGTAATTTCTGGACCATCTAGATAAAGAATGCTATAGTGATCTAAGCATGGGACAACCATTTGCATAGTTGGCTTGAAAGATGCAGTTGAAAAAGACATTCTTTGCAGTTTTTATAAAAAGTTTCTTCATGCTCAGTTTAGGATCTCTTGGCACCGTCAGACTGTGAACACATTCTTTAGCTTGTGGTGAAACATCATCTAATATAAGTGAGAGATCCTTTATTTATATTTTCTTATATACCACGCTATTCTGCATCAGTGTGGTTTACATTGAACAAACTGAAATTACATTGAACAGGGCATTATAACTTGGAGATAACTTTATTACAGGGAACATGGGCTATGGAGGGTTAAGTGGCTTGCCCAAGACCACAAGGAGCACCTGTGGGACTAGAAACCCCAGTCCTTCCGGCCCAAGGTTGCTGTCCTCTAGTGGGATTTGAACCCCTGACCTTCTGGCCTTGCCCCAACCACTAAGCCACACCTCCACTCCAAATGCCAACCACTAGGCCACTCCTCCACTCCTTTGCCTACATATGAGAGTAGCAGTTCATAAGTAACATAGTGAAGGGTAGCAGATAAACGCCACAAATAAAGAAAAGAATTCTCAAGCATCGTAGGCAAAATCCTCCACTTTAACCATATTGAAAAACGTGAAAATTTTTAAGGAAAGGTGGAGACCATCGACAGGGATTCGGATCATAACTCAAATTCAGTGATCACTTATTATTCCCTCCATTCATCATCGGTCTCTAGGTACCTGTTTTTCTTTCTTTTTTTTTTTTTTTAATAAAGTTTCTTGCAATAAACCAGCAGATGGCCAGCATGGTCTTTCTAGTCTGCCCAGTGAGGTGGCTAGAGTTATACCTGCAGCTCTATGTAGATTACCCCTTTATACCTTTGTTTAGGGTTGCACCTTTATTTATTTATTTATTTTATTTATTTAACATTTCTTCTATACCGCGCTATTTAGATCAGTGCGGTTTACATTCAACATCAACTATACAACGCAAGCACTCTGCGTTGTATTTACAATGAACGGGGAGATCAACTTGGAAGTAACTGGGGGAAACTATCTACATCATATTTACACTGGTACCTACTTTCAGACGGGGTCTATCTACATCTTATTTACGCTGGATGCCTAAATTCTATTTCAGGGAGTACTGTTGGGGGACCGAGCTGATTATCCTTTATACCTTTGTTTAGGGTTTTACCCACCAATTTGTGCAGATTACCCCCCTCTATTCTGTAAAGTTTAAAAGTTCTTAAGTTTGCTTTAATTCCCTCTTCGTACTATAAAGGGATCCTCTATTTCTGTCCCATGTATTTTTGAATTCCATCGCGTTTTTTGCCCTCACCACCTTCGTCAGGATGCCATTACAGGTAACCACCACCCTTTCCATGAAGTAGTATTTCCTGAAATTTTCTGAGTTTATATTCTTGCCACTTCATTTCATATCTTCTAGTTCTACAGCTTCCCTGTCTTTGAAAAAGTTTTGTTTATTCATTAATATCCTATTTAAACTTCTAAGAACATAAGAACATAACAATGCCATACTGGATCAGACCAAGATCCATTAAGCCTAGTATCCTGTTTCCATCAGTGGCCAATCCAGGTCACAAGTACCTGGCAGATTTCCAAAAAGGCACAGAGGTTCCACAATGCTCATCCTGGTGGATTTCCTCGGACCTCTTTAATAATGGTTTATGGACCTTTCCTCCAGGAACTTGTCCAAATCTTTTTTAAACCCAGCTACACTAACAGTTTATACTACATCCTCCGGTAATGAATTCCATGTATTGGGTAAAAACATATTTTCTCATATTAGTCTTAAACGGGTTACATTGTAGCTTCATTGCGTGTCCTCTAGTCTTTCTACTTTTTGATGCATAAACAACCAATCTAACTAGTTCCACTTCATTCATTAATTTATAGACCTCTATCATATCTCCCCTCAACCGTCTCTTTTCCAAGTTGAAGAGTCCTAACCTTTTAAGCCTTTCCTCATAGGGGTATCCTTCCATCCCATTTATAATTTTGGTGGCTCTTCTCTGTACCTTTTTTAATTCTGCTTTATCCTTTTTAAGATACAGTGTCCAGAATTGCACACAATATTCAAGGTGTGGTTGCACCATCGAATGACACAGAGATATATCCTTGGTTTTATTCTCCATTCCTTTCCTTATAATTCCTAGCATTCTATTTGCTTTCTTGGCCGCCGCTGCACACTGGGCGGAGGGTTTCAACATATTATCCACGATAACGCCTTAATCTTTTTCCTGAGTGGTGGTTTCTAAGGTGGTACCTTGCATTGTGTAACCAAAGTTTGAGTTGCTCTTTCCTAGATGTATAATTTGCACTTGTCCACATTAAATTTCATCTGCCATTTGGACACCAGGTCTTCCAGTTTATCAAGGTCCTCTTGCAATTTTTCACAATCCCCTTGGGTTTTAACAACTTTGAATAATTTTGTGTCATCTGAAAATTTGATAACCTCACTTGTTATTTCCATTTCCAGATCATTTATGAATATGTTAAAAAGCAGTGGGCCCAGCACAGATCCCTGGGGTACCCCACTATTTACTTTTCTCCATTGAGAAAATTGGCCAGTTAGCCTACTCTCTGTTTTCTGTCTTTTAACCAGTTACTGATCTACAATACTACATTACCTCCAATCCCATGACTTTTTAATTTCGCCAAGAGTCTTTCATAAGGGACCTTGTCAAGGGCTTTCTGAAAATCCATCTCACCTTTGTCAACCTGTTTATTCACACCTTCAAAAAAATATAACAAATTAGAAAGACAAGACTTTCCTTGGCTAAATCCATGTTGGCTTTCTCCCATTAAACCATGACTATATACATGATCAGTAATTTTATTCTTTATAATGGTTTCTACCATTTTGCCTAGTACTCACATTAGACTCACTGGTCTGTAGTTTCCCGGATGACTCCTTGAACCCTTTTTAAATATTGACATTACATTGGCCATTCTCTACTACAGATGATTTTATTGATAGTTCACAGATTAATAGTAGGTCTGCAATCTCATATTTCACTTCTTTCACTATCCTTGGATGTATACCATTCAGTCCAGGTGATTTGCTACTCTTCAGTTTATCAGATAGTTGTAATACATCTCCCGATTTATCAATATTTCTTTCAATTCTTCTGATACATCACCTTTATATACCATTTCAGGCATGGGTAAATTCCCTAAATCTTCAGTAAAGACCAAAGCAAAAAATTCATTCTGTCTGTCTGCTATAGCCTTGTCCTCACTTAGCGTCCCTTTTACCCTTCTATCATCTAATGGTCCCACTGACTCTCTCAGATTTTCTGCTACCAATGTACATTTTTATTATGCATTTTTGCTTCCATGGCTAGCTTTAATTAAAATTCTCTTTTTGCCTGCCTTATCAATACCTTGCATCTAACTTGCCAATGTTTATGTTGTTTCCCGTTGTCATTATATATATATGGCTCCTGAAAGATGTTGTTTTGGCAGCAACAGCCTCTCTGACCTAGCCTTTAAGACATGCTGGCAGTTTTTTGGGTTTCCTTCTACTTTTCTTAAAGCGTGGAATACATCCATTCTGGGCTTCCAAGATAGTACTTTTAAACAATGCCCACGTTTATGCTTTATGCAAATCTTTAACGTTTGCATCTGCTCCTTTTATTCTTTTCTTAACTATTTTCCTCATTTTATCATAGTCTCCCTTTTGAAAGTTAAAGGAATACTGTGGAATTCTTTGCAATCCTTCTTTCATTTATTAAATCAAATGCAATTATGCTTTGATCACTATTGCCAAGATCTTGCATGTCACTAAGGACTTGGTCCAAAATAGCTTCCGCTCTTGATAGTTCATGAACCAGCTGCTCCAAGAAGCAGTCATTTATTTCATCTGTACCATATTGCCCCTGTTCCTTCTCTCCTCCAGGGTATACATATTAATGTCTTCAGGTCTCTCTTTACAGAAACCTATGAACAGACATACAATAGTCATCACCCGAATGGTATTGCAACTACCTCCGCCAACTCAACTACCCCCGCCAACTCAATTCCCAATCATCCCAACTAGACTTATGAGTCATTGTATAATGTTGTTAAACACCCTCATGCTAAATGTAACCCTCTAATTCTGCTGTCTAAATGTTGTTAAATACCCTCATGTTAAATGTTGTAAAGTACCCACATGTTAAATGTAACCCTCCAATTGTAATGTAACCACATGTTAAATGTAACCCCCCAATTGTAATGTAACCACTTTGATTGTAGGATAAGATAGTATGCAAATCTGTCTAAATAAATAAATAAAGTCTCTACTCATATATCTTCTTGCACAGGCCCATGCCAATTTGTTTTTCTTCCTCTGAACTGTTTCAAGTCTTTTTATATCCTTTACTAGGTACAGTCTCCAAGCCCCTCACCCCATTTTCTAGTCTCCTTCAAACAGTAGTTCAGAAAGTTAGCTTTCCAGCTGTATCAGAATCCAACGGGATGTGTTTCTACATATAATTGGCACATATGTAAAAATATAGGCCCAGGCAGCGTTGCATACGCATAAGTAGTAGTAATAGTAGACCTCTAAACAGATCCACGAGTGACTTTATGTAAATGAAAAGAACAGTGGGAATAAAATTGATCTTTGAGGCACCCCTACAACTCAGGGTCTTGAGGGAATTGTGAAAATTACTAATTGTTTGTAGATTCTGATGGATTATTTCTGTTTATTGTTTACTATTTTGGATTTTAATAACAGGGTTTTTATTGTTTATATTTTGTACCTTATCCTGAGTGTTATACATTGGGTGAGTAACAAATCATATAAATGAAATAAAATGAAGTCAGGACCATCTGCTGCGACCTCCTTTAAAAAATGACTCAAACCAGGATAAGTACCTTCTAAGGCCATTTTCTGCAGATTCACTCACCTCACTCATTCCCATTTCTAGGTCATTTATAAATATATTAAAAAGCAGCAGGGTACTGCACTAGTCACTTTTTTCCATTGAGAAAATTCACAATTTAGCCCTACTCTGTTTTCTATCTTTGAACTACTTCCCAGTCCACAATAGTACACTGCCTCCTATCCCATGACTTTTTAATTTCCTCAAGACTCTCATATAATGGACTTGTTAAAGGTTTTCTGAAAGTCCAGATAGACTATATCAACCGGCATACCTTTATCTACCTGTTTATTCACACTTTCAAAAATATATAGCAGATAATGAGACAAAACCTTCCTTAGCTAAATCAATATTGGCTTTGCCCCATTAAACCATGACTGTCTATATTTTTAGTAATTTTGTTCTTTTTAATATATGGGTAATGGCATCAGGCTTACCGGTATGTAGTTTCCCGGCTCACCCCTGGAGCCCTTTTTAAAAACTGGCATTATGTTGGCCATGCTCCAGTCTTCAGGTACTACAAATGATGTTAATGATAGGTCAGTCCCATTGTTTGAGTTCTTTCAGCACCCCGGGATGTATACCATCCAGTCCTGAGGATTTGCTACTCTTTATTTTATCAAATTGATGTATTACAACTTCCAGGTTTATTGAGATTTGTTTCAATTCCTCCAAAACATTATCTTTAAATATCATTTCTGGGGTGGGTAAATTCCTTTCATCATCTTCAGTAAAGATTAAAGCAAAGGATCAGTCTCTCCACTATGGCCTTCTGCCTCTCTTAGTGCCCCTTTTAGCACTCTATCTTCTAATGGTCTAACTTGCCTGTGATTATGTTGTTTCCTCTTTTCATCATTTGACTCCTTTGTCCATTTTCTGAAAGATGTTTTTTGGCTGTTATAGCCTCTTTGACTTCACCTTTAAACCATTATAATTGCTCTTGTACACTATGGGCCTAATTCTGAGGCAGGTCCTGAGGGGCTGCACATCCTGCTGGAACATGCAGCCCCGCAGGCCGTCTGCCCCGATTCTCCCTCCGGCTCTCCCCGCATGACTAGAGCAGCAGGACGGGGAGAGTAGGTAGTGGAGTGGGAGTGGGCAGGGTCTGGGGCAGAGCGGGTGTGGGACGTGCTGATTATTCTACCTCGAAGGTGGAATAATCAGCACAAATAGTGTGATTGGGATCGGGGCCGGGTGCGGGGAGGCCCCGCTGCCTGATCCAGGCCCCGGCTGGCCAGCCATGGGTTGGGCAGTGGGGAAAGAGGGGGTCTGAGTTGCGGGAGCCAGGGGTGCCTAAGGGGAGGATGTCCCCTCAGGCATGCAGGGGCACGCCGTGCCGTCCTCGGGCCTTATCCTCTATGCCGCAGGAATGTTTTGTTCCCGTGGTACAGAATTGGGTCCTAATGGGCCCGTCCTGCTCAAGGCCGTCCGAATAGCAAAGACATGCTACTAGAATCAGGCTCTATGTGTAGTCCTAGTTGCCCCATCTCAAAAAAGGTACAGAGAAGAGTGACAAAAAATGAAAAGAGGATGGAATAGAAACAGAGAAAATGGCCAGCGGATGAAGACCATATGGCATATCCAGTCTGCCCATCCATAGGAAATATTAAACTCTGTAATCCCTTCCCCTCCTTGTGCATGTCCCACACTTCCATGCATCAACCACCTTTCTATAAAGAAATGTTTCCTAAAAGTACTTCTGAGTGTTTCCCCTTTCACTGGCATTCTGTGACCCCTTTTTCCACGGTTTCCTTTTACGTGAAAGAGGCCTGGCTCCTGTGCATTTATACCTTAGAGGTCTTAATCATATCTCCCCCATCCCACCTTTTGATATTTGTCTCTTCCCATATGCTTTATGATGAAGGCCACTGACCAGTTTAGTAATCACCCTATGGACCAAATCCTTCTAGTTCATATCCTTAGGGCACGTCAGCTTGGAGGAGGGCTGAGTGAAAGGGGATATGATAGAACTCTATAAAATCTTGAGTGGGGTGGAAGAGATGGATAAGGAATGGTTATTTGTGCCTTAAAACTGTAACAGTATAGGGGACACTATATGAAACTAACAGGTAGCAGATTCAAAACAAAATGGAGAATTTCTCCATCCCGTATCACTGCACAAAAATTCTCCACTGGCAGTAAATAGAAGCCCCTGGCCTTAAGGCCACAGAATTCTAGTACCCAGGCCGCACAGGGTGCAAAGGCTTAAGGGGCGAATTTTAGCTTTCTTCCGTTGCCTGCCGCCGTCACTTTTTCTTCTCTCAGCGGCAGCAGGCAACCGAAGAAAGCTAAAATGCGCCCCTTAAGCCTTCTGCCAGCATGCTAAGCAGATCTTTCTCTCCCTCGCAGGGAGGGAAAGATCTGCTTAGCATGCCGGCGATTTGCACATCGGGCGCGCCTCTTCACCGCCACGGGGGGGTGGGGGGTGCACGCCTGATGTGCAAGTCGACAGGACGCCATCTTCCCTTGGTACGGCCCTGCTAGTACCCCTTTGAGAATCCCAGATTTAGTTCCCAATTTGCAGGCTGTTGAAGGGAAAAGCTTTCTTGCTACCATTCTGCTGAATGAAAGTTTTTCAACTCTAACTCATATTGTCAGGGCTTGGGATTTTTTTTTTTTTTATCAGGACAAAATGTTAAGAAGAAGAAAAAAAGGAGAATGTCCAGTTACAAGTATCTACTGCAGAAGTTCTGGGAGCAGGGCACAGAAAGGACTGTGTGCTGGGAAGCAGAAAAGCTCAGAGAATTTCTGTTGGATTTTCTTCCTTTCTTGCAAATGGAATCAAATCACTGCTAATGGACTATGTGTAACTGTCTGCTCTTGCCAGGAATGCTAGGATGCAATATTAACTGCATTTATGCTCTTGTACTGCATCACCTAGATCTGATTTATGTTAAGACAAGGAAAAGACATTGTGCTTCATTGTTTTAGCAGTGATGGGTATATGTCTTGGGGCATGCCCGTTAGCTACTGCAGTTGCTGTGTTTTCAAAAGAGAGTAGTTATAAAATAGCAAAGTCTGCGTTATTTTTTTATGTGTGCTTTGGATTGGAACTGACTGGATATACACGCAGAAAGGCACAATTTAGATAGTACATGGAGACTGCAATTGAGGCATCCAGGTCGGGACAGGCATAATTCTGGCCGTGCTTTAGAAAAGGATCTTCCCTAAAGTAAGCATAGGGGGCTGCAGGAGTGAACACGGCTTTGCATTCACTTACAGCAGGAGGAGCCAGTAGACAAACCTACAGAGGGAACCTGGCAACCTACATATGCAGGTTTGTACGTTGCAAAGCTATACGTTTACTTGATGCCAATTAACAACAAAGGCAGCTATCTTTGATTTCAATTTGGAGGGGGAAATAAACAATGAGGGATTAAAGAGAATAATGCCCTTAATCCTTCCTGTAAAGGGCAGGTCAAAATGAGCACTTTTAAAAAATCTATATGTGTAATTCCAGAGGTAGCCAATTTTGGTCAAACACTTGCGTTCCTTATATGAAAAGGGAACTATAAATGTAAATGTTTGACCTGCCCAGGCCACAGCTAGACCACACCCCTGGCAAGCCCCCTTTCAAGTTCTATTTATTAGTTTTACTTTATTTATGGACGTCCATGTGTAAATTTAGCCCTTTCTAAAATCGCCATTTCCATGTGTAACTGCCGGATTTTTCATGAGGAAATCATAAATAAAGCTTCTAAAATTGTCCTCTAAGTATCATCAGATTTACAGTGATATTTTTTGCCTTTAGCCTTCTGTTTCCTTACATTTTTGTACTGACTCCTGAGATTGACTTTGGGTAACTGTAACATTATGAGGGGAATTTCATAACCAGACACCTAAGTTTAGAGGGCAAGAAGGCACCTAATTTTGCCCAGTTTTATAAAGACACATAAAGGCCAAAATCTTAGGAACCAATGCTTGTTACCACCTTGATCGCCCCCCCCCCCAGGTTCTCTCACACTAGTCTCATGTGAGACCAGCACCAGAGTTCCTACAGTATGTGTCATCTTTAGATAACAATAGTATTAGTTTCTGATAGCAAGTGTCTCTGTGCTGCAATGGTGGTGTGCCTGTCTGTGTGTGGGATGTGGTGGTGAGTGCCTTTTTTTGGGTGGGGGGCAGGGATGCAGTGTATGTGGGTATGTGCTGGGTTGCCTGTGTGTGTGTGTGTGTGTGTGTGTATGTGATGTGTGGTGCCTCGGTGTGTCTGTCATACAAAGGTCGAGTGTGCGTGGGGCTAAGATGCTTGCGCGTATATTCCGGGGGAGGGGGATGCACCCTTTGGCATATACAGATATCATTTTTGTCTCCATGCATTCATCCCTTTAACCTCCACCTTGCACTCTTCCCTCCCCACTTTCTGTTCCCCTTCTGGAATTTCTTTCCCCTTCTCCTCCCTCCCAGCATTCCCACCCCCTGCCCTCCATTCCCACATCCTCCTTACTTTTTTTTTAAGGTACTGCCCCTTTAAATTTTTGCTGCCTCTCTCCCCATCTTACATTTTTTTTTCCTGAAAGCTCTGATCCCATAGCTCTGTGCTGCTTTGGGCTTCTCCTCCTGTTCTGCCCATGTGGATCTGATCCGCCGCGTACAGAACAGGAGGGATCTTTGCTGCGATCAGGGCTTAGAGGCAGCAGACACCCTGTCTGTAGCATCTAAGCCCCGATCGCAGCAAAGATCCCTCCTGTTCTGTCCATGGGTAGACAGAAGGGGCTTTCTTTCTGTGATTGGGGGGGGGGGGGGGGTAGGGAGCAAATCCCAGGCATCTGGTATAAATTTCTGGTTGCCATAGTGACCTGGCACCTGGGCTTTGTTGATTCCTGTGTATCTTTATAAACTACTAGTAGAAATCTAGCAGTAAGAGCACCTGCTTTGAATGTGTGGATATTAAGTCACCACACAGAGCAGGCAAGCATGCATGTAGATGAATTAATTAAGCAGCATTTTAGCTCATGCCTTTCCAGGCGAGTTACTTTCAGGTACAGTAGGTATTTCCCTGTTCCTAGAGGGCTTATAATCTAAGTGTGCACCTGAAGCAGTGGAGGGTTAAGTGACTTGCCCAAGGCCACAAGGAGTGCCAATGGAATTTGAACACTGGTCTTTCTTGCCCCAAGCTGCAGCTTTAACCACTAGGCTACTCTTCCACTCAATATATTTTATAATCATCTGTGCTTTGTGACTCCGCCCATGATCCAGTTAGACCACTCCTCCAGCAATGCCTTCAGCAACACACATATTTTTACGCCTGACCTCATAATACAAAAGACATTTACATATGCATATTGCCACATACGCGCTAAAATGACTTTATTACATTACCCCCAATAAGTTCTGCACATCTGATAATCTATTCAAGAATCCAGCTACTTATTTTTTGTGTCTTCATTTCTCTCTGATGCCATTTACTCTTTTTTGGTTACAAGAATCTTGCAGGTCACAGAATTATAAGCATTGTTACGCTCACATTTGTAATATATTGCTTTCTCATGCTCATCATTCACCATTCACAGCCGCTCTGTTCGGGTTACTCGAGCCTTCATGATAACCTGATACAGCCATACAGGGGTTGGCACCTTTTTAATTTTGAAGCGATAAACCACATACTGCGGATGATTTTATAGTGCCAAAAGGTCACATGAAGAAATACAAATGAATTAAGAACAGTGGAATAAAGTATCACGCCATTTTGATTCAAGTGAAGAGGGAGCAGAGAGAAATATTAAAAGAAGCAGTGAAAGTGTTTTACAAACAATTGCCTGTATGTTGCGAGCAAAGCAATGAAGTCATAACAACTAGGTAAAATAGTTTCCTGCTAGATCTGTGCACTGGAATTACTCCGAGGGGAATTGCTTCAATCTGTCACTTCCATTACATTCAGTTTCTGCAGCTGAATTAGCAGCTCCAAAAATGCCTGGGGGTTGGAGGGCATATTCAAAGCATTTTTTAGCCGGTAAGTAGACCTGCTAACTGGCTAAAACATGGGAATCCCGATATTCAGTGGCACTGGAGTGGTCTGTGGGCAATCAGGGTCAGGGCCGGTCGCTGCCTGGTCAGCGGCAGTATTCAGCTGATAACCAGATAGCTAAAGGACACGTCAATGGATGTCCTAACGTTAACCTGTTATCGCTACCCATTTAGTAGCTGTAAATCTCCACTGGCCAGGGAAACTGGATATTCAGCGCCAGATGGCTGGGCAAATTCTTAATATTGGGGGGGGGGGGGGGAGGGGAGGGGGTTAAAGTGGCAGTGGCTAGGTGCTGTATAAAGCCCAGCTGTTGCCTCTGATCTGCCTCCTAAAATATTTATAGCCACTTTTCTTTACATTTGACTTTTTTTGTGTGTGTTTTGGGAAGAAAGCAAGGGGATAAGCAGCATGGAATCTGTCTACCTTTTGGGATCTTGCCGTGTGCTTTTGACCTGGATTGGCCACTATTGGAAACGGGATACTGGGCTTGATGGACCCTAGGTCTCTTATGTTCTTTGGAATCCTACCAGGAAACTAGGGTTATCTGGAGCCCTCATCCTCCTCGCCTCACAACTGCAATTTCTGGTCTGCTCCATTTGCATGTTTCCCCTTCTCTCTCTCTCTCTCCCTTGTGCTCTTTCTGCACACCAGCCCCCTATGTCTTTACCGACTCCTGTTTTGTGTGTATTTTGATTCTATTGCCCCCACCCCGACTAGAATGATGTATTGCTGCCCTGTGGTGCAGCCCTTCCAGTTTCGGCCACGCCTGCCAAGTTTTACTGCACTTCAGTTGCATAAGAACATAAGATATGCCAAACTGGGTCAGACCAAGGTCCATCAAGCCCAGCTCTCCCTCCCTGTCCTCTGGTGCACAGAACTAAATTACTGTCACTCCAACTCCTACTACTAGAAGGCTGTCCCTGCTCATCCACACTTACAGTCTAATCAAGACAGAAACTGGAGTGGAGGAGTGGCCTAGTGGTTGGGGCAAGGTACTTCAGGCCAGAAAGTCAGGGGTTCAAATCCCACTAGAGGACAGCAACCTTGGGCCGGAAGGACTGGGGTTTCTAGTCCCACAGGTGCTCCTTGTGGTCTTGGACAAGCCACTTAACCCTCCATAGCCCATGTTCCCTGTAAATAGTTATCTCCAAGTTATAATGCCCTGTTCAATGTAATTTCAGTTTGTTCAATGTAAACCACACTGATGCAGAATAGTGTGGTATATAAGAGAATATACATGGGTAGAATAGGGAAGGGTAAGGAAAACAATTGTAGGCTAGCTCTTGCTTCTTTGTTTACAAATTTACAAAAATAAAGTGCCTGATGTTTTTGCTCTTGGAACCATAGGAAGCTAGGGAAAGGAGGGGGAACTGAAAGCTCACTTTTTATGTCTTAGTGATTGCAGATAATTTCTGAAGTGTTAATGACTTGATAACAAAAGCAGCCGAGCGTTAATAGGATATATGCAATGAAATTACAGACCAGGCTCAGATCCCCACTGACTTCTTGCCCTTGTGTTACTCCTGTCAAAGTCTGCTTTTTATTAGTATTTTTTATTATTCGTTATTAATGCTAGTGTGCTAAGAGCACTGACTGCCCCTCTACTGTGACATATGAAGTCTCTTCTTTGAGGACCCCTAAAGCCATTACAAATTGCTCTGTGGAACAGCTACATGATGAGACCAGTGCAGCCAGGGCAAATGCAAGGCTTAGACAGTGTTTCTTTAAAACCCTAATACCCCCAACTCCATATACTTTTGATTCCAGCTGTTGGGCAAACACATTGAGACACATGCAAGCCAATATTTGATGTATTGTTTCTTTTGAAAGCAGTTATACCCTTTGATGATTAATTTTAGGATAATTCTGATTAAATGTAGAAAAGTGCTGACTTCCCTGTATTAGAGCCGGGCGGGCTTTCTTTGTGGGAGTAGAGCTTGATAGTTCTAATTTGCATAGGTCAAGACGCCTGAAATCAAAGCACAAGCTGCAGACCTCATTTCTAAGCTGCTCAGTGTTTGCTTCATGTATTTTTAGTGATTCAAAAGAAAAATATTTTCCTTAAACCAAAAAAACGCTTGCAACATTCAACCTACCCAAGTGAGTGACCAGTTCAGAATTATGGCGACACAGTTTAATTGCAGTACAATTTGTCTAACTATTGCTGTCTTTTTGGGGATTTGCAGGTTTCTCTGGTGAAAGAGGTCCAGAGTTAACAATTCAAAGCAGGCTTGTGCTGCTGTTGCCTGGGTTTGTGCTCTACAGATGCTTTTTGATGCTCTTATGCATTGTGTTTAATTTCTTCCTTGTTGGGTAAAAAAGAGAAATAAGCGGAAAGTGTTGTTTATAATTTCTGCCCAGCCTGTGGGTCTTCACTGTAAAAGAGCAGGGGCCGCTTTTTAACATTAGCGTTTGACATGCAAGCTGAAAGAAAGAAGTGGACGTGAGTTATCCTGTGTTAGATTCCACCAGTGGTTTTAGATGCTTAGAACTGGAAAACAATGAATTTACCAGAGCTCAGAATCACATATGTCATTTTCGGATACTTTTACAGGCATGCTGTCTCAAAGAGAAAAAGTATAACAAAAGATAAACAAGGAAAAAGAACACATCTCTTTGATAGACACCTTCTGTTCTTGCAGAACACGGGCAAACCAGGAACAACAACATACTGAGGTCCACAGAAAATGCAACATTTCTAATGTGCGAAGCAGCATCAGCACCAACAATAAAAACTTGTGAAAATAGGAAAATCATGAAGTAGGTGCTCATAAGACCACTTTTCGAGGCCGGCAGTATAACTTATTAGAAGCCCAGTTCCTTATCCCTTTTACAACACTGACTGCACAATATCGCTTAAAGCAGTATTTCTGTAGAGCAGATCAAAGTATCAACTGTATTGGATAACAAAGGCACAGGCATCATTGTCACAAGGAGAAGGAAACCCTGTTTCATCAATGATGTGGTGAAGAGTTGGCCTGCCACCTTTGATTTTGTGTATTTATTTCCAGATTCTTGCTATGCTGCTTTTTAAACAATATCGAAGGGGTTTACAATAATAAAGTGGACCGTGATAGATGCAAGGCTTTCCAGATTTATGGTATATCAGTTCACAGATAATGACTATGGAAAGTGGTGTGGTTGGCAGGGGAGGTATACGAGGGGGAGGTATGACATGGTCAGTACAGGGGTGCAGGTAAGGCAGTAGGACAGAGTGCATGAACAATGAGAACAAAATTGAGGAGAAGAGATTTACTGGATAGTACACACATCAGTTTGAACCGTCTGCTGTTTATGGATTTATTATCAATTCAAAAAATGTAGAAACACTCAAAACAGGACCAAAAATATTTATGAAACAGATATGTCAAAATTGGGGCAACATAAAAAAATATTTGGAGCTCAAAAAAGCCTTGATGTTCACACCATTGAGCTCAACGGGTGGTCTTTCTGGCGATCTAAGTATCCACCTGCGTTCCCATTAAATCATCTTCAAGACTTTTTTGAACTTCAAATATTTTTTTATGTGGGCCCAATTTTGAGATATCTTTTTTTTTTACCAATTCAACATTATATTTGGTATGTGAGCAAGCATGGTCAATTAGACATTAAGAACTGTGGATGTACTTCCAGGTCAGCACTTTGATACTATGGAGATCTGATTGCCAGCCATGTATTTAAGCATTACCATTACTTCTTATAGAAAATCTTTTAAATATTAATTTCTGTGCACCAGAGTATTTGATTTAGACCTGAGAACTTTTATCTGAAGATCTTGGTCCTTGTCTTACCTACCTGGAGAGAAGAAGGGTACATGTACCAGAAAGTGGAATTTAAAAGACCTTTCCTAATGATACAAGGCAAAAAATAGGAAAAGAAGCTAACAGTCTGCCTCATATACTTCAGGAATAGCAATATGATTGAAGCAGGAGTCTGGGCAACCCACTGGGGTTTGGCCACATGGACATTTGGTGCCCTGCAAGTAGACCCACGGTTTTCAAATACAATCCTTGTAGACCACAAAGTCATCTTTATTATTAGGCTTCCCACGATGCATGAAATGTATTTGCATAGATTTAATCTAAGAATCAGATTACTCTGTATATTTTGGTATCCTGGAAACCAAGTTTGTTTGAGGGCCATGAGAAACATTAGAGAATTAGGTGCAAATGTTTCCCAGTATTTTCAAGGCAAAAATCTCTTAGGGGAGTCAGTTGAACACATTCTGATCCTCGTTCAGATCCGCTAAATGCCCAGATTGCACTGGCAGAAATAGATCTCCCCGCACATATGGCCGACTTATGTGGGGAGCTCTGTTCATGGGCAGAAGAGGGTGGGCTGGGGGAGGAACGAGGGCAGGCAGTGGGCGGCAATTGACCCTAGACATACAGGGCCGATTCAGAGGTCGACTCTTTATGTCCGGGGACTGGATAGCAGAGGATGGCAGCACAGGATCCGGAGGACAAGGTGAGGGGGTGCAGGGAGTTTCCCATAGCCCGACCTGATCGGGGGTCGGGCTGCAGGAAATGTAGGGTTTACTGCCACTGCCAGGAATTGCAGCTTGTAAATGGAGCTGCGGTGGCATGGCAACCGGATGCCATGCCACTGCTGCTCCATTCACGAGCCAGGCTGGACTAGCCGGGTAAGTGCAGGACATCCGGCCTGTCAGAATTGGGGCCGGCCTGCACATCCAGGCCAGTAGACCCAATTCTGATCCCACGGGCACATCTAGCCCCTGTGGGATCAGAATCAGGTCTACTGCTGCACGCCCCAATTCTGTCAGGCCATACAGGTGGGGGATGGACAGTACAGAATGACTCCCATAATGACCAAAGGGAGAAAGGAGTGCTCAGGAAGGGCAAAGTAATAGCAGTAAAACTAAATGAATTCTTTGCCTTAGTCTTTACTGAGGATGAAGTTGGAGTCATACCTATACCAGAAACATCTTTGATGGTGATGATTCGATGTAACAAAAGCAAATCACTGTAAATCTAGAAGATGTTGTAGAGCAAATTGACAAACTAAAGAATAAGAAATCATTACGACCAGACGGTATTCACTATAGAGTGATGAAAGAACTCATACATGAAATAGGTTACAGATGACTAGTAATAGGTTAGCAATCATTTAAAGCAGCCACAGTACTTGAGGACTATAGGGTGACCAATGTAATGCTAGTTTTAAAAAAGAGCTCTGGGGGGAGATGTGCTGTTGGTTCCAGGCAGAATGGTAAAAGCTAGTTTACAAAACAAAATTACTCATCATATAAATAAGCATGACTTAATGGGAATGAGTGAGCTTAGGTCAGGCAGGATTAACGTTTTGGTGGGCTCAACGCAAATAAATGTGTCCCCCCCCCCACCATAATATAAAAACATTTGAAACCCCCTACAAACCTGTAAATACCAGTATTTTAGCCTATGTAACTAATTAAAGCACATTAATGTGCGGGTTTAAAAATACCATCAGACTCCAGCAATCACTTTCTCTGGCCTTTCAAACTCCCAGCACCTGTATATCTGCTCTTTGGGTGCTGCATATTTTTGGGGACTGAAGACTCCAGTGAGTGAGAGGGGCCTGAATTTACTGAGAACCACCACACAGCGGTTAATGATCAGAAGTCTCATTTGCATACTTCTCTTAGCAACCCCAGCAGAGGACACCGATAATAATCTGAGTTCATCTTCCATGGCCCCTGCAGTCTTTCAAGCACCAGAGAACTGGAAGGCTTATCTGTATATTTTCTGTAAACTTGCAACAGCAGATTTGATATGGTAACGAGGAATATTTCAAAACAAGAGTCAATAAGATGAGTAATCAAGTACTTAGAAATAGATCAATTGTAATGGCTTGAAGATCATTGATGGGCAAACATAAAATAAGCCAAGAGGCTAAAAGTACTTAAAATTACTTTGAACATCTGTGCTTCCTTAGACATTTTAAATCACTAACAACCCATTTAAAAGCAGACAGTAGTTCAGCAAAAACAAGAGAGGAGTGGCCTAGTGGTTAGGACATGGTACCTCAAGTTAGAGAGCCAGGGGTTCAAGTCCCACCTGAGGGCAGTGATCTCAGGTCAGAGGGGCTAGGGTTTCTACTCCTATAGGCACACCTTGGACAAGCCTATAGGACTAGAACCCTTAACCCTCAGTTGCTTCAGGTACACATAGATTGTGAGCCCTTTGAGGACAAGGGAATGTGTCCAGTGCCTGTTTGTAGCAATTGCATAATGTAAACAGCTTTGATTGAAGTATTAGGTGATATAGAAAACTGGTTACATAAATATGTCCAGTCTTTTACACCAACTGTTTTATATATATGATTATCTACCAGTTGGTGAGAGGTTGTGTATATACACTCAGTACAAAGAGTTCTTAGACCTCGGAGAACAAGGCTAATCTCTGGAAGTTAGTGTGGCATATCTGCAGGAGTTAAGAGAAACAGAGAGGCATATAGAGACCTTTTAGGACATATTAGAGCAGTACCATCTTACTCTGGTAGCCCTGGGTCACCTATTTTCCTTTTTTATTAAAGTGGACTAACATGGAAGCACACTCTCCTTGGTGTGGCAGGAATCCTGTAGCTAGGACCTGCCACTAGGATGATGTAGTATCCTCTTGCATTGAGGATATGTCTCCAAGAGCATGTGCCCAGGTGGAAAGGGATAGGATGGCCTTTGAGGTTAGATATTCAATCATTAGGAATGTAGATAGCTGGGTGGCTGGTGGGGGTGAGGATCATTTAGCAGCTTGCCTGTGTGGTGCAAAAATAATGGATCTCAGGCATCAGCTACACAGGAATTTAGACGGTGCTGGGGAGGAGCTAGCTGTCTTGGTGCGCCTTTCCACTCCTTTCCACCTGGGCACATGCTCTTGGAGACATATCCTCAATGCAAGAGGATACTACATCATCGTAGTGGCAGGTCCTAGCTACAGGACATAGGAAGGTGCAAGAAGGAGGTTCTGTAGGCCAAATTTAGGTAGAAAGATGAAATCTAAAGCTTTCAAGGTAGCACTCTCAGAAGTACCCCGTTCCACACATAGAATCCCAGAGGCAGGTAGAGTTCTGGAGTCTTGATACCTAGATGAAACAGTGGTGGAGGTATGAAGGATTTAGGTTTGTTAGGAACTAGGCAACATTTTGGGAAGGGGAAGGGGGTTCTGAAAGGATGGACTCCATTTTAACCAGGCTGCTCTCACCAACCTTTAAAAAGGAAATAAAACAGCTTTTTAAATAAAGGAGGGGGGAAGTGCATAGTTGCTCAGGAGCACATGGTTTGGAATAATGTATTTTTGAAAGATACTAAAAAAACAGGGAAAAGGCATCGCAATAGAGAGGTTGCAAAATGGCAAAAGTAGCCCAGGTGGGTCCACAAAGAAAACAGCGCTAGCCACTCAAACGAGCAGAAACAAAATAGGAAGCGGCAGGTTTACCACCAAACACCTTTATTAATACAAATTAAGTGGCCTAAACCCAACACAGGACCGTGTTTCGTGTATCACTTCATCAGGGGTTATCAGGGCACACTAAAAAACATATAAACCATAAAATTATATTAAAAAATACAATAAAAATTAAAACAATAAAAGTTAAAACAATAAATATTCAAAAGGAGGGTTTAAAACAGAGATATAACCATAAAAATACAATGTACATGAAAAAGAGGCTGTATTGGACTATACCAGGCGGCTTAGGTCTCAAAGGAGACAAAAAACATAATTTATCATATTAACTCCAAAAAACCTAAATACATCATGAATATCTAGATCGAAACCATAGAAATAATACATGGATATACTAGAACAATTCTAGTACATTAATCAACCACGCATAATAAATAAACATATATAAATATAAAAATACACAAATAGATACAAATTATATGAATAATATAATGGAATACAATTAAAAGTACTACAGAATTTAAAGAATCAAAGGAAAATTGAATTGCTTCAAACATTCATAAATAAAAAATACTTAACCAAACGCTTATGAAGGAACCACATAAAAACAGAGGAACAGAAGGGATGAGGAGACCAAGGAGATAAATGAATTTAAAACCTAATACCGAGCACTAGATAAATTGTATAAAAGACATTACCTGAAAGGTGTGTGGTATTCACAGACTTCATTGAGTTAATGGAAGTCGCTAATATCTAAAAAACTTCTAAAAATAAAAACATAAATTTAAAATTGTGAAACATCTTAATAACTGCCCCATTCAAATAACTGATCTCTTAAAAAAGGGGGGATAATAGGAAGAAATAATAATAAATCATAAAATTTATGCAAGTTTTTGTATGCTGCCCCAATTAAAATATTATCTCATAAAGAGAAAATGGTTTTGAATGCTGCCCTAATTAAAATATTATTTCAAAAGAAGAAATAGTTGATAAGCAGGTCAATATAAACAAAACACGGGCAGAGGTGCTGTAAAGAGCAGCGATCGCAGCTGAGCTTGGTGATGTTTTGCCTGCGATAGATGGGATCCTTGTGGTCAGACTGCACTAGTCTCTGCCATGATGGTAGCTTTTTCTAGCCCTTCTCCCCACACGTACCCTAAGTCCCAGGTGCCAGGTCCAATTTTTCAATCATCATGGTGACCTGATGCCTGGGGTTTGTCAAGTCCTGGATTAATACCTTTCAAATATGTATGATACATTTATTTAGTTCTCATTTCTTCCTCTCCTCAAAGGTATACATATTAGGTCATATCTCATATGTCTTCTGGTGCAGACCATGCACCCTTTTGGTTGATTTCCTTTCTACTGCCTCTAACCTATTTATAGTCCTGTTGAGAGATGGCCCCAAAACTGAATACAGTATCCTAATGACCTTTATTTTGCTTTTTATACATTTTTCAAGTTCCTGTAGCATTCTTGGCAAAACTGCTAGTTCCTGACAAATCTACTCGTGCATGTTTTATTTTGACACTTCAAATATATCTCCATGGTAGTAGCATATGTTATACCATGATGTTCACACAGTTCTGTGCTGCAGGGATCTGTCCTTGGTCCGATTCTTTTTAACATTTTTTAAGTAATATTGCAGAAGGGCTATCGGGTAAGCTTTGCATCTTTATGGATGATACCAAAATCTGCAATAGAATAAACATCCAGGAAGGTGTAGATAATATGAGAAGAGATTTAAAAAAGCTTGAATAATGGTGGAGAATTTGGCAGCTGAGATTTAATGCTAAAAATGTAGGGTCATGCATTTGGGCTGCAAAACTCTAAGGGGGGTGTTTCTGTCCACGAAAGAAGAACAGGACCTAAGGATAATTGTTTCTGATATTCTTAAGTTGGCTAACCAGGTAGAAAAGGTGACGGCAAAAGCCAGAAGGCTGCTTGAGTGTGCAGGGAGAGGAATGGCCAGCAGAATAACGGGGGTGATAGTGCCTTTGTATAAGTCTTTGGAAAGACCTAATTTAGAGTATTGTGCGCAATTCTGGCGACCACACCTTCAAAAGGATATAAACTGAATGGAGTCAGTGCAGAGGGTGGCTACCAAAATGGTCAGTGGACTTCGCCATAAAGATCTCAGTATGTATACGTTGGAAAAAAGGCAGGAGTGGGGAGATATGATAGAGATATTTAAATACCTCCATGGTATAAATGCACAGGAGAGCCTCTTTCTACTGAAAGAAAGCTCTGTAACAAGGGGCATAGGATGAAGGTGAAAGGAGATAGACTCAGGATTCATTTGTGGAAATATTTCTTTATGGAAAGAATGATAGATGTGTGGAATAGTCTCCCAGTGGAGGTAGTAGAGACAAAAACTGTACCTGAGTGGCATGGAGGAGTAGCCTAGTGGTTAGAGCAACTGCCTAGTACCCAGAAGGTCAAGGATTCAATTCCCACTGGTGACTTTGGGCAAGTCACTTTACCCTCCATTGCCTCAGAAAAATCCAAGTTATCAATATCCCTGTTTAATGTACATTACCAAGTTGAAGTTATAATGTAAACTGCTTTGATTGAAATGATAAAGTGGTATAAAAAACCTAATAAATAAATACCTTGTCCTCATTTGGTTTAAAAAAATACAAAAACCTGTATCTGAGTTTATGAAAGCATGGTACAAACACAGAGGATCTCTAAAGGAAAAAAATAACCTGTAGCGCTTAGTAGTTGGTATAGAAGGGCAGACTGGATAGGCCATATGGTCTTAATCTGCTATTATATTTCTACTTTGAAATGTCTCTGTTCAAATGCTAGAAGTATTAAAATTAAGATGGGGACATTAGAAGTTGATATAATTGGCTTCTCAAAGATCTGGTGAAAGGAGAATGATCAATGGGAAATTGTGATACCAGGGTACAAATTATACTGCAATAATAGGAAGGATCAAATTGGTGGAGGGCTGCTGCTATATGGAAGGTGTTTTATCAAATGGGATACAAGTTATTCAGGAAACACAATGCCCTGTAGACTCTTTATGAATAGAAATGTCACATGAGAAGGGAAAGAGGATGCTAATGGGAGTGTACTACCAACTACCTGGCCAGAATTAACAGAGAGATGATAAAATACTAACAGAAATTAAGGAAGCTGACAACATTTGCAATACAAAAATAATAATAGGGGATTTAAATTACCTCAGTAGAGAGGGGGTAAATGTCACATCAGAACATTTATTTATTTAAAAATGTATACCGCATTTTCCATTACATCAAATGCGGTTTACAAAAGACAACATTTAAATTGCACAAGGAACAGTACATATTCAGTTACATGGAACAAATTAAACTATGTACATTAACATTGTTATGACAATCAAAACAATTAAGAGCAAAACTATATACAGGGTGGCCCAAAAAAAGTGAGAACATCTCGTAAATTAAAAGCTTAAATAGTTTACTTATTTACCTTTTTTAGCTATATAACGTCTTATTTTCGACAATTTCTGGTCACCATCTTTTTTTTTAATTTGTCAATCGTTTACATCTGTCTTTTTGAATTTTTAAATAACTTATATGCTATGAGATGTTCTCACTTTTTTTGACCACCCTGTATATATTCTGTCCCAATAACATAATGTATGCAATTGGGAGGATACCTTCTGAGGGGGGGGGGGGCATGTAGAGCAATTTATGTGGTGAGATCGGTAGGGTCTGTACTATTGGGATCATTTCAGTTTCCAAAGTGTTGAATGAACAGAAGGGTTTTGAGTTTTTTACGGAATGTGGCGAGGTCGTTTATCTCTCTTAAGTTGTCTGGGAGCTTGTTCCAGAGTGTGGAAGAGCAGTGGGAAAATGCTCTGCTGTTTGTTATTTTTCTAGCTTTACTGAATTCTGGTGGTATTGAAAGTTTCTTTTTATTTCTATCTCGTTGAGTACAAGTGTTTGTTTCCTTGGCAATGAGGGTGGAAAGGTGTGATGGGGTGATGTTTTTGATCAGTTTAAATGTAGTTACAAGTATTTTATAGTGTATAGGGCTTTGGATTGGGAGCCAGTGCAAATTGTATAGTATTGGGGTGATATGTTCTATTGGGTTGACATTCAGTGTTATCCTAGCTGCAATATGTTGTGCAGTTTGGAGCTGTCTTAAGGTTTGCCTAGGTAGCCCCCAAGGATGGTGTTGGAGAAGTCAAAATGAGGCATAACAATTGCGTTGAGGACTGATCTGAAGTTGTGGGAATGTAGGAGAGGGCGGAGTTGTTTTAACATTCTAAGTTTATAGAAAATCTTATTTGTGGTTTGTTTTATGTAAGAAGACATGTTGAGAGTATGGTCTAAGATAATTCCGAAGTATTTTACCTCATTTTTGACGGGGATATTTGCGTCAGTTTTTTTGTAATTGATCATGAGGTTATGAAATCTGTTTTCTCTGAGAAGCAATCGGTGATTTATTGTATTGAAGGGTTAGAAATGTCAAATGGGAGATATAACATAATATAATCCATATTTATATAATAGTTTTCTTAAAAGTTTTTGAAAATAGCACAGATGGGCTGGAGAGAGGGCAGACCCTTCTGGCAGACCTTGTTCTTGATTGTAGGGTTGGAAGTCTGGTCTCCTATTCTGACTTATTGGGTTCTATCTGATAGATATAAGGTGAACCATTGAAGGACAATGTTCTCAATGCCTATTTGCTGTAATCTAGAGGGCATAATATGGTGGTTTATACTGTCGAATGCTGTGGTATTATCTAGAAATAGGAGGAGGAACCCTTTCTAGAGTTGTCAATCCCACGAATGATATGGTCAAACAAGACACTGTTATAGATGTAAGTTTTCTACTTCATAGAGCAACTGGTTTGGGAACTGATAAGAGAGAGAGCTTTTTTTGACATAGTCCTTGGTGGAACACAGGGTTTGGAGCAAGAGATAATAGCATAGGGGCCACTTGGCAGCAGTAATCACAATAGGATCAAATTTGACGCAGCGGCCAGAATCACATTGAAAATTAACTCACTCCAACACATATCACCAGTACTAGCCTCCCTCCACTGGCTACCAATTCAAAGCAGAATAATCTACAAAGCAATAATAACAGCATTCAAGGCCTTAAATGATATGGCCCCAGCCATGCTATGTAACTTAATACACAAAGAACCATCCAAGCCCACACACAGAAAAGGACATTTGAACAGACTAAAGATCCCAAAAGATTATACAAGAGCCCATAAATCAACAAACACCAGAGCCTTCTCCCACATAGCCCCAATGACCTGGAACTCCCTCCCAGAGGAGCTACGAACACTAACGGAAATCATGGAACTCCGTAAAAATTGAAAACTTATCTGTTCACAAAACACTATAACAAAGATAACCCAGCACCTGCATTAGACAAAGGCTAAACAGGTCTCAGTCTTCAATAAGCAAAAGCCCTTAACACATACAGACAACACATACCTTTGATAACCTCACAACTTATCTCCCTTCACCCCCATGTATATATACTAAATACAAAACTGTATATAGTTTAATCTGTTCTGTATTATCTCACATTGTTTAGACTGTACACGCTATATATATATAATATGATGTTCCTGTAAATATGTTCTGTTATAATATGTCGTTCCCTGTAAAACAAACTTGCTTTGTTAATTGTTGTTCACTGTGAACCGCATCTGAACTTTGGAAGATGCGGTATATAAATGTATGTATAAATAAATAAAATAAATAAAATAAATAAATAAATAACTGAGAAAGGACACTAAAGAAATGGCTTTAGCTGCTACTATGGGGCTAACATAGATTTATCGCCCGGCGGTAGCGGCTAACATGGATGACATGCAGATATCGCAGGAATCTTTCTGCAATATCAACATTTCACGAGGTGGACCTGGGGTAGGCGGGATCGGAGCAGGGAATAGGCATTCTTCTTTTTGGTAGCCACTGCATGAAAATATTTCCTGCAATAGCTGCCAAAAATGACCCGACTGCAGCTGCAGATAACACCACCTTCTTTCCCCACCTTCAGCACTGATCCCCTCGGACAGCTCCTGATCCCCTTTAGGAACTGTCTGGGAGAAGTGGTCTTCCTTACTCCTGCCACTGTCTTCGTAGTTGCACAAAATGGCCACGATCATGTGATGCTGCCCTTTAGCATCCTGATGCTAGGGGCAGCACCGTAAGATTGGTGCTATATTTGAGAGTATCATTGAGGAGGCTAGAACCAAAGTTTCGTACAAGTAGACATGTTCTTGTCATCATTCCTACTTGTTTAGGCGGAGTCATTTTATAAGAGACATTTGCACACAAAAATGCCTTTATAAAATTACCCTCTGAGGAACTGCACCTCATATGCTATTCTGGTTGTCCCATCTGGCAAAGGATATAGCCTTTTTCATGACCAGAGCACTGAATCAAAGACTTTATGGTCAGAATCCTGAAGACATTTCAAGATAATGCAGGAAAATAAGACTTTTGAAGTTAAAATGATAAAACACTTTGAGACTAACAAGAAAGGATTTAACAAAGATTTGTGTTTCATATCACATTATAAACCCTACATTTTTACTGCTTTGTCGTTTTTTTCTTCACCCATCCATCTCTCCCTCCACATAGCTTTTTCCCTTGAGACTATCATTGTCTGACCAGTATTACTACCAGGCTGTGCGGGAGTCTTCTGACCATGGTGCAATCAGAAGGGGAAGGTGCTTTCTCCTCGCTACTAAAAATGCAATATTGCAGCACCTCCCCCTGCTAGCAGCAGGGCAGCCAGAGGACTGATGTGCAGCTTGGCGGGAACATTGTTTGCAATTCACTTATATATTCTGGTATTGCCATCTTTTACTCTGAGGAGAAAGGTTTCACCCTTCCAAAGCTAGTCAAAAAAATACAGAAACATAGAAACATGATGGCAGAAAAAGACCACATGGCCTATCTAGTCTGCCCTTCAGTATCAACTACTACAATAGTCCCCTTTTTTCCTTTAGAGATCCTTTACGTTTGTCCCAGATACTGTCCTCATTTCTACCACCTCTACTGGGAGACTGTTCCACTGTACTTCTTTCCATAAAGAAATATTTCTGCATATTACTCCTGAGTCTATCCTCTTTCACCCTCATTCTATGTCCCCTCGTAGCAGAGCTTGCTTTTAATTGAAAGAGGATCTCCTCCTGTGCATTTATGCCATGGAGGTATTTAAACATCTCTAGCATATCTCCTCTATCCCGCCTTTTTTTTCTGTACATAGTTGCTTTTTGTACATAGTTATTATGTTCCTCTGTTTATGAAACCTGTTGAATGTAAACCTGTTTAATGTATACCCAGCTGTTCATTGTAAGCACTGATCAATATTTGGTAAGTGTAGTTTCTGTTCATTGTAAACCGCGCTGATGTCGAATAGTGCGGTATAAAAGAAACTGTAAATAAATAAATAAATAAAAATAAATCAAACATATACAACCCTGAAGCAGTCTTGACCAGAGCCCTTAAGTGAGTGGAGGGGGCCTCTTCTGGGGCACCGTGAGCCGTTCAGTCAGTGGTCAGTATCTCCAAACAGCATAAGCCCTGCTGGAGCCCTGGGGGTTGCTTCCTGCCAGTAATTTCTTCCACAGTATTTGCCTTTTTGGTTTCATTTCTGCCATTGGTGATTGCGGTAGACAGCTCCAGGGATTTTTTTGGTGTCAGGAAAGCAGTGTGGTTCCTAGCAGCATGGTGTGATGCTTGGCAGGAAGAGTTCATACAGCCATCATGCTCAATACTAAGCAGATATGCACCATCTGTGATGTACGTCACAGCTCTCTCTCCCCTACAGGGTGCTGTAAGGGGTGCAAGAAGGAGAGCCGAGCATTGGAGGCCCGAGCAAGGGATGCAAGTCCACAGGCAGGGGAGTCTAGGGACTCGGAGGACTGGCAACATGTCCATAGCAGTGGGAAAATTCCCATGCTTTGGGAGTGGTGGCCATTTTGTCCTCCAGTGTTGGTGTGACAGTGGCCATTTCCAATGGGGAGCATGCACTGCTGGAGGCATGTGGTAATTTGCAAAATGACAGGTGAACAGCTGGGGACTCCACAGAGGAGAGTCAGCTGTTCTATCCAGAGTTTATTCTGTTTTTACATAAAGCTTAGCGCTTGGAAAAGGGCCCGAGTTTAGAGAAGGAGGTGGCCACTGCTAAAGCAAAGGCAGTGGGTTCCAAGTGAGGGCTGGAGAGTTTTGCTCAGGAGGGTCTGGCTAAACATGGGCGATTAGCAGAAGGACCCAATGAGAGCCACGATCAACTGTCCGACCTCTCTGGGGGATCAGAAGATCACTTGGAGGGGCCCTCAGTGCCTTTTGAGGATCCAGAGGCCTTGGGCATTTTCCGGAAGGAAGATCTTCTGGTGGTGATTTTCCATTCCCTGATGGCCTTGAACATCCCGTTCAGGGTGGCAGAGGAGGATGTTTTGCTTGAGGACACTCTTTTGCAGGGCATGTGTACTCCACAAAATTCCTTTCTGGTGCACAAAGCCGATATGCAAATGATCAAATCTGAGTGGGAACTGCTGGAGGCAGGTTTGCGTGGGGGGGGGGGGGTAGAGGGCAGGCATTGTCTCGGCTATACTCCATTGTTCTGGTGGAGAAGGAGCTCTTTAAGACTCCAAAGGTAGATGCCTTGGTCAGCAGTCACAAACAAGACTACCATTGCTGTGGAGGGAGGAGCCACTCCAGAGGACCCACAAGACTGTCGCCTTGAGTCTCTGTTGAAACAAGCATTTAAGGTCAACACTCTGTCCTTACAAGCCTTCATTTGTGGAGCATATGTGGCAAGGGCATGCATGAAATGGGTGCAAGCCCTACCAGGCCAAATTCGCAACCCGGGGGTGGAACCTGTGGAGCTCTCCAAGTTAACCGATTTGACTTATCTCACTGATACCTGTTATGACTTGGAGCAGGCCTCCTCCAAGTGCATGGCTTTGGTGGTTGCGTCTCGACACTTCTTGTGGTTGCACAATTGTGTGGCCAATGTGTCATCCAAGATCCACTTAAGTAAGCTTCCCTTTAAAGGTAAGCTTCTGTTTGCGAGGTCCTAAATGAGTTAGTGAAGAATCTGGGTGAGACAAAAGGGGCCACGCTTCTGGAGGACAAACCTCGTGGAGGCAAGGGCCCACAGCCAGCTCAAGGGGGAGCAAGGGACTTTTTGCCAGTTTTAGGCGATGTATTTTGCTTCTCTGCAGCGAGGTCATTTCCCGTATAAGGGACAGTACTTTTGAGATAGAGGGATGACCTGTGGCTATTACACAGGGGCCTCAAACACCAAAGAAGGCACAATGAAACAAAGTGGGCCCAGAAGAAGGACATGCTTATAGGCAGCTACCTTCAGCATTTTTACCACTCCTGGGTCCAAATCACTTCAGACCAATGGGTCTTGGAGATTGCCCACGAGGGGTACGCCTTGGAGTTTGCCCGTCTGCTGTCAGAGGCTTTCATGCTTTCTCCTTGCAAGTCACCGCGAAAAGTGCAGGCAGTGAAGGACACTCTCGACCACCTGCTGGCCTTGAATGCAGTTGTTGTGGTGCTGCCAGACCAGTGTGGTACCAGTCAATACTCCATCTATTTTGCATTGCCCAAAAAGGATGGGTCCTTCTGGCTGGTGCTCAACCTCAAGCACATCAACAGAGTGCTAAGGGTGCCATATTTTCACATGAAAACCTTGCAGTCGGTCATGATGGCCATGCAGAGAGGAGAGTTTCTGACGGCATTAGATCTCACAGAGGCATATCTAACATTCCCATTCACCCAGACCATCAGAGATTTCTGCACTTTGCGGCACCTATGAGCCATTTTCAGTTTTGGGCCATGCCCTTTGAGTTGGCAATGGCATGCAGAATGTTCACCAAAGTGATGGTGGTGGTGGGTTCAGCCCTCAGACAACAGGGTGTTCTTGTCCACCCCTATTTGGATGACTGACTCATTTGAGCAAAAATAAAAGAGAGACAGGCAATGATGCAAAGGATGATAACATTCCTCCAGGACCTGGGATGGGTCATCAATGCCGCCAAAAGCAAGGTGACTCTGTCTCAAAAGTTGGTGTACCTGGGAGCATGGTTCGACACAGACAGCAGCTTACATTACCTATGGAGTGGATAGACAAGTTGCAGATGCAGTTGTACCAGTTTCTTTGGATGAAGGCGCCATCAGCCTGGTATTACATCCATGTACTGGGGTTAATGGCTGTGGCACTGGATTTAGTTTCCTGGACCTCCACAAAGAGTGCTCCTCTTATGGTGGTCGCCCAGCTTCGTCCATTGTCAATGCCTGACGGACACGAAGGTAAGCTTGAGGTGGTGGTTGAGTCAACAAAACCTGAGCAAAGGAATGCCATTGGGAAACGCTGGACTAGGTGGTGGTCACCATGGATGCCAGCCTTTCTGGTTGAGGGCCAGGTGGCTGAAGGGCAGTAGTAAAGGGAGAAAAGCTTCTGGCTCATCAATTATCTGGAGATCAGAGTGGTGTGGATGGCTCTCCAGTACAAGGCAGTGTGAGTGTTTTTTAGGGCAACGCCTCGTCGGTGGTATATATAAACAAGCAAGAAGGCATGAGCAGCGCGATGCTAGCTTTAGAGGTAGCGCTGATCCTGCAATGGACAGAGGAGCACCTGGTGGTGCTGTCGGTGGAGTATGTGGCTGTCAAGGACAATGTACAGGTGGATTACCTGACCAGACATCACTTGGATCCTACAGAATGGTCTCTGACAGTTTATTATGGGCCTTATTTATTTACTGTGGTAAAATTTTGTACTTACCACAGGTTAATGGCCAAAGTTAACATATGGTAACCCCAAAGCATCCGTGCCAACTGCCGGGCTCTTTCCTACATTTAGGGGCCGATGCAGAAAGACCAACTCACTCTTTGTGTGAAGATGATGCAATTTATAAGCACAAGTTTCGACAGACCAAATGCAAAAAAAGAGACTGATGCGCACATAAAAGCAAAGGAAAAGCAAATGCACACAGTAACGCCAAGCATGTTTAAATTATAGGCAAATGAGCTGCGCATATTAAAATAGCATGCTAATATTGTCTACACCCGAAGCAGAGAAACCCATAGAGGATTGTGTAACCAGCTGAAGCGCCATTATCTCTACTCTTGTGTCTGAGGTGGCTTAAATGTCCTACGCGTGCCCTGACAGTATTTTGATGGCATTCTTTATTTCCCTGAACAGTGTGGTATATAAAAGCTAATAAATAAATAAATAAAATAAATTATAAAGTATTTGTGTCTTAATAGATAGCCACTGTAACTCATATTAATGAGTCGAAATATGGTCAGATCTTCCACTATGTGTAACAAAACAAGCTGCAGCATTTTGTATCAGTTGTAATGCTTGAGTAGCATAAACTGATAATCCTAAATATAGACTATTGCAATAATCCAAAGGAGAAAGGGGCAATGCCCAAAAAACAGCCAAGAGAATCTCTCTTGACAAATAAGACTTGAATCTCTGAATCATATTCAATTTAAACAAAGCAGTTTACATTTTGTATATGACTTTGTATAGTAAGATGGGAGACTAAAATGACACCCAAGTCACGTGTTTGGACTTGAACTGAAATATTACAACCATCGACCTTAATTGTCATAGAAACAGGATTAGGCAAAGCCAAAACCAAATACAATACTTCTGTCTAACTAACAATCATAGATAATTTATTATGGGTCATCCAAGTTTTAATAATGGAAATACATAACCCCACATAATCAACAGCATCTTTACCGATGAAGTAATGGGAACCACAAACTGAATATTATCAGCATAAAATCTATGCATAAGGTTCAAACCAGCAAACACTTTACAGATAGGGGCGATTTAAATGTTAAACAACATAGCAGACAATGTGGATCCCTAAGGGACTCCAGAAACGATGGGGCACCAAGATGACACCTTCTCAGATACTCTAAGTTGAAATTTACGATTGGACAGAAATGACTGAAAACATAAGTAAACTGTCCCAGAAATACCAATTTCCTGTCAACTCAACAATAACAAATAATGGTCAATAGTGTCAAAGGCAGAGACAATATCTAATAATATGAAAAACTATGATTTATTTTGATTGAAACCTGGCAAAAATGTATCTGTCATAGATAGTAACAATGTTTCTGTCCCATGATATGGACGAAAACCAAACTGAGAAGGGTTAAGTATTTCAAATATGTCAATATATTTTTGAAAATGTCACAGGACTTGTTTCTCCATAACTCTGGTCAAAAATGGCAATGACAAAACCGGGCGATAACTAAGTGGATCTTCCTTATTTAAAGCACAATTCTTCAATAATGGAATGACAGAAGCTGCTTTCAGTGTTTCTGGAACCATAGCAGTCATCAATGAATTATTGATAAGGAAGGTGATTTACCCACACAAACAGCTTTTGAGCATCTTATATAATTTATTTATTTATTAATGTTTTTCTATACTGCTTTTCAGATTATCAAAGCGGTTTATATGGAACTGAAAAACTGGGGTTACACTGAATGATTGGGGGTAAAAAAAAAGACATATACCAAGTTAACTTATTTACAACAACTTAAAATATGTACAGAATGCTCATCATGGTGGGGTATATTTTACATTTTGGTAGGTGGGAGTTAGGGTATAACTTTACATTATGTATCATTTGTAAAGAATTCTTGGAATAGGATAGGTTTTCAGCTTCTTTTGGAGTCGTTACCGTCTTCGATAGTTCTGAGGGTACTTGGGAGGGAGTTCCATAGTGCTGATCCATAGATCGAAAATAATCTCTGACATGTTGCCTGTGAACGTTTCACCTTATATGATGGGATGCTGAGCAGATTCTGGTGGGACAGCCATCTAAAGGACTATAGGTACTATTTAGTGCTGCAAAAGCTTCTTGAGTTTGGTCCACGGTGATCAAATCAAAGGCTTTCCAATAATTCTTTCCAGAAAATTCCAAATTTCCTCCTGGTAAAGGTATGTGAGCAAATGTCATTCTAATATCAATTTTATCTTGTAAGAATTGTGCAAACGTTGTGGTTCAAGAACTGCTTGCTCAAGGGAAGGAACAGTGTAGTAGTAACAAAGAGACTAGGGTTCAGTTCCCACTAGCACTCCTTGTAGTCATGGGCAAGTCACTAAACCCTCCATTGCTTTGGAAAAAAGGCCTGGCAATCTACTGCCAAGAAAACCCAGGAGCTGCTACATCACCAGGAGTCAGCATCAACTCAAAGGCACACATTGCATTGCATTTGCAATACTACTTCTTTATATAGCACTACAAGGCATGTGCAGTGCTCTACATGTATATGTAAGAAACTCTCCCTGCTCAAAAGAGCTCACAAACATTCCTAGTCTAAGCTGTGGAGGTTATTCAACATGTCAGCTATTTTGAAATGTTTTGTGTGTTTAGGATTTTTAAATTTTTTTATGCGTTTCTATTCATCAGTTACTTAAAACATTTTTTTAGTATGGTTTTACTATTGTTATATTTTATGGACCAGATATACAAAATGATTAATGTGGCTAGCAGAGTGCTAACCGCATTAACCGTGATGAACAGTATATTTGGCAGCACTAACACAGTTAGTGCCACTGAATATCCGTGGCTGCCAGATCTACATACCCCAATGGTAACAGCTTAGCATTGGATGTGTCAGGAGCATTTCAGGGCAGAGCAGAGGTGGAACCAATTGGTAACTGGTCACCTGTGATATTGAGACACTGTTTGGTTAGCAATATGCAGTGAAAGTCAGGGTTACTTGCCTGCTGGTTGCCACTGCTGGTTACCAACTGGCAAGAGCGGCTAACCCGCATATTCAATGCTTGGACCGGATATAACCCCAGCACTGAATATCCGGGTTTACTATTCAATGTCAGTCACTGGTGCTGAATATCGGGCCCTATGTTTCTTGATTTTGTTGCAGATTTTTTATGAAGTCTGTACATTGGCATTTGCAAATTTTCTCTTGCATGGCAATGGTTCTGTTTTCCCATTGTTGTAATGCATGCAGAATTTGACTTCTTATAGTTTCCATTTTAGTTTTTCCCTGCAGGTGTCTCTTTCTCTGTAGACAAGCAGAGGGATGCAGGCACACTCTGTAGGTCGTGTCGTCCCCCGACGGTGCTTGTGTGCCGGGCTCTCCCCTAGTTTCAAGAAATCTTTTAGACATTTCTAAGCATGCACAGACCTTCCCGCTCGAATCCCCTGGATGATCAGTTCTTTTCTTGACTGCGGACCATGTCGCCAGGGCTCTCCCCCTCTCCGTCAGGCTCCGTAGTTTATCCCTGTTATTTTGGCTATCTGCATTGTTTTCACTGTTTTTCTACCTCCAGCTTTGTTTTTCTTTCTGCGGGGTTTGTTTTTTCAGTGCTCCAGCTTCTTTTTGATATATTCTTTTTTCATTCGGGAAGGCTCCAGTGATGTTGGGGCCTTAAAACCCCCCACCACCACACTGTGAGGTAATATTGCTGGCAGAAAAAGAAAAGCACTGACCAATGAAGGGCATAGCAGGAGCTTCGCTCATCTGATGTTTTTCACTTTTTGAGACTCACTTTCCCCAAGTTGAAACTTCCACTTAAAAAAAAAAAAGAGGAAGGAGCCATGTCAGTGCAACAGCCTGCAGAAAGCCCTATCCAGTCGGGTCAAGACCAGGCATGATCGGGCTCACCTAGGGCAGCCATGCATCTGAAGGCAGATCCTCTACCAATGCCAGCTATCTCACAGCCCACCCAGAGTCTGCGGATTCAGGCTGTGATTCTACTCCTTCGCTTCCACAGTTCCTGAAAGCACATGTGGACAAGGGGACAGCTGGAGGTAAGGTTAAGTCTAAGAATAAGATAAAAAAGTCTACCATGGATAGGGTGGGCGTGGCAAGTAATGCAACCAAGCACCCTCATCTGCCAGATCAGTCAGAAGTGGGGGAACCCCCTCCGAGAGCTAAGAGGAGCTCCCCCCACTTTATAGAAACTGGGCATAAAGACACCAGGGGAAGTCCTAACTCCTCCCTCCTTTCTTTATTCCACAAGTTTTTCCAAGACATAGCACTCATTCTGAGCACTACCCTGGCTGACTTAGAAGCCCCTATGCTCAGCACACCCATAGATGCAGCCACAGACCCCAGATGTCAGGGACATACATAGTCACAATCTGTTGTGCAATGGTGGACTTCCACTATGTTGGAAGATGATGCATGTTCTCTGCTTAGTGTTCCTTACTCTCATTCTAACTACAGATTGGACGACGACTTCCCGGAGCCCCTACCACACCCAGGACCATCGGAAGACATACCACAGGATCTTTCCTACCCGAAATTCCTACAAAAATCTCCAGAGCCTTAGTTCTGAGTAATTCTCAAACTCCTACTGATAAGCATGACTTCCAGTCCATACTTACAGCCTGTAGTGCACCAAACAAGTCCTAGCTCTACCAGTTCATCAGATCCAGGGTTGTCCCACCCACTAGGCAAACTAGGCAGTTGCCTAGGGTAGCAACTTCAGGTGGAAAATGTAGGGCATTCAAAGCTAAATAATAGATTTTGACAGCCAGAGGGGATGTAAAGCTTAAGGTTCGCCTAGGATGCCAACACTTTGGAACAACTTTAAAGCTGGCCCTGATCAGATCCTTCAAGATCTCCAAGCCTCCATCTGGAAAAACTCCACTTCAGTACATGCTACCTCCTGACGTCTTGACCTTAAATATAAGGTGCTGCCAGGGCTGGGATCTGACCATTAGCATCTGCCTCATAAGTAGTCTCTGAGACCATCCTAAAAAATAAAAAACATCTAAATCAGCTTTTCAGATACTGCTATCGGGCATAAGTCTTTATCTTTTATCTTTATTGAATTTTTGACATTCTGTTTAGTCAGAGCATAAGAGCAGTGTACATAATATAAAATCAGCTACAAAGGAGAAAATGAAAGGAATGCCATTGTCAACAGGAAAGTGGAAAAGACTAGCGAGTACTAGGAGAAGACAGGTAGAGAGAGGAAAGTACAAACTGAAGTGAGGGAGCAGTGATCGGGGGGAGGGGGGAAGCTGAGTGGTAATAGGTGGGAAATCGAAAGCTGTGTGAAAAAGGTGGTTCTTGAGCATGGCTTTGAATTTTACAAAGGAAGGTTCTGAACAGAGGGAGGCAGGTAGTGAGTTCCAAAGGGCAGGACCCAGAAAAAAGATAGCGGAATGACGGCTGAGTTTGAGGTGGGCACGGGAAGGGGAGGGACGAACCAGGCGATTAGAGAGAATAGACTTAAGGAGACGATGCGGAGTGTGATATTGCAGAAGATCCGAGAGATACTGGGGAATGCCAGTGTGAAGTTCTTTGTAAACAAGGATAAGCATCTTATAATCAATGTGGTGTTTAAGTGGCAGCCAGTACAGTCGGATAAGCAGGGGGATAATATGATCTAAACAAGTGGAATGTGTAAGAATCCGAGTTACTGTGTTTTGGAGAAGTTGGAGGCGCTGGAGTTGATAAAAGGGAAGGCCGGCCAGGGCAACATTGCAGTAATCAACGTGAGGGACAACAAGAGGGTTGTGAGTGAGGGGAGGGAGAGGAATGGATGCACTGCACGGATCTGCTGAAGAGAGGCAAAGGAGCAATGGACAAGAGTGGAGATGTGCTCATGAAAAGAGAAGGAGGAATCCAGAGTTACACCAAGGTAGCAAATTGAAGTGGTGAGGGGAGTGGTAAGATTAGCAAATGAGGGAACCAGGGTGGGCCAAGTGGACCTGAAAGTGAACCAAATGGCAGTGAATTTAGCAATGTTAAGATGGAAGAAGTTTGTCATTAGCCAAGAGGACAGAAGTTTATGGGGGTGAGTTCGGGCGTTGTGGGATTGGTGGGCTGAAGTTAAATAATGTCATTGGCATAAAAGTAAGCTGATAGGGAGGATTGTTGAATGATAAGTGCAAGAAGGGCCAGAGAGATATTAAACAGAAGGGGGATTAGAACCAAACCCTGTGGGACACCACATGAAAGAAGGTTTGGTGGGGAGGTTGCAGAACCGGCTTGCACGGAGAAAGAACGTGCAGAGAGGAAAGACTGAAACCAAGAGAGAACAGTGCCCCTGTGTCAGAAGTCATGAAGCCTGGAGAGAAGAGATGATCAACGAGATTGAAAACAGCAGAAATATCCAAGGAGACGGCCAAAGTGATGTCACCGTGCTCGTGAGTGGTGTGGAGCTCATTTAGAAAGGAGAGAAGAATAGTTTCAGTACAGTGACCGGGCCTAAATCCAGATTGATGAGGGTGGAGAGCACGGGTGGAGTTGAGAAGCATGGACAGTTGTGTGAAAACAAGTTTCTAACACCTTGGAGAGAAAAGGGAGATTGGAGATGGGGCGCCAGTGAGCCAGGACAGTGGGGTCGAGGGCAGGTTTCTTAAGAATGGGTCAGACCAGGGCACGCTTCCATAGGGAGGGAAAAGTAACAGAAGAGAGACTAGAGTTGAACATGCAGAGGATATATGGAAGAAGGGCAAGGGAGGGCTCTGTGAGCCAGTGGGAGGGAATGGGATCTAGGGAACAAGTGGTCTTGTGGGAGGATGGCAAGGCCTTGGACAACTCTAATGGTGACAGGGAATGGAAAGTGGACCAAGTGTAAGAAAGGGACGGAGTGGATGAGGGGGAAGCAGGGGAAGAGGGTGGTCAGTTATAGTGGGGGTGGGGACAACGGAGGAGGACAGGTAGGAAACTGGTCGCGCAATGAAGAAACTTTATTGCAGAAGTAAGAAGCAAGGAGTGTGGGGGCTGGAGCCATGGAGCGGCAAGCAGAAGATGAAGAGCCGTGGGAGGTTGAGAGACTGCAGAGGGCACAATAAAGTTGCTGAGTAGAGTTTGAGGATGAAGAGATTAAATTAGAATAAGTCTTTTTTGTAACATGGAGCAGGGTTTTATATTGATGATGATGACATCGTAAAAGAGACAGAGAGTCAGGGGACGGGTGCTTACTCCAGCGATGCTCGACATGCCAAAAATACGAGCAATGGAGAAGGAGGGCTGAGTTGTATCAAGGGTGCTGGTTGGGTGGGCATGAAGTGGAGGAAGGGCGGAGTTGAGCAACTTGATCTAGGGCAGAAGTCAAGGAAGCATGCCAGGACTGAACCTGGGTGTCAACGGAAAGGCATGCAAACTCTGGGGGAAGTATGGTGTCTCCAGAGGGGAGCTGCTGAAGGGCGTCAGGGGTAATATGCTGTTGAAGCTGGGGTGGAATAGAGGAAGGCACAGGTATAGGTGGGGAGGGAGGAAGGATGAACGAGAAGAGTATACAAAGATGATCAGATTTTGGGAGAGAGACAGTAGAGATCTCTGAAGGGATGTAGGGGGAAGTAGCAGAGGTGAGAATGAGATCCAGGGTGTGTCCTGATGAATGCGTGAGGTAGAGGACATGCTGATGTACAGATAAATCTGAGAAAAGATCAAGAAGGGTCCTGTCTTGGACAGTCCGAGGGGAGTCTGGGTGAATATTGAAATCACCAAGGATCATTAAGTGGGGATAGGGCATATCAGAACAGCCTTCTTGCCATGAGGGTTCTAGCACATCAGCTCCTGATCCTCAATTAGCACCATGATCTCCTCCTGCAATTGGATAACACTCAGATCTTGTCACTAGAAGAGCAAACTCAATTCCTCTCTAACCTACATGAGCCTATACCATATCATCTGTAAAACATACAATACCTTTGATTCAATGGCATGTTCTGCTGTCAATGCACAGCCTGACTTTGGGTATCTGGACTCAGAGAAGGCCTTTATGATGGGCTGGTGGTTGCGCTGTGTCAAGGAAATAGCCTTTTTTGATCCAAGGTGCAGGAAGCTGTTTCTGAGGTCAAGGATCATTCCTCTACTGTGAGAAACTTGGCTGCCCAGACAGTAGAGATGACCTTGCAAACCAGGCACTCTCAACCGCCTCAGTACTGGAGGGCCTTCCATTATCAATATTTCCAACAGTTCTATCCTCAACAGAAATATCAACCATATTCTAGGCAGCCATCACAAAGGGCCCCAGCTTCCGCTTGCCTTCAACGCTCCAGGCAGCGAGATAGGAAACAACCTTCCAATACTACCCCTGCCCCCTGAAGCAACTCCCAGTTTTTGACTACCCGGTAGCGGGCAAGATTCAGCACTTCAGAGAGGCCTGGCATTCCATTTCTTTGGATCGATGGATACTTAGTATTATAGAGGGGGGTTACAAAATCAACTTCCTGAAACTTCACCCCCTCATCCCTGCTCCAACATGTTCATGCCTTCAGCTCCACATCTGCAGATCCTGGAACAAGAGGTCAAGGAGCTCCTCAGAAATCGGGTTTTACAATATCTCAGCAAAAGGAAGGAGTGCCCTAGTGGTTGGGTCAAGTTGCCGAGGGCTGGGTGTTTGAATCCTGCTGGACGACAACAACCTTGGGCTGGAGGGACTAGGGTTTCTAGTCCCACAGCTGCTCCTTGTGGCCTTGGGTAAGCCACTTAACCCTCTGTTGCCTCAGGCATAAAAACATAGCTTGTGAGCCCTCTGGGGACTAGGGAAATATATACTGTACCTGAATGTAACTGCTTTGACCCAGTGAAAAGCAGTATATAAGCATTGCTAATAAATGCTTCTTTTCCAGACTATGATGGCTTGCAGCCTACTTCAGTTACTGGGTCACATGGCAGCATCACTCCATGTAGTTCCAAGATTGTACATGTGCCCACTTTAGTGGCATTTCAGAGCACATTGGAATCAGAACACACAGTTCCTACACACAAAAATACCCTAAAGTGCAGAAAAGACCCTTGAATTGTCCCACAGTTTGTGTTGGTGGACTACCTCATCTCACATTTCAGAGGGCTGCCCATTCCAGCTACTAAAATACCAGCTCATCCTTACAATGGGCATATCCTCTTATGGTTGGGGAGTGCACCTCCTACACCTGTCCACACAAGGACAATGGTCTCTGCGAGTGTGCTTCACACAGTCTGCTATGCCCTTCAGGTCTTCCACCACTGGGCCAGTGACAAGATAATCTTGATACAAACAAACAATCTTTGCGCTCTTCATAAACACTTCGCTTCAAGCAACTTACCTGCCGGGAATTCAGAACCAGCTAGTGGATTCACTACAGTAAGTCGATGCCTCAATCCTCATGAATAGTTCTTTGATATCACTATAATCCATGCACTCTTTGCAGAATGGGGCACTCCGGAAGTGGATCTCTTCGTTATGGCAGTCAGCTCCAAATGCAATCTCTTCTGCTCCATTCGGCTAAGTCCTCTGTAATGGGCACATGATGCCTTTTCCATGTCTTGGAGTCACTGGCTCTGTTATGTCTTCCCTCCTTTTCCACTCATCAGTCGTGTTCTCCTCAAAATACGTCAGGATGCAGCGTCACTCATTCTCATTGCAACTCATTGGCCACGTCAAGTCTGCCTTCCATACCTCCTTGCCCTGACAGTACAGGGGCCTCAACTTCTGGCAACCGATAAATTTCTACTCGCACAAGCCCAAGGGAACCTACTTCATCCCAACCTCCACAGCCACTTGTTGGCGGCATGGAAAGTTCAAGCTATGCAGAAATAGCTACCTCATTCTCTCCAGAGGTACTAGATACGATCACAGCCTCTAGAAAACTATTTGGCAGTCTTACCACAGGAAGTGGTCCCACTTGGCACTGGGCCAAGAAACAACTGGACTCCATTCACTGCCCTCTAGGAAAGGTTCTTGCCTACCTGCTACATCTTTTGCAGTCCAGCTTGCAAACCACGTCAGTCCGTTACTACCTTTTAGCCTAAGCAGCGTCCCATGCTATATGGTAAGCCTATATCAGTTCAACCGCTTACTTCGCGCTTCACAAAAGGTCTCATGAAACTAAACCTCCGATCAAGCCACCTCTTCTGGCTTGGAACTTGAATGTCATCTTAGCAGAAGTTATGAAACCTCCCTTCGAGCCTCTCAGATCAGCTTCTTTAAAACACCTTATCTGGAAAGCTGTTTTCCTCATAGCTATATCATATGTGTGGAGAGTGAGTGAACTCCAGGCTGTCATCCACTAACCACCTTATATACAGTCCCTGTACAATAAAGTGCTCTTAAGGACTCATCCTAAGTTCCTTCTGAAAGTTGTTTCGCAATTCCATTTGAACCAGTCCATCATGCTTCCCACCTTTTTCTCTGATTTCACGACCAACTTTCCAGAACAATCCCTCCATAAATTGGATTGTAGGTGGGCATTGCTCTACTAACATGCTACCAACTCCTTCTCGCAACTCTTTGTTACTTTCCATCCAATCAACCTGGGATGACCAGCTTCAAAAAGGATGATCTCATCTTGGGCATCTCCTTGTTATGCCCAAGCCCAGTTATCGGCCCCAAATCATATTGGGCTTCATCATCTTCGTACTATTGTGAGTTTCTCTTCTGTCTTTCCACAAGATATCTGCAGAGCAGCCAAGTGGACTTCCATACACACTTTCGCAAAGCACTACAGCTTAGATCGCTCCACAGCAGAGAACCTCACCTTTGGACAGGCAGTACTTCACAATGTGTTTGCCTCTTGAATGATTTTTTTCACCTACCGCCTATTACACACTACTCTGGCCCAGGTCACAGGCTCTGCAAACCTATCCAGTGGCCCTCAGCTCTGAACTCACTTATGGAGTATGCCTGCATCCCCCTGCTTGTCTGCGGTGATAGTATAGTTGCTTACCTGAAACGAGGGTTCTCCATAGACAGCAGGGGGATGCAGCCATACTCACTCCCCCCCCCAAAAAAAATAAAAAATAAAAAAGAAAGAAGGGACAAGGATACAACCTTCAAGTTTTAATGCTTAGTTTTGGATGTGCTGAGGACTTTAGGTTGTATCGACTAACTGTTAGAGGTTTCTTTGTTGTGTCCGAAGTCCTCTATGAATAGAAATGTTTTGAGTTGGGTGCGGAATGTGGACAGGTCTGTTAAGGATCTAAGTCTTACTGTCAAAGAGTTCCATAATGTTCGAGATAAGTATTTAAATGCTCTATTACTGGTTTGTTGCTTTGTCTTGCGGTAGTCAGTTGGGATGAATAGGGTATTAATCACAGCCTGGCGACCCGTATGGCCGCCGCGGGTCAATAACTATTACCCCCCCTCCCTCCCCTCCCGCCCCCTCCCTCCTTCCTCGCCCACATATTTTACTCTTACCAGTTCGGACCAATAATGCTTTTATTTGCAACATGACTTTGGAATTACAGCATACAAAAACTGTTGGCCACAGCATGAAAACCAAACATTGACAATATTAATGCATAACAACATAACTCATTCCTTACACCTACTGGTATGTTTTCCCCTTTTCCAGAGGCACAGCCCGCCCTCCTCCTTTCTATGAAGCCCGGCAATGATGTCTGGAAAATTGCCGTCTAAGCCTTTTTCCATTGCCTCCCGGTTCTGATGGACATACTCTGGGGAAGGGGCGCCTGCCGTAACAGGCCTTTTGTGTTCCCTCCCCGTTCTCCGCAGTGTCCCGCTCTGCCACCACTCAAGGCCCGTCAAAGGCGTGAGCAGGGCTACGTTGCTCTTCCTTTCCCCCTCCCGTGCCGTGCAAGCTTGGGGAGGCCCTCTGGACACTGTTCCTGTTTCCATTCGCGTACTGTTGGGGGACAATTTAATTCTAGTATGCCCGCTCCCCCCTCTTCCATGGCTGGGCTGTGCGCTCTCTCCTAAGGGTGGTTCCTATCTCCCTCGCCATGCCGTGACGGTACCTAATCCTCGGTGTGGGCTGGGAGGGTGACCGGCGTCTTCACTGCTCCGCTGGGGGGAAAGAGGGCAAGCAGCGCCCAGCCCTTGCTCTATATTCGGGCTGGTGTCGCCGCCCGCCCACCCCCAGCCCCTCCCACCCCCCGCCAAGGTTAACCCCTTGGCTCCCGGGCGCCTGCCTGTGCCCGGCCGAGTTAAAGCCTCAGCCGGGTCTCAGCCTGGCGACCCGTATGGCCGCCGCGGGTCAATAGCCATTACCCCCCCCCTCCCTCCCCTCCCGCCCCTCCCTCCTTCCTCGCCCACATATTATACTCTTACCAGTTCGGACCAATAATGCTTTTATTTGCAACATGACTTTGGAATTACAGCATACAAAAACTGTTGGCCACAGCATGAAAACCAAACATTGACAATATTAATGCATAACAACATAACTCATTCCTTACACCTACTGGTGGTTCCTATCTCCCTCGCCAATCCCTCGCAGCCGCGACTCCTCGCGTGCTGAGGGGGTCCCCACCCTTTTCTGCCGCTGTGGCCAACTTGCATCTCTGCCATAACTGTTCCAGTGTTTCTTGTAATGCGCAAAGAAATATGTCCATTCCAATATCTGATAGATGTATGCCATCTGCCCGATATAAGCCAGGACATCTTTCGTCGATAAGGTCATGTATGATATTGGCGCCTCTCACCGATTCCATAAAACGGGCCATCCACTTGTTAACTTTGCGCCTTGTTCGTTCGACAGCTCTATGGGACCATTCCCCTTTCCACACCCGTCTGGGTATGATATGAGACCAGACCAAGGCCGTCGCCGGAAAGGTATCCCGCAGTGCTAACATATCTTTTTGCATTTTCTTTGTCAGTTCCACGCTGCGGGTACCCGTAAGGTCATTGCCTCCCAGATGTACAACTATTGCCCAGGGCTGTCCTACTGCTCTCCTCCGCTGTAGGAGGAGTGGCAGCAGCTGGTCCCACACCATACCCCTCCTACCCAACCAAGTTACTGTTAACTCATCTTTCGGGAGGCCAAGGTTACGTCCCTGTGGTCTGTTCCTTGTCCTCTTCTCGGCCCAATGGACGAATGAGTGGCCGCATATCCATGCCTCCCGATGCGCATTGGTACCTATTTGTTTGTTGATAAAATGGAAGCAATCAACTACTTGTGCAACATTAGAATACATTATTGGCATGTCGCTGCTCATATTTGCTTGACAACAGTACTAAAAAGTTACCGCGATTTTTATTGTGTAAGATGTAATGAAAATTTTCACATTTTTTTTTTAATGTTTTGCACAACTGCGTCCTTTGCACGTACGGCGTCAGACCGGGCGTACATACAGTTTATACCTATTGGAGCGCCATCTTCTGAGGTTCATGATCTGCTCACTTGACAAGCCTAAGCTGGCCGCCGTTGAAGCGGCCCCAATTCTGAAGGAGTGCGTACCGTATAAGCACGACTCCACACCGGCTGCCTCTAAGGTTAGTTTGAGTACCCTAGTGAATTGGAAACGCGAGAGCGGGGCCCCATCCTCATGTACTAACCATTGCTCGGCGTTTGTCGGGCGGAGTTGGCTATATTCCATGTATGTTCTAATCGGGCAGGACGGGTCCTCCGGCAGCGGGTGAAGCACAACCTGTGCCCCTTTCGCTTCAGGATCCGTCTTGGATTTGTGGACATATAATGCCAGAGCTCCGGCTTGGAAGGTAACATCTTCCCTCCTAATGCCCCCTTTTGCATGCGCCTGGCTCGCCGGGGCCACCAGCTCGCCTATTCGGAATGCTCCGTAGAATGCCCATGAGAATGCGCATCTGAAGAGTCTGGTCTCAAAGTCGTTAAAACAAATCCGACCCGCAGCTGCTATCAGCTTCTGCAATATCAAGTGAGTTATTGGGCGCCTCTTCTCCATTGTGCACGGCTGCTCCGTTTCCCAGCCCTTCATCACTCTCGTGATGACGAAATCCGCTGTTGGGCTGCTCCTGCCAATTGCTTTGGCAAAGAACGTGATGGCTGCAAGTTTTGCCTTGACGGCTGATTTGTGTACGCCGCTATTCTTGGACCATAGGATCCAATCCAGAATGTTTTCCGTCGTGAGCTCGTTACCTGCTAATTTGCGCTTCTGGCAATAGGCCTGGAACTCGTTCCATGCCGTTAGGTATCTTCGCATGGTCTTTGCTGATAATGACCTCAGTACAAGGTTCCAAACTTCGGCGGACCAAGGTCCCATACTCTCTCTGGGATAGCTGTTTTGACCTTGTCGGCGCCTGGTGCTAGTGCATGGAAGAGCGAGATCTGAAAACGAGAGAGAGCGTCGGCAAGGTTATTACACCGTCTCGGAATATGCTCTGCCCTGATGGTTACATTGTATGTGAGGCACAACATGACAATCTGTCTTAATAGTGACACCACACCTTGAGTATGGGCGCGCATCCCATTTAACGCGTACACCACCGCCACGTTGCCCGTATGGAAAGTGATAGCCCTGTTCCCCAACTGAGGGGCCCATATGTATTTATTTATTTTATTTTATTTATTTAGCTGCATTTATATCCCGCTTTTCACCGGGTCAAAGCGGTTGGGGGATACATTTAACACGAGGGGATATGAGACACATACACTAATACTTACAGGGAACATGGGCAATGGAGGGTTAAGTGGCTTGCCCAAGACCACAAGGAGCACCTGTTGGACTAGAAACTCAAATATATGTATAGGGCTACCAGGATCGGGAAACGTTCGAGGAGCGTAATGTCGCTGGTGGTGCCCGTAGAGTGCCACTCGGCCGGCCATTCCTCTGCACACCACGCCCTTTTGAAATATATTCCAAAACCTATCCTTCCTGCGGCATCAGTGAAAAGATCAAGGTCCGCATTGGTAACTGGGTGTTTTTGCCAAAAGGTCAGGCCGTTGAAAGAATGCAGAAAATGCTGCCACATGCGTAGGTCTTCCTTTATCCATTTCGTGACCCTAATTTTGTGGTGCTTTTTCGTAGCCCCTTTCATTGCCAGTGCTATGCGACGGCAGAAGACCCGCCCCATTGGCATGATTCTGCAAGCGAAGCACAACAGCCCTAGAAGCGATTGGAATTGCTCCAATGTTGCTTTTTTGCGTTCTTGCATGTCTCGCATTGCATTCTTTAACTTCATGATTTTTTCCTCAGGCAGGCATGATAGCTGTCTCTGCACGTTGAGTTCGATGCCTAGGAAGGTGATCACCTGAGTAGGTCCACATGTCTTTTCACCCGCTAAGGGAATTCCGAAGCTTATGGCCACCTGCTGGAATACGTTCAGTATTCTTTGGCAATCTCTCCATTCATTCCCAATGAATAAGAAGTCATCCAGGTAATGAACGACCGTGTTCTTACCCGCTATGTCCTCAACCACCCAGTGTATGAATGTGCTGAATTGCTCAAAGTATGCGCATGAAATTGAGCAGCCCATAGGCAAGCACTTATCATAATAATATTCCTCATTGAAGTAGAAACCCAACAATGCGAAGGAGTCCGGGTGCACTGGGAGTAATCGAAAAGCCGACTCAATGTCCGCTTTTGCTAGTTGTGCATGACACCCCTGCTCCCGTATAATATTGATAGCATGGTCAATTGTCGCATATTTCACTGTGCATAAGGATGGGTCAATGTGATCGTTGACCGATCTTCCTTCTGGGTATGACAGATTGTGGATGAGCCAGAATTTTCCGGGCTCCTTCTTGGGCACAACTCCCAACGGGGATATTACTAGGTCGGGGATAGGGAGGTTCTTGAAAGGGCCTGCGACCCTCCATAATTCGATTTCTTTCGCTATTTTTTGCTTGACTACTGCGTTAAATTTTGTAACAGAAGGAGAGTTATGGCTCACCTGATGCCGTGTTGTCACCGTGGCTGGAATGTGGAAACCCTGTGTAAAACCGTTCTCAATGGCTATGGCTTTTTCACGCAGCGGGTAGGCCCTCAGCCACGGACGCATTTGTTCAAGCCTGATGGGGGTTCTGGCCATGGCCATCACTCCCTCGTGGCTGCGCTGGGCGAAAGGGTTTGGTATCCCTACCCACTCTGCACGCTGACGTGTGACCGCCCCCACAGCTGGAACAGACGTGGCGGAATTTGCACGGGCGCCAAGTGCAACTCCCTGCGTTATACTGCCTACATGCTCTGCGAACGAGCATTTGTTGGTTTTGTCACCATTGAGGTGCCTGAAAGGACTGGTGCGTCCCCTTGAGGCACAGCGGTCGGTTGGGGGCCATCTCCTCCAGCCACATGTCCACTATCCGGTGTTGCCATGTCATGGTTGGATCCTCTGCGAGGCTGCTTCTGAATTTAATATCATAGTTGAGCCAGGCCCACCCCCCCAAGACGCTTATGTGCCTGGGTGATGGTGTCCAGATACTTGATTAAGTACTGGTGCAGCTCGGGCTCCCGTTCAAGGACTACACTCATATATATATGGAAGGCGGAGACCCAATTATTTATGGACTTTGTGATCTTGGGTTTTCTTTCCCCGTACTTATCCTTGTCCTTGGCTTCTTTCGCCTCCCCTTCGTGGTCTTTGATCAATAGGGAAAATATATCAATGTATTCCCTGCGCCAGATGCGCTTTTTGATCTTCCGCTGCACCGTGCTGGCCAGCCAGCTCAATCCGCAACGCGGATCCCCGCTAACTGCAGCCGGGCCCATTGGCGCCGTATGGGCTGGGGTCGTCTGTCCGACCGGCCCTTCAGCTCCCGGGTTAGCTTCCCGTGCGGGTGTCTCCTTGCGCGCCACCCACACGCGTGATAGCTGACTTTGTTGTTTGGATGTCTTTTTCTTTTTGTTAAATGTTTTTAGTATAGTATGCATTGCGGATACAAGAGATACCTCCCCCTCCGAGTCGGATGAGGACTCTTCAGATGATGAAGACAAAGACCCAAATGTCCCCTTTTCCCCCCCTGGACTTACCACTGGCCGTGCTGGCGCTGTCCCTAACGGTGCTCACCGGTTGCGGCTCGTCCAATCTGGCATTGGCCGCTCTTAATTACTGTCTGAATGCGCTTAAACCGTGCTGATTCACTTGCTGCCGAATCTCCCTAAACAGTTCGTCCAGTTCTGGACTGGGTGTCGTCTGTGCGGGCGGCGGAGCCTGTTGTCGTGTCGCAGCGCATATACTTCGTCGCGTCGTCCTGGCTACCTCGTTATTGCGAGATGCGTTTTCAACCTTCTTCCTTCCTTTTGCAGACGCTGCGCGTGTCCCTTTCCCTTTCGCCGCTCCGCGTGGTGTTCGGCTTTCTGCGCTGACCTTACGTGGCATAGCTGTATCGTGAAATATTACTATGTGACAAACAATGGGGGAGAGATAGAGCACACGTTATCATGATTGCCCCACAGCAGCCTATGCCTTGGATCCAACTTTGTTACCCAAACTTTAAATTTTTTATTTTTTTGTCAATTTGGTCCCTTAGTCATTGGTAGGCTCAGTTCAGTATACATTGATAATGCCCCCCCTCTCTAACTATGTGGGCAAGGATTGCATAGATTGAATATATGTACCCCCCTTAAGTTATATCTTTGCGTATTTGCACCTACTGTCCTGCCCCTAGTTTCCAGCAGATGGCAGCAAATGCTTGCTCTAGGTATCACAATTAACCGCTCCGCTGGGGGGAAAGAGGGCGAGCAGCGCCCAGCCCTTGCTCTATATTCGGGCTGGTGTCGCCGCCCGCCCCTCCCAGCCCCTCCCACCCCCCGCCAAGGTTAACCCCTTGGCTCCCGGGCGCCTGCCTGTGCCCGGCCGAGTTAAAGCCTCAGCCGGGTCTTTTGCCCTCTTCTTTGTCGGACATTAGTTATTGTCCTGATTGGGTGAGTTAGAGTTGTGGGAGCCATACCACTTATAATTTTGAACGTAGTCATGATTAACTTGTATTTTGTTCTACTCTGGATGGGTAGCCAGTGTAGTGCGCTAAGTATGGGTGCTATATGCTCTGTTTGGCGTGAATTATAGAAGATGCATGCAGCCGTATACCGGGCCATTTGAAGGGTATGAAGAATCTGTTTGGGTAGCCCATGTAGTAGACTGTTATAATAGTCAATATGTGGGACTATCATTGCTTCATTACTGTTCTGAAATCATTTCTTTGCAGTAATGGTTTTATGTGCTGTAGTAATCGGATTTTGTTGTATATGGCCCTTGTTGTGTTTTTGATATGGGTTTTGAAAGTAAGGTGTTTGTCGATTGTAACACCCACGTATTTAACTTCTTCTTTAACTTCAAGAATGGCTTCGTTGACATCAATGGTGACTGGAGGTGAGTAGTTTTGGTTCCTGGTAATGATAAGTACTTTTTATAGGTTCTACATGGCGCTTCTAGGAAAGACCATGTCACACCCATTCTAAAACATCTCCACTGGCTCCCAATACAAGGTAGAATCACTTACAAGACCTTACTACTTACATTCAAGGTTATTAAAGGTCTTTCGTTGGCATCATTGACTGAACTAATCCAGACAACTCCTCTCAATAGGGACAGAAGGTCAGTAACACTTAACACCCTGGTAGTCCCAAAACTAATAACACAATGCACCAAGGCAACAGTAGGCAGGGCCTACAATTTCTGCGCACCAAGGTACTGGAACAGCCTCCCTCTCGGCATCCGATCAATCCAGGACTTATTTCAGTTCAGAAAGGCCTTAAAACTTCACCTCTTCCTCCAGTTTTACCCAGAAGCCAATGTGGACGCTGCACCATCCTCACAAGCCTCTCAGAACCCCCTTGACTGAAGTCAAAAGAGTTCCCAATTATGTCTTAAATTGTAAATAGTTACTTGTTATCCAAGTTGCATTACCTGTTCAGCTGTAAACACAAAGTACCATCGGAAATGTGTATTTTATTGTTCATTGTAAACCACACTGATGCTGAATAGCGCGGTATAAAAGAGACTCTAATAATAATAGGTTATGTTTACCATGGGATTTGAGCCAAATAGATATTTCATTGAAACATGATATAATGGGTCCGGTTACGTTGTAAGGCATATATAGCACTATGTCATCTGCGTAGATGGCATATTCTACTTTGAATTTTTTTTATTATTTGGCTTATCGGTTGAATGTAAATATTAAACAGGAGAGCTGAAAGTGCTGAGCCTTGTGGGAGACCTGATGTTTGGTGAAAGGAGCTGGATAGGAGCTGGGATATTGTAGGTCTATTCTGACCTGTTGTATTCTGTCTGTTAGATATGAAATGAACCATTTTAGTGTAGTTCCATATAAGCCAATTTATTGTAACCTTTGTATTAGTAAGGTGTGAATAACTGAGTCAAAGGCTGCAGCAATATCAAGGCTTATTAAGATGAAAGCTTGGCTGGGGTTGTCTATTCCTTTTATTATATTGTTGAATAATGCCAGCATTAGTGTTTCTACACTATGGAGAGGCCTAAATCCATATTGATTGTTGTCCAGAGGTGCGTGTTGATCAATGCAGTCTTGGAGTTGAATGTGGACATTTTTCTCTATTATTTTGGCCAAGAATGGAAGGCTAGATATAGGTCTATAGGAAGTTGAGTGATTTATTTTTTAGAATGGGGCGGATGATTGCTTTCTTGAGTTCTCCATGCATTATGCCTAGTTTACTGCGACAGAACTGATCCGCACACGTAAGTAAGCCAGGGTGTGTGGAGTATTAATTCATGCCATTTTATTTGCACTGTGCCAAAGAGAGCTTCCTTTTGGAGTTTGGTAGGCAACCTATTGAGGTGTTCTTGGAAGTTGCTATTAATCTAGTCAGTGGCACCTAATAAAATGGGTACTGTTTCTGTATCCTTCTGCCACATTTTTTTGGGCTCTGACAACTTGTTGTTACTTGAGGATCTTTTCCATATGATTCACAAAATGATCACTTGGAATGGACACCTCCATTACCAACGTCGTTCTTTTATTTTTCTCCTTAGCCACTACGTTTACTTTTCTTGCATCAAACATTTTATCAGTTCAATGGAATGTCTCTTCATTCTCCATAATTCTCTTAGGTTCATGATCCTAGTGCTTTTCTGGTACAGCAATGTTTACAAAGTTTGGAATGGAGATGTCCCATCAGATCTTCATAGCCAGCTACGAGATGAGCGACCATTTCAAGTGCTTTCTTATAGAATCTACATATATTAGTTTTCCCATTTTTTTTCTAAGCTTGTTACAAACTTTCTTATCCATAATCCACTATCCTGGGCTGCAACTATCAGTCTCTCATCTTTAGGCATTCAAGTGTTCAGTTTTGATTGACGTATAGTTCCAGGAATAATGCTTGTATTTTCTTCTACATTTATGCATCTGCCAATTATTTTTCCTTATTTGCTGATCAAATTCTTTAGAGAAGTTTTTTCTTGGTTTGAAACTTTGTACTGGTGGGTTCTCACTCATTCCTTCTGCACTTTGGAGTTCATGTCCAAGTTTAATGATGGGGTTAGATTCTGGGGGGTTTATTTGTGTCTTAACTCGGCCACGACTAATTTCCCCACCGGTTGTGCGGTTGTCCTTTTCCGGCCACGACTAACTTCCCCGCCGGTTGTGCGGTTGTCCTGGGGCGCGGATGGGGGGAGGGGGCAGAGGACATTCTCCACAGCCCGATCCTGGCCACTAGCCCAGATTGGCGGTCGGGCTGCGAGGAATTTGCTTTAATTTCCAGCAGCTGGCATCGCTGCAGGACTGTTTGCGATTCTGATCCAGCCCCATGGGATCAGAATCACGATCCCCTCTGTACGTCTGGTTTATACCGGACGTACAGAGGGGATCGACATCCGGGACAAAATTGGGCCCTGGATGTTTACATTCATACTTCAGCACTTCTTGTGTATTTAGATCTATTGGTCTTGCTAGATAGGCCTGGAGGCCTATGTTAGTAACTCTATGGAGGTAATTTTATAAGGGGGTAGCTACTGAGGTGCAATTTTATAAAGAGACTGAGTCACCTAGAGGTGTCTTTATAAAATGCCATTGTTGGTGGCTTAATGCATACCTGCATTACAGGTGTGGACATTTGCATCTTCCCTGGAGCACCTATAATTTCTCAGTATGTGCATAGATTACCATATTTTATAATCCAAGTGGGTGCTTGCATTCTCCATCCATGTTCCGCACAAATGCCTCCTATGTGTATGCCTTTGCCATCATCCCCAAAAATGTTTTTTTACGCTATTTACTCATATGCGACCACATATGTATGTTAATGTCTTTCTAAAATTACCTCCTATATGTATAATTTGTTTCTATAAGACCCATTCCTCCTTGGCTGTAGGATTGTACAGTCTTGTTATACATTGATTCTTATAAATTATTTCATGGGCATGGAGTTGTTTCCTTGTTCATATATCCAGTTTTTCAAGATCTTTATGGGACTAGTCTACAATCTGAAAGCTTGTATGAGAGTATGGGAATTGCTGGCTGATTAATGGCTTGTATCTTATTCCATGCTGTCAGTGCACTTTTCAGTATCAGTTAAAGTTTCTTGCAGTATGCTTTGCTGATCTTTTCTTTTGGTAATTTATGTTGGACTGCTGCTCTTTCCTCATGTCATATAATGGGCTGGCAATTGTTCCTGCTGCTGATGCCATGGGCTGGATACATTTCGATCCATGGTGAGATGTAGCCTGTGGGCTGTAGTTTTAGGATTACTGGTTTATCTTATTTCAGTAGTAAGGGGACATGAGCAGAAAGGATGGGCTATTTCCGATCTTATTCTTTATTTCTGAGCTTTATTTTATAATGTTTCCCAACTCACCTCTATGGCATATTTGCAAGAAAGTACTCTAAAGAGGTTTTAATCCCGAACAAAAGGTGTAAAACCATAAGTAGTGAATCAATTCTTAATCTTTGAAAAGTATGAGTGCAATCTAAATAAATACTGCTGGGACATAGGGAAATGATTCTGCAATGGTTGTAGTTTTTGAGGGTTTTGTAAAATCTTATTTTATGTGCTTAATTGACTTTAGATCATCTTTGAAGAGTCTTCCTCCACTGCAACCTTTATTTCCACAGTTCATTTTTTCCACTAGCCAAAGTAATTATTTTAAAGGAAACTAGTTGCATTTGGCAGTGGTTTATTTGAGGAGACTGAATCATAAGAGCATAGGCAGGAGAATGAAATGGGCCACAGGGACCATGGCCCCACCAATATTTTGCCAAACACAGTAACAGCAGCTAGACGCTTGGGAGCATGGCTGGAGATTAATTTGTTTGACTCCTTCAACAAAAATGTGTTCCACTGCCCCTGCATAAGAGTATACATTTTCCCCAAAGATGTAGAAATTAATTCCTGCACACAATGCCCCAAATATTATACAGATGAGAGGGAAGCCATTGAGGTTCACAGCTCTTTATTATGAGCTGTGAATGTAGTAGACACAGAAAATGATCTTTAAAATGGATTACCGACAAGGTGATTATCAGCGTCTATTATAGATGTTTGTTTTTGCACTTTTTGTGCTCATTTGCAAAGGAAATTGAGCATTTTTCAGATTTTGGACAGCAAATTCATGATCCACACACGGTAAATTAGCTATTAATTGAAAGCATTATCTTTCTAACTGTTATAATACCTCAATAATTAACTTTAGTAATGATTTGTCATACAGGCTCTATCATTAATACTTTAAGTGCTCTAACGCCGTGCTATATACATTCTGATTCATCATTACACCTGTTCATTCCATTCTTATACAGTGAGAAATGCTTATCAATTGCACTCATGAGTCCAAATTTATTGGAACAGTTAAATGACATTTAATGCATTGTAGCCGGGAAGCAATATCAGTAACCAAATCTATTATTATACTAATGGAAGTTTTGAATTACATTTCGTAAAGCACTACATTAGCTTCCATAGATTTTTTTGGATAATCCATTAAGCAGTAAAGATAGTTTAGTATCGTTTTGAAATATATGTATGGTTCTGATTTGTTTGCTTAATTGATCTGCATTTTCAGACATTCTTTGTTTTTCTTTCCAGCTCGGCTTATACAGTTGTGGTTAAAATTATTGGCACCCTTGCAGTTTAGGTATGTTGTGGATAGTATCATGTGGATAGTATCTTGAGAAATAATTGGAAATATTCCAACTGTATGCCATCAAAATATTTTAATAGTATGTTCAAAGATACACAATAAAATAAATGATGCCTGTGCAACTTAGACATACTAATTTCTGAGAAAAAAAACAACAAAATATGACCTGAACAGGATTAATGTCACCCTTCACTAATATTTGGTTGCACAACCCTTGGCAGTGATGACGGCCTCCAAACAGTTCTTGTAGCCATCTATAAGTTTCATACTTCTGTCTGCAGGTAGTTTCTCCCACTCTTCAACTGCGATTTGTTCCAGCTTATGAATGTTTCCAGGATTCCTTTCACCAATGGCAGATTTCAGCTGTTTCCAAAGGTTCTTGATTGGATTGAGATCAGGACTCATTGCTGGCCAGTTTAAAACAGTCCATTTGTTTCTTTTTAACCATTCTTTTATACTTTTGGATGTATGTTTTTGGTCATTGTCCTGCTGGAGGACCCATGACCTTTGACCCAGACCTAGCTTTTTGACACTAGGTAGCACATTTCACTCCAAAACACCTTGGAAGTCCTCTGACGTTTTGATTCCTTTAATATGTTCCAGGCCTCCAGTTCCTGAGGCAGCAAAACTGCCTCACATCATGGAACCTCCACCATATTTTACTATAGGAAGAGGAGTTTTTTCCTTATAAACTTCATTTCTTTGCCTGTAAATGTATCTCTGGTCTGCATTGCCAAAGATCTCAAGTTTAGTTTCATCTGTCCACAGAACATTTTCCCAGAAGGACTGTGGTTTCTCAAGATGGGTTTGGGCAAAGTTCAGGTGTGCCTTTTTATGTCTGTCTTTTAGCAGGGGGATCCTCTTTGGCCTTTGCCCATGAAGGTCTTCTTTGTTTAATGTGCGGCGTATGGTGTGGGTTGAAACCACCACTCCAGATTACTCCAGGTCAGCCTTAAGCTCTATGGATATTGTACATGGTGTTTTTCCAACAGTTTGCACTAACCTTCAAAGACTTCTTGGATTAATTTTCCTCTTTCCAGCATGTCCTGGGAGCTTCTTGACAGTTCCATAAGCAGAAAACGTCTTAATAACATAGCGCACTATAGACACAGGAATCTCAAGGTCTTTAGAAATGGCCTTGTATCCTTTTGAAGTTCGATGTTTGGTGATAATGGCTTTTATGATAGTCTCTTGTTTTTCACCATTCTGATAATGGAACAGGGAGTGAATGTGGCCATTTTAAACATTAGAACCATCATTCATTGGTTGATTCAAGTCATGTGAGTACTGACAATTGATCACAGGTGTGTCTAATTTTACTGCTATGGGAATGTGGTTCTTCTGTTCAGACTGATTTGAATTGTTTATAAGGGTGCCAATACTGTCCTGGCAATGTCCCAGTTTTTATTCTATTTTCTACTATTTCCTTTTTAAATTGGTCTTGTTTTATTTGATTCTTCTACGTGTCAAATATGTGTGCATACACAGACCAAAACCATTTCACTGGCCACTTTATTTTTAGGAGATATTGGACGTTAACTGCAAGGATGCGAATAATATTGACCATAACTGAAGCTATATACCTGAATGTAACTCGCTTTGAACTACCACTGGAAAGGCCTGAGCTAAATACTGAATAAATAAATAAACACACGTGTGTGCTCATGCTAACTGAAAGAAATTAAAAACCTACCTCTTTCAAGAATTCTTCAGCTCAGACCCACAATAAAACTCAACTCAACACGAACTCTCTTACCTCAACATGGACTCCCTTACCTCACCTCCAAGAAACTCTTGATCAAAGGACATGACCAAAGCGTCTACAGCTGAACCCTCCCCTCATTACTAACACAAATCATCTAGATGCAGATTAAGCACACACACTAAGGCACAGCTCCCCCCAAATCCCTTCCCCCTCACCGTACTCACAGTTAATCCACTATAGCCATGTTTGTACTTATTAACCTTAGTTTAAGTTAATTAATATTCAGTTCTTGTACCTACTGATATCATATGTGACCCTTAATATACCTAAAGTTCTCTGTTTTACACCCAGCTCTTTGTAAACCATTTTGACTAGTAGAAAAATGATATTAAAAAATGTGTTAAATAAATAAATAAAATAAAATATGCTGAACTGGACTGCTAGCATGCATGCAAAGCAGACAGTGTGGGGTTAATCCTGTGCTATCTTCCTTGTGTGCGATGGGGAGGGGTCTGGGTGGAGAGTGGGTGTGCCAGCTAACATACAGGATGTTGCTGCTGATAGCATGGGTGCACTAAATGCCACCTCGAGAGATGGTGTTAAGTGAAGTCACACTACCTGCATTCCTGTAGCACAACTGCAAATTGTTTCTGTAGCAGCAGCGCCCTCTTTCTCTCCCCATGTACAACTCCCTCTGCCATCTGATCCCCTGCCATATCCGAGGACCTCCTAGCAGTTCCCGATCTCCTGAGTCCTCTATGGATACTCACTAGTAGCTGTCCTTGGAGGCTAGTAGATGGAGCAGGAGCTACTACTGCTTATCATTTGTATAAAGCTACAAGGTGTATGTGGCACTGTACAGATAGATGTAAGAGACAGTTCCTGCTTATCAGAGCTTACAATCTAATCAAGACAGACAACATCACAAAACTGGGGACCAGAGTATTATTATTATTAATATTAAACATTTATGAAGCGCTACTAGGCATACACAGCACTGTACAAACAAAGATAAAGACAGTCCCTACTCATCAGAGCTCACAATCTAATCAGAAGAATAAGACAAAAGTGAGAAAGAGGATAGAACAGGGAAGGGTAAAGAGACATAACGTATAGTAAGATACACATAAGTGATGAACAAGATAGTGAGGGGCATCAGGATCCAAAAGCAGCCTTGAAGAGGTGCGTTTTTAGCCTCAGTTTGAATAGGGCTAGAGAAGGAGCCTGACATACTGATTGAGGTAGTTTGATCCAGGCATATGGAGCAGCAAGGTGGAACAAACAAAGTCTGGAGTTGGCAGTGGCAGAGAAGGGCATAGATAAAAGGGTTTTGCCAGAGGAGCGGAGTACCCGAGAAGGAGTATAGAGTGAGATAACAGAGGAAAGGTGGTGAGGAGCCGCAGAATGAATGTGATCCCTCTTTGCTTCTGCTCAGTTGCTGCGTGGGTTGAAAACGGCATCCCCGATCCCTAGCAGTAGCATGAGAATACCGCTAGGGATCAGAGCCACCATTTTCTAAACAGTTGGATTGCTCCGTCTACATCCACTAGACCAAGGGACAGATACTAGTGAGCATCTAGGGAGGAGTTGGAGGAATGGGGGCTACCGGGAGAACCTTTTTTTGGAGGGGGCCTTGGATTGCGTTGGGAATTGGATGCCAGGGTCAGGCCCAACTTGGGTGGGGATTGGGTGCCAGTGGAGGGATTGGATGCTACGAGGGGGTGGAAGGAATTTCTATACGTGTCGTTGTGCAGCACTTCGTTATTTTAGATGCCAGGCTTGAGTTCCCTGCATTTACCGCACAGGGCTTGTACATAACATATATTTATTTTTGCTCAAAATGCACAGTGAGTGCAAAACCTTACTGCACTTTTGTAAACATATTCCTAAGACTAGCAGAAGTATCAAGAGGCAATAAGACTATGAAATGAGCAATCTAGCAAAGGGCATATGTCATCTGTTTATTTATTTTAAAGGCATAATCTGTTCCTACAGAATGAATTTTCAATGAAACATGAAGAACTGTTGCTGACTTCTGCCAGGTCCATTGTAAGCTATGTAAAAGCTAACATTAAAAGTTGACTCATTTTTAGGCCAAGTCAAGTGTTTGTGTTTTTTGATTGCATTTAATAATTTTTATTTTATTTTTTGTTGTTGATCAGAATGGTACTTTTACAATTTATATAATTACTATTGTGTCATATTAGATTTGTAGTTTTGTTGTGTGTTTTGTTACCTGCACAGAGTCCTCTGTTGGAAGGGTAGCCTACAAGCTAAGTATATCTATATATTCTAAATTGTGTTTGTTTTTATATGCATTTGGACATTGTTCAAATAAATATAACGGATTTGGCACGGCATAGTTCTTCATGTAGAGCTATATTTGATCCAAACTGTCCAATCTTTTCCAAACTAGAGGCTTCAAACTGAGGGCTCTTTTTACTAAAGTCCGTTAGTTGGTTAATGGGTATTTTAACACGTGGCAACACAGTGTCAGGAACATTAATATACAAGCAGGTCCATAGTCTCACGCTAAAATGCTCATTAACTGGTGATCGTGCGAAAAGGTGGCATGCAGGGTTGAAAATGCATTACCATTAGAGCTCGGGCAATTGCCGTGCAGTCACCGGCAAAGTGTCTCTTAACGTGGATGTACCTAATGATTCGCTAAGGGGACCTGCCTTAGCAGAGCACATACTTTAGTTGCCTGTCGAGCGTTAGCTGCTGGAAACATACTGGTCATGCTCCAGAAAGCTAACGTGGAGGCTTTGTAGATAATGCACTGGCGCGATATTTGCAAATCCTTAGTGGGCTTTAGTAAATAGGGCACTAAGACTCTCTCTCTCTCACTGTGAGAAACACACACAAACTCTTTCTTTGACTTTCCATCAATAAATCTCAAAGGCAGTCATTTAAGTTTGTGCTTCTCAACCCTCTCCTGGAAGTACACCTAGCTAGTTGGGTTTTCAGGATCACCACAATGAATATACATGAGAGAGTTTTGCATACAGTGGACTCCAATATATGCATATATGAAGTGGCATTTTAGAAAGGGTGTCTAGGTGCAATCTGAGATGTCCAGGGCCAAACGTGCAAAAAAATGGCAGGGTATCTATGTTTCAGCCCATTTATAGAAACATAGACATCCCCAGCCTGGACGTCAGCATAGAAGTTCCTGCTGCAAAAGCTTAGGGCGGGGATATCTATCATATGCTACTTTGCATACAGGGACATCCATCGGCATGGCAAAACAAAATCATGGTCCCTCATTCCCCAGTGTTTGTTGTCAATATGGAAAATATAGGGGATATGATTGTACCTCCTTCTCCACACTCTCTAGATGTTTGGTTGGAAAAATGAGCATTTTTCCAATGACTATTCATGCTTAGAGTAGGTATAACCTTTGACATGACTCAGGACGTACAGGGCATTTCTAAAATTGGGCAAGGATGTCCAAGTTCTTGGGAATGCCCTGGACACGTCTCCATCATGACTCCTTCACAGTTTGGACGTCCTTGCACTGGGGTTGTCTCTGGAGCTGGCTTCTAAAATGCCTCCGGAGATGTCTTTGCACATTAGCATGTACATTTGCAGGCGTCCAAAGCACAATTAATACTTCTAAAATAACTCCCTTATTGTGGTAATCCTGAAAATCTGATGGCTAGGTGCACCTCCAGGAGAGAATTGAGGTAGTAGCTATTAGTCTACAGATTTGTTGTGTTTCACATGAGCAGTTTGATGTAGTCTGCTCAATGTGTATTTACAAAGTTTATTTCACTTTGATTGTTTTCTAAGATGCCATCCATTACATGCTGAATTGCTGAGCAATGCTGGGCAGTTCAGCTTGTAAATGTGTGATTTTCTTTTATCTTTTTAATGTAAAGAAGGGCTTCATAGTTTACATGTTGTGCTAATGCTGTATTGCATTTCGAATGAGAGACACTGTACTTTCAACAGGTATTACGTTTTGTACTTTTGACTTGTACCATGCTCAGTATGGTCGTCTATGTTTCTTGATTTAAATTGATCACGACGGAATGTAAGAAAAGCAGGCAAACCAGATTTCACATCAGCTGCAGAAAAGTTTCATCCTCTTTTCCTGAACCTGAATTTGACTGTAACAGGCTCAAAAGAGGAAGAATCCTGTCTTTATGGTGCATTTATGAAAAATGTGCAGTGGTTGTTCTCAGAAATAGTTGAAATGTACATGGCAAGATGTAGTGTGCCCCAATCTAGAGCGGCACAGCTGGGGTTTGACCGGTTGCATCTAAGGCTGGAGAGAGGAATTTTGAAAGGTTCATTTTCTTTCTTTTAAATAGAATGCTGTAGACTTGGCATTTTCTTTTCTTTCCTTTCCTTTTTTTATTACTTTATTTTTTCCCAACATTTCAAGTGTAACAATTTATGACTTGGTATTTTTCTAGTGCTGACAAGAATGAAAAGCACCATTACTTTCTGCTATCTTTCACGTGATTTCATATTTGCTGGCAGTATGCTTTTTGCTGTGGTTTTTAATCCTGTGACTGTTCAAAATGTGATTTTAACACAAATTATATCGAGCCTGCACTAGTAGTTTTCCCAAAGCGCTGGCTCATGAGGTGTGGATAAATTTAATGGGCTGGTGGCTGGAGTGCCACTAGGGTAGAGACAATTTACGTGTTAATCCAATGACGATCAGTTTATGGCTCGGGAAGTGCATGTGACTTGATCACGTGCAAAATGTGGTGCTTGTTCTTCTGCCCCCATGGTAACTGGGCATCATTGTTGAGGACAGGAGGGGAAGGGCTAAAGCAGGGAGCTTATGTAACAATAGCGTTGATCCCAGAGAAGCTTCACTTCCTCCTCTCCTGTACGCCTGTGCAGCCTGGTTGCCATGGGAACAGGAGGAATAGGCTGGAGCAAGGCAGCAGAGGCTTTTCTTTGTTCTTCCCTGTTTTGCTGCTCCTTCCCTTTCCCAGAACTAGCAGCACTGGTATACAAGGAGGTGAATATTGGGGGCGCAGTGTGATGTAGTGAATGTTGGGGGATGTTAGGGGTGTGATTACTTCCGGAGAGTCAGTGCAAGTGGGGGTGAATGCTTGGAGTGAATACATTTGGGGGATGCGGTGCGAAAAGGGATGAATTCTGAGAGACATAAGGGAGAGGGATGAATGCTATGAGGAGGTTATTGCAAGCTATCATCTCCTCTATCTTCCTGAAGTCAGCAAGGCAAACTGGGTTGCCTGGCACCTTATTCTTTTCCACGGTCCGTGCTGCCACATATTCTGCACATGTGTTTGTCAAAAAATGCAATTAACAGGAGAATATATAAAATCCATGCTTCCACCTGTCCTGTCACAAATCCAGATAGCTCAAAATTGTTGAGCTATCTGGAAATATTATAGGGCCACATATTCTGCAGCAGGTATGATGGGGTCAGAGCTAAATTAGGGGGAATAGTGAGAGAGGCTGGGATAGGGCTGCTGGAGAGTCATGTTTGTGGGCTGGGTCTTCTGGGAATACAGATATCGGGGATCCATTTACCACTATGTAGGAGTTCTTGGCATTGGCTTTTAGAGGGTGTTTGGAAAATGTATTTATTCTGGCTGTCTGGACAGATAGTTTGAGTTTTGGGGTGTTTTGCAGGCTGACTAGTATGTAGGCAGGGTAGAGCTGCTTTGAGTGGTAATCTTAGATTTTGGGCTTGTAATTTTTATTATGTGATATTGATTATTTGCTCCAGCTAATTCTTTTCCTTAGTGAGAATATGCAGTGTGAGTTAGTTCAGGGTAGGGGTGGGGAGGGGGGTGGGGGGGAGAGGAAAGCAGAGAGAGATGGGGTGGGGCAAGAAGAAAAAGAGAAAGATCAGAAGAGTACTGCTGGGGCAGAGGGTGAGGAGAGAGGGTGCAAAATAGCGTAAGGGGGAGGTGTGGGGAGTGTGATGCTGGGATTACTATGTCCCCATCAGTCTTGTGAGTCAGAAGTGTTATGTTGGGGGCCACTGATCTCTCATTGCTTTTGCAGGATGGGGTGTTATACTTTTATATGCCCCTGCCATTTTTCTTGCGGGGAGTGGGGGTGTTATAGGTAGGGGTTGGAGGTGGATACAGAAGGTGGCAGATCCTGGGCATCGCATTGTTGGTGGCCAATGATGAAATGAAAGCAATCCTGGCTCGGTAGCCTTGGGTTTCCATAGGCTCTGCTTGTTGGAAGCTGTATAACTCCTTCTATTTAAGGTCCATTTAAAAATTTAAAATTCTTTGACATTGTCTCAGGGTTTTTTTTTTTTATTGTCTATGGAAATAGTATTTCAAGCATAGACCGCTATTTGCTTTTTCCTGCACATCTTCCTCTCAGCTCCTCAACCTCCACTGTTATTTTTAATCATTTACCTTCAACAAAGCCAGAAAAAAGTTGTGGGTACTTCATGCATGCAGTAGAGAGAATAAATGGACATTAAATTCTCACTAACATTGACTGTAGAAGAACAAGCTACAGTATTGGTAGGGAACAAGTAGAAAAGATATGTTTATTTACTCTTTCAAATTATACTAAAACTAGGGGGCATTCTATGAAACTAACTGGTAGCAGAATTAAATTTTAGAACATATTATTTCAGTCAGTGCACAGTCAAGTGTGGAATGTGCTAGTTGAGGCCAATAATACTTTATAGCTGGGTTCTGGAGGACAGGTCCATTAACAATTATTAGCCAGGATAGGTTTGGGAGAATGCTGTCTCTGACTGCTGAGAGAAGCAAGCAAGCACTAGGGAATGGGACATTGCATTAGGACCCATGGAGTACTTCTCCGAGGGCAAGCAGCATAGTAAGTTCTGACAAGCAGATAATGTCATCTGATGGAGCTCAGCACACATGCCCTAAGGCAGAGAGACCGGTGGGCGAACCACTGCCCTCTGAGACACCCTGGTTATAGCCACAGAGGGACACCAGCCCTGCAACTGACGAAAACTCTTAAAACTCATCAGCATAGGACTATGATTCTTATGCCTCCCTATTGGCCAAGGTAGATCTACTTTCCTCTTATTTAGGAGCTGTCCATCCGGGAACCTGTCAGGTCAGGGAGTTCTCCATCTTTAATCACACTGGATTCTCGATATCGGGCCACTAGCCATTGCTGCCTAGATGTTTAGAGGGCAACCATACCTTCACTGAGTCTGCCTAATAGAAGTCAGGAGAGTTACCACTAGAAGGTCTTACAGCTTCAGGTGGAGTAAGCTGGCTGGTTTTTGGGTTTTTTTGTGATGGAAAGGCCCTAGATCTTTTTTCTTGTCCTACAGAAAAACTGCTTTAATATCTTCTACATCATAGAAGCTAAATCCTTCTCCAAATAGCCTATAATGGTTTTGTTTTATTTGGGGCTCGCCTTTATGAAGCCATCCATCAAGCCTTCTACTGTGTCTTGGACCCCAGTGTTGTATTGAGCCAGCTGGTTAAAACTCCTTATCAGCTTCTAGACTCCTGTGAGCTAAACTACTTGGCTGGGAAGGTCTTTTTCTTGGTGATAGTCACTTTGCTACACAGAGTCAGTGAGCTTCAGATCTTAGTGATTGATCCTCTCAAAGGATTTTTTAGCAATAGAATAGTTTTGTCAACATATACTAAGTACCCACCTAAGGCGGTGTTGGATTTCCACTTTACTCAGTAAATTGTCCTAACGTTTTTCTCCAGACCTCATGCCCATGATGGGTAATGTGCCTGTAACATTTTTGATTGCAAAACAGCTTTAGCCTGCAGTATGGAGTGTACTAAAGCCCTTAGAAAGTTCACCCAGGTTGGTTTCTTTTGACATCATTAAACCTGGGACTGCCACTGTCAAACACATATCATCTAAGGAAGTAATATTCAGCCCGCAGTGGTCAGCATTTTAAAAAAAATACTGGCCACTGTGGGTAAAAAAAAATCTGGATATTAAGCGCCAAATATCTGGATTTAGCAGTTGGCAACGGCCCTATATTATGTGGATAGTGGTGATTATTCAGCCACTAGTTTGTTACGTAATCTGCATACTCAGGAGAGCTTTATTGCTGTCCTAAATTATGCAGATTGTTATCTGGATAGTAGCTTTGAAAATGACTGCTCTCCAGATCAGTACTGGCTCCTCCCCAACTCCACCGATGGACTGCTCAGGCACTATCTGAATAATCCTCTGAATAGCCCTATCACTGTGACATATCCTGTTAGTAGGGTCTACTAACTGGAGAAGTCCTTATAACCTCTAATTATCTAGTGGATTGCATCTCCTTCACTTGTGCCCAAGAAATCCTGTCAAGTCTTACAATACCTGAGTCACAGCAGCTTTGGTAACCCACTTAAGGTTGGCTTCCAAGGATATTCGCAAAGCTGCAATATGGATTTTCGTCCATACATACACAAATCATTTCTGTTGAAAAGGGATATCCAGGTCCTTTAGTTTACTTTAGGTGCATTGATTTTTCCATTTTCTCCCTGTTCAAAGTGGCACTCACTCCTATAAATCTTCAGGGCCACCCTTACTCTCTAGTGAGAGGGTCAGTACACTGTAGAATCTCTTTGAGGTTTAGAATTTAACTCCATCCTTCCTAGGGATACTTATGATTTTCAGCTTGCCTTTGTAAAACAAACAAACAAACAAACAAACCTGTGGGCACTCTGTTATTCCCTTTTCCCTATTTTATATGAAAGGCAAGATATAGCTGGGGAGTCCAACTTGTGAGGACTAAAGGTAGAAAGAGAAGGAATGGTCCACGCCAACCGATGCAGCACAACAGACCACAAAGCAACCTTATTTTATTTAATTAGATAAATAAGCGAATCACAAAAGCTCTTAACTACTACTATTACTAATCATTTGTTAAGTGCTACAAGGCATACACAGTGATGAACATACAGATGAAAGACACAGTCCTTGCCCATCAGAGCTTACAATCTAATCAAGACCAAACACGTGGAGGCCAATTCCAAAACATGCACATCCAGGTCGCAGGCATGTCCAAATCGAAAATGGGCCCAATTTCACCCTGATTCCGCAGCTGCAGCTATAGACGCTCCCGCCCTTCCAGAATCAGGGACATAGATGCTTCCAGCATGGCATGAGGAAACCACTATGGAGAAACACAGACCCCACTGTTATGATGAGACACGGGTATATGCAGCGAACGATTTAGCCGTGCCTGCTCTCACTGTATTCTTAAAAGATGGACGTTTCCGATCCTGCCCGTCTCTGCTATATACCCGTGGACGTCTCAGATGGCCACACCTCTGCTGTTAAAATGTGCACCTGCTAAGCTGTTCCTTTCACTGACAGTGTTGTGCTGATGCAAGCTACACATGAATTCTGATGATACATAAATGTTGGTGCAAACTAGACTAGATATAGTAGTCTGGTGCATGCCTAGAATAGTGCAAGGTCATCTCAGTGCACTCAAAGATACAATAAAGAACATCAAAACATACAAGGCAGTAGTAGAAATCCGTAGTTATTCTTTCACTGGTCATCTCTAAAAACTCTCTTTACAATGCCAGGTATGGACCTTTACCAACCTCACACAAAATGGTGCTTTTGGGCATGTTTCAGACTGTGTGCACTGTTGAATGTTCTTATTCTGAGGGTCTCTTATTATTGAAAGGGATATGTTTTGATATTTAGCCATGGAGAACCTTTTGTGATTTATTCTGCCGTATCACACTGGCACCTGGTGACGCTGCAGTCATCCGTACGGTTCAGGTACTGGCCAGGCAGTCATGTCCCCCCTGAATTGCAGATGAGCACACCAGATCCTCCTGTGCAACCCTCAAACCACATACACACACATTCTCACTTTCAGTCATGAAAAACATAAATCTGCCAAAAAAATGCCCTTAACCTATAAATAACAGCTGGTATAACAGAACAGCACGGAGTCCCAGGACTAAAAATATGATCTCCGTTTCTCACCCAAACAAGAATCCTTTCCATACTCACTCACATACTATTCCTGCATCAACAGTCCAATTTTTAAGGACACAGGAATTGTTAGGGTCCCCTAGATTAGTTCCTTAGCACATAAAGCAAATGTCAGCATGGCCAGAATAATCATTATTTCTCTTCTTAATATTTCTTTCAGGGTAGTTATTAATGCCTCTTTAGCTTACAAGATTCTCACACTTCTGATTTCTGTTCTTTATAAATGCATCTTGTGGTGTTTGTCCATACTGCAGTCCACCATTTCAGTCACCACCTTTATACAAACACAGCAGAATATTTTCTAAGTACTGGCCTTATTCCATGTCTCAGGCAGGTGTAATGGGCACATCTGCGGGGACCTCCCAAAACATCCATGGGCCTTTCTTGAATATGCTATATATGTTTCTGCCGCAAACCATGCCTCCATTCTGCCCATTCCGTACATGTTCTGAAATCCCCATGTTAGATAAACGTTCATGGGCTCTATGTATCAGAATATGCTCGCAAATGTTTTTGGCATAAACGTCCCCGGCACACATACAAACCCTTATTTGGTTTCTAGAATGTCCTCCTTAATGAAACTGGTGACTAGAGTATGATTAGATACACATAAGTAGTGGACAAGAAAGTGAGGAACATCACGATCCAAAAGTGGCTTCAAAGAGGTGGGTTTTTAGCCTGGATTTGAAAAGGGCTAGAGAAGGGGCCCAACGCACAGATTCAGGTAGTTTGTTCCAGGCATATGGAGCAGCAAGATGGAATGAATGAAGTCTGGAGTTGGCAGTGGCAGAGAAAGGCACAGCTAAAAGGGCTCTGCCAGAGGAGCACAGTTCCCGAAGAGGGGTGTAGAGTGAGATAAGAGAGGAAAGATAGGGAGAAGATGCAGAATGAATGCACTTGTAGGGCAGTAGAAGTTTCAACTGGAGCCAGTGAAGTGACTTGAGAAGAAGGGTTACATGAGCATAGTGACACTGGTGGAAGGTAAGCCATGCAGCTGAGTTTTAAACAGACTGAAGGGGAAAGAGATGATTCCAAGGGAGACCAGCGAGGAGCAGGTTACAGTAGTCAAGGCAGAAGTTGACTAGTGTGATTAGAAAGGAAGGGATTCATTTTGCTAATATTATAGAGAAAGAGGCTGTAGGTTTAAGCCATCTGTTAGATGTGCCCAGAGAAAGAGCGAGTAGAGGCAGAGATGACCCCAAGGCTGCGAGTTGAGGAAACTGGGAGGAGTGTAGTGTCATCAACAGAAATAGAGAAGGGAGGAAAGGGGGAGATGGGTTTAGGGGGAAGATAAGGAGCTCAGTTTTGGCCGTGTTCAATTTCAGATGGCGGTGAGACATTCCGGCAGCAATGTTGGACAAGCAGGCAGAGATCCGGGACTGGATTCCTGGAGAGATTTCAGACGCAGAGAGGTAGATCTGAGAGTCATCAGCATAAAGATGGTACTGAAAACCATGGGAGGAAATAAATGCACCAAGGGACTGAGTGTAGAGAGAGAGAAATAGAGGTCCCAAGACAGAGCCCTGAGGTACACTCTTAAAAGAAAATAAAACTTTAATGTAAAAATCAACAACATACAGGTTGTCTATATCTGGGGCCATAGCTGCACTCATGGCCATACCTTTAATTAGTTTATAAAAATTCCCTTCAGAGCAAACAATATTTTCTGTCCAGTGTTGCTTGTTCCACAATGAAATCTATTGGGATCTTGGGGGGCTTACAATTTAAGCTTGTCCCTGAGGCAGTGGAGAGTTAAGTGACTTGACAAAGGCACAAAGAGTGCCAGTGGGATCTGAGCCCCATTTTCATTGGTCACCAGCAGGATTGGCTCGGTCATTGTGCGAGAATGTTGTTCGCACAGGGCCCCACGCGAACTTCGTTCTCACATGGTGGTGCTCTTGAAATGCCAGCTTCAGAGGGAGCCGGGGAAGCTCGCCCAAGGCCCTGGCTCACCTCTGCATAGCCACCAGCGTGAAGAGCAGCATTTTCCCTCATGCTGGCAGCTGTGTTCTTGTGAAGCACACGAGGCTGAGAAATGCCTGGGGGTCAAGGATGCATTGACCCCCTGATGCATTTCAGGGGGTCAAGGATAGGACTGGTAATGGCCTATAGGGGGTCTAGGATTAGAAATGGGCTAATGGGAGCTGGAATAGGACTGGAATGGCTGATGGGGGGCATGGGAGAATGGGACTAAAAGGGAGCGGATGCTGGGTGGGGCTGTAATTAGAAGGGAGCTGATGTTGGGGGAGGACTAGAAGGGGATGGGGCTGGGGGAATGAGGATGGAGAGGGGAAAAGATATTTTGTGTGGAAGGGAAAAAAATCTAGGATTAGCTGGGTATTGGAAGAGTAAGTGGGGATTGAGGATGGAAGGGTGAAATTTGAGTGGATGATAAAGGAATAAAGAAAGAAATAGAGGAAAGAGCAAAAGGGGAAAGATCAGTATGTTAAAGCAGATGTAGAAGAGATAATGGAAAAAATCTAGAAGAGAGAAAAAAGGACAAATGGATAGCTAGCAGAAGACACGAAGAAACCAGAAGAAAGTGACTGGAGCAATTGTAATTAAAATAAAATGCCCAAACAACCAAAGGTAGAAATACTTTTTTATTTTGAATTTATTAACTGGAATATGTCAGCTTTGGGAAATGTGTATCGCTAATGTCTTTGCATTTTTGTTTAGTACAAGATGAAATTAATTTATAGTTTTATTTCTCCAGTGTTGTTGTACATTCTAAGTTTGGCTTTTGAGGTTCCCAGTTTAATTATTGTCTTCCTGTTTCTAAATTGTGATCCCTTGTTCTTTGTTTGGTGATGGTCTATGTTCTGCATGTGTAACCAAGCTGAGATATTCTGTGCATGTAGTTTCTATTTGACAATGCCATTTGTTCTCTTCCCCTAGTAAGAGATGTATTGGTATTCTCTGAGATGTATTGCAGTAATATTTGCAGTGTTACCTTTTTGATACATAGAAACATAGAAACATGATGACAGAAAAAGACCACATGGCCTATCTAGTCTGTCCTTCCATATCAACAACTACAACAGTCCACTTTTTACCTTTAGAGATCCTCTGTGTTGGTCCCATGCTTTTTTGAATTCAGTTACTGTCCTCATCTCTACCACCTCCACTGGGAGACTATTCCATGGATCCACTACTCTTTCCGTAAAGAAATATTTCTGCATATCACTCCTGAATCTATCTCCCTTCACCCTCATCCCATGTCCCCTCGTAGCAGAACTTGCTTTCAATTGAAAGAGGCTCTCTCCCTGAACATTTATGCCACGGACGTATTTAAACATCTCAATCATATCACCTCTATCCCGCCTTTCCTCATATCACCTCTATCCCGCCTTTCCTCTAAAATGTACATATTAAGATCCTTAAGTCCTTCCACATATGCTTTATAATGCAGCCCACTAATCATTTTAGTAGCCACCCTCTGCACCGACTCCATCCTGTTCTCATCCTTTTGAAGGTGCGGTCTCCAGAATTGCACACTATACTCCAAATGAGGTCGCACCAAAGACTTATACAGAGGCATTATCACCTCCTTTTTTTTGCTAGCCATTCCTCTTCGTATGCACCCAAGCATCCTTCTAGCTTTTACCGTCGCCTTTTCTACCTGTTTAGCTACTTTAAGATCATCAGACACAACCACGCCTAGGTCCCGCTCTTCTTTAGTGGACAAAAGTACTTCACTTCCTATACTGTATTGCTCCCTTGGATTGCTGCAGCCCAAATGCATGACCTTACACTTTTTAACATTAAATCCCAGCTGCCAAATTCTAGACCATTCTTCAAGCTTAGCTAGATCCCTCCTCATGTTATCTACACCTTCCTGGGTGTCTATTCTATTGCAGATTTTGGTATCATCCGCAAAGAGGCAAACCTTACCCGACAGCCCTTCCGCTATATCACGAACAAAGATGTTAAAAAGAATCGGACCAAGGACAGATTCCTGGGGCACACCACTGGAAACATCCTTCTCCTCAGAGTGAGCTCCATTTACTTGTACTCTTTGTCGCCTCCCACCCAACCAATTTCTAACCCAAGCAGTAACTTTAGGGTCCATCCCTAGGGTGCTCAGTTTGTTTTTAAGTCGCCTGTGAGGAACAGTGTCAAAGGCTTTACTGAAATCTAAATACACCACATCTAGAGCTCTCCCTCGGTCCAACTCCCTGGTCACCCAGTCAAAGAAATCAATCAGATTTGTCTGACAAGACCTGCCTCTGGTGAATCCATGCTGCCTCGGATCCTGTGATCCGCTGGACTCCAGAAACCTCGCTATTTTCTCTTTCAGCAGCGTTTCCAATAATTTACTCACCACCGAAGTTAAACTAACTGGCCTGTAGTTTTCAACCACATCCTTACTTCCGCTTTTGTGTAAAGGCACCACATGAGCCTCTCTCCAGTCCTTTGGCACCACTCCTGACTCCAACGAGGCATTGAAAAGGTCAGTCAGTGGAGTTGCTAGAACGTCCCCAAGTTCCCTCAGTATTCTAGGGTGTATCCCATCCGGTCCCATCGATAGGTAGGGTTTGGGGCTTTGTGAGTCCTGGTAGTGCTGTTATGATACGGCGGGCTTGCTATGGGCTCTAAATGGTTAGTGTTTATATACTTCCTAATGTGCCTGGCGGTTGGCACTGGAGTATAGTAATGTAGAAATCTGGTAGTCTTTCTTTCTCCAGACACTCATTAAGAGGCATGTTTACTAAAAGTCAGCGCATATTAACATTAAGCAAATATTTATGCAAATGAAGTTCCTTATACAAATAAGGCCCTGCAATGAGTCTCCACACATGACCCCGCACCCCCCTTGGGACGCCCCTTGTCACCAGGCCACTGTTCTAACAACTGGGCTGCTCCTAATATTTGATTTCTAAAATTTTAATCAAATATAGATGAATGTATTTTGGGAGCTTGTGGTCTCCAAAACCAATGTCTGCAAATGCTGAACGTGGTTTGAGTACTGAGTCAATTGTGGAAACCATCGGCTGCCCAGCAGGCTCTGTTAGTGGCATGCTTACTAAAATGCAGGGTTAGCATGCAGTTTGGATGTGGTGCTAAGAAGTAACATAGCCCCCAGCACCAAAAATCCCATGTTAACACAGCTGTGTGCGATGGAGTGGGAAATTGGTGGGACAAGGACAGAATGAAGACATTGCCAGCATGTTGCAGCTAGCATGGATGTTAGTGGCCCATGCTAGAGTCATTGAATTTGATGCTGAATAAAGACCCCTGTAGCAAACACATCTGCCCTTTCTGGAATGTGCTTTTGTTTTGAAACACATGAAGTCCGATTCTGGGAGCGGGACATCTGGGCCGTCTGGATGTCCCCGTTGTAGACAGGGCCATTAGGACCCGATTCTGGTCCGCGGGAACAAAACGCTCCCGCGGGAGCCAGAATCAGGCCTGAGGACAGCCTGGCGTGCCCCCCCTGCCTGTGGAGACATCCGCCCCGCAGGCTTCCCAGACTTCTGCGGTTCCGGACCCCAAAATCCCTGCCACCCGACCCATAGCTGGCCTCCTCTGACTGAATCAGGCAGCAGGGACCCCCTGCACCCATCCCTGGCCCCGGTGGTGGCTGCCGTGCCCCAGTTCTCTTAAAAATGCTGCTTATACCATCTTTGAAGTGGTATAAACAGTACGCCCCAGCAAGCCTGGCAGCACGTACAGGGCCTTGACCAGAATCAGCCTTGTATGTGCTGCCAGGCAGCCCGCCCCCACTCTTCCCCTGCCAGCTCTTCCCATCGTGAAGCACAGGACGCATGGGGAGAGTTGGCGGGGGAGCAGAGTTTAGGTGGATTGCGGGACATGCAGCCCTGCAACCCGTGTTCTGGAATGAGGGCCATAGTAAAATATGATTAAGTCGATTTTGATTTATTTTCTCTTGAATGAAATTAATAGTCATGGATACCAAATGAACAAAAAAACATTTGTTGCTTCTTGTTTCCTAAAAATGTAGAAAATGTAAGCATTCATTACTGTAGGGCTCATTTATCAACACTGAATCAGTCCTGGCCACCTTCCTTACCCCAGTACCTGCAGGTAAGAGTAGAATGGAGGAAGTGGCCATGGGATGCCCCCACATACAGACTGGACAACTGAGGGCTCCCTTCCATAGATTGGTGTGGCCATTGAGTAGCCCCTCATATCTCTGCATTGTGGTCCTGGTGCAATAAACTATACTATCTTTTAGCACAGTAGTTTGCTCAATAGTTTTGATTGCTAATTCTCCTCCTACTGATGCAATAAGAAAATCTGTGGTAAAACCACTGCACTGAAATGTAATTTTGGGGATGCAAAACACATGCAAATTGATGAATGAAAAAATTCTCCCACTGTAAAACAAAAAAAGTAAAGCACTAGTATGGTTGTTTACTCATCTCCTGGTGCTAACTCTATGCCACCTCAAGACTGGTGTAAAGATGCCACATGGGAGCAAAAGATGTTGGGAGGTGTCCAATCCCCCTTTGTACATTCTGATATCCTCTGACTTCCATGGACATCTCTGACACCCCCAACCTACCTGCAAAAGTTCCTTGGTAGCCAAGTGGGCCCTGGTCCCCCCCAGATTCCCCTCCCCCAACACCGTTGACTCCTGAATCCTCCCTCACTTTAAAGCTATCTGGTGCAGGACAGCCATGGTCTAGGCACCCCAGGTCCACTGGCATCATTTCCTTACTGCCACAATCTTGGAAAATGCATTGGGACACGCTTCACAGACCCATAGTGGTGCATCTTGAGAGCCTCCCTGTGCTGGTTGTCCAAGCCAGGGATATCCTGATCTGGGGTGTCTGGTCCAGAGATGTCATGGGCCAGATAGCCCTGGAGTGGGCAGGAATTCATGGTGTGGATGGGTTGTTTCAGGATGTTCAGGGCCCACTGAGCTACCAGGGAGCTTTTGCAGAATGTGGGTAGGGGATGAAGAGTCTGTCTGGATCCTTTGTTTAAATTGTCTCTCGTCCTGTCAGCGTGTTAGCCATTCACAAGAATATAAATGCCATACTGGGTCACACCTAAAGTCCATCAAGCCCAGTCTCCTGTTTCCAGCAGTGGCTTATCCAGGTCACAAGTAGCTGGCATATCACTTTCTCCATTTTGAAAATATACCATTTTTCTGTTTTCTATCTCTCAACCAGTTTCCAGTTCACTATAGGACATTGCCTCCTATATCAGGACTTTTTCATTTGCTCGGGAATTTCTCATGTGGGACTTTGATGGTCATTTTAAAAGGTTTAGTTGTGATTTAGATGTCTGAGGATGTCGATATCACAGACTATTCTTGGTAGCCATTCCACAAATGATATTCCCAGACGTCTCTGGTACAGGGACGTCGAGGTGGGCACTGGGGTGTGGTGGAGGCAGGTCTGTGGAGTGGCAATGTACTTACACCTCCCTGTTCCATCTCAGAAATGTTTTCAGGCACATCAATGTTTATACCTGCTCCAGGAAGGAATAGGCACCAGGAAAGCACTTGTTTTCAACTTAAAATATCCAGAGAGCGCATAGAGAATTAAGCAGCTAACCTTAAATCACAAAGGCCTACACTGGGATTTGAACACTAACCATACTGCTCTGAAGCCAGTACTCTAACCACTATGCTATTAGACCTCTTGGTTTTGGAGTGCTAACTCGGGGATGTCTATATAGGCGTTTGGTGCACCCATATACCGGGCATGCCCACATTTCTGAAATCATGCCTGAACTTGCTTTTTTTATTCCAGAGATTGTGGATTTGACGTCCCAGATTGTACTTGGACATCCCATTATGAAATGTGCCTCTTTGTCAAATGCTCTCTGAAAGTCTGAATGCATTATGGGAGCCATTTTAGGAGCTCTCTTTGTGATCTGGACATCTGAAAATAGGCATTCAGACATGCAAATCACAGAGACATCCCTGAACCCATTTTAGCAAGCTAGGCATATAGATGTCCCTGGTGTATGCACGTACACATTGGAGGCATGGCCTGGGCAACAGAGATGCATGTTGCTGTGCGATTTCAGAACAGCATGAGCATTTCAGGCTATGGCCGTTAACACATACATGCCTCTGCTGCTTCTGACCATGAATAAGGTGCAAAAAAGTGCTTGTTTTATGGGAGCAACACTTGCAGGGGGAAGAGCTAAATGCGCTCTCAATGCCACTGTAAATGTTTCCGGAAAAAAATAAAACTGCATGTAAATTTGGAGGGGAAAAATATATTTTACTGCCCAATTGCCACACATCTGCTTATCTGAAATAGCTGACTAGGACGTGCATGTCTCATATCATAGACACCTCTGTTCTGAAATACCCTGGTCGGCATGTCCAAGTACCTGTTTCTGCAGCCATGTATTTTGGCGACATCCACATTTCTAAAATGGCCTGCTACCGTGCACATACCTGACCTTGCTATCTGCATAGGCCCATTGCCAGAAGTAGCATCTTTCAGGGCGGAGACGGAACAATTTCAAAAGGCATTACACATGCCTCCCCTGGAATTTTGGACATCGTGCCCTAGACATCTGAGATTCCTCCTAGACGGCCCTTCTAAAATCCTACTTTGTATCAACTGGCTTACCTTTATCCACATATTTATTCACATCTTCAAAGAAAAGGAGGAGATTGGTGAAACAAGACTTCCCTGGGATAAATCCATGTTAACTTTGTACCATTAAATCATGTCTGTCCATGTGTTCAGTAATTTTGTTCTTTTCAATGATTTTCACCATTTTGCCCTGCACTGACCTTAGGTTCATTAGTCTGTAGTTTCCCAAATCATCTCCAGAGCCCTTTTTAAAAATTAGCATTATATTGTCCATCTTCCACTCTTCTGGTATCTTAGATAATTTTAATGATAGGTTAACAAATATTAAGTATTTATTTTATTTATTTATTTATTTTTATTTATTTAGTATACATTTGTATACCGCTACTTCCAGCGATCAGCAGCGGTTTGATTACAGATTGGAAATTGTCAAATCATGACAGGAAATTTTTGAGGTATAAACACATTGATTAGACAGGAAAGCACAGCACACAGAGAACTATTTTACAGGGAACATGGGCTATGGAGAGTTAAGTGGCTTGCCCAAGACCACAAGGAGCACCTGTGGGACTAGAAACCCCAGTCCTTCCAGCCCAAGGTTGCTGTCCTCTAGTGGGATTTGAACCCCCGACCTTCCGGCCCGAAGTACCTTGCCCCAACCACTAGGCCACTCCTCCACTTAGCTCCAAGTAGCTCTGCAATTTCACCTTTGAGATTTTTCAGCACTTGTCCACTTGTCTCTGGGTATATACCATCTGGACCAGGTGATTTACTGCTCTTTGGTTTGTCAATTTATTCATCTACATCTTCCAGGTTCTCTGAGATTTGATTCAGCTTTTCTGACTCATCACCATTAAATATCTTTTCTATCATGGGTAGCTTCCTCACATATTCCTCAGTAAAGACTGAAACAAAGAATTAATTTAGTCTCTCAGTTATGCCTTGTCCTCTGATTGCCCTTTTTACCCCTTGATCATCTAATAGTGCAATTGACTCTTTCACCAGCTTCTTGCTTCAAATATATCTGAAAAAGCTTTTATTGTAAGATTGTGTCTCTATGGTAAGTTCTTTTTAAAATCTCTTTTTGCCTTCCTTATCAATGCTTTGCATTTAACTTGCCCGTGTTTATGTTGTTTCCTCTTTTCTTCATTTGTTTCCTTTTTTAATTTTTTGAAGAATATATTTTTGGCTATCGTTTGGCCTTCCTCCTACCTTTCTTAATCTATAGGATACATCTGGTCTGGGCATCCAAGACTGTATTTTTAAATAACCTCCATGCCTGATGTAAACACCTGACCTATGCAGCTGCTTCTTTTAGCTTTTTTTCTAACCATTTTCTTCATTTCATCATAGGCTCTCTTTTGAAAATTAAATGCTGACACAATAGATTTCCTTTGTGTACTCCCTCCAGTTATTAAGTCAGATTTGATTATATGATGATCACTAATGCCAAGTTGTCCCAATACAGTTGGGTCTTGTACAAAATCCTGTGTTCCACAAAGGACTAAGGGGTCTAGTTACTAAGGTGCACCAGGGCTAATGTGTTTGAAGTCACTTTTAACATATGTTATTTTAATACCAGCCCTATGTTATCCAGTGAAACGTAGTTACTAATAATGCACATTAAAGGTGAATAAACGCATATTAACATTAATGCATCTCAGTAACTAGACCCCCTCCCCCCCAATTCAAAGTAGCTCTTTCTCTAGTTAGTTTCCGAACCAGCTGCTCCATGAAGCACTCGTTTATGTCATCTAGGAATTTTACTGCCCTAGCATGTCCTGATGCGACATTTATTCAGTCAGTATTGGTGTAATTCAAATCACCCATTACTGTATTATGGTGTTGCCAATTTTGTTAACATCCCTAATTTCTGATATGATTTCATCATCTGTCTGCTAATGCACTGACAGGAAGGGAGGCAGCTGCATATTGTTGTGGTGACGTACGCTTTTTTTTTTTTTCTGATGGTGCATGTTTTTTTAGCTCTGCTGTAATTTGCATGTCATCAGTTTACTACATTAGAAACATAGAAACATAGAAACATGATGACAGAAAAAGACCACATGGCCTATCTAGTCTGTCCTTCCATAACAACAACTACAACAGTCCACTTTTTACCTGTGGACTGTTGGGAGTGAAAGATTTTTACAATGTCCTTCCATAACAACAACTACAACAGTCCACTTTTTACCTGTGGACTGTTGGGAGTGAAAGATTTTTCTAGAGCGTGTGTTAGAACACTGTGAGTTGAAGTTTAGTACCACATTCTAATGTATCACTTACTGTTTCAAGGCCTATATGGGAACACTGTGAGTTGAAGTTTAGTACCACATTCTAATGTACCACTTACTGTTTCAAGGCCTATATAGGGGAACCCATGATAGCTTCACTGGTCCATGGTGATGCCTGATGGCCATGTCAATCTGTGGAAGAGCCTCCCATAGCCTCTGCATCCTTCCTCCCCTTAACTGTATAGTAGTGCTGAATATATGCTGTTTTTTAAATGTTGTGGCTAGTGTTTAAAAAAACACGCTCACTGTGGCAGCCTAATATTTTTCTGAGTCTGCAGCTCACTTTTTCCCCCATGTAACACCAGATCTTGTGAGTCCCTGCACAATTCTAGGCTAGTGAGTGATGGAACTTGCTATTTGAGCAGAAGGGGAAGAGGAGCAATCATGAACGCATCAGCAGCACTCCATCCTGGATCCTGAAATGGAACATGCATGTCTCTGTGTTTAACATACCATATTGAGCGTCATTTAGTTTCCAAATCTTTGCATGCCCCGAGAAAGCAATTCTGTCATGAAATGTGTATATGCCACAGGCGAGAATATTTTTTCACAAACTGGGAGTCACTATCATTAGTTTTCTTTGACAGATGCCCACAGCCTTTGTTTTTCAGAAAATGAAAGAGCTGTGTCCACAACGGGAAGACGAGGAGAACTGATAAAGCATGCAGGAACAGATTTTCTTTCAGGATTATTGATGCTTGTCAGTAGTCACAATTCTCTTGAGAAGGACAATGGATAATCATAGCTACAGCTGTTTCATTCAGCGCTTCAAAGAATTTTTTTAAAACTTTGATGCCTAGTTTAAATATCCATCATCTAATGTATTTTGTCTATGACTTAAACAAGAAGCAAGCCTTCTGTTAGATTTAGATCTACAAGATTCACCTGAATTAAGTGGAGAGCTGCCTTGCTAGCCAACATCGATTTATAGAAATAATGATCAGGAAATGAGCTGGTTATGGGACATTGACTTCCTCACTCTTTACCACAGAAATGATGATTATTATAGTAATTATTATTATTTATTTTTAGTAGTAGTTCAAGACAAGTTACATTCGGACACAGTATTTCCCAGTCCCTGGAGGACTTCAATCTGTGTCTGTACCTGAGATTGGAAGGTTAAGTAACTTGCCCAAGCCCCAAGCAGTGGGAGTGCTGAGTTCATAGATAGAAAACCAAATAATAAAAAATATAAGGCAGTACTTTTTATTAGACTAGCTTAATGAATACATTTTTGACTAGCTTTTGGAAGCTAAGAACAGAAGAAATGCCACACTGGATCAGACCAAATGTCCATCGAACCCAGTATCCTGTTTCCAACAATGGCCAATTCAGGTTACAAGTACCTGTAAGGTTCCGAAAAGATAGACAAATTCCATGCTGCTTATCCCAGGGGTAAGCAACAGATTTCCCCAGTCCACTTTAATAATGGTGTATGGACTTTTCCTCCAGGAACTTGTCTAAAACTCTTTTAAACCCAGCTATACAAACAGCTTTTGTTACATCCTCCAGCAACAAATTCCAGAATTTGATTATAGGTTGAGTAAAAAAATATTTTCTATGCTTAGTCTTAAATGTGCTACATTGTAGTTTCATTGCCTGTCCCCTTGTCTTTCTATGTCTACCTGATCCACTCCACTCATTATTTTATAGATCTCAATTATATCTTATCACAGCTATCTTTCTTCCAAGCTGAAGAGTCCTAACTTTTAAGTCTTGTCTCCTAGGGGTAGCCCTCCATCCCTTTATCATTTTGGTAGCTCTTCTATGTAGCTTGTCTAATTTTTGCATATCCTTTTTAGATATGGTGACCAGAACGGCACACAATATTCAAGGTGCAGTCACACTGTAGCAGCAAAGCGCAGACAAACCAATGATACCAGGAGTCTGTTCAGAAGGTCCAAATCATTTATTTGTGCACAAGTCTCGAACCAGTCAATTTCAAAATGGCTGAGCAAAGTTTTCAAGCATTACAACAACTTTTATAGACTTTTGTTCCATTCTAGGTATAGAAAAACATTTCATTGGTCCCGGTAACCTCCCGTACCTCCCGTACCTCTTCCATTGGTCCCGGTACTGATAAGTTTATCCAATTATGTCCCTTCTGTGGGCATGACACCTGCATGCCCCCCTTCTAGTCCCAATTACAATGGCCAGTTCATCAACTTGTTACTTTCACACTCTCAAGGCCATAGAACCAATTTGTGCGTGCAGAAGAGCAAGGTTCTGTAACTCATCTGTCAGCACTCCTAATTATTTCTTTGCAGATGTACTTTTTCTTATCAGTAACTTTTAAACATGTCTTTTCTGTATTTTTCCATCTTTCAGTTCTGCAGTTCTGCCTACCTAAGCTAATTCAATACTTCTACTGAGTTCTATCTTACAAAAGCAGCATATTGGGGGATGTGCAATCCTATATGCCTCTCCACAGGCCTCATTTACAGGTCAAGCTAGCCATGCTGGCCTGCTTATGTCAGACACCGTGGGTCACAGGCCTGCACCTGCCACATTCCCCCCTTTGATTAATCTCACCCTATTACTCAATAAGGTGTGAGAATTAAATCACTTTTAGAAGAATCACATCATGATTGAAGGATTTCGACTAGGACTAGCTTTGTATAAAGCCATTATTTTAGTTGCGGTCTTCCGCTCTACTGTATTATCAATAGCATTATGAATGGAACGCATACAACATGGGATTAAACATGGTAATAAAAAGATAACAGCAACAAGGATTAGTACTAAAACAATGAAAGTCTTAAATCCTCCCAGCCAAGAGAAAAGGTTAGCAAACCAGTTAGGAAATTTCAATGCGTGCCAAGTCTGTACTGGCACATAAGCATGTCTTTGCATATCTTTAGCAATTTCTTCAACTACTTGACCCTTATCATCTATTTTCAAACAGCAATTAGTTAAATTCAGCTTACCACATACTCCTCCTTCAGCTGCTAGCAAATAATCAAGTGCTAAGCGGTTCTGGTATATAGCAGTGCGCATCTGAGTACTTTGTCTAGCTAAAAGCGTAAGAGTATGACTAGTTTCATTGGTTATTATTTCAACTACTGCTTGTAAGCGAATAATACGATTAATCATATAGATTGGAGTACGATAACCATACATACCATCATCATTCCAAGTGGCAGGTCCATAATACTCAATAATTCTTTCTGGTGGCCAATCATCACCTTGCCACTTCTCCCACTTGCCTATCTGTAAGGCTTCTCTTTTCTGTCTCAATGCTCTTTTGTGTCTGTGGGTAGTGTATACAGGATATCCTAATTGTTCTCCATGTTCAGTGTTTAACAGGAAGAAAGAAGGTCTGATGGTTCCTAAGACACATGCTCCTCCCCAGTGTGGCGGGAGTTGTGCATATGCTCGGTTTCCACAGATCCAATATAGGCCAGGCGGGGCTTGCCAGGCTTGGACTTTGGCAAGGTTAGTCCATAGACCTGCAAGTTCAGGAAATCTGGCTAATGGGTTAGGAGGTTCAGGATGTCGGATTCCTGACCACCATGCTGTCTTTTTAGTCGTGGCATTATAGTACTTCTGGCTAAGACAGACCAGCTGTCCTACCTTTTGGGTGAACTGGGGTCCAGTTCTGGCATAACAAAGACGTCCAACGATTGAGTGCGCTAACACCCATTCACTGGTAGTCTTGTGTAATTCAGTCTGGTTGTAAGTCATAGAATAATTCAATTCTTGGGCTTCCCATGGCCATTGGTCTCCCATTTGGGTTCCGCCACAAAAATAGCAATCTGAGATCTTCAGACTAGATACTACTGCTCCGGCTAATTCTAGAAATAAATTCTGTGAGGGGTGAGGGATCTCAAACTTATTTACATGCATAGCTTCATAAAAAGTATTATGAATATGATATTTAGATGACTTGTGGGCTTGAGTATTCAATCTGATATACACAATGGTCCCTGGATCTATTGCTCCTCCAGCAATACGTAAACCAAACTTGTATCCTTGTTTCCATGCATGGGGATTGTGTATACGTAAATGTAAGGGGTTGCAAGCATCTTTCTGACATTTATCATTTGTGGTTGGCTTGGTTAAAGTAGCCATTCGTTTATCTATTTTCTCATCAGTTATACCAGTGTTCCAGGTAGCATAAAAAACACATCCCCAATACGGGCAATAGTAATCTGCCGCTGTAGCAGTACTATAGCCTGATCCCGTTTTACCTGTACACTTCCACCAATTTGTGGCACCTTCTGGACACATATACTTATGGTCATTTCGATACGATTTCTCCCATGTACCACAGGTGGACTGACTATCTCTATTAATGGCATTACATGCATCAAAATTCAAAACAGCAGGTTTAGTAATGTCCTTAAGTGGTGGTGTAGCAGCTAATATCGGTCCATCTGCATCCTTCCATCTTATTTCCAACGTGTAATAGGATGGATTCTGATGCGGATTATAGCATGCTTTGATTTTGCCATGAGTGCAAACATTTAGTTCAGTGGTGTTATAGATACACCGAGTTACTGTTCCCTTGCAGGTATAGTAAGAATGGTAAAGCAAAGTCTGAGTTACTTTCAGTCCAGTTCTAGTAGAAGTAATGCAAGCAGTGCATGGAGGTAAAGCATAAGTCAGTTCAAAACCTCCAAAGAAGGCAACCAAGGCAAAGCAAAAACAAAGATACATGTTGATGTTGATTGGAGTTCTTCTGAATCCTCAGCTTGCTGATCTTGATCACGACGGTCTTTTATTCTTCGTCCCGTTTGCTAATGAAGCAATTTAACGGGTGCTGAGTGTTGATTGAAGATCCTCAGGTTGTCCAGTACACATTGACCAACTTTTTAGCAATTTCAGTTGGCTTGTGAAGTCTGGCTTAGTCAATGTAGTCTCAAAGTAGTATGTCAAATCACACACAAATTGGGTTCGTTGAAACAAAACTGTTGCTGCATGGAAAACAGCAATCCTCTTCGAAAGACTTGGCTACTGCAAAGCACTGGTGATGAAGTGTCTAGGCTGCTGGTTGCCGTCTCAGAGTAACTCGCAAGGGTACATCAGGATGCTGTTCTGCTGTCCACTGCTCTGGTTCAGGATCGGCGGCGGGCTTGACTCTGCTGTGGTGGATCCAGGCGTCGATCTCGGCTACCTTTACTGCAGTTGGGGTAGACAGGATGACGGTGTACGGTCCCTTCCAATGGGGTTCCAACGGTGTCTTCTTCCAATCTTTGATCCACACCGAAGTACCAGGCTGGTAGGGATGCAAGGGTTCCGTCAAGTTGATAGGCAACTGGTCTTGGATCCACGTATGGAGAGTCTGCAGAACAAAACTAAGAGCTAGGAGTTCTTGTCTGGTTACTTCTGAACCAATCTGGGCTAAACTTCCTTTGATTCCCTGCACTATTGGTGGGGGTTTACCATACAAAACTTCAAAAGGGGAAAATCCTGTTGACTTTACAGGAGCTGAGCGTATTCTGAGTAAAGCTATGGGGAGCACTTGGGGCCATTTCAAGTGTGTCTCCTGACAAAGCTTGGACATTTGGGCTTTCAAGGTACGATTCATTCGCTCAACTTTCCCTGAACTCTGGGGTCTGTATGCAGTGTGGAGTTTCCACTGTATCTGCAAAGCTTTTGCTAACTGCTGAGTAACTTGGGAGACAAATGAGGGTCCATTGTCTGACCCTATTACTGCTGGGATTCCAAATCTGGGGACAATCTCTCTCATTAAGACTTTGGTAACTTCTCGGGCTTTCTCAGTTCTGGTTGGGAATGCTTCTACCCACCCAGAGAAAGTACAAACTAATACTAATAGGTAATGGTATCCATTGGCTTTTGGCATTTCAGTAAAATCAACTTGAAGGTTGTGCATGGGGGTGACACCTCCTGACTGAACTCGGGGTGCCGTTATAAGGCCTTGCTTGGCATTATTTTTGGCACAGGTTAGACATTGACGTGCTACTGAGGCTGATATGGTTGTCATCAGAGGGATGTAGAAATGTGGTCTGAGTGCTTTTTCCATAGCACTCTTCCCATAGTGGGTGGCTTCGTGGAAGGCTTTGACAAAGGATGGTCCTAACAATTCAGGAATTACTATTCGTCCAGTAGGTTGACTGCCCTCTTCTGGTGGCAGCTCAATCCATCCATCTTTCAGTATTCCATCTTCTCTGTTACAATAGTAATCCAATTCTTTGGTGGTATATCGTGGGGTCCATAGATTCAAGGGTACTGGAAACAATGCTGCTTGCATTGGCATAGCTTGTGGGGCAATCTGTCCTGTCATAGCTGCTTGTCGTGCTGAGGCATCTGCAAATCTATTCCCTCGGGCAACTTCTCCTTTTCCTGCTTGATGTCCTCTACAATGCATGACAGCTACACGTGTTGGGGCCCAAACTGCATCAAGTAACATCAATATCTCGGGACCATACTTGACTGATTTTCCTCCGGATGTGATGAGTCCTCTTTCTTTATAGAGAGCTCCATGGGCATGCAAGGTAGTGAAGGCATATTTGGAATCTGTATATACATTTAGCACAAGTTTTTCTCCTAACAACAATGCTCTGGTGAGTGCTATCAATTCGGCTTTCTGGGCTGATGTGCCTGAGGCTAGAGCTGATGATTCAACTACTTCGTGTTGAGTGACGACTGCATATCCGGCACAGCGTCGTCCATCAAGGATGAGACTGCTCCCATCAACATAATAGATCTGGTCGGGATTGTCTATGGGCACATCTGTCAAGTCAGGTCGACTAGAGAACACAGTCTCCATAACTTCGATACAGTCATGTTCTGGGAGTTCTTCACTGATGGGTATCAAGGTGGCTGGATTCAAGGCATGGCTCACTTCAAGTTGTATCTGTGGGTTTTCACATAACATACTCTGGTACTTCAACATTCGGGAATTGGTGAGCCAATAATTTTCTTTCTGTTCCATGAGGGCAAGGACTGCATGTGGCACAGTGACTCGTATGTTCTGTCCTAGTGTGAGCTTGTCTGCTTCGCTCACTAGTAGCGCTGTAGCTGCAACTGCTCTCAAGCAAGGTGGCCATCCTTTGGCCACAGGGTCCAATTGTTTCGATAGGTAGGCTACAGGTCGCTCCCAATTTCCCAATTTCTGAGTCAACATGCCCAAGGCATTTCCCTGTGCTTCATGTACAAACAAGTGGAAAGGTTTGTGGACATCTGGTAGTCCAAGTGCTGGTGATGACATCAATTCTTCTTTCAACTTCTGGAAGGCTGTATCCTGCTCAAGTCCCCACTCCAGTGGCGACTTTTCTTCTCCTTTTGTGGCTTCATACAGTGGTTTGGCAATTTGGGCAAAGTTAGGTATCCAGATTCGGCAATACCCTGCTGCTCCCAGAAAGGCTCTAACTTGCTTTCTGGTTGTTGGAGTTGGAATTCTACATACTGCTTCTTTTCGTTCTCTGCCTAATCTTCTGCTTCCTTGGGTAATACGAAAACCCAAGTATTTCACTTCTTTTTGGCATAGCTGTGCTTTGGCTCTGGAAACTTTGTATCCAGCTTCATCTAGTAACTGCAAGAGGTCTTTGGTGGCTAGTATACATTCACTTTCTGATATGGCAGCTATCAACAGATCATCCACGTATTGGAGAAGCACTCTCTTCCCCGGGGCTACTGGATAGCTTGAAAGGTCTTGATTCAGTGCAGCACTAAAGATGGTAGGCGAATTCTTGAATCCTTGCGGTAATCTTGTCCAGGTGAGTTGGCCCCCTCTTCCAGAGATGGGGTCCTGCCATTCAAATGCAAACAATATTTGGCTTACAGGGGCTAATCTTATGCAAAAGAATGCATCTTTTAAATCCAGTACAGTGAAATGGGTAGCTTCAGCAGGTATCAGTCCTAGAAGAGTGTAAGGATTGGGTACAACTGGATGTATAGTTTCAACTGCATCATTTACTCTTCTTAAATCTTGTACTGGGCGATAATCATCTGTCCCAGGTTTCTTTACTGGCAAAAGTGGAGTGTTCCATGGGGATTGACATACTTTTAGTAGGCCATACTCGAGCAATCTTTGTAGGTGGCGATGAATGCCTTCAATTGCAGTTCTTGGGAGAGGGTACTGTTTGACGTGCATTGGTGTAGCACTAGGCTTGAGGGTTACAATCACTGGAGCTATATGCTTGGCTAGGCCTGGGGGACTGCCTTCTGCCCATACTCCAGGTGGTGCATCGATGTTCTTTAAAGTTTGTTCAAAATAGGTATCTTGGATGGAGTCATCAACGTAATACCTCCATTCTTCTTCTCGGGGAACTGTCAGCAGCATTACTCCTGCTGGTTTGGCTTGGGAATTTACTGTCATTTGCATTTCTCCTTGTTCAGAGAAAGATATTTGTGCTTGAAGCTTGGCTAGCATATCTCGTCCCAGTAGTGGTACTGGACATTCGGGCATGTAAAGGAATTGATGAGTTACTTGCTGTCCTCCTAGACTGCATATTCGATTTTGAAGAAAAGACTTAGTGGCTTTGGCACCAGTTGCTCCTATAATGGTGACTGCTTTTGTAGTGAATGGGGCTATCTTTTTGTCTATTACTGAATGCTGTGCTCCAGTATCAACCATAAAGTTCATAATTTGGTGTCCTATTTGTATTCCGACCATAGGCTCCTGGAGACCTAAAGCAAACTTGGAGCCCGGTCTGTCCTAATCCACGTCATCCTCATCATGGGCTGGTGTGGCCAATGCTTGAATGGCTCCTCCTCCTCTCTCTCGCTGGAATTGTTCTCGATTGGCTCCTCCGCGATTCCGGGGACGGCCTCGTCTTTCTTCTCGCCACTGATGATCGTTGTCGTCATCTTGCTGGGCGTCTTCGAGTTGCGGGCACGTATCTCTCCAATGTCCTTCCTCTCTGCAATAGGCGCATTGGTTCACGCCTAGTCTCTGGGTCCGGCCTCCGCCTTGACCCCGCCCTCTTCCTCTGCTCCTTCGACTAGGGACACCTCCCCTTTTCTTTTCAACTATGGCCGCAGCCAAAAAATCAGCTTTCTTCTTCATCTTTCTATCACATTCTCTCTGTCTTTCAGTATCACGATTCACATACACTTTATGAGCGACTTCCACTAACTGTGTTGCATTCATGCCCGCAAACCCTGCTAATTTCTGTAATTTACGTCTAATGTCTGGTTGAGACTGGTTTACAAAAGCAGAATTCACCATACATAAACTTCCTGGTGCCTCGGGATCATAGGGAGTATACATTCTGTATGCTTCGGTTAATCTCTCATAAAAATCTGCTGGGCTCTCATCTATCCCTTGGATAACTCCTGCAACTTTGGAAAGGTTCATAGCTTTTTGGCCCCCCCTTCTCAGGCCTTGTAAAAAGCCTTGGCGAAAACGGGCTAGGGCTGTGGATCCTTCATCTGTATTTGGATCCCATTGGGGGTCTTCATTCGGGAATTCTCTCTGAGCTGCTTCCCGACGGTCTATTATATTCTGCCCTGGTCCCGGAGCTACGGGGTTCTCTGCCATCCATTCAATAGCTGCTTTTCTAATTCTTGCTCGTTCTTCTGTTGTGAATAGGGTGGTCAGGAGCTGACGGTAATCTGGCCAAGTGGGTTGGTGAGTTTCCATAATACTAGTTACTAATTCTGTCAGCTCCTGGGGCTTACTAGTGTAGGAGGCATAATGCGACCTCCAATTTAATAAATCAGTTGTAGAAAAAGGGATATACACATAAGTTAGGGGTCCCGCTACCACTTCATCATTATCATTCTTTACGGGCACTCCCGGGACTTGCCGTAAGGGAAACAGTTTGGCCGCCATAGGTGTCTTTTGGGATCTAAGGGTTATTGTCGTTGCCTTTGCAGGAGTCGCTTTCTTTTTCTCAACAGGTTTTGCTTTGGGTTTCTCTTTTACTGGCGTGCTAGTGCTAGCGCTGGCTTTCTCAATTATTTGTACACTGTCCTCCTCGTCTGGGGGATTCTCTCTTTCTCCTTCTTCTATCTCCGCTTCTGACTCACTTTTTATATCCCCCTCTTCTCTCTCTACTAATTCTTCCTCTTTCTCTCCTCCGGGAGGGGGATCAGGGGTTGGGTCCCGCCTCGGCTCTGGCCGTCTCTGGGGTTCTGGGGCAGGACGCCGGGCTACTCTTATTGGACCTGGGATTCGGGGCTGCCTGAGGACTATTTCTGGGGAATCAGGATCTACCAAGATGGGCTTCTTCTTGGCTTTCTTATCCTGCTCTTTCATTCTAGGCTGTTCCGTTTTCTGTCTAGAATCTGTTTTAGCTAACATTATTCTGCACTGTTCCTCATAACAGCGCTGCGCCCAGGGGGGCGGATCTTCACAAATACTTAACCAGGAATCTATATAGGGGTACTGATCGGGGTGCGCTACCCTCACTCTACGGTGTATTGACTGAATAATCTCTACAGTGAACGTTCCCTCTCGGGGCCAGATGGGGTCTAGATCGGGCCACTCCCTAGTACACAAAATCTGCAAACGGGCTGCTGTCATTTTAATACCATAATCTCCTGAATATCCCTCTTTAAAATGTGCGATCATACATTCTAATGGAGTGTTTCTAGTAGACCCCGCCCCTCCCATTTCGATGTGTGCGCGCAACAACAGACAGAAGGGAAAAGGAGGGCGGACCGTGGGTAAGGGGTCCGCACGGTCCTGGAAACGTATAAGGAGTACAAATAACAAGACAAGACGACAATCGCTTCCCCCTTTTCGCGACCTGAACGCGGTCGCCCCGGTCAGGAAATGCGCTACTCAGGGGTCCGCCTTCACTTGGTCCGTGCTGCCAGACCTCTCATTCACACTTCGTTCACACAATCATGCTAGCAACGTATCCCAGAATGCATTCGTTTCTATCTATTCTGACTAGTCTTTTTCCCAATTACAAAAAGGATGAGGGTTTCACCCAGCGAATTCCCATGCGGGGTTACTCGGCTCTTCCTTGAGAGTTGATCATGCTCTCTTACCAATTCCCAATATCTCGAGATTACAAATTCCAAATTCCAAGTTCCAATGGCAGTACTGCTCTTTCTATTTCTGTCTAGACCCAAAATCAAAACTATACTCACCGGATCCGGTCCTCAAACTTCCCAAGCAGGTGCATGAGTTGGACCTCGGACTCCCCTCACTCGGGTTCGAGGCGTTGGCTCCAACCGGGCCCGGCACCCGCCGAGGTCCGACCAGCTCCCTCCGATACAAGGGACCGGTGGCGCCAGGGAGCAGCCCTCGTCGGAAGGGCGCGATCCCGGCAGGACCAAGCCTATAGAGGCGGAAAGTCGTGGTATATTGCCCTATATACACTTTGATTCCACAACTTCCCGGCCAACGCACCAAGAATATGTAGCAGCAAAGCGCAGACAAACCAATGATACCAGGAGTCTGTTCAGAAGGTCCAAATCATTTATTTGTGCACAAGTCTCGAACCAGTCAATTTCAAAATGGCTGAGCAAAGTTTTCAAGCATTACAACAACTTTTATAGACTTTTGTTCCATTCTAGGTATAGAAAAACATTTCATTGGTCCCGGTAACCTCCCGTACCTCTTCCATTGGTCCCGGTACTGATAAGTTTATCCAATTATGTCCCTTCTGTGGGCATGACACCTGCATGCCCCCCTTCTAGTCCCAATTACAATGGCCAGTTCATCAACTTGTTACTTTCACACTCTCAAGGCCATAGAACCAATTTGTGCGTGCAGAAGAGCAAGGTTCTGTAACTCATCTGTCAGCACTCCTAATTATTTCTTTGCAGATGTACTTTTTCTTATCAGTAACTTTTAAACATGTCTTTTCTGTATTTTTCCATCTTTCAGTTCTGCAGTTCTGCCTACCTAAGCTAATTCAATACTTCTACTGAGTTCTATCTTACAATAGCAGCATATTGGGGGATGTGCAATCCTATATGCCTCTCCACAGGCCTCATTTACAGGTCAGGCTAGCCATGCTGGCCTGCTTATGTCAGACACCGTGGGTCACAGGCCTGCACCTCCACAACACCATGGAAAAATACAGAGGCATAACAATAATCCTTGGTTATATTCTGCATTTCTTTTCTTATGATTCTTAGCCGCCACTGCAAAACCTCCTTTTCCCAGGTCAGACCAGAAGAAGAAAAAGATGGCAATACTAGAAAAAGTAAGTGAATCTTGATAGTCTAAAGGAGAACGGTGGGGATAGGGGACGGTTGATGAGTGATCAGAATGTGACAGACATTAGAATTCTATAGTTCATAATGCATTATAATGCCCTAAAGACTTTTTTCTAGTTAGTATCTGATCATTATAACTTCAGTAGTCTTAAGCTCCTTTATCAGACATCAATCCTAAATTTGTAATGATGTCTAGCTCAGAAAACAGAAGAAATATGTGTGTTTTAGCATAGTACACAGTGAAAGAAGCCATTTTAGAAAAGAAAGAGTATTGCTTATGCAAAGGGTGCCTTTGAGTCAATGCTGACTCCTGGCAACCCCTGGGTTTTCTTGATGGTGTGACCAGAAGTAGATTGCCAGGCCTTTCTTCTAAGGCAATAGAGGATTAAGTAACTTGACCAAGGCCACAAGGAGTGCTACTGGGAATCAAGTCCTGATCTCTTGGTTACCAAGCCAGTACCCTAACCATTAGACTACTCCTCCACTCTACATTCAAATAGCCCAGCTTATTCTTATAATTTTAATATTAAGAAGCCCAGTTTATTCCTCTTCAATGTCTTTCTAGCTCCCCTTGCATTATTGATCTAACAACTAGGCATCTCCACTTACCTTTACGCCGATGATATTCTTCTTCTCTTTCACACAGACTCACACTCCCCGGACTTGGCCCCTTTAAACATCTGCCTATCTGCTGTCTCCAACTGGCTCCTCACCAGTCACCTTTCCCTAAACCTTTCTAAATGTTCTGCAATTTGGCTCACCTAAAATATCTCCAGATCTATAATAGCCCCCTTGCTTTCACACTCCCCAGTCCCTCTTGTCGAATTGCTCCGCTATCTTGATATCATTCTGGATTCCTCATTAACATTTCATGACCACCTTAGTTCTTTGGTTCAACGGTCTTTCTTCTTCCTTTGCCAGATTCGTGCCTTTTGCTCCTCCCTCGATCCACATTCCCTCACAACCCTCTTTCTGTCACTGGTGATTTCCCACCTCGACTACTGTAATGGTGCACTTGCTGGTCTTCCCCTTTATCAACTTTGCCATCTTCAGCTCCTTTAAAATACCACAGCCTGGATCTTCGCACATTCCTTTCATTGCGAACATGTTACACCTACCTTCATCCGTCTCCACGGGCTTCACATAAAATAACATATTGATTTCAAAATCCTTACCTTAGCTCACCAAGCAATTCACACTGGCACTCCACAATACTTAGCTGATCTCCTCCAATTCCCCCCCCCCCAATGTCTCCTCAGGTCCTTACACACTCACTGCATCGCCCTTCCCTATGTCTCACGTGCACATCTAGAATAGATGTGCCACTCTGCCTTCTTCTTTCTTGCCTTCTTCTTTCATTCCGCCTTATGGAATTCCCTGTCTGTTGCCCTACATGCAGAACCCTCCTACACCCGGTTCAAATTATTGCTCAAAACACACTTGTTCCAGCTTGCGTATGACCTCCCACCCTCCTCCTGTGATTAGTCCTCCCCCCTGCCTGTCTTCCTTAGATTTGTTCTTCCCTCTCTTTTTTGTCACTGTCCTGTCACTAATTGGCGTTCCATTCCTTTCACTTTGATTTTTTGACCATTGTAAACTGCTCTGATGCCTTGTTGTCTAGGGCGGTAAATCAAATGATAATGAAGATAAAGATAAGCTCAACTTATTCTTATAATTGTAATATTAATTTTGCAAAGATGCAGGTGTAAGGCGACCCAATTAAAAAGCTGAGCCAAAACTCAAATTGTATTTGCATTTGAGGTGTTTTTTTAATCCCAGAGAAGTAAGTAACAATTCCCTCCTCAGACTCTAATTCATATCCAGGTCCAAACAAGACGTTAGCCGGCAGTTATGTGTGACTTGAAATACAGATGTGGAAATTTTCCCACTGATGTGCACTGCTGTTGTAAAACTTAGAATATGATTATACTTTCAAAGACTGCCCAAAACATGCCAGAACATGCCTCCGTTAAATCTATGCTTGCCGCTGGCATGCATGCATGCATATGTAGCGACTGACCAAAGTTGCTTTTTGTACATGAATGACGATTTACACATACAAATAGCTTTTTACATGTGTGACTGGCGCCTAACTTTTCTAAAATGACTTCCATAGTTTTGTATAGCTGTAAATGCTGTCAGTTTCTTACCGTTAAGCAACCACATCACCCCCCCCCCTCCATTTATCCTTTTGCAGTTAGTTGTTTTCATCATGTGATCTTACAAAAAAGGTATGAGACAGCCTTAGTTTCTTCTTAAAAATATGCTATTATTTGGTTTATGGGCACTTTCTGCAGTGCAGATACCTATGCACCAAAGCTTAGCAGAGTCCCATAAGAGACTGGGGAGCACAAAATGTATATTGTTGTGTTGTATATATTGTTATAAGCCCTTCAATTTTGTAAAGTAAAAAATATTGATATATACCTATGCGCGCACACACGCACACACACAGATATTCCGTGCTGAAATGCCTTAAAACATAAATTCTAAAAAAAGCTACAGTTTGAACCTCATTTTAGAAGCTTCCCTTTGTGTAAAAGCAGCATTTACATATGCAGGGGACATACATGTGTAAATGATGATTTCAGAAAGACACAATTTACACATTTAAGATCCATATAACACAGTTTTCAAGGGACCATGATAGGGAAGTGTTTTGGAAGTTGCCAAAAAATAGACGTGTACTTTTGCTTTTGCAGTTGGAATACATATGAATTTGAGAACGTTTCCCTCTTAGCTTTTGCCCCTGCCCCAAGACATGTGAAAGTGCCAGTTAGCCAGTTAGTCTAAAAGAGCCAGGTGTGAAATAAAATGACCCCCATGACCTTATTCACTCTCACTCTTACTTGAGGTCTCCCTGGCAGCTAGTGGGGGGAAGCAGGAATGATCCCTCAGTGCTTCTTCCCTGTTGTCTCTTGGTTTCAATATGATGCTTCTGATCCCTAGCAGCAGTCTCAAGATACTATTGTTAGAGGTCAAGCTCCTAAAATAAAGGTTGTGCACTCTTATTTGTCAGCTTGACCCCTAGTGGTAGAACTGTGAAACTACTGCTAGGAGGTCAGAGGTGGCATATTGAACCCAGGCGCTGAAAGGGCAGGAGCATCTGGTCATCATTCTTTTCCTCCTCCACAAGCCATAAAGGAGAACGCCCTTAAAAGCTGAGGGAAGATCTGGGCTGGAGAGTTATTATGTATGCTGGGGTGATCTGGAGGTGGGAGGTGGATGTCTACCAGATAGTGTTAGTGCAGGCAACTGTAGTGTAGACTGCAAAGCCACCATCCACGTATATTTGCTAGCGTTCATATAAGGATTTGCAAAAGGCTCCACATTCAGCAGACGTTTGTGCAATACACCTCTCGACCTGCACGTCTCAGTTGCTATCTCAACAATCTATTTACAATAGGCCTTCACATATGTTAAGAAACGGGATGCTATTTATGCAATTTATAATCATAGGTCTGTCATTTTCCTTATTGCTTTTTTTTGTTAAATTTGTGTCTAATTTCCACAAAAGAGCACTACAATTAAAGAACTGCAAAAATACTCATCTCAATACTGTATCTGTGTTACAGAATATTCTTGAATAGGAGGATTCTCCAGGCATCTGAAGTCAGCAATATCTTCCTCATATCAATAACATTCTTTTCAGCCCCATTACACACCTGCATGGTTTTTCTAAATGACATACATCCTTACCTTACAGCATTTCTTTTCCAAGTATGCGAGTCCAAGGAATGGCTTAGATAACATATACAAAGCTTTAGAGCTTCCTGAATGCAAAAGAAAATGAATATATTAGGTCCAACAGATCTCTTTATAGAGCAAACAAGACAAGCACTTAAAATGTCTGATGCATTTTGAGACATTAAGTGGGTAATTTTATAACAAGATATGTAGGTTATTAGGGCAGGAAGGTACCTATTTTATAAAGACACCTCTGCATCTTTATAAAATACTGTTATTTCAACGAAACAGAAACACTACATGGTTTTTTATTTTATATTTATGTAATTTAAACAAATATCCAAGAATCAATCTTGTACAGAAAGCAAGCATACAATATATATTCAAGAAAACAGAGAAAACACAAAAATATTTCCCATTAACTAATACAAGTAATGCCCTCAGGGGGGAGAACATAAAAGATAATAAACTCCACAACACAAAAATGCAAGAAAATTACCGAGTTTAACAACAGGCTTTCCTAAATTACTCACTTAAAACTGGGGAGTCAATAGAGGCTTCCAGATGATGGGCATTCATGAAGGCCAACAGCTGAGAGGGCTCATAAAAAATGCAAGAAATAGACCGATATTTAATCAGACATTTGCAAGGATGCTTAAGCTGTGGAACCCCTGGATGGAGGAGTAGAAATTCACACCATCTCTTTTGTGTTTCCCTACCACAAAATCATGAAACAATACATTCATTTTCTTAAAAAATAACTTCAAAAGCTATTCCTTAACTGAGACTAATGCAGAAATCACCAATAGAGTAAATGACGTTACCACCTATAATCCAGATGTTTCCAACAGTTCTGAAACATTTAGAACATCAATTTGTTGTACCCCAGTTTCCTCTGGCGAGGATTTCTTCTTATCCATCGGTAGATAATTTTCATGCTGAGAACATAGCTATCCTGGGAAAGTTAATAATCCTCAAGTTTGCATCATGAGCCCGATTTTCAAGATGCTCAATCTTCGCTTGAATAACAGAGGAACTCTTACTATCAGCTTGAACTTGATTCTCCAAAGTGTCCAACTCTAGATTTAGCCTCAGTAAAGGAAGTCTGAATAGTAGTGACCTGAGCGTTTAGGGCATCAATCACATTAGCATGAGAAGAAACTTTAACAGCCAAAGTGGACATCTGATGCAGCAATGCTTTACCCAGGGAGACAATAGTTTCCCAAATAGTCTCCAGTGTGAATGTCTCCAGGTGAAGTAGGGTATGTTCTGACCAGTCTACCCCTGAATATAACCCCTTCTCCATATTACTCAGTGTCTGGCTCCCTTGATCTGAAGTAGGCAAACCTGCTATTGACTGCTCTCCCAGCGGGCTCCAAACAGATGCATGCTGGGAAGATGCTGGCAAACCCATCTCAGCATCCTGACTTCCATCATCTGACCCTCACAGCTGGTCTCCTCTCCCTAATAAAGAAGAGCTCAGCTGCAGACTATATTAGAGGCATACTGTAGGCACGGCACTGTAGAATCCTGACGCGAGTCAGGGGAGAGAGAAGACATGCTCAAGGCAGATGTTGAGCCCTCTGGCTCCAGTGTACCTGTAGCCAGGCTTACCTTCTCTGTATTCGCCAGTGGGCTCAACTTTAACAGAGGCCTGGGAAAGAAGGGAAACACTTTTCCTTCTTGTGGGTCTGCAACGGTGAGCCTGGGCGCTGATCAGGCTAGTGCAGGGTTTTTCTCTAGGGGGGCTTGGACTGGAAATGGGTTGATCAGGGTGGGTTAGGGCTGGTAATGGGCTGATTGGGGGGAGGAGTTAGCACTGGAAATAGTCTGATTGGGAGGGCTAGGACTGGAAATGGTCTGGTTGGGGGGGTTAGGGCTGGTAATGGGCTGATCGGGAGGTGGATTAGGACTGGAAATGGGATGATTAGGGTGCTAGGACTAATAATGGGCTGATCAGGTGGGGCTAGGACTGGAAATGGGCTAGGCTGGAAATGGGCTGATAAGGGCAGGTTAGAACTGGTAATGGGCTGATGGGGGGCTAGGACTGGAAATGGACTAAATGGGGGGGCTAGGACTGGTAATGGGCTGATCAGGGGAGGTTAGGACTGGTAGTGGGCTGATGGGAGGGCTATCACTAAAAATGGGCTGATGGGGGGGGGGGGCTAGGACTGGAAATTGGCAAGTAAGGAAGGCTAGGACTGAAAATGGGCTGATAGGGAAGGCTAGAACTGTAATGGGCTGATCAGGGAAGTTAGGCCTGGAAGTGGGATGATTAGGGGGGCTAGCACTTGAAATGGGCTGATTGGGGGGCTAGCAATGGAAATAAGTAGTACTGGTAATGGGACTGATGGGGGGCTAGGACTTGAGTGGGCTGGTAAGAGGGATAGGTCTGGAAATAGGCTGGGACTGGAAATGGGTTGATGGGTGGGAGGAGAGAGCTGCTGGCACTGGAAGAGGACTGGGGGCTAGAACTGGAAATAGGCTGTTAGGAGGGAGAGAAGAGAGCTGTTGGCCCTGGAAGAAAACCGGGGGGTTAGGGCTACAAATGGGCTGATACGGGAGGATGGGAGAATGGGACTGGAGAAGAGTGGATGCTGAGAGGGTCTGCCAAAGGAAGGAGGGGGCAGGAAAGGAGCTGACATGGGGGAGGAGTTGTGGGCAGGAAGGGAGCTGACATGGGGGGAGATGGGAGCTGGAAGGGAGTTGACACAGGGGAAGGAGGGTGCTGGAAGGGAACTGATATGGTGGGAAGGAGGGGGCTGAAAGGGAGCTGACACCTGGGGATGGTACTGAATGGGGACTAGAAGGGAGCTGACACTTGAGGATGGGACTGGTAGGTGGCTGGGTAATGGGGTGGAGGCTGGAAGGGAGGGGCACTGGGGCTGGAAGGGAGCTGACAAATGGGGATGGTACTGGAAGGAGAATGGACAGAGGGTAGAGTGACTGGAAGGGAGCTGATGGGGGTGGGAGTGTCATGGGAGTGGAAGTGAGCTGATACCTGGGATGGTGTTTGGACTAGAAGGGGCTGGACAGGGGGGAAAGAGGTGGACTGGAAGGGAATGGACACCAGAGGCAGTCCTGGGAATGCAAGTTGGTTGACATAGCAAGGTATTGGGAAGGAGGACTGGAAAGGGAACTGATATTTGGGAAGGTTACTGGGACTGGAAATATACTGATGGGAAGAAATGAAGAAAACAAAAGAAGAGATAAGAAATGGCAGCTGGACTATAGACCATAGAAAGAGAGCTAAGAAAAGACAGAAAGCAGAAGCCTCAGATCAGGACCAGCATGATCAGAGAATACAATGGTCAGACAACAAAGTTAGAAAAATAATTTTATTTTCATTTTTGTGACGACATTGTGCTATCTTTATATTTTATATAGTATGAGGAACTGCATCTCTTATTTATCTGATGTTGCACTGCATGCGGAGTCTGGCTTCTTGGGGTTTCAATTAAATTTTTGTCTACATATTTTTATTTTTACTTTAGGTTGTAGTCACTTGTTCTGTACTTGGTGAGGGTCTGTGTTCTGATTGTGTGACTGAGGCCAGGTGTTCTATTAACATGGAGTTGTACATAGGGATCTATACTTTACTGTAGTAATTTGACTCATTCAGCTTTTCAAATAGATGTATGGATGTTCTAGGGCCTGCTGCAGTATTTATAGTGCTGCTTTTTTCTGGGTAGGTCCTTTGTATGAGTTTTGGAAGTTTATGCTGGTATGGTATGGTAGATTTGGCCTTGTAGATCTTAGGTGACTTTTATAGGGTTTTATATTAGTTCCCAGTATACCTGGTACTGGAGAATATTTGTTAGTGAGATGACCAGAATCAGATTTTTAAAAAAATATATTTAATTCTGTGGTTGAATATCCTACTTCTGCTCTGCACCCATTATTGAGGGAGAGGTTTCTGTGAATGCAGAATATTCAAAAAGAAAAAGTGAGAACAATAACTCAATTCATAACAGAATAAAATGAGTTCTAATTTTACCTTATAAACTGTGCTGTGGTTCTCACTTTTTCATTTAGTTCCTATGTGTGCGAGCATCTTGCATTTGCATTTCCTTTGTTTTTACGGAATATATGTATTTACATTAACACCATACTGGTCCAGTGCGCAGTTTCAGGAGTTATGGTGGGGTTGCTAAGCCCTACTTAGTGTTTATGTTGGAGAAGGGAGGTGTTGTGTTGGGGTCACAAAGTCCCTCGTTTTTCTGAGAGTGGGAAGTGCTGTGTTGGGATGCCAAGTCACTCTTGTTTTTGTGGAAGTGGGAGATGCTGCTTGGGTGCTGTTGAGGTCCTCTTGTTTTGCATATTTAGCAGCATGTTTCCTAGGCTCTGCACTGGTAACATATGAACATAAGAAATGCCATTCTGGGTCAGACTAAGGTCAATCAAACCCAGTATCCTGTTTGAAGCAGTGGCCAATTCAAATCACAAATACTTGGCAAGTTCCCAAAAAAGCATACAGGTTCCCCAATGCTTGTCCTAGAGCAGGCAGTGGATTTCCCAGGTCCTCTTTAATAATAGTTTATGGAACTTTTCTCCAAGAACTTGTCCAAACGTTTTTTAAACCCAGCTACACTAACAGTTTTTACTGTATTCTCTGGTAACTAATTCCAGAGTTTGATTTAGCAGGGCCGTAGGCTAACTGCAGGGATTCAGTTACATCCCCCTGCAGTTACCACATTTCAGCGTGGCAAAACAGCTGCTGGTGCAAATAAGGCCACCCACTGAGGTGGCATTAGTTGCACTCACACTACTTGCGCTGAACCATTATGTTAGTTTCTGCTGACAGTACAGATGCCTGTGTGTGAGAGTTCTTTCTTTCATCTTACTCTGCAGTAAAGTATAATTTAGGGAAAGAAATCCTGTAAACCTAACAGTAATGGGTAAAAGCATTTTTTTGACTACATGTGTCTGTTTTTAGTTTGTATTAATATATTCCCTACTTGGTGAAGATCTATCTCTGTTCTGCATATGTGTGACTGAGACTACATTTATTTTTATTTATTTATTATTTTTATATACTGCTTTGTCATGGTAGTCAAAGCGGCTTACATATAACATTTTAACTACTGCACGTCAATTTACAAGAAACATTGTAAAATAGTTTACAAGGAACAATTGTACAAATAACAACCAATCAAAGTTAAAAAATATTTGACAACAATAGAGTAGTATTGAACTATTTATAGGAGAATCGAACATAAGTGGTTTGGGCGGTGATTTAGAATTGTGTGTGTCAAGAGCATGGGATTGGAGTTGTCGTATATTGTGATTAGGTTTTGGTATGAAAGTCGAAGAGATCTATGGTGGCTGCTCACATTGGTAGTATTCCGTAAAGATAAGTGTTTTGAGTTGCTTCCTGAATTGAGTTAAATCTTTGATTTCTCTTAGTAATCATTTGTACAACGCTACAAGGTATACGCAGTATTGTACATATAGCTGTAAGACAGTCCGTGCTCATCAGAGCATGCAATCTAATCGAGATAAAAAACATCGCAAAACAGGGGACCAGAGTAGTGGACAAGATTATGAGGAGCAAAGAAGAGATGCAGCATAGGAGTCAAAAGGTCATCAGAGAGAAATGCTGCACTTCATCATAGATGATCCAAGATCCTGGTGACCCAAGTAGAATCCTTACCCCCCTCTCACCAGACACTCATGTTCTGCTCCCTTGCGACGTTCTGCATATTCCCACAATGTCTCTGCACTCAAGACTCCTGTAATACCCCTCCAGACACCCTGCCACCCCACGATGCCTCTCTGATACATCTGGGCCTGATTCCATCCTGCACGTAGATCTCCTCTATACGTCTAGTCTGAGCCAGACATACAGAGGGAATCGCGATTCTGATCCCGCTGGGCAAGTCTAGCCCCATGGGATCAGAATCGTGAACAGTCATATATGTGCAGGCCGGGACTGTGATTCAGTCCTGCCTGCATGTACATGAAAAGCCCAGCTAACTCAGTCAGGGCTTTTAAATGGAGCTGTGGTGCCATGGTGTCCAGTTGCCATGGCACCGTGGCTCCATTTAAAAGCCGCAATGCCACCGCCGGCAAAAACTGCTTATTCTCCACGGCCCGACCCCCCGATCTGGCTTCCTAAGGCCAAGGTCAGTCTGCGGGGAATGTCCTCTGTCCCCCCCGTCCCATCTGTGCCCCAGACACACACTTTTAAAAACATATTAGAATCGGCCCTATACGTCCAGGGCTGGCGACTGCCCACCGCCCGCCCAGACTCTGCCGCTTCCCCGCCCCTAACTTCCCCGCACAACCAGTGGGGAAGTTAGTCGCAGCCAGGAGAAGGCAGAATAACCCTGTCTGCTTCCAGACTCTTGCAAGCCCCTGCCAGTCATCCTACCCCCTGTGATATTCTAAATATCCCCACCCCCTCCAGACTCTCCCAATCCCTATGGACACCCTGCTCCCCCTCCATGACATCCCTTATCCTTCAGAACTATCTGGTTCAGAGCACCACTGGCTAGGGCAGGGGTGGGCAATTCTGGTCCTGGAGGGCCGCAGACCAGTCAGGTTTCCATGATGTCCCTAATGAATATTCATGGACCTATTTCCATACAATGGAAGGCAGTGGATGCAAATAGATCTCATGAATTAGGGACATCATGAAAACCTGACTGGTCTGCGGCCCTCCAGGACCGGAATTGCCCACCCTTGGGCTAGGGCATCCTGTAGCACGAAGAGTCAGGCACAGACATTTTCCTAAATGGCGATGGTGAGGGGAAGGATGCTGATGGACACCCTCCCTGGGTTGGGGGGTTTCTACCAGCATTAGAGGCACTCAGGTCCAGGGCCTGCCTGTGCTTGACCACATAACTCGGGGGGGGGGGGGTGTATTCCAGAGGGATCATGAAGGGCCCGGGCCCCACTAGCTCACTAGGAAATGTATCTGGGTTGAGGGGTAGGGGACAGGGAGTTCAACAGAAAGGGAGATATTTTACTTGTGAAGCAGAAAACAGCTGCATATTACTGTGTGCTATGCACTGTTTTCCTGACAGCGCACTCTTTAAAACAGCTGCAATTTGCATTCCGTTAGTTTACTACATTGGGAGTAAAAGGATTTTTGAAGTGTGTGAATTTGAACAGTATGGGCCCAATATTTAAACCCAGATATTCAATGCCAGGGTCATATCTGGCCCCAGCATTGAATACCTGGGTTGTCCAGATTATCAGGCAGCTAACCGGTCAGCAGCGATAGTCAGCCGCTACCCAGTTAGCTTCTTCAGTGAAAGTAAGGCTAGCCTTTGCTGCTTAGCCATAACTGGGCAGCGGCTCAGTATTGCTGCTGCCCATTTATGGCTGAGTGCTGCCTGCGGAACGTGCCGATGATAACCAATTAGCAGTGGGGTGTGCAGCAGCAGTACAAACTGTGTTAGTGCGACTGAATATCCCAGATAAAGGGAGTAACACGATTAGCAAGTCTGCTAACTGTGCTACTCCTTTTGAATATTGGGCCCTATGTGCTGAAGCTTAGCATGCATTGTGATGCCCTGCTAACTGTCTTGAGCACTCAGTGGGTACTGTTGATGTGTAACCGATAGATGAACAGTAAGGAAGTGACTTAGCAAAACGTGATGTTCCCAATCAGGGCCTTGAAGATTGCCTCGCCTTCCCCACCTCCCCAGGATCCTAAACAAATAAGATTCTCTATAGGCCCAAGAATTTCCTCAATGTAGGGGTTTCTTGGGAGTCTTGCTACACATAGATATTGTACAGTCTTATACAATGGCTTAAACCCACATTAATAATGTTTTATAGAAACATGACGGCAGAAAAAGACCACATGGCCTATCTAGTCTGCCCTTCCTTATCAACTACTACAATAGTCCCCTCTTTATGTAAACATAGAAACATCACGGCAGAAAAAGATCATGTGGCCTATCTAAAAGACATGAAGTCATCCTTTTAAGTACAACAGCAGACTTTGAGATGTATCAGCGGACTGGTTAGCCTGTATAGTCTTTACCTGCTATCGCTTTCTCTATTTCTGTGTAATCAATGAATTCATCCTTTTGTCTTGCTTCAAAATTATTATGGAAATGAAAGAGCCCATTAAATTACAAATACATTGAGTTTAAAATTGCAGAAATGGTTTCAAATCCAATTTGTCATTCAAACTGTCATTTTCAGCAATCTGCAAGGCTGCTTCTGACTCCTTATTGCAGGATCCAGTTCTCATGGCTTTAGTTGCTGCGCCCTGACATGTGTAACTCTCACGTCTTTTGACATGGTTTCTTTTTGCAGCAATAGTCTCTCCTGAAAATGTTCTTTGTTCTGCCTTAGCATATTAATCCAGAGGTAAACATCAAATGATGCACAGCCATGGAGCACTGTACTTTTCAAACCTTATAGGATCAGATTTTATACCAGAACTTGAAAAAGGAGCTTATTTGAGGCCCCCTTTATAGGCAACATAGGTGGAGAAGAAATTGAAATAGTTGACAATTTTCTATTTTTTTTTATACTCTGCTCTTTAGAATTGGTGTGGTTTGCATTTATACTAACAGGTACTTTTTATTCCCTTGTCCCTGAGGGGCTTGCACTCTAGGTGTACCTGAGGCAATGGAGGGTTGGGTGGCTTGCTGAGGGCCACAGGGAGTGGCCATGGGACTGGAGACCTCAGTCCCTCTGGCTTGAAGTTGCTTGTCCCCATGTGGGAATTGAACCCTTGGCCCTCTGGCCTAAGGTAACCTGTCCCAACCACTGAGCCACTCCTCCCTCTCAATTTTAACTTACTTGGATCAACAATCAATAAAGAAAGGACTAGCAGTCAAGAAATCCGACAATTCTTGGTGGAATGGTTATGAAGTACCTAGACAAGATTCTCAAGAGCAGAGATGTCTCTCTCCATGCTAAGATTTGACTTGTCCAGGCCATGGTATTTTCAATAACATAGAAACATAGAAACATGATGACAGAAAAAGACCACATGGCCTATCTAGTCTGTCCTTCCATAACAACAACTACAACAGTCCACTTTTTACCTTTAGAGATCCTCTGTGTTGGTCCCATGCTTTTTTGAATTCAGTTACTGTCCTCATCTCTACCACCTCCACTGGGAGACTATTCCATGGATCCACTACTCTTTCTGTAAAGAAATATTTCCGCATATCACTCCTGAATCTATCTCCAGGAGTGATATGCGGAAATGATACCATATGGATGCGAAAGTTGGACAGTGAAAAAGATAGACAGGAAGAAAATTGATGCCGTTGAATTATGGTGCTGGTGACCAATACTGTGTATATTATGGACTGCCCGAAGAGCAAACCATTCAGTACTAGAGCTCAAACCTAAGCTTTTCTTAGAAGCTCAGATGACTTCAACTTTCATATTTTGGACATATCATGTGAAGAGAGAGATCATTGGAGAAAGACATAATACTTGGCAAGGTAGAAGGTTACCATAAAAGAGGAAGGCCAGCAATGACATGGATCAATACAATAACAGCAGCAGCATGATTAAGTGGAGTGGAGGAGTGGCCTAGTGGTTGGGGAAAGGTACTTCAGGCCGGAAGGTCGGGGGTTCAAATCCCACTAGAGGACAGCAACCTTGGGCCGGAAGGACTGGGGTTTCTAGTCCCACAGGTGCTACTTGTGGTCTTGGGCAAGCCACTTAACCCTCCATAGCCCATGTTCCCTGTAAAATAGTTATCTCCAAGTTATTATGCCCTGTTCAATGTAATTTCGGTTTGTTCAATGTAAACCGCACTGATGCAGAATAGCACGGTATATAAGAGAATGTAAATAAAAAAAAACAACAAAAAAACAGCAGCTATGGATACCACTCTATCAACAATGAGCCACTTGGCTGAAAACCGAACAAAGTTTCAGTCAACTATTCAGAGGGTCGCCAGGAGTTGACATTGACTCAATGGCACTTAACCACAACAACAGGCACCTATGTGACTGTATAGAATAGGCAATCATATGCAACCTCAGTTGCATGAAAATACTGACACACATGGTTGTGTCTGCTTCAGAGAAGGTGTAAATGTATTGCATACTCAAATTTTGTAAAATATGCAGGTACATCCAACTCCACCCATTCTCTGTCAAAAGTGCCCTCCTAAGAATATGTACACAGGAGTTTGTATAAGTACATGACATTTAGTCAGTGTGCATGCTTATATTCATGTATAGTACTGCACAATTTTATAAATGGGCTTTTTTATATGGCAAAAAATTCATAAAATTACCCCAAAGTTGTTAGAGTGCGTATATAGCAACATGTGTCCTAGAGCACCTTCAGCACATGCCAGAACACATGCTGCCAGGTAGCGCCCGTTTGCAAAAAATGTCACAAATACCAGTCTCTGAGAATTGTAAACAATTCCACATTTTATGCAATCTTCCTTTAGAATGACTGGGCTTAGGAAAAAGGGAAGGGGAATGGTTCTGTCACTCCACTCCAAGCTGTAGCTCTTGTCACATCTGTCCATAGCAATACCCTTCCCCAACCTTGAGCTCCAAAAGACATGAAAAGGAAAAACCTCTCTCTCCATATAGCTAGCAATGTCAGTTGGCCCTTGCTTCTCCACATCCATCTGGTTCTGAGCATCAGGGTCTGCTGAGTGAGGGTTTCCCAGCCCTAGCACCATACATTCTATGCTCGCTGCTGGCTCCGGCACAGAGAGAACACAGCCAACTTCTCTGGGGCTATAAGGTATATTTCACAATGGCGCCAGGGAAACCCTGCCTCTTCTTCCTTTGTGAGGTGCTCTGCTTCCCTGCATAAGTCCTCCCAGCTCAGTTCAGCCTTCTCAGCTGCTTGCTCTTTCCCCATATCTTAAGGGAATTTCTCTCTTTTGTCCAGAAATTTTTTTCTCCTTTATTATCTGCCCTGTTTCTGTCTGTAATGGGAGCACAAATTCTCTTCCTACTCCCTTCATTCATGTTGTCAGCCTCTTCTGCACAGCATCTTAATCATGCTGCTGCTTTAATACCTGTAAGAATCAAATTCCCATAGTCTAGACAAGCATGGGACAAATACAAAGGATCTCTGAGGGACAGTAAACGATTGTAGAACTAAATAGTTTTTATAGATGAACAGACTGGATAGGTTGTATGGTCTTTATCTGCCATTGTTTTAACTCTGTTTCTATAGCATTTTTCAATTATAAAACATGTGAAAACCCGACCTCCTAGGGTACAAAGCATTAACTTTATCCAAATAGTTTCTTAATTATCTTTTCAGTGATTTTGGAAAGGAAAGGCAGATTAGAAACCATCTTGTAATTTGTTACCTCTGTCTGATTCAGATTTGACTTCTTCAGATGAGGTTTAACTATAGAAACATAGAAACATGATGTCAGAAAAAGACCACATGGCTTACATAGTCTGCCCTTCCATATCGACTGCTACAATCGTCCCCTCTTTTCCCTTAGAGATCCTCTGTGTTTGTCCCATGTTTTTTTTAATTCAGATGCTGTGCTCATCTCTACCACCTCTACTGGGAGACTATTTCACACATCTACCACTCTTTTCATAAAGAAATATTTCCGCATATTACTCCTGAGTCTATCCCCTTTCACCCTCATCCTATGTCCCTTCGTAGCAGACCTTCCTTTCAATCAAAAGAGGCTCTCCTCCTGTGAATTTTTGCCATGGAGATAATTAAACATCTCTATCATATCTCCTCTATCCTGCCTTTCATCTAAAGTATACATATTAAGATCCTTAAGTCTGTCTTCATATGCTTTATAACAAAGACCACTAACCATTTTAGTAGCCACCCTCTGCACCAACTCCATCCTGTTTATATCCTTTTGAAGTGCAGTCTCCAGAATTGAACACAATACTCCAAATGAGGTCACACCAAAGACTTATATAGAGGCACGGTCACCTCCTTTTTTCTGCTGGCCATTCCTCTCCCCATGCACTGTCAGACGGCTGCCTAGGGTGAGAACTTACACAATCTTGACAATGCATATATTCATATGATTCTTGCAAGGTATTGTGGGTATTGTAGTTCATTCACTCCCAAACACAGCTGATGACAATAATTAAGTTGTGATACCAAGTGGTAAGGTCAATAAAATACTTCTTTTATTGATGGGGTTTAATTCACCCAGCACATGTATGCTTGATAGCACTATAAATGAGGTTACTTACTTGCAGTGTTTAAATGGATAACAAAAAGTCACAAAGTAAACCAGAAAACAACCTTCAGCTTGTCAGGCAATTAGCTAATGTTTTCTTAGCAAATAATTACCAAATACAAAGGCACAAAGAAAAGAATAAACTTTGCTGGTTAGGTTAACTTCTGCTTATTTTCCACGCAGATCTCAGCAGTGATTCTCCCTTGCTCACACACACAATCAGGTGCAGCTTTAATTACTATCAATTGGCCAGCTGTAAGCCTTTAGCTGGCTGGCTGCTACTGTGTGAACCCAAATCCTGCTTTAAGAGCTGTTTGCAGTGGAAATAAAGAACAAAGTTAGGTTTCTTTGTGATGGCTGATGTGTTTGCTCACAGAAAGCTAGCAATAGCATTTAGATAGAGAACAGTCCATGTAAACTGTATTTTCATCTGCTGTATCAATCAGCATATGGTCACTATCATACATTGGCACAGACGAGTCTTTCATTAAGGCACTATCATGAGAATGCTTATTCCCTTGCTGCCATTCTCTATTATAGATAGGGTCTGGATCAGTGTTCATACCTGAGCCTCTCCTGCTATCATTATTCCTCTCTGTATAGCCTGGCCAATATGTAATCCAATTCTGATGTCCAGCCTTCCAATCTTGATCCCTGGACACTGGATCTTCTCTCACATACCTTCTGGCCTTGGTCTGAAAGTCCCTTCCACATGCAGTCTTCTCTCTTCCAGGTAGCCACTGGTGATTCCTATCTCTGCCACTCCATTCCTCTGGCTGAATCCAGTCCAATGGACTCTGCTGGCTTTTGGAATACCTCCCAGTATGAGTACTGCCTTGGAATCTCCAAGACCTTCCAATGGCCTTTCTTCTCTTCCTTCCAGAGAGTTTCCTTCTCTCTCTATCTGCTTGGCTTGGCTTCTGTTTCTCCAGGTGATACTGGTGCTTGTAGCCGTTGCTGAAGCTCTCCCTCAAGCTCTTTCTGTGGCTTTTGCTGAAGCTGTTCTTGAAGCCGTTTCCTGAAGAATAAGCTCTATTCTTATCCTGTTCTAATGTGTGCTGCTCCCTAACACAGCGCAGCTGTCTTGAATCAGGCCCTGCCCTTTGAGATGAGTGCTTAGGGATTACCTCATAGCTCTCTTGATTGCACACACATTTTCTCACTTCAGCCCCTCTCATGGCTGCTGGAAACCTGGTGCATTCTGGGACTGGTAGTCTTTTATGTGAAAACTCTGTTTTCTCACTTCTACCAGAACTGACAGGTTGCTTGTTCAGAGTCACATCATCTTTTCTATAGCTCCTACCTGAGCTATGATAAGCTTCCTTATCACAGCACCCAAGCATCCTTCTAGCTTTTGCCGTTGCCTTTTCTACCCATTTAGCTACTTTAAGATCATCAGACACAATCACGCACAGGTTCTGCTCTTCTTTTGTGGTCAGAAGTACTTCCACTGTATTGTTCCTTTGAATTTTTGCAGCACAAATGCATGACCGTGCATTTTTAACATTAAATCTCAGCTGCCAAATTCTAGACCATTCTTCAAGCTTAGATGCTTCCTCATGTTATCTACTCCTTTCTAGGTGTCTACTCTATTGCAGATTTTGGTATCATCTGCAAAGAGGCAAACCTTACCTTACAGCCCTTCTGCAATATCACTAGCAAAGATGTTAAAAAGAATCTGACCAAGGACAAATCCCTGCGGCACACCATTGGTAACCTCTCTCTCCTCAGAGTGAGCTACCTCTACCCTTTGTTGCCTCCCCCTCAACCAATTTCTAACCCAATAAGTAACTTTAGGGCCATCCCTAGGGTGCTCAGTTTGTGCGGAATGGTGTCAAACGCTTTACTAAAATGCAAGTACACCATATCTAGTGCTCTCCCTCGGTCCAATTCCCTTGTTATCCAGTCAAAGAAATCAATCAGATTTGTTTGACAAGACCTGCCGCTGGTGAATCCATGCTGCCTCCGATCCTGTAATCCATTGGACTCCAGAAATCTTCTTCCAACAGCTGGGAACATCACCCTCTACTAAACTTGTGTTTGCTATAGTACATAAGTAGACAATCTATTATGCCTTTGGTTTCTTTACCAGATCTACTGCAACGGAATCATGGAAGGCTGAAACATCATTGAATCTAGAATTTTCTCTAAACCTGCTCTAGTTGCTTGATTAAAAGCTTTTAAAGAGCTGCATTGTGCAGTAAGAGATATTATTATGTAAGTGGACTCTATCAGAACTAGAAGTTAAGAAAGTCCTTGGTCTCACAGATGTCTAATATCCTTAGATATTGGGACCACTCTGCATTGGTACTGAATGGGCTGAGCTATGAATGGTTGTAATATTATCTGAGGCTGAGATAATCGAATGGTGAATGACTGTAATTAAATTTTCGTGCTGAATGTTAGAAATAGTAGAGAGGTTGACCATCAACATAAATGAAATTAAATTAGGTCCAGCAATTTATAAAAACATATGTTTACAAGAAACAATTTGATCTACAGTTTGATATACAAAGCATTACATTAAAAATACTGAGATTTTACTAAAACAAATTAGCTAGTCAACCAGCATAAAGCTTGCTAAAAATATTTAACTTGATACCATATTTTGATTAAAAATGTTGCATTCTGATAACTTGACTGAAAAACACTGAAATAGCCATGTCTTTAACATGTGTCTCTATTCCAATCTCAGTGTTTAGCTGCACAATAAGGCTTAGCCTAATGGTTAGAGCACTGGCTTAGAGACCAGGGTTCAGTTCTCACTAGCACTTGGTGTGGCCTTGGACAAGTCACTTAACCCTCCATTGCCTCAGAAAAATCCAAATTATCAATGTTCCTATTTAATATACATTACCAAGTTTAAGATAAAATATAAACTGCTTTGACTGAAATGATAATGTGGTATAAAAACACCTGTGAAATAAAAAAAAACAAAAAACATTTTTCATATGACTGCTTGTGTGTTAGCTCACTAGGTGAAGGAAAATATAAGGTGTTCAACTACAAGACCTCACAACTCTTGTCAAAGAACTAATACTACTAGATCCCACTAGAGGACAGCAACCTTGGGCCAGAAGGACTGGGGTTTCTAGTCCCAAAGGTGCTCCTTGTGGTCTTGGGCAAGCCACTTAACCCTCCATTGCCCATGTTCCCTGTAAGTATTAGTGTATGTGTCTCATATCCCCTCGTGTTAAATGTATCCCCCAATTGTGTTGTGACCACTTTGATTGAAGGATAAGGCGGTATACAAAACTGTCTAAATAAATAAATACTAACCAAAGGCTGATTTTATAAGGAACATGTTGAAAGTTACGCGCTATTTATGAACATAAGCCCCTATTTAAAGGACTTATGCTTGTCCTTTGGGGGTTGCTATTCTGTAAGTGTGTGCACAAGTCCAATCGCATGTACTTTTAGTAGAGACTTGCATAGGGGTACGTGCATAAGTTAAGAAATGTGTCTAAGTAAGTAATTATATTTTCTAAAAATCTAGGCATGGATAATAGATTGAAGCATGTCTTTATGCCCCTGTTTTCTAAAGTACACGCGTACACCACTTTATAAAATAGGCCCCAAAAATGCACATGACAACACACGCAAACTGCATGGGAGTTTATAAGATTACCCTTATAATGTGGATAATAATAAAATGCTCACCCGAAAATTTACTTTACAGAAATCGCTGTGCAATAAACTTTAAAAAAATCAGTAAGGGTCATCATTTATACTGTATATCTTGTGAAAGCACAAATTTCCTGTGACAAAGCAAATTTTATATATGAATCAGTTTCTAATAATTAATTGAGCTCAAATTTCTTCTCAGTATGTATTAGCACATTTGCTGCTTATTTCACCTTGAATCATTGCTCCAAAACATCTTTTATAATTGTTTATATATAAAAAAAATTTCTCCTCACAAAACCAAATTTTCTCCATCTTCCTATTATATTGGAATTTTCTTGCTGATTATCTTTTAATGTTTTAGCACTTGATGTCTCTTTGCAACTGGAATACTTCCCAAACTATGGTAAAAAAAAACCTGCAGCTGAAACGCTTTACAAACTTTATTGGCAGAAAAACCAACCTGGCCGGTGGTTTCACCCCTTAATCAGGGCTTCATCGGGGTCAATTCTGAAAAAAACCAGAAAATCAATAACTGCAAACATAGATCTAAAACTGCCAAAGGCAAGAACTTACAGCTTTCAAAATGGCCACTGCTGCTATACCATTGCATGCCAAAACTCGTAAAACCTATTTAAATGCTCCGATCTGCCAATCAAAGTCAATGATTGCTCGTATGCCGACACAAACCAAAAAACAATTTGAAACCAGTGGGGTGGACATCTGCTTCCTCTGGGTGGCTGAAATATGTTTAGTCATAATGGCTTATACTTTTCGTATAGTTTTCCTAAGATAGATTTTTTGACAAGGACACAGAATGGCATAAATCACACTCTCCATACTGCAGTCGGTGGAGCCAGACTGTATAAATATTTTGTGTGTAAGACAGAGCAATTTGAAAAGTGCCCATGCTCGAACAGGGAACCAGCATAGGTTAATTAGCAAAGGGGTCCCATGATCCCAGAGCTTACATCTGAACACCATTTTAGTAGCCGTGTTCTGTAATGTTTGAAGTCGGGAAAACTGATTACCGTTAATGCCCATAATAAACTTTATTGCAGTAGTCCAACTGTGACAGAATCAACCCCTGAACCACAGGGATAAGAAAATCTTCTGAGCAATGAGGTCTTACTGGTCAGAAATAACAAGGATAAATAAAAACGTTTCTAACCAAATGACTCACTTGAACCAGTGGCAGACCTACATTGTTGGGGCCCTGAAGCTTTAACTCTTATGGGGGCAACTAGCAATGAAGTCTGGGTAACCACTGCTATCTTGTTCAATGGGGTTTTTCCACGACAGATCATCACAAATTAACCACTACATATCAGGACTTTTTTTTTGTTTACGACTAGCCTATGTGATACTTTAATAACCTTTTAATTTTTATTTAACTATTATTTTGTATTAAATTACACTATATTATTAATATTATTATTTTTTAAAAAACCCTTCTCAGATCCAAAATTTTTAAGCAATGTGGACTAAAGTTGCTTCTGGGGTCCTTCAGGATTAGGGGTCCTGAAACTTAAGCTTCATTAATTTCACGGTAGATCCACCCCTGACTAGAGCATTCATAGTAAGTGCGGACAACCCCCAAAATACTTAGAGAATTTCTCAGGGCGCTCTCCGATTTTTGCAAGGTTGGAGGGGGTTAGAATATTTTTTTCATCTGATATACTGAATGCATGCCATAAAGATTATAACATATATAGGATATTTATTATTATGCCCCTATAAAGCTCCCAAGTCTATATAGTACTAGACAGACATACAGTACATGGTAGACGGCGTCTGCTTCATGAATCCATAAATTTAATAAAATAGACAGACAAGCCATGCTTGGGTAGGGACCTTGAATTGAAAAAAGGTGGGGGGAGGGAGTAGATTGGCAGCTTCTTTAGCCTGTCTTTTGCCGCAGGGGGTGCACAAGAAAGATGTGTTTAAAGTAAAAGTAAATGTTTCTGAAGGCTGAGGAGGCAAAATGCCCCAAGGCCTTCGCTGGAATGACACACAAGAAGAGTACTCAAAACCTTACATCCGACTGAACGGAGGCATGACTGGGCATTCCTAGGACAGTGGAGGCATGGTTAGGATATTCCCATGGACCAGGATGTCTCCACCTAATCACACAGTCAGAGAACGTGGTACAAGACCAAGGACAAGGATATAACATTGGATTAAACAGGCGCACAAGATTTCGGATATAAAATTTTTCGTTATTAAAAAGGTTAAATTAAATTGGAGGGGCTGTGATATTGATAGAACTATAATGAAGTTAGAACAGAAGTATATTTTTATGTTGGATTCTATGACCCCTAGAGGGCTTAATCTGGACCAAGACCTTTTGGTTTTTCTTTAGTCAGTATATTGTTCATTGTATAGACCCTTTGGGTAAAGTATACGTTTTTATCACATTATTTATTTATTTATTTATATTTTTCATATGTAGTTTTTTATATATATGGGTTTGTTTCATTCTCCTTTTATTTTTGATACTAGGTTTTATGCCATTTGCGGCAATATACGATTTGTTTTTGTTTTTAAATTTCCTCTTTTAATGTTCATGTTTATAGTGGGTTGCATATATAGTGACGTTGAGATGACGTCTTGTGTTTCTCTGGCCCAATGAGTATGGTTCAGCACTTCTGTCCTTTACATTGCATTTAGAATGCGCCTTATTTATTGCACTTGCTCTGGCGTTTTTTCAAAGCAGTTGATCCTTTGTGGCATGCTGATAGACTTGCAGATCATGGCAGCGTCCTTTCTTTGTTTGAAAGTTGTTTCCAGTGGTGATATTTTTGGAGTTTTTCCCAAAGTGAGTTTGGCCCATTTGTTATCTCATTCAGGTGCTGTTTTTTTTCCCCCTTTGTTTTGATTTGTTCACTTCGGGGCGAAGATTTATGTTTTTCTTCCTTCATTATGTTTTTCTTCCTTCATTCTATTTGCTCTAGCACACTGTATGCCGATGTAAGAATCACCGGTTAAGGGTTTCCGCTGGCGGGTTTAAAGCAGCGGATTCCTTGAGACTTCCTGAGTTCGGCAGTGTTTTCTGCTTGAGAGTTGGTTTCAGTGGCGACACTTGGGGTCTTTATCAAAGTGAGTTTGGCTTATTTGATGGTTCATTTAGGTTCCACTCACGTTTTTTTTGTTTTTTTGATTGATTGGTTTTGTTGTGGATTTAAGTTTTCCCGGTTTTATTTTATTTTTTCCAGCACACTGTATGCCGACACTAAATATCGCTGGCAGTAAGTAAATGCTTTCTACAATCTGCATTTTCTTTTGCACAGATAGCCTTTAGGACTTTTTACATGGTGGTGATTGCGGGTGACGTGGTTAATGGTATATTGATATGGTCGGCAGCTCTACATAGTGTAGAGAATTCCTTCATTCTGTTTTTGATCAGTACACTGTTTGAAGGCATTGTCTCTCCTCTTTCCCCATGTGAGAGATACAAAATATGCTTAATACATTAGACACATGTTTGTTCAGAATATTTTTCTCCTTCCTTCATGTGGATAATGCATCCATGGGACGTCTTTCACACCACAAATAGGTCTCATTATATGAGTTAATGTTGGTCCGTTTCAGACTCACTCCTTCTCTTGTTTTTTCTCCTCCCCCCCTTTTTTTATCCTCTCCCTCCTTATTTATATATTTTAGAGAGAGGTGCTTATGTTTTATTGGTAAGGTATATTTGTGTTTATGCCCCAATTTGTTTTCTGTTATTATTGCCCTGTATTTTTATTCGTTGCATGTTTTTAAATTATTTATGATGTTTTTTATGGTTCTTTTATTATCTGTTAGTTCATGTGGTTCCTTTTAAAATAATGTTCTTATGCAGCGTTCCAGCATTATTGTTTTATCCATTATTTATTTGGTTTTAAACCTTTTGTATGTTTTTAATGATATATTTTTTTGTGTATATGCCTCAGGATTGATTATTTGGATATGAATGTATAATGTTTATGCTATTATTTCATTTATTTGTTTTAAATTTTTCTGTTTTTAGCTGCCTTCACCCCTGATGAAGTATTAACGAAACACGGCCTGTGTCGGGTTGGCAGTAGTTGTTGGTATTTTTAATAAAGTGATTGATATATATCCTTGTCCTTGGTCTTGTACCACGTTCTCTGACTGTGTGCTTGTTTTGACATGGCTCTGTGCTCTTTGTTGGACTGTCTCCACCTAATTACAGAAACAGCATGAATGTCTGGCATCATATCCAACTTTAAACCATCTCTGAGGCACACATAGTGGCTAATAAGCATTAGAAAAGTGCTCATTTAGGCTGAAAAACATCCAAAGGATGCAGAGAGGAAAGCACTGTATCACCCCAGTACTTGGCATAAGTTCAACTATAGCAGCAGAGGAAATTGAACCCTGGCTGCCTTGTTTCTAACCCACTACTCTAACCATTATGCTATCCTAGACATCTAGTTTCTGAAATACAGTTCTGGGGATGTCTAAGTAGATGCCCTTGCAGACATCCCTATCGGTATGTCCAGGTTTGTAAAATCACAAGGGCACCTAGGTGTGCCTGCATGTTTTCCAGACATTATGGCTTAGATATCCCAGATTGCACTAGGATGGATCCTCTAAAATCTCCTCCCAGTATGTATGGGGAATAATTGTGTGTGTGTGTGTGTGTGTGCTGTTGAGTCAATGCTGACTCCTGATGACCCAGCCCTTGGGTTTTCTTGGCAAGGTGCGATCAGTAGATTGCCAGGCCTTTCTTCTGCACAGTAAGTCTACAGCACCTGGTATTCCAAGTTGGTCACCCATCCACATTCTAGCCAGACCTGACCCCCAGATCAGTTGAGATCAGGCTCATTCAGGGAAAAATTAGGTAAAGCAAAGATATCAGATATGAAGTAAAATATACAAGAAGATCTTTGTTGCAAGTCCTTAATTCTGAAGCGGACTTCCTTAGTCAGACTACTCTTCGGGGGTCCTGGTAGGATTTCCCCTCTTGTTCTCATACTCAGATGATCCTGCAAGACACTTTCACAAAACTGTTCTTGAAAATGACAAAACCTACTCAGCACCCTTGGCTAGGTACTGTGAGTGCTAATGTCTGAAGTCTCTCAATAGAAAACTCTCAAAAGCACATCTAAAGTATTCTGTCTGAGGTAAACAAACACCTCTGGGGACTTTGGCCCAAAACTCATCTAGGATTTTTCCCTTACAGTCTCCTTGCTCCAGATCCTTCCTTGGAGCCTGAAAATGGAATTTGAAAGGCATGATGTTACACCTTGCAAACTAGATTTTTACAGATATAGTTTATGTAACTGAAACTGTTCCAAATGTGAAGGATACCCTATCTTTGTTTATTCTTAATACTAAATGCACAACTGTAGAAAACACTGAGCAGAGGCAAATCATGAGATGTACTTCTTGTCTTCCAGCTTAAAGATTTACAAAGCATACATTTGAACTAACGGAGGTGTTTATCTTCTATATGCCAAGGATTTTAAGGATATGGAGTGAGTAGGTTTATAAGCAGACACTTCTTCATATTTAGAAAGATATAGGACTTGATTAGTTAAGCTGAAGTACCAGATAAGTCAACTGTGCATCATTATTTTAATGACAATGTAGTTTAATAGTAGCAAATAAGATGCACAGTGCTAAATAAGCTAAAAGTAGACTTTTAATTGCATTTTCAGTGAATGTAAGCATAAACAAGCTCAGATTTGCATTTTTATTCTCTTCACTTCAGCACAAGATTTACTTCTCACATGATGATAGGATGTGTAATTATATGAGACATGACATGCTGAAGATAGCAACTCTTGGGGTATGTTTACTAAACTGCGTTAGTGTGATTCGCGTTAGTGGAAGAAATGCCAAAAAAGGACATGGGCGGTACATCGTTAGTGATAACGTGTGCTATAACGCGCCGCGCAGCAACGATCGTTACAGGGCGCGTTACTGCACGTTAAGCATAAGAAGGCGCGCAGACACCCAAATACAGAAACAGAGCTGTAGCACAATGGTTACCACACAAACCAATAGTACAAGGGTCATGGGTTTGATTCCCCAGTGTGCCTAATGAATAAGGCTGGCTGAGGCATCATGTGTAACCCTTTGAAAGCCTACTATAATATTTCAGTCTGCAGCCGGGTTAATGTTTGCATATGTCAGGAAAATTGTACCCATCTTATTCAATATGTTCCAATAGTGACGTTCCCTCTGCCATGGTCATGTACTATATACCATTTGATAGGAATATTTAGGCAGATGTTTGGATCCCGAAAGTTTTGGGCTTGGCCTGGAAAGGGTTAAGTATTGGGCTGTGAGGAAGTTTAGTTGTACGTTAATAGTGCTGCCAGCAAACACACCCTCACAGTGGCATAACCTAAGGTGCCACATAAGCCACCCTAGAAGGCACTCCATAGGGCACATTCTAAAGTGCGCTGTCTGCCAAGGCACCCTATAATATCCCCTATAGGACACCATATAGGGCACCTTATAAGACGCTTTATAGGGCGACGTATGAGGCGCCCTATAGGGCGAAGTATAAGGCGCCCTATAGGGCAAGGTATGAGGCGCCCTATAGGGCGAAGTATGAAGCGCCCTATAGGGCGAAGTATGAGGCGCTCTATAGGGTGAGGTATGAGGCGCCCTATAGGGCGACATATGAGGCGCCCTATAAGGCGACGTATGAGGCACCCTATAGGACTACGTATGAGGCACCCTATAGGGCGACGTATGAGGCGCCCTATAGGGCGAGGTATGAGGCACCCTATAGGGCGACGTATGAGGCGCCCTATAGGGCGACATATGAGCCACCCTAAGGTGACAGTACCCTGAGGGTGGTTGTGCTGGCAGCACTAATATACAATAAAAATAGACAATGCCTAAGACAGCCCTATCGATGAACCCCACTGTGGGTTGTGAACCCATGACCGCTGGCTCCATGGGCAGTGAAGTAACCAGTGGGCTAGAGCTGCTAATAAACACCTGGCTGGCTAAAGGAGGACTGCACGGCACCACACCCACATTCTGCTGTGGCTACCAGGGAGATGACATACCACCAACCCTGCAATTGTGGCAGTAGAGGGGAGCATCACCCCAGTCCTGCTAGGGATCAAACACCCTACAGGGCAGGCAATGCAGAGCAGTACACATGCATAACGCAATAGCAGACAGACGGCAGGTCTGGAAATACTCAGCTGCCCCCCACCATTATCTGACATTCTCCAGCAGCAAGCCTCCAGCCGCTGCACCCTGCACGGTGTTCCAGCAAGACACATACTAGCTGCAGACAGTCCGCCAGCTAGTCCATAGTCCTGGAGGAGATGCATGTACCCAGAACGGGATATCAGCATACACACCAAGCAGATAAGTCAGTGATTGGGCCCCAAAAGGAAACCCATAAATATCACATAAGAGAAATACTACATAGCACTATGGGGGAACATAGCCATGCCATGGGCACTGCTCAGTCAGGGTGAGAGTGACCTCCCAGCAGGACATGCTATGGCCACCCTGTCCGTGCAGGTGGTACCGGGCACTACAATGTCCAGCCATTGCGCTATGCCCTGTGCAGATGCGGCCAGGCCAGGCCACCCTATCCAGGCTATTCCCACGGTACCTTGCTCCTCATTATGCACATTGGCAGGCCAATACTGGCAACAGTGCTAGCAGTGTGGGCTGTTGGCAGCCAGCACACACTGGATAGACAGACACACACTCCCCACACTTATGCCAGCATTGTGCAACTATAGAGGTGTTGGGCAGCCCAGGCCACCACACCAGTCCTGGGCACAGTGCAGGCATGGCTATGGTACGCAATACTGTAGGAGTCACCCCCAGAGTGGTAAACACTGTCAGACACAAGACCTGTAGCACATTCCACAGACATCAGAAAGGTTGCTATGATGCAGCTCACTCCGAAAATTGTACGTAACCTAGGAATTGCTACCTGCCAGTAATCATAGCAACCTTTTGATAGCTGTGTACCATATTCCCAGGTTTAGGGTGGCATTACTAAGGTATGCAAGTGCTAGTATTGGGAGATGCACGCAGAGCCCAAAGTCCTGCCTCTCCAGGAGGCTTTGGATAATGGGGCCTGTGGGTGCGGGTGTGTCTGCCCCTGTTGGCTGCTGCTTTACGACAGAGGTTCCCGACTCCAGTCCTGGTGGGCCAGACACTGTTCGGGTTTTCATGCTGTCCCTCATGAATGTGCATGAGATACATCTGCATACCATGGGGGCAGCGCATAGAAATGCAGCACAGGCATCTTTATTAGAGACAGCATGGAATCTGAATGGTCTTTGGCCCTCCAGGACTGTATTTGGAGACTCTGCTCTAGGTAATGCGCATGTTTATGGTGTCTGTGCTCTGTAGGGTAAAATGTAGGTGTTTTGGGCATGTTTACGTCATCTGCAAGAAAGGTTCTGTCTGTATTAGCACGTTATAGTAGTGGGTAAAATATGAGGACTGGGTTGGCGGAAACCACAGCTGGGACTTAAACCTGTGACCTTCTGCTTCTGAATACACTGGTTTTGTGCACTGCACCACCATGTTATCACAGAGATGGTGCATTCCCTGGTGATACCATGACTGTTGGTCAGACAGGGCCTGTCTGTTGCAGTGCATGGCACCCACCTACACAGGGCTAGGCCACGGTCTGCTCTGGGCAGCTGCCACTGCCCCCTCCACCACCAGTATCCCTCAGCCACCATGCTGACATGCCCTTCTGCTGGTGGAGCTGGTGGTGCGCAGTCTCAGGCCATCCTGTGTGCAGGTAGGCGGCTGCCTATGGTGCGTGTTCTGGGGTAGGGGTGCCTGCATAGACGTCCACGCTCCCCCCCAGCCCCGCCTGCCAATGTTCCGTGCCCTTGGGGGTAGCTGTTGGGTACTATCCCCTGTGCAACTTTGGGAAACCCACTCGTGCCCATGTTGGACCTTCAGCAGTTGCTGCCTGGCTGCTCCGCTGTTTCAGCATTCGTATGAGCCACCTAAGCATCACCCTAGTCCGCACTGTGGCCCAGCTCCACCACAGCATGTGCCGCCTGCGGCCCTCTGTATCCCCTTCTCCGGCATCTGTCCAGTTGCCGTTCCGACATGCCCGCCCTGATGTTGCGGGACATGTGCACCTGTCCGATGGTGGGGAAAACCCTGAGCAGCGCTATGTCACTGTGGGCTCATTCACCTTGTATGGGGACGGCGTATAGACCCTTCCACGATTTATATCTGTTCTATGGAGCTTACCTGGGGGGCGGGAGAGGTTGATGTTTCTCATTGATACCACTATTGGCCAGCTTGGTTATTGTTTTTTTCCAGTTTGTTGGGGTCATTTTCAGTGTTTCTGTGCCCTTTTGTTCTGTGTACATGTATCACACTTATCACTGTTTTTTGGTTTCCCTGCCTGGGCTGTACATTGCTGACACTGAAATGGTTTCTCTCCCCTGTAATGTGCCTTTAACGGCAGGTTTTCATTCGCGTTGGATTTCAGCCCTGAAATTCAGCGCGTTAGTGTGAGGGGAGCCTCTCCCCGCCCACTCTCCACCCATTGACCCCTTCTCTCCGCCCTCTCTCCACCTTCTGCGGTGTTTTACTGCGCCGCGGAGCATTACGATAGTTAGCCCGTCATAACGCGCGTTATGATGCGCTAACGATTGTTAACGTTACATAACGCGCGTTATGTACGTTTACCGCAGTTTAGTAAACATACCCCTTGGTGTTTTATCTACTTCAGGCTTCGTTGACATAAACGTCTTCTGTATGCATTAAAATAAGGAAACCAAAAGTTAAAATGTTTCCAAGTAACTTCTCATTAGAGTTTATCAAATACGTTTATGTAAGAAGTTCAGAGAACTACAGCCTAAGAGACTTGCATATTTGTTTACAATACCAGGCATTCTGTTATCTTACCAAGCATCTGATGATCACATGGTCTACTATGCTGGAAATGAATGACAAAGAAGAAATGGTGCTGCATTTATAATCAAGAAGAAACTTGCAAGAACTGTAATGAAATACAATGCAATCAGTGAACGCTTAATTTCTTTTCGTCTACGAGGAATGCCCATCAACACAACTATAATTCAGGTATATGTCCCAACAACAGCTGCAGATGAGGATGAAGTAGATGGATTTTATGAACAAGTACAAGCTGAAATTGTCAGAATATGCAAACAGGATATCCTGATAGTCATGGGTGACTGTAATTCAAAAGTTGACAACAAAGAAGAAGGCAAAGTGGTTGGTAAATATGGACTTGGCAACAGAAATGAAGCTGGAGAAAGACTGATAGAATTCTGCCAGACTAACGATCTATTAATCTCAAACACCTTCTTCCAGAAACACAAACAGCGACTGTACACATGAACTTCACCCAATGGATTGTACAAAAATCAAATTGCCCACATCTGTAAAAGTCAATGATGGAAAAGCTCTGTAACATCAACAAAGACAAAACCTGGAGCTGAATGCAGTACAGATCACCAACTACTAGTATGCAAACTCAAGCTAAACTCGACTACAGCAAGGCTTTTGACTGTGTAAACCATGAGAAACTCTGGGCCATATTAAGAAGCAAGGGTATACCAGAATACCTGATAGTTCTCTTGCACAACTTTTACATTGATTAAGAAGCAACAGTTCTAACAGAACAAGGAGAAACAGAATGGTTTAAAATCAGAGGCATATGACAAGGCTGTCTACTTTCCCCCTCCCTGTTTAATTTATATGCACCTCAATCGTCTTACCCTTCCCTCCCCCTCCCGGGCTCACCTTCAGTCTACCCGTTCTACTGCTTTTTTCTTTGCTGGACCCGCCCTTTGGAATGCCCTCCCCTCTTCCCTCCGTTTAGAACTCCAACACTCTACTTTTAAACGAGACTTGAAAACTCATCTGTTCTCCTTAGCTTTTGATGTTCCCTCTCCTTTTGTGTGACCTCTCTCTCCTCCTACCTTTCGTTTGCTCCTAGGTCTTCTTCTTCTCTCTTTTCATGTCCCGTCTATCTGCTTTTTCTCTCAATCTGTCCTATCATATATTGTACATTTCTTTTCTGCTGGCTTTTAGCCTTCTTTTATTGAATTTTATATTGTACACCGCCTTGGTTTTGTAGAAAGGCGGTTTTTATCAAATAATAAACATAAACATAAACATAAAAAATCAACAGAGAAGCAGGACTGTATGAAGACAACTGAGGAGTGAAGATTGGTGGAAGACTCATCAACAATCTTTGCTATGCTGATGATACCACATTACTGGCTGAAAGTGAAGACGATCCGAAACATTTGCTTCTCAAGATCAACGAACATAGTCTTAAAATGGGCCTGCATCTTAACATAAAGAAGACAAAGATCCTGACAACTGGCAAAATCAATAATTATTGTTCATCGTTGGTGGATAAGAAATTGAAATAGTTGACAACTTTAACCTACTTTGATCAACTATAAATAAAGAAACGGAATGCAGTCAAGATATCCAATGACTCATTGCTCTTGGCAGAATGGCTATGAAGGACCTAGACAAGATTCTCAAGAGCAAAGATGTCTCTCTCCATACAAATATTCAACTTTTTCAAGCCATGGCATTTTCAATAACGTCATATGGATGTGAAAGTCGGTACAGTGAAAAAAGATAGACAGGAAGATCCCTGGGATTGCTGCAGCCCAAATGCATGACCTTACATTTTTTAGCATTAAATCCCAGCTGCCAGATTCTAGATTATTCTTCAAGCTTAGCTAGATCCCTCTTCATGTTATCTACACCTTCCTGGATGTCTACTCTATTGCAGATTTTGGTATCATCCGCAAAAAGGCAAACCTTACTCGACAGCCCTTCCGCTATATCACTAACAAAGATGTTAAAAAGAATCGGACCAAGGACAGATCCCTGGGGCACACCACTGGTAATATCCTTCTCCTCAGAGTGAGCCCCATTTACCTGTACTCTTTGTCACCTCCCACCCAACCAATTTCTAACCCAAACAGTAACTTTAGGGTCCATCCCTAGTGTGCTCAGTTTGTTTATAAGTCGCCTGTGAGGAACAATGTCCTTTACTGAAATCTAAATACACCACATCTAAGGCTCTCCCTCGGTCCAACTCCCTGGTCACCCAGTCAAAGAAATCAATCAGATTTGTCTGAGAAGACCTGCCTTTGGTGAATCCATGCTGCCTCGGATCCTGTAATCCGCTGGATTCCAGAAACCACTTAACCTTTATATATATAAACAACTGATATATACACATTTTTCTAAACAACAGATATTACTTGAGGGCTCAATTCCGATCCCGACGTACAATGGAGATCATGATTCTGATACCGTGGGGCACATCATCGCAAACAAACCTGTATGTGCAGGCCAGGATTGCGATCCAGTCCCGGCTTGCACATACAGGCACTGCCCAGTTAACTCAGCCAGGGCTTTTAAATGGAGCCGCGGTGCCATGGCATCATGTTGCCATGGCACGGCGCTACATTTAAAATTGCGATGCCGGCCGCCTGCTACAAAAGTTAATTCCCTGCTGCCCGACCCCCGATCCAGCCTCCTAAGGCCAGGGTCAGGCTACGGGGAATTAACTTTGTCCTCCCCAGCCCCTTCCGCACCCCGATTCCACCAAAAGAAACGTCCAGGGAAGTTATTCCACCCCGCAGTGGAATAACTTCCCTGGACATTTCGCCGGTCCTGGATGTACAGGGCTGACATCAGAATCGGTCCTGTGGGTCCAGGACTGGCGACTGCCCACTGTCCGTCCATTCTCCACCCCCGTGCTGCCCCTTCCTCTCCCCAGGGCCGGCCCGTCCATTGAGCAAGAATGTTTTTTGCACAGGGCCCCGCATTTAAAAAAAAAAGTTGGCTCTGGCTGCTGCCGCTGCCGCTGCCGCCGCAGCAGCAGCAGAATGAAGTGTCCCGCGGGGCCTCCTCTGCTCGCTGAGCCCCTCTGCAAGGGCTTTCATATTCGCGAAGGGAGAGTGTCTCCCTCGCGTCTCTGTTAAGCCCACAGGGGCTAATGGGAAATTTCCCATCAGCCCCTCACGTCTAAAGGGGCAGATGGGAAATTTCCCATTAGCCCCTGCGGGCTTAACAGAGACGCGAGGGAGACACTCTCCCTTCGTGAATCTGAAAGCCCTTGCAGAGGGGCTCAGCGAGCAGAGGAGGCTCCGCGGGACACTTCATTCTGCCGCTGCCGCGATAGCGGCAGCAGCCAGAGCCAGCTTTTTTTAAATTTTGCCATAAGCCGATGGGGGGGGGGGGGGGGTTAAGACTGGCAATGGGCGGTGGGCTGATGGGGGCTGTCTGGAAATGGGGCGGTGGGGGGTTAGGACTGGTAATGGGCTATGGGGGGGTTAGGACTGATAATGGGCTATGGGGGGGCTAGTACAGGAAATGGGCTGATGGGGAGGGGTTAGGACTGGTAATGGGCTGTGGGCTGTTGGGGGGGTTAGGACTGGTAATGGGCTATAGGGGGGGTGTTAAGACTGGTAATGGGCTCTGGGCTGATGGGGGCTGTCTGGAAATGGGGTGATGGGGGGTTAGGACTGGTAATGGGCTATGGGGGGGGTTAGGACTGGTAATGGGCTATGGGGGGTTAGGACTGATAATGGGCTATGGGGGGGGCTAGGACAGGAAATGGGCTGATGGGGAGGGGTTAGGACTGGTAATGGGCTGTGGGCTGTTGGGGGGGGGGGTTAGGACTGGTAATGGGCTATGGGGGGGTTAAAGAGCAAGGAGAGCAAAGCAACTCTCGCAACACCAACCAGAGAACAGAAGAAGCGAGAGAGTGTGATGACACAGATGCTTGATCCAAGAAGTTTTATTGAGTTCCCCAACGCGTTTCGGCGGAATGCCTTCCTCAGGGGGTATCAAACTAACAAAAATAACATAATAAAATTGTACATTAAAAACATATTAAAAACAAATGAATAAAAATAATAATAATAATAATAAACAAGGTTAACAACAATAAAACGGGCATGGATAGGGTAAAAACAAGCAAAGTATAACTGTCAACTGATACATAAATGATATGTATAAAACACTCCAAATGGAAAAAGACGCAGGGCAGAGAAACATTGAAAACTTAAAAACGGATGATACTCACTAGTGTGGATCATAAAAAGATAATCTGTATATCGAAATATAACAGACGTTCACCTTTGGCCCAACTGTGCTAAGACCATATGGATAAACAGCACGAATCTGCAAACATAAACATCAATAAAAAGTTTATAATAAATAAATAAAATGTGTAAAATGATAAATCATGGTGAACAAAGGGACCAGAAATAAGATAAATACTTACTTAGATAAATGGTGTGGTTTTTAAAAAAACCTTTGGGAGTAAACACACTGTAATGCATAAAAGATACATAAATACACCAAATAAATAACATATCAGTGAGTAATATAATGCAAAATGCAATGTGTGCCTTTGAGTCAGTCCTGACTCCTGGCGACCCAGAAGCTCCTGGGTTTTCTTGGCAGTGTCATTGGAAGTAGATTGCCAGGCCTTTCTTCCGAGGCAATGGAGGGTTAAGTGATTTGCCCAAGGCCACAAGGAATGCTAGTGGGAATTGAACCCTGGTTGCTTAGTTACCAAGCCAGTGTTCTAACCACTAGGCTACTCCTCCACTCTAAATAACATCAATAAATAGTTGCATAAAAATAACTATAATAAATAACATCAATAAAAAGTTACATAAAACAACTACATCAGGTTGCTATAAAACCAACGAAGCACACCGAAGGATATAAAATCAAACTCAAAAAAGAAGGTAATAACACTAGAAGAGCTGCTAAGGAAAAAAGACTAATAGACGTAGATCGAAGAGGACTACATTCAGCATAAAACCAAGAAGCTCAAGAGAACCTATAAGGGGAATTGTGCTATAAATTATAGTATGCCATAAATACAGAATCACGTATTATAATGGAACCTGCTCAGTGTTACATAATGGCTTAGTTAAAAACTTTATTTATCTTATTTCTGGTCCCTTTGGCCAAAGGTGAACGTCTGTTATATTTCGATATACAGATTATATTTTTATGATCCACACTAGTGAGTATCATCCATTTTTAAGTTTTCAATGTTTCTCTGCCCTGCGTCTTTTTCCATTTGGAGTGTTTTATACATATCATTTATGTATCAGTTGACAGTTATACTTTGCTTGTTTTTACCCTATCCATGCCCGTTTTATTGTTGTTAACCTTGTTTATTATTATTATTATTATTTTTATTCATTTGTTTTTAATGTACAATTTTATTATGTTATTTTTGTTAGTTTGATACCCCCTGAGGAAGGCGTTCCGCCGAAACGCGTTGGGGAACTCAATAAAACTTCTTGGATCAAGCATCTGTGTCATCACACTCTCTCGCTTCTTGTGTTCTCTATGGGGGGGTTAAGACTGGTAATGGGCTGTGGGCTTATGAGGGCTGTCTGGAAATGAGGTGATGGGGGGTTAGGACTGCTAATGGGCTATGGGGGGGTTAGGACTGATAATGGGCTATGGGGGGCTAGGACAGGAAATGGGCTGATGGGGAGGGGTTAGGACTTGAGGAGGGCTGATGTGGTTAGGACTGGTAATGGGCTGTGGGCTGATGGGGGGGGGGTTAGGACTGGCAATGAGCTATGGGGGGCTGACTGGAAATGGGCTGATGGGGTTAAGACTGGAAGTGGGCTGATGGGGGGTTAGGACTGGTAATGGGTTATAGGGGGGCTTAAACTGAAAATGGGGTGATGGGGGGTTAGGACTGGAAGTGGGTTGATGGGGGGCTAGGACTGGTAATGGGTTGGGGGGTTGCTATGACTGGAACTGGGCTGAGTGGAAGGGGAGGCTTGAACTGCAAATAGCTGATGGGGAGGGAGCTTGGAATGGAAATGGGCTGTGAGGGAAGGGAGCTAGGACTGAAAATGGGCTGATGGAGCAGCTAGGATAGGACTGGAAATGGGCTGTTGGAGGGAGCTAAGATTGGAAATGGGCTGTTGTGGGGGCTTGAATTGAAATGGACTCATGGAGGGGCTAGAACTGGAAGTAGGCTCATGGGGGGCTTGGACTGGAATTGGGCTGAGTGGAGGGGAGCTAGGATTTGACATGGGCTGATGGTGGGGCTAGGAAATGACTAGAAATGGGCTGATGGGGGCTAGGATTGGAAATGAGCTGATGAAGGGACTCAGACTGAAAATGGATGGGGGAGCTAGGACTGGAAATGGGTTGATGGGGGGCTAGGACTGGAAATGGGCTGATGCAGGGACTAGTAGGGAATGGATGCTGGGTGAGACTGGAACTAGAAGGGAGCTGATGTTGGGGGAGGATTAGAATGGGATGGGGCTGGGAGAGTAAAATGGAGAGGGGAAAAATATTTTGTGTGGGAGGGATGAAAAATCTACAATTGGCCAGGTATTGGGAGAGTAAGTGGGGATTGAGGATGGAGGGGTAAAATTTGTGTGGATGAAATAGGAATGAGGAAAGAGCAAATGGAGAAAGATTAGTATGTCAAAGCAGATGTAGAGAGAGAGAATGGAAAAAAAAACTAGAAGAGAGAAGAAAGAACAAATGGACAGCAGACGATGGACAGTTAGCAGAAAACATGAAGAAACCAGAAGAAAGTGGCTAGAGCAATTGCAACTGAAAAAAATGCACAAAAGGTAGAAAGATATCTCTTTATTTTGAATTTATTAACTGGAATATGAAAGCTCTGGGAAATGTGCATCATTAACGTCTGCGCTTTGTTTGGTACAAGAGGAAATTAATTTATAGTTTTATTTCTACGGTGTTGTTGTACATTCCAAGTTTGGATTTTGGGGATCCCAGTTTAATTATTGCCTTCCTGTTTCTAAATTGTGATTCCTTGTTTGGTGATGGTCTATGTTCTGCATGTGTAACTGAGCTGAGGTATTCTATTTATGTAATTCCTATTTGACATTGCCACTTGTTCTCTTTCCCCAGTATTCTCTGATATGTATTGGTTTAATATTTGCAGTGTTGCCTTTTGATAAGTAGGGTATGGTGCTTTGTGAGTCCTGGTAATGCTGTCAGGATACGGCGGGTTTGCTATGGGTTCTAAATGGGCAGCGTTTGTAGTAGTTCCTAATGTGCCTGGCAGTTGGCACTGGATTATAGTAATGTAGAAATCTTTTAGTCTTTCTTTATCCATACACTCATTAAGAGACATGTTTACTAAAAGTTAGTGTATGGTAACATTATGCAAATATTTATGCAAATAAGGCCACTTATGCAAATGAGGCCCCGCACCGAGTCTCCGCACATGGCCCCGCACCCCCCTTGGGCCGCCCCTGCCTCTCCCCATATAACGTCCCCGCATAACCAGCAGGTAAGTTATACAGGGACAGGAGCTGGCACAAATAACGGGGTTGGACGTCCCATTGGGACGTCCATCCCCGCTATTCATGCCTCAGAATGACCCCCTGTGTAAACAGAGTAAATATAATCTGTAAGGGTAAAATTTAACAAGCCCATAGGATCTTATGGATGATATTGCAGGATACTATAGGAGTTCAAGGAGCTACTGACCACACCTCTCAGTTCTGCTCACCTTGTTTTGGAAAAGCCCAGGGAATGGGGGATACAGCTTTGGGACTTTACATATTTTCACATTTAAACAAGCTTATTTCTGTAAACGGGAAAGATTCCAAGAGACTGGGGAAGAGCAGATAAAGTGCTAGTCTGTACTGATAGGACAGAGGAATTAGGAAATTACAGACCTATTAATCTGAGAGCATTATTAGAAAAAATGGGAATACTTCTGAGAGAAAGAATAATGCTGAACCTTGAAGGGTGGAGACTTTCTAGTTACCACACTATAAACAGTACAAAAAAAAGGAAAAGGTTTTAAAAGTACTTGTGAGGGGCAGAGATTGGACTCCAGACTGCTAAGAAGGAAAGCAGAAAGAGGCTTGTTCTCCTAGGACAAGCAGGATGAGTCAGCCACAATAGGTGTCGTCATCCGACGGCGCCGAGACGGAAGTACTACTCTCTATAGCTCAGAAGGGCTTTGCCCTTCTGAGCATGGGCCACCCAGGCCACCCCCCCCCCCCCGGGTCCGCCCCTAGCCAGCCACTCTTCATTCTTCTGCCTTGCCAACAAGACGGATTTTCCTACACTCTCTTCATCAAACATCTAATTTCACAAAAACAGCAATTTCAGCAATTTTGCAAAGACAGAAACTCCAATCAACCTCTATTATGCACAAACCCGGTTTTAAAAAATGTCCTACCTGCTCCAGAAAGATGAATTCCATGGACACCCATGCCTGTTGCTTGAGATGCCTCGGAGTCACACACAGGGTGGAGGACTGCACTCACTGTGCAAGAATGTCCCCCCATGCCAGGAAATTCAGAAAACATGCCCTCCGGGATCTTCTTCAAGAGGTAGGAACTTCAGCGCTGCAAACTCCTGCTGACCATGCTGCTACTGACCACGTGGCCACCCATGCTGCCTCCGATGCTCTTCCGATGCAGCCAACCTCCTCCGCAGCTCCGGATGTGCCCTCCCTGGCCTCCATCCGCAGCCGCGAGACTCCTGCCTCCCACTCCAGGCTTCTGACTCTTCCTGCAGCTTCTTCTCAGCCACCGGCTTTCCCAGAACCCCCTCTGCAGACAACGTGGGAGCTCCAGGGCATGTGTCCAAGAAGATTATCCTGTATATATGTATTTATGTATATCTGTAAATGAACTCCCCCATAGCTAAGAAGTGTTAACTCTGTATGATGTGCTTTTCTGACAATCTGTATGTAAGCAAAATTTGTACCTGCCTTGATTCGACAGTCCAAGAAGATTATCCTGTATATATGTATTTATGTATATATGTAAATGAACTCCCCCATAGCTAAGAAGTGTTAACTCTGTATGATGTGCTTTTCTGACAATCTGTATGTAAACAAAATTTGTACCTGCCTTGATTCGGCAGTTTCACAATAGTAATCCTACCCGCTTCTGATCGCTGGAAGGAGCGGGCTACAAATGCTTGCTAAATAAATAAAATAAATAAATCTTGCCTTCCTTCTCTGCCTCAGGCTCTGCCCCCCGTGGCGCCATTGATCGGCGCCACGGCAACGAGTCCTCCCCTGACTCCGCCCCCATGGCGCCATTGGACGGCGCCACCGCAACGGGACTGCATCACGGACTGCATCACCAGGCAGCCCAGGACACTCCCCCTGCACTGGCAAGCCTCTCTGTTGGCACGGAGACACCCACGCCAACGTAGCAGAGGTTCAGGAAGACAATATAGGCTCAGGAGGAGGCACTCAAAGGGCAATTCTCTCAGCAGCAGCCCAGCCCCAAAGAGACATCACAGACATCGCAGGCACAGAAGCAGCAGCAGACACAGAAGCAGCAGCTCCAGCAGCAGACATGCTCACAAGAGGTACTACAGGCATAGGAGCAGGGACAAGCACAGATCCTCCCACAGACCTATGCACCCTCCAGCAGCCCCTCCTATGTTCTCCCCCCCTCCTCTGACTCAGAACCCAGGGAGGGTGGGGAGACTGCCATCCAGATCCCCACGCTGCTTGAGGCACAGGACAAAGTTCAACACCCAGGCTTAACGCAGATTTCGAACTTTCTCTCCAGCCTCTTTGACCAATGGGCAAAAACGTCAAGCACCTACCTCTATTTCATCGGACCCGAAGGTCCCTGGATCACTAGCCGCGTCCACAGAGCCTACACCTACAGAGACGACTCCCCTGCCCTCCTGTAACGCTGCTGTCCCAACTGACTCTGGGCCACCTATGACTGCGGAAACCTCGGGGCTCGATTTAGCGCCTGCAAAGGCAGATCTCGCCACCAGCATCCCAGAGAACCTCACTTATCCCAGATTTCTCCGCAAACTGGCATCAGCTATGGACCTCCCTACTACTGGACAGCCCTCAGACCAGCGTCCAGAAACCCAAGCAGCGTGGAAATTCCTCGAGACCCCGAAAGCCCCTGCAATGATTCCGGTGCATCCCCTACTGCAGGAGAACCTCCTCCAGCTTTGGCAAAGCCCCAGCTCGGGACCCCCCTCTACGCGCAAACTGGACTTAAAATACCAAGTCCAATCCTCTTCAGGATTTGACAAGACCCAACTCTCACACCAATCCATTGTGGTAGAGTCTGCCCTTAAGCGCTCAAAGTCCACAGGGACACATTCCAACAACCCCCCAGGTAGAGATCTTAAGCTTCTCGACGATATTGGCAAGAAGACTTTCCAAGGTGCCATGCTCAGCGCAAGAATCTCTGCTCACCAACTACAGCACGCCCTCTACCAGGACGTCCTCCTAGAGTGCTTAAAAGACGTCATCTCAGCCCTGCCACAGGACAGTCAGCCTTCCGCCAATACCTCTTTAGCAGACCTACAGGAATGCACGAAGCACCAAGTGCAGGCATCATTCGATTCCTTTGATGCGGCCGCACGCACAACTGGGACTGCTATCTCCGCCCGCAGACTCACCTGGCTCCAGGCCTCCGGTCTCAGAGAAGATACCCATGACCGCATCGCTGACGCCCCATGTACTGGCAACTCTCTGTTTGGAGACAGAGTCAATGATACTGTCTCCACTATAAAGGACAACTGCACCACACTTCAGACCCTCGCTGACGAGGGCCTTGAGCGCAACAACCCCAAGAGCTTCTACTAGCAGAGACAGTACCACACTTCAAAACGGCAATACACTACGTACCGGAAGTGGCAACAGCCACGGTACAAGTCACAACAGCAGCATTCCTCCTACCGCAATAAGCCCCACCAGCACGACCGGAGACAACAAAAGTCCCCCCAAGCTGGGCCAACGAAACAAAGCCAGCCTTTTTGACAAACAATGCACAGCCTGCCCCCCCCTCCGGGGGGGCCAGCTCACCACCTTCCTCCCTGCATGGGAGTCCATCATGACAGACAAGTGGGTACTACAAATAATCAGGAGCGGGTACCGCATCCGGTTCCACTCTACTCCATGCCAACGAAAACCCCCCCAAGAGAGGGCGGACCCCGCATCGCCCACAGGTCTGCCTCAAGAAATATCCCCCCTGTTGACTTCCAAAGCAATTGAGCCTGTGCCACCTGAGGAAATTCACACTGGCTTCTACTCCAGATACTTTATGGTTCCCAAGAAGTCGGGTGGTTCGCGCCCCATCCTCGACCTGCGCAAACTCAACAAATTCATAGTCAAGGAAAAGTTCCGTATGCATTCCCTTGGGTCCATCCTCCCCCTCATCCAGAAGGGGGAGTGACTTTCATCCCTGGACCTAATGGACGCCTACACCCACATCAGCATCCACAAGGACCACCGCAAGTTCCTCTGCTTCCAGATCCAGGGGAGACACTTCCAGTACAAGGTCCTCCCCTTTGGCCTCTCTCCGGCACCAAGAGTTTTCACCAAATGTGTCATTGTGGCGGATGCTCACCTACGCAAACAGGGCATATGCGTCTTCCCATACCTGGATGGCTGGCTGATTTCAGCGCCATCCCTACGGGAAGCCACAACGTCGACGCGGTGGACCATCGCCCTCCTGTCATCTCTGGGCTTCCTGACCAACTACCAAAAGTCACACCCGCGACCCATGCAACGCCTTGAGTTCATTGGAGCTATAATAGACACCAAAGACTCTCAGGCATTTCTGCCTCCCACTCGAAGGGACGCCATCATCCGCCTGATAAAACAAGTCTCGGAGACGGATCACACGCACGCGAGGACACTCCTATGCCTTCTGGGACACATGGCAGCCTCTACCCAGGTCGTACTCCTGGTGAAGCTACACATGCGCCACTTGCAATGGCACCTGAGGTCATACTGGAACCAGCACTCGCAGTCCCTCAGCTCCTCCATCCGCATGGACACTGCAGTCAAAGCATCCCTCCTCTGGTGGACCCGCAAGAAGAACCTGGCACAGGGATGCCCAATACAGCAGCCCCCAACTCAGCTGTCCATAACCACAGACGCCTCCCCGTCTGGCTGGGGGGCACACTGCCTTCATCTCCGCACCCAGGGAGCATGGACGGCACGGGAGTGGAATCAACACATAAGCCTCCTGGAACTCAGGGCAATCCGACATGCCCTTCAGGCCTTCCGGAGTCAGACCCACGGAAAACACATCCTCCTTCGGATGGACAACCAGGTGGCCGTGTTCTATATCAACAAACAGGGGGGTACAGGCTCACGTGCGCTCTGCAGGGAAGCTCTGAAGATCTGGATCTTTGCTCTGCAGAACCGGTGCCACATCCAGGCTTCCTACCTGCTAGGGCTCCAGAACAAGCTAGCAGACCGCCTCAGCCGACAGCTCAGCCCACACGAATGGGCACTCAACGGCCAAGTGACCCTCACCATCTTCCAGCGGTGGGGTCAACCGCAGATAGACCTTTTTGCCATGGAAGAGAACACCAAATGCAACCTCTTCTGCTCAAAACGGCCGTCCCCCCGCAGCACCGCCCCAGATGCATTCGACGTGTTCTGGGGTCGGTTACTGCAGTCGGTGGAGGCACCTATTGTGGCTGACTCATCTTGCTTGCCCTAGGAGAAAACAAGGTTACTTACCTGTAACAGGAGTTCTCCGTGGACAGCAGCATAAGCCAGCCACACATGTCACCCTCCTCCCCTGCAAGGTACCGGTCTAAATCCCATGGGTGCACGCCCCTAGCAGTTGACAGCTAGTAACTCAGTGGCTGGCTAGGGGCAGACCTGGGGGGGTGGCCTGGGTGGCCCATGCTCAGAAGGGCAAAGCCCTTCTGAGCTATAGAGAGTAGTATGTCCGTCTCGGCACTATTGGATGACGACACCTATTGTGGCTGACTTATCCTGCTGTCCATGAAGAACTCCTGTTATAGGTAAGTAACCTCGTTTTCCCCTACATCTACAGGACCTAACATCAGCAGAACAGGAAACTGCCCCCCCACACTCTTGACATAGGAGGAAGAATGAATCATTGTCCATATAAGGAATAATAAAGAAATAACTTGCAGGCAGGTGGGGCTCAGAGACTCCCATAGGAAAGCATTGGAAAGCCTTCCCGCCATTTCCACTGATACCACTGACCCTGCAACGGATCATTTCAGACAGGGCACAGGCCATCCTCATAGCCCCCTTCTGGCTTCGCCAGGGATGGTTTCCATTCCTCAGCCACTTGGCACGGGAAGCACCTCTTCGCCTTCCCCTACGGCCGGACCTCATCTCTCAGGATGATGGCAACACCCTGCAGCCCAATCTACAGACCCTGTCCTTGACAGCATGGAGGCTGAACGGGTCACTCTAACACCGCTCCACCTCCCGCCAGAGGTCGTGCAGGTGGTGCTTGCAGCACGCCGTCCGTCTACTAGAAAGTCATACGGCTTGAAGTGATGACGCTTCTCCTCCTGGTGCTCCGCCCTGCAGCTCAATCCTTTCTCCTGACCCACATTGCAGGTGCTGCAATATCTGACAGAACTCACCCAGAAGGGTCTGCAACCTCAGTCAGTACGAGTTTACCTGACTGCGATCACAGCTTTTCACGACCACTGCAATGACACTTCCATCGCAGCCCAACCCATCGGAGGAGTGGCCTAGTGGTTGGGGCAAGGTACTTCGGGCCAGAAGGTCAGGGGTTCAAATCCCACTAGAGGACAGCAACCTTGGGCCGGAAGGACTGGGGTTTCTAGTCCCACAGGTGCTCCTTGTGATCTTGGGCAAGCCACTTAACCCTCCATAGCCCATGTTCCCTGTAAAATAGTTCTCTGTGTGCTGTGCTTTCCTGTCTAATCAATGTGTTTATACCTCAAAGATTTCCTGTCATGATTTGACAATTTTTCCAATCTGTAATCAAACCGCTGCTGATCGCTGGAAGTAGCGGTATACAAATGTATACTAAATAAATAAATAAATAAAAAATAAATTGTCGCTCAGTTCATGAGAGGACTCACCAACCTGTACCCTCCACGCAAGGACCCGATCCCCCACTGGGACCTCAACGCCGTCCTCAGCCAACTCACGCTTCCCCCTTTTGAGCCCTTGACTACAGCGGACATGAAACATGTCTCATGGAAAACTCTGTTCCTGGTCGCCATCACATCAGCCCGACGAATCAGTGAGTTGCAAGCATTGGTGATGCACCCACCCTACACACAGATCACCGACAGAGCCACCCTCCGGATGCATCCCAAATTTGTGCCGAAGGTGGTCTCGGCCTTTCACATGAACCAGTCCATAATGCTGCCTAGCTTCCTTCCAGAACCCCACTCCACTGCAGAGGAACAGAGACTACACACCTTGGACCGCGTCAGAACTCTCCGCATCTACCTCCAACAGACTGCACCCCACCGCTTGGGCACGCAGCTCTTCGTCTCCTATGACCCCAACAAACCCGGGCATCCTGTCTCCAAACGGACCTTGTCCCTCTGGATCTCAGCCTGCATCGCCTTCTGCCTTGGGCAGGCAGGAGCTGAGTCTGCACCTCCAGTCAACGCGCACCAGCTACAGGCAATGCCCTCCTCCATTGCCAACCTGAGATCCGTCCCAGTCGCGGATATCTGCAAAGCTGCCACTTGGTCATCACCCCATACTTTCCAGAGACACTACTGCTGCGACCTCTCCAGCGAAGACCTTGCTTTTGGTCAGGCAGTCTTGACCTTGGCGGACCGGCGCTGCCTGTAGCACGGTCCGATCCACATCTGTGGTTGTGATTCCCTGCAGTACCTGCACTGACGTTTGCTCTGTTACTGCACTGCGTGCACAGCTACTTGCACTGTTTACACTGTTACTTGCACTGTGTTTTGCACATTGTTCTGCACCTTGTTTTGCATATTTGCACTGTTTACACTGTTACTTGCACTTTGTTTTGCACATTGTTCTGCACCTTGTTTTCCATATTTGCACTGTTGAAACTGTTTACATTGTAATTGCACGGTGCTTTGCATACTGACTATTGCCCTCTGTGCATGGGCAACCGCCAGCTTTAATAAAGCAGGCATATTGTTCTTGGTCACCGCCTGGTCTCCTTCTTCATCTCCCTTGCACCACAGCTCCACATAGCTAGGGAGGCACCTATTGTGGCTGACTCATCTTGCTTGCCCTAGGAGAAAACGAGGTTACTTACCTGTAACAGGAGTTCTCCGTGGACAGCAGCATAAGTCAGCCACACATGTCACCCTCCTCCCCTGCAAGGTACCGGTCTAAATCCCATGGGTGCACGCCCCTAGCAGTTGACAGCTAGTAACTCAGTGGCTGGCTAGGGGCAGACCTGGGGGGGGGGGGGGGTGGCCTGGGTGGCCCATGTTCAGAAGGGCAAAGCCCTTCTGAGCTATAGAGAGTAGTACATCCGTCTCGGCACTATTGGATGAAGACACCTATTGTGGCTGACTTATCCTGCTGTCCATGAAGAACTCCTGTTATAGGTAAGTAACCTCGTTTTCCCCTACATCTACAGGACCTAACATCAGCAGAACAGGAAACTGCCCCCCACACTCTTGACATAGGAGGAAGAATGAATCATTGTCCATATAAGGAATAATAAAGAAATAACTTGCAGGCAGGTGGGGCTCAGAGACTCCCATAGGAAAGCATTGGAGGCTTCTTCAGGCTCACGATGAGGGCTAATCTGCAAAACAAAGGATAAAAGAAATCCCCTTGCTCTAAACAGAAAGACTAAGGAAATGGGAGAGGTTTTGCCAGAAAAAGAAAAGCCAGAGATTCCCTTTGCACCTTCAGAGAAAGATGTGGCTGAAAAGCAAAATGGAATAGAGAAGAAATTGTGAAAAGTTAACTGAGGAAAAGAAGGAACATCCCAGAGGAACAGCCTGTTATGGAGCAGGAAAAGAAAGCATCTGGAGAGAGAGAGAAACAAAGAAGACAGCACAGTATTTACAGCTAGAAGGTAAACCCGTGGAGGCCAATTCAATTTTGTGCGTCCCCGGACATCCAGAATCTGGATAGGCTGGGACTGTACCCGATTCCAATCCCGCGGAAGCTAGATGTCCCTGTGGAATCACAATCGGGTGCAGCCAACCTTGACGGGCCGGCTGTTCCCTGATTCTGGATCCCGGGACTTACAGAAATGCACCCGGATAGTTCAGTCAGCCTCCTGTATGGAGCCTCGGGGCCATGGCGTCCTTTTGCCATGACACCACGGCTCCATGCAGAAGCCACGATCTCCTGCAGCTCAGAGAAGTTCCTTTCCCCCCTCCCAACCCCTGATCAGGCCTGACATGGCCAGGGTCGGGCTGTGGGAAACTCACTGTAGCCCTCACTTTCCTTTCCGTGCGTGGCCATGTCATCTGGCTTTGTCTAGGGGTACTTATTCCACCTCCAAGGTGGAATAAGTCTCCCTTCCAATCCGCTGACCCTGGACATACAGGGCTAACCTCGGAATAGGCCCTGTACATCAGGGGTCAGATTCCCACCCATCTCGGATCTATGTGCGGGAGCTTTTTGTTCAGATTTGCAACCCTGGCGTTTAGCTAAACGCAGGTCGGAATCTACCTCTTAGTGCAGAGGGTTTATTTGCTAATAAAGACAGTTGTCAGGTGCTCATCAGAGCAACCTGGGAAAGCAGGAGTCAAAGAAGTAGCTGAAAATAGCTGAAAAGGTGAAGAAAAAGAGGGAGGCCTTCATGAAATACAAGAGATCACAGAGAGAGGAAGACAGGCATCTATATTTGGAAAAACTTAGAGAAGCTAGTAAAGTAGTTAAGAAAGTGAAGATACAAAAAGAAGAAGAAATAGCCAATGCAATAAAATGGGGGGAGGGGGGAGGGGATGAGACATTTTTCAGATATGTTAGTGAGAGGAGGAAAGGCAAAAGTGGTATTGTCAGACTCAAGGGTAAAAGAGAGGAATATGTAGAAGCTGATGAGGATAAAACAGAATTGCTTAAAAAAATATTTCTGTTCTGTGTTCACAGATGAAGGGCCAGGAGTAGGAACTCAGAAAACACCCACAAACAGGGACAGAAGCGACAGGAATCTTGAATGATTTTCAGAAGACAGTGTTTGTGAGGAGCTAGCTAAACTAAAAGTAGACAAAGTGATGGGACCGGATGGGATACATCTGAGAATACTGAAGAAACTTGGGGATGTTCTAGTGGCTCCACTGACTGTCCTTTTCAATGCCTCGTTGGAGTCGGGAGTGGTGCCAAAGGACTGGAGAGAGGCACATGTGGTCCCTTTACACAAAAGTGGAAGTTAGGATGTGGTTGAAAACTAGAGGCTGGTTAGTTTAACCTCTGTGGTAAGTAAATTATTGGAAATGCTGCTGAAAGAGAAAATAGTGAGGTTTCTGGAGTCTAATGGATTACAAGATGCCTCTGTATCGTTCCCTGGTGCAACCACATCTTGAATATTGTGTGCAATTCTGATCGCCATATCTTAAAAAGGATATAGCATTTTTAGAAAAGCTACAGAGAAGAGCCACCAAAATGGTAAAGGGATAGAAGTATACCTCTATGAAGAGAGGCTAAAAAGGTTAGGGCTCTTCAACCTGGGAAAGAGACGGCTGAGGGGAGATATTGTAGTGGTCTATTAATTAATGAATGGAGTGGAATTGGTAAACGTAGACTGACTGTTTACACATCAAAATATAGAAAGACTAGAAGACATTTATTTATTTATTTATTTATTTAACAGTATTTCTAAACCGCCTTATCTTAATAATCAAGGTGGTATCACAGCAAGCAATCAAGTGAAGTGTGTGCGTTGTACATGCAGTGAGGATGAAACTTAGTTGTGTGAGGGCTGTGTTGGGTGCTTGATTTGTTTGAGCTATGTACAAGGTGGGCTATTTACAGTGGTGCTAAAACACATTTTATATACATACAGTTGTTTAGGAGGATTGGAGTGCTGTTATCCATTCTCTTAGGTTATGTGATGTGACCATAGTGCTCTATGAACAGCATGGTTTTCAGTTGTTTTCTGAAGTCTTTGAGGTCTGGAGTTGCCCTTAGATCGTCCGGTAGATTGTTCCATATTGTTGGAGCAGCCATGGAGAGAGCTCTGTCTGTTGTGTCCTTGCGTGTGTGCTTGTATTCATTTGGGGTACTGACTCGGTTGCGTGTTTGACTTCTTCTAGGACGTGCGCTGGTTTCCGGTTGTATGAGCGTGTGGAGGCTGTTGGCTGATGTGTGCTCTTTTATCTTAAATAGGTTTATGATAGTCTTGTATCTGATGCGAGCACTGATTGGGAGCCAGTGTAAGTCCTTTAATGTAGGTGTGATGTGCTCCTGCCTTGCGGCTCCGGATATGATTCGAGCTGCAGTGTTTTGTGCCAGCTGGAGTGGTTTGAGAGCTTGTTTTGGTAGTCCAAGGTATATCGGATTGCAGAAGTCCAGTATTGGGGTTATCAGTGCTTGACAGACGGTACGGAAGTGTTCTGGGGCGAGGAGAGTGGTTTCAGTCTCCTGATGATTCGCATCCTGTAGTAGGCTTTTTGGATTGTTTTGTCTATGTGTGGTTTGAGGTTGAGTTTACTGTCCAGTGTAACCCCAAGGTATCTCACCTCTGATCTTATCGGTATCGTGGTGCTTTGTATCTTTATGTTTGGTGGGTGTATGAAGCTTTGGTTCCGAGTGATGATTAAAGCTTCGGTCTTGTTGTAGTTTATTGCGAGGTTGTTGTTTTGGCACCACTTCGTCATTTGGGTAAGGCAGTCTGTTATCTTAGAGAAGTCCGGGTTGTCGATTGATATCGGGGAGTATACCATGATGTCGTCTGCGTATATTGTGTATTGGATGTTGTTCTCTTTCATGATGTTGCATATTGGTTGGATGTAGATGTTAAAAAGGAGTGCTGAGAGTGCGGATCCTTGCGGTACTCCTTGTTGGACGTTTATGGGTCGGGAGGTGTCATGTCCCACCTTGACCTGTAGCTGTCTTTCGGTTAGGTACGAGTGGAACCATTTCAGAGTGGTACCGTGTATACCAGTGTTCTTTAGTCTCTCCAGGAGCATATTGTGGTCAACTGTGTCGAAAGCTGAGGAGATGTCGATGAAGATCATTATAATTCCATTCCTGGTGTTGTCAATTATTCTTATGATGCTGTCGAAGAGGTAGATCAGTAGAGTTTCGACTCCATGGTTGGGACGAAATCCGTGTTGGTTGTCGTCGAGAGTTCCGTGTTCGTCGATGTGTTCCTGCACATGCAATGAAGTTACAGTGCAACCTATTTAAGACTATTAAGAGAAAATATTTTTTCACTCAACATGTAATCAAACTCTAGAATTCATTACTGGAGATTGTCTTACAAGCTGTTAGTGTAGTTGGGTTTAAAAAAGGTTTGGACAAGTTCCTGGAGGAAAGGCCCATGAACCATTATTAAAGGGGATCCGGGATAATCACTGCTTGTCCCAATACAAGCATTGTGGAACCTCTGTATTTTGGGGAAACTGCTAGGTACTTTTCATCTAAATTGGCCGCTGTTGGAAACAGGATACTGGGCTTGATGGACCTTGTTCTGACCTAGTATGGAATATCTTAGGTTCTTATGTTAAGATCCAAGACATCATGGATTCACCAGAGGCAGGTCTTGTCAGACAAATCTGATTGATTTCTTTGACTGGGTGACCAGGGAGGTGGACTGAGGGAGAACCCTAGTTGTGGTGTATTTAGATTTCAGTAAAGCCTTTGACACCATTCCACACAGGTGACTTATAAACAAACTCAGCATCCTAGGGATGGACTCTAAAGTTACTGATTGGGTTAGAAATTGGTTGAGAATGCAGCATGCCATGGTGATCTGGCACACCTTGCGAGACCTGTATAGCATCTCCCCCCCCCCCCTCCCCCGGACCGGTCCAGGCATCAGAAACGACACTTCAACTGGCCAAAGGTGCGCTCAATGATCCCCTGTACGGTCCGGTGCGCAAAGTTGTACTGGTGCTGTTCTGGACTACTAGGATGGAGTATGAGGTCAGCAGCCAGTTGCGTAGGGGATAGTCCTGGTCACCTATAGTGGGAGACAGAACACCGAACCATTGATAAGCTGGTGTGCTAGTGAGGGGGTCATGTGTTAGTGACATGTTGTGGGCTGTGGACAGCTGACTGTGTATATGCATGGCTGTGTCCACTGTATGGATGGTCCCAGATGTGCCAGTGGGGCATTGTGTGTCCGCAGCCTACCACATGTGCATGGGTTCCCCCAAAGGTGTAGGGTCCCTGCTGAGGTGTACGCCTTGGCATCATAGGAATGCATAGTGCCTCTGCCCTGTGCCTGGCCCACATCAGGCACACTCCTGGGTGGAGGGAGGTGGGGCTGCATTGGCACACCGGAACATGCAGGCCATCTGCTGCCATTCCAGTCAACTGCCTCCATCCCCCGCTGCATGCACAGGGCCACTGTGCGTGCTGCAGGGGATGGAGGCGGGATGCATGCAGAAGGTGGGTGTGGGATGGGTGGGACCAACCCCTGGACATGCAGGGCCAGGGTGTACCACGGCCATGTATGTTGGGGCTGCCAGGGGATGTCCTGCATATACCCCACTATGGTGGCATAGAGGCAGGGCGTCCCCCTGTACATGCCCAGTGGCCACCACCAGGGCCAAGAGGTCCACCCACAGGGCCTCAGGGTCACGGGGGGGGGGGGGGTGTGGTGGGCCACCACCACCTGACCAGTGCACACACCCCCATGTGGTGCCCCATGCCTCCCAGGCCCAGGGTGTCTGTGCATATGCCCAGCTAACAGCCATCTGCCAGTGATGTGGCCCCTCTCTAACCGGGTATGGAGCTCTGATCGGCTCAGGTCATAGGCATCATGGCAGGACTCCGGGTACTTTGTGCAGATGTCTATTATCTCCCCATGAATGTTGCACACTACCTGCAGTTCCGATATACAGTCTCACTCCATCGCAGGGTCTGGAGGGCGACTTGTGTGCCACCACCATACCTAGGACCAATGGGAACCTTGGAACAGCATAAAAGTCCTGCATGGTCCGTGCTGGTCCTGCTGGGAAGCAGATGGTCTGCGCCATGGACCGCAGATAGGCGCCAAGGAACTGTGTGAGGCACTGGGATACTGCAGGCTGGCTGAGTCTCCCAATAGCTGAAGGCACCATCTGGAACGAGCCTGTCGCCAGGAAAGTCAGTGCAGTTGTCACTTTCAGGTATACCGGTATCGAATGACCCCTCTGTGTGGGGCTTTTGAGCCATGGCTCCAGCTACTGGCAGAGTTCGTGTATGGTGTGGGCAGTCTGAGGGGAGCAGGATCACAGTGCGGACATGGGTTCCCCTAGTCACATATCATGCTATGATTGCATTACGTGCACTTCTGGCATGCAGACATGTCTATATCGGACATGGGCACTGTTTGCACCTGATTCCGCTTGCATTTGCCTGTGGGACCGATGACTGTGTTTTGCGGGGCTCATACAGGTGCTATTCAGCCACCCCCGCCCTCCTGCCTTGGACATGAGGAATTGTTTTGGATGTCCTCACACACACTATATTCGGGGATGTTAGACGTGTCCCATCCTGCCTGTCCTCATGCTTTACCCGCCGACACCATGCTCCTCATGTTATTTTCGCTGGTCTTCCCTAATACCAGATACATCGCCTGCAACTGATTCAAAATACTGCTGTCCAGATCATTTCTCACACGTCTTATTACAGTCATATCACGCCTCATTTAATTCAACTTCACAGGTTGCTGGTTTTCCAGCATATAATCTTTAAATTCCTAATTCTGACTCACAGGGCAATTTATACCCACACACCGCACTACCTGGCTGACTCACTGCAGTTTCATTCAGTGCCTCACAGTCTCCGGTCTATCGACATCAACCATCTTGTGCTTCCTTCCCCTGCATGTGCCCATTTGGAGTGCACCCGCAATTCTGCGTGTTTCTTCCTAGCACCATCCTTATGGAACTCCCTCCCTCATCCCCTCTGTCTGGAACCATCCTATCCCAAATTTAAGGCACTCCTTAAAACATATCTGTTCTGTCTTGCCTATGATCTCCCACCCAGTTCTCCCAACTAGTTCTTTCTCTCCTCTCGCCTTCTCTTTCTCCCTTCTTTTGCTTCCTCTTCCTGTCTGGTGTGCTTACTGCTGTCCTAGCAAGAATTGTAGTTCTTTTCTGGTTCCTGGCCTTGCCTGGCCCTATGTGGTTTTGAATCTATTGCAAACCGCCCTGCTGGTTTCCGAAGATGCGGTATATTAAGAAAGTCAATAAAGATAAAGAAAAAGATAAAGATAAAAATGTGCATCTCCTAGGCTGCTCGTCACAGACAGCAGTGTGTTAATGCACAATCAAAATTACTACCAATGTGATATTACAGCTGCAGCAGCCTGGAACATATCTCAGTCCCCCCTCGTGTCCTGTGGGCCACTAGCTAGGCCCAGTGCACACTTATATGGAGTTCCAGAATGTAAATGTCAGCATGTATGTCAAGACATACCTTGCATCATATGGTATCTCGCATTCAGAGGCAGCTCCAGTGATTCCCACTCTGGTCATCTCTACAGACATGCCTTAGATGACTTGGGATGGGCACTCACCAGGTCCACACACCCCAAGGGATGCATATCCATGACGACTGCCTACTATTGCTGGGCAACACCTGTCTGCCCCTACCTTGCCTCTGGCCTATATGTGCACATATTCTGCTGCTCTGAGCTCCATACCCATCATATTTCTCCCCTTCCCGTGAACACTGCTCTTCTGCCAGTTTGCCTCTATCTGTGCCCTTCTCTTCTACAGCCATATCTGGACATCGCTGACCTCACGCTGCTGCTCCATACTCCTGGAACAAAGTAAATGAGTCTGTCAGGAATGCTTCATCCCTGGACCCTCTCAGGTCCCGGCTGGGCGCCTACCGCAGTGGTGCCACTTTGGGGCGACAGCAATATGATTCTGCCAGAGGGCTGCCCTGCAACTGTACATATTGGCTATGACAAAACAAACACACATGAGGTACCGAGGCTACATATCTGATCTCCCGTTCGCACCCCACAAGGTATCCTTTCCCTGCTCACACCCATACTCTCCCTGCATCAGAAGTCCCATCTTTATGTGCATAGCTTTGTTGGGGGTCCCATAGATTGTCTCCTTTGGCACATAAAGCACATAGGTGCAAGTCCTCATCGGACACTACTGCTCCTCTTAATGTTGCTGCAGGTGTGTTTAGATATGTTTCTTTACCCTACAACATTCCCTTGGTTCTGCTCCCTGTACCTTATGACTGCATCTTGTATTTGTCCTGACTGCAGTGGCGCCATTTCAAAACCTATTTATCACATCCATTCACCTATATGGGGTGCACTGCCAAGCCTTATTCCTGGTTTCAGCAGGTATAACATGGATGTTTCTGGATTACACATCATACATACACGGCACTTTTGGGAATAAGCTTTCTAGGTCTCTGCGACTGATCGCACACCTGATCTGCCCTCCCCAGTCCACGTTCTGAACTCCCCATGCTACCGCCCTGGACGTGCATGTCAGCGGTATTTTGGAATACTGTGGGGGACGTTTTCGCCACTTACACATCCCCTCCACACGTGGACATCCCTTATTTGTGTTCTAGAATGACCCCCATAGAAAATGAAAGAACCGGTAGTAAATCACTGCAGAATTCTGGACCAAGATGGCATCAGAATAGGACGCTGTATGCAGATGCTCCTTACTTGCCCCGAGTTGCCATTGCCATTTCTCTTTCTCACCTCCCAGAATGGGATCAAAGAGGAAGCAGAAGAGCATGCCCTCGGACTCCTTGGCTGTAGCAGCATCTGACCAGAAATCTTTGGAGCAAGTGGGGTTCCAGCAGACAGCGATCCTGTCTACAGCAGCAGACCCGAGGCATTCGGTGTTGGAGCCAAGCAGCAAACAGATGGTGCTTAGCCCCGATGGTCACATCACTCCAGCCCAACACAGTGTTGGGCTGCTTCTCCCGCTGACCTGCACAAGCATGTTGGCTGGTGTGGGAGTCGAGGGTAACCCCTTGAGAGGTCTGGCTTGCCAGCGTAAGGAGAGAAGGAGTCCCAGGTCTGCAACCCCGGCCAGTGCCAAGATTCTGCTATTGTGAGGAGTCTTGACCTTCAGCTTATGGTATGGGCTAGGGCTTCTAAACCTGCACAGGTAACTTTGGATAGCTTATTAGACATGGTAGTGACTTTTAATCACTGTTTGGCCTCTGTGTTGGCAAATGTGAACTCAGAGGTAACTTTAGTTAAATCTGAGCTCTGTTAAATCTCTCAGGAACAGATACAGCAAAGGATAAAAGTATCCCAGCTTGAATCTCATCTTGGCGCGCTTCAAATGTTGGGCAGCGTTCACACCTTGGATAATCTGCCTATTCTATAAAGACTGAGTACTGGGAGAATCAAATAAGGAAAAATAACTTACGTTTTTTCAGTTTTCCTAAATCTAAATCTCCTTTGCTAAAGCCTCTGGACTTGGTTTGCAAGCAGGGCCAGCCCATCCACTAGGCGAGCTAGGCGGTGGTGGCGACAGCACACATGGGCGGTCATGCTGCCCCCCTTCCCCAGCTGCTGCCGATTCTATTTGGGGGGCATGCAGGCAGCGGCAGTATTTCCAAAAGTGGTTGCAAAAAGCCGCTGCTTTTGGAAATACTGCTGCTGCCTGCCTCCCCCTCCCGAGAGGAACCTGGCGGCAGCTGGGGGGGGGGGGGGGCATCGTCGGCAGCTGAGAGGGGTGGTGTCAGCTGAGGGGAGGCATCTGCTAGGGGGCGAGGACTGAACCTTGCCAGCAATTGATGAAAGGAGGAGCCTTGGCTGCAGACATGTGCTGGCTAAAGAGTTAGGTTGAAGATGCTGTATTAAAGAATAGTGCAGAAAAAGAAGCCAACCCAGCAACCAGATAAAGTGCTGGAATTGGGAGGGAAGGGTAAGTACACTTTGGAAGACCCTGCAAGGAAAAAGAGGGAAGGATGAGTGCAAAGAGGGAGAAAGGGCAAGAGAGGCAGAGAGAGATGGAAGGGTATGTATATAGTTAACCCAGTTATCCAAGTTTGTACTCCTGTTCAATGTAAAACCTGACAGTTTGTCGTAATGGTCGTTTTGTTATGATGTAAACCGCGCTGATTCTAAATAGCGCGGTATATAAGAAACTGTAATAAATAAATAAATAAAATAAATAAATAAAAGGGTGAATCTAAGGAGGAGAAGAGAATAAGCGAGAGGGAAGGAAGTGTGTCTAAGGGGGAGGAGAGAGTAGAAGACAGTGGGATGGACAGAAGAGGAGACAGTTCAAGGGGTGTGAGAGGTTGAAGAAATGATTGCAGGGTCTCTAAATCTATATTACTTTCTTCTTTATAACTGAAGAAGCAGTCTATCAGGCAATGAGAAAAGCGCTCTAAGAGAGCTGCCTTCTTGCAGCTTAGTTTTATGTGTATATATATCACCTATCTATTTATATTGCTTCTATTTCTCTATCTTTGACAATCCATCAAGTTCAAGTAGTGTATCAGTTATTGCATTTATGTAGAGTAAAACAGGAAAAAACATACCATCCAATAAACTGCAGCATTATTCAAAGTGACAGAAATTGATTAGCATGTGAAAAGTCAATTAACAAAATTAAGACTTGTATTAATGAAATAATGGAAGTTGGGTCTCCTCCTAATCACCCAGTTCATTCTTTCTGCAGAGAACCAGAGTTTTAAGAATAGCAATGCAAAACTTGAATGTTTGAATTTTCTCACTTTTACATTTTTTGTATTTCTCATTTCAAGGGGTTTTTTTGTGCAAAAACAAACTTTCTGCTTTTTTCAGATTTTGACTATTGAGTTGGTATTGATTTTCAACTGAAATTATGAAATGTATATGCTTGAAAGATACTGTCATTTCTAATGCAATTCCAATTTTTTGCAATAGAAGATGCCATCTGCTTGCATCCATATGCCGAAGGTAAAATTTTCAAAAGGCTGCTCTGCAGACAGGAAAATCTTTAGGTCAATATTCAGAAGCACGTATGTAATCATTGCCATTGTCGACCACATAAGTGCCATTTTTAAAAGATATTTGAAGCAGTTATACAGACAGCTTTGGCCATAGAGATGACCCAGTGACGTAGGTTAAATGTTTTAAAAAGGCATGGTTATGGAGGGAGAGAGGGTAGAACAAATCTTATATGCTTAGCAGTGCCATTGAACCATGAAAGGTAGTTTTATAGTAGGTTGCCTAGGTGGGGAGGAAAAGTAGGTGCCAGTTTTGAAGCCTATTTTATAAAGACATATAGGTGCCTATAAATCTCTATAGACTACTAAAAAATCAGCTGAAATCACAGCTAGAATGCCACTGTGTACATTTACACAGATAGAATATCAATAGGAGGTGTTAACTTCCGTAAAAAGAACAGTCCACACACAAGGGGCGGATGTAGACCATGGTGTAGAACAGATTTCTTTATTGGCAAATACCCAACTCGTTCAAGTTTCAACTAGAGAAATCTTCATCGGGGTCTAAGAAACACTTAAGTAATGCCTATATAGAAACACATCGATAAGGCTGGCATTTACATAAAACAGATCTAAAAGTCTAGAAGTCAGTGTTTACAACTGCCCTGAGGCATAAATAAGTGCCTGCTTGAAGGGGCAAGTGTAAAAGCCATGTCAGTCCTCAATCACCTCCTGACATATTACAGAAATATAATTCTAAAACAGTCTCTCTCTGATTCATACGAGAATGTAACCAACAAAGTAGTAGTATCAGTGACTACTTCTGGGGAGAATTCCAGGAAGGAGGTTAGGTTAAGTTATCCAGTATCTTGTTCGCCCAAAGGAGAAGACTTCCCAACCCGTGGAAGAGAGATATAATATGTATTAACCAGGGGCGTGAGGTTATCAGATGGAAAGTTCAAGACTTCCCTCAAGTATTTCTTAACCATGTCCATAGGGAAGTTAAGAAAACTGAGATTATTCTTCCTAGACTGATTTTCAATAAAATCAGTCCTCCAATTTAAAACTTCCTTCTCCTTAATTTGGGCCATCAACAGTTCTTGCTGCCCCACACTTCGACTCTCCAACTCTTCAACTTTTTCTACCACCTTGGTCAATTTGCTGAACCTGGGCAGGGAACTCAAGAGTAACAGTCTGTACCTCAGTCTTTAAGGCAGCTGTCAATGCTGTTATGGATGACTCCAGAGGGCATCCCACAGCGTCTCCATCGAGACATGAGCAGCTTTCTCCATACCAGCATTTTTACCGGGAACCTCCATCATTTGCCGAACTATCAGATCTACCGGCAAAGAGGTCAACGATGGCTGTCCCGATGGCTTATGCCTCACAGCATGCTCTTCGGCACTCCATTGAGCAGCAGCAACTCCACCGAAGATTTTTCTTCTGGGTCACGGTGGGGGGGGGGGGGGGGGCTGCTCTCTCCTCGGGGCTTAACAAAGCCCCTTCAGCACTCTAGTCCACTGCCTGCAGCACTGAGCCAGTTAAAGCCTCTGCCGGATCCAAACAGAGAAAGCCCTTGCAGTCGGCCAACAAACTTCATTCTTTCACAGGGTTACCCACAACGACAAGACCTCACTTGGGTTTCCCTTTCCTCTTACCTTGTATTGTAACGCTGGGAAAAGACTGGGACAGACAAAGAAGGATGCCACAGTGAGCTCTCAAAACTTCCTCAGGTAGGATGCCATAGACATGACTCCTCCCAGAAAAGCATCTTAGGGATACCAAGGTTTGCTCGAACACATATTTTTTAAATGCTGTGGCTGGCATTTTTAAAAACTGGCAATCCCTGTCACCACTGAAAATTGACCCACTTATTTAACTTTAGATAGTCATTCAAGTGGGTGTTCTAAAGATGCAATTACATTTTTGATATCCTGATAGAATTTTCAAATCATTCAGCTGTTAAATATAAAGCCGTTGCTCTATTTATTTGATGTATGAAAGTGTTGCTGGGGAAAGAAGGATTTGCCACTTTTTTGCTGTCTTCTAACAATAACTAGGGGTGTGCTCGAATTTCATTTCATTTCGTTTTATTTCACTTCAGCACTTTTTATTCTGAATGTCATCTTATTGGCTTATTCACTTTTTTGTTTGTCTTAACAGTTTTGTTTTTAGTGTGTGCTATTTAAAATAATAATGCACCCTTAAAAGCATAATCAACCGCTGCGTCATATAATTACCTGAGAGCAGCCAGGGCCTAAATAGGAAGTGAGTCCAGCCCTCTTCCTGTATTTACACTATTGACTTGTCTCTGCCCTATTATGTGGTACCATCTCATTGGTCTCATCTGAAGATCCTTCAGACTGATTGGTCTTTGTAGAAGGTTTCCACTGATTGGCTCCTTATGTATATATATATATATATATATATATATATATACATATATATATATACATAAGGAGCCAATCAGTGGATATATATATATCATGACTCCCTATACCCCCTCTCTCTCGTATGAACTCTAAGTGCCTTTTTCTCTATTATCCTTGTGTCTGACCTCAGCTTGTCTATTGCTACTGAAATTATTCTGCTTGTCCTGCCTGTTCTTGGACTCTGGTTAGTGCCCTCCTGGTGCTTCTCCTACCTCCTTGTCTGCCTGAAGACCTATGTCTACTCCTTCCTACCCAGGACACCTGTGCTGCAAGTCTGGACAGCTCCTGAGTACCGGAGGGCTCAACACAAAGGGCAAGGGAGCTGTTATTACTACTGCTTATCATTTCTCTAGTGCTACGAGACATACACAGAGCTGTACACATAAATGTAAGAGGGAGCTGTTGTAGGTGAAGATGCACATCATTGGTCTATGGTGTTCCTCTTGAGTGGGCCAGCTGTGACACCCTCCCAAATTTCTTTGATTTTTCCAGTTTGTTTCAGTATAAAAAAATGCACAGTCCTAGCAACAATTTAGACTGGCTTTAGAGAGAGAATGCTTCTTTTGTTTGCCTGTTTTTAAGAATATTATAAATCTCTCAAGTGTCTATTCATTCCCACACAGCCTCTACCATGGCTATTTGATTTTGTAGATGTTTGGGGGGAATGTGCCAGAGCAGGGAGTTTTTGTATTTGTGTCAGTGTTTATTCTTACTTTTAACTCTATTTTTTTAATGTAATTTATTTTATGATGCACCTTACAGCTGGACACCGCCTTTGTTGATGTTTCTTTGTGTTTGGGGTGTTAAAACAAGGTTGTACCTTTGGACTGCACTACAGTTAGCTAGCTCAGCAGCAAATGGAGGGAAGGGGGGTGGAAGAGTCCCTCTCTTCACTTCTCATGCACGGTACATGCTGGTGCCATGACTGTTCTCCCCAGGCGGCACTTATTCCTCATAGCTACAACAAGAAGGGCAAGATTGGTTTATGGCTGCGATCATGATATCAATTGTTCCAACACCTGGTCGACGCTGATCTCACGCTGTGCTCCATATGGCTTGGGACATAGGCACCACATCAAAAGCGCAGAGTCAGCAAGTGGCATCCAGTCACACAACCACATGACACAAAGAAATTGAGCACATCTGCCATGGGATACGACTTGCATAGAGGTAAATGCTGCCATCCCTAGATGGCCCTGGACCTTGCCTGAGTGAGAGTCTCCTCATTCTCTGTGAGAAATGACCCGCTGAATGTGTGAAACCTGGAAGATCTGCATACAAAACTAAAGAGTGAGAAATAGGCCCCTTAAAAATGCTAATTGGGCTGGAAACGGCCCACAAGCGTTCAGTGGGACACCCCTGACCAAGAGGTTTATAATTAAAATAAATTAAAAACAGTCATTTTTAAAATAAAATACAAAGCTTAATCGCAAAATAAAAACAAACTTCATTAACCAAGATTTTTTTTATAACATTTAAATGGAGTAAAATGACTTTGGACTTCTAAGCTCACTCTACAGTTAATTATCCTTATTAAATGCATGAAAACATAGCTAAGCTGTTTCTTCCTGATAGATGCATAATCCAATTAATCTTGCAATTTGTTAGATGCAAATGCAATGTGTGCCTTCAAGTCAGTCCTGACTCCTGGTGACCCAGAAGCTCCTGGGTTTTCTTGGCAGTGTCACCGGAAGTAGATTGCCAGGCCTTTCTTCCGAGGCAATGGAGGGTTAAGTGACTTGCCCAAGGCCACAAGGAGTGCTAGTGGGAATTGAACCCTGGATGCTTGGTTACCAAGCCAGTGCTCTAACCACTGGGCTACTCCTCCACTCCTTAGTGGATTCCAAATTTTATGGCTAAAGTAACTAAGGCCATTCTTGAGAGAGATGAGTGTGATGTATTTCTGATAAGAGGCAATACTCAGGAGTCATGATGGAGAGGATCTAATAGACTGTTGGACTTATACCAATGTAGATGATCTGTCAGGAATTGCTAAACACTCCAATGAAGACATTCAACAATTAAGCACAAGATTTTGAACTGTGTCCTAGCTTCAATGTCGCAGGCGGTGCAATCCCTGCAGAACTGCTATAATCTGATCAAATTTACTCTCGTTAGTCATCTGGCTGCAGTATTTTGTAACAACTGAAGTCTTTTAACAATGATCTGTGGCAGACTCTGGTAAAGTGAATTACAGTAATCTAATTTATTCATTACTAGGGAGCGTATAATCATAGTGAGATCACAATATTCAAGATAGAGATGAAGTCAGCATATCAAACAAAGTGCACAGAACACTTACTGCACAAGAGCAGAAAATATAAGTCGTTTAAGGGAGTCAAATCAAACTCCAAGGCTAGTCACCACCCCCTTAAGTTCCAAGGAATTCTCTGGAAACAGAGAAGCCAAGCTCAAATCCCACTACTGCTCTTTGCAAGTCACTTCTTTGTCCCTTTCCTCAGGTGTAAATCTATGGACTGATGCAGAAAAGCATAGCACAGCATTTTTCTGGCACTAGGCTTGCTCTCTGCTGCAGAACTGCAACACAAGGAGCGGGGTCACTCTGCCATATAAGGCATTTTTTCTTAACCATTAGGCTACTCCTCCATTCTGTTTCATATCACTCCAAGGCCTCTTACAAATGGATTTCCTGCCTTCTGAGGTGTTTCCATTTTTGAAGTTGAAAAGACCAGATCTAGTCCTACAAAATTTATGCAGTTATTTTTTCCTGATGCTCTCTTTGTCTTAACTCATGTTATCAATTAATCTCTAAATTAGAGGATTTCATCTTGAAAACAGCAATGATTAAGCCTGTTTTAAAGAAGAGCCCTCTTTGATACTGACTGACCTTTTCAATACCTCATTGGAGTTGGGAGTGGTGCCAAAGGACTGGAGAGAGGCTCATGTGGTGCCGTTACACAAAAGCGGAAGTAAGGATGTGGTTGAAAACTACAGGCCAGTTAGTTTAACTTCGGTGGTGAGTAAATTATTGGAAACGCTGCTGAAAGAGAAAATAGTGAGGTTTCTGGAGTCCAGCGGATTACAGGATCCGAGGCAGCATGGATTCACCAGAGGCAGGTCTTGTCAGACAAATCTGATTGATTTCTTTGACTGGGTGACCAGGGAGTTGGACCGAGGGAGAGCTCTAGATGTGGTGTATTTAGATTTCAGTAAAGCCTTTGACACTGTTCCTCACAGGCGACTTATAAACAAACTGAGCACCCTAGGGATGGACCCTAAAGTTACTGCTTGGGTTAGAAATTGGTTGGGTGGGAGGCGACAAAGAGTACAAGTAAATGGAGCTCACTCTGAGGAGAAGGATGTTACCAGTGGTGTGCTCCAGGGATCTGTCCTTGGTCCGATTCTTTCTAACATCTTTGTTAGTGATATAGCGGAAGGGCTGTCGGGTAAGGTTTGTCTCTTTGCAGATGATACCAAAATCTGCAATAGAGTAGACACCCAGGAAGGTGTAGATAACATGAGGAGGGATCTAGCTAAGCTTGAAGAATGGTCTAGAATTTGGCAGCTGGGATTTAATGTTAAAAAATGTAAGGTCATGCATTTGGGCTGCAGCAATCCAAGGGAGCAATACAGTATAGGAGGTGAAGTACTTTTGTCCACTAAAGAAGAGTGGGACCTAGGCGTGGTTGTGTCTGATGATCTTAAAGTAGCTAAACAGGTAGAAAAGGTGACGGCAAAAGCTAGAAGGATGCTTGGGTGCATACGGAGAGGAATGGCTAGCAGAAAAAAGGAGGTGATAATGCCTCTGTATAAGTCTTTGGTGCGACCTCATTTGGAGTATAGTGTGCAATTCTGGAGACCGCACCTTCAAAAGGATGTGAACAGGATGGAGTCGGTGCAGAGGGTGGCTACTAAAATGATTAGTGGGCTTCATTATAAAGCATATGAGGACAGACTTAAGGATCTTAATATGTACACCTTAGAGGAAAGGCGGGATAGAGGTGATATGATTGAGATGTTTAAATACCTCCGTGGCATAAATGTTCAGGGAGAGAGCCTCTTTCAATTGAAAGCAAGTTCTGCTACGAGCGGACATGGGATGAGGGTGAAGGGAGATAGATTCAGGAGTGATATGCGGAAATATTTCTTTACGGAAAGAGTAGTGGATCCATGGAATAGTCTCCCAGTGGAGGTGGTAGAGATGAGAACAGTAACTGAATTCAAAAAAGCATGGGACCAACACAGAGGATCTCTAAAGGTAAAAAGTGGACTGTTGTAGTTGTTGATATGGAAGGACAGACTAGATAGGCCATGTGGTCTTTTTCTGTCATCATGTTTCTATGTTTCTATGAATATGTTGTAAACTATTGTCCCTTTAGCAGATTATATAGAAAGTTTTGACATTTAAGGAAATCGAGAAGTTTTGTATGGCTTCTACACATGGAAAGAGCAACATTTACACACATGTAAATGGCGGGTTCAGAGTGCTGATATTTAGACGTGTATAAGCGCAGTATGCACAAATTCTAAGGAGTGTGTTGGAGGTATGGTATGGGGGGGCCAAAAATGTATACATGTATTTCCTTTTTTACAATGGAAAAACACATATATTTAAAAACATTTCCCATTGGTTTTTATGCTGCCAAGAAGTATGCATAGATTTCATAAAAATTAAAATTTCAGTCGGGGCTTAAAACGAGTAATTGAGGGGGTAATTCTGCTTAGCACTCTGTATGACTGTCTGAAAAAAGGCTCCTATACACATAGGGGGTCATTATAAGGCACAAATCACTATTCGTGCCGGCTCCTGCCCCTGTATAACTTCCACGCTGGTTGTGCGAGGAAGTTATATGAGGGTAGGGAAGGGGCGGCACAGGGGCGGAGAGTGGGTGGGCAGTAGGCGATCGCCGGCCCTGGACGTACAGGGCCGAGTCTAATGTTGGCCCTGTACATCCAGAGCCGGCAAAATGACTGGGGTAGTTATTCCACCCCTGGGCAATAACTTCCCTGGACATTTCAATTTTGCTGCTCCGGGGGGCAGAAGGGGCTGGGGGGGTGGTGTTAATTCCCCGCAACCCAACTCTGGCCTTAGGAGGCTGGATCGGGGTTGGGCTGTGGGGTATTAACATTTTGGGCAGGCGGCCGGCATTGCGGCTTTTAAATGGAGCCGCAGTGCCATGGCAACATGACGCCATGGCACCGTGGCTCCATTTAAAAGCCCTAGCTGAGTTAGCCGGGCAGTGCCTGTACGTGCAGGCCGGACTGAATTGTGATTCTGATCCCACGGGGCTAGACACCACATCTAGTATTCTATCTCAGTCCAACTCCCTGGTCACCCAGTCAAAGAAATCAATCAGATTTTCCTACAAAGACCTGGGTCTGGTAAATCTATGGTGTCTCTGATCCTGCTATCCATTGGCCTCCAGAAATCTCACTGTTCTCTGTTTCAACAGCGTTTTCAATAATTTCCTCACCACAGAGGTTAGACTAATTGGCCTGTAGTTTTCAACCTCATCCTTACTTCTGCTTTTGTGTGAAGGGACATATTCCTTTCTCCAGTCCTCTGGGACCACTCCCGACCCTAAAGAAGCATTGAAAAGTTCAGTCCGTGGAGCTGCTAGAACGTCCTCAAGTTCCTTCAGTATTCTTGGATATATCCCATCCAGTCCCATCTCTTTGTCTATTTTTGTTTAGCTAGTTCCTCATGAACACAGTCTTCTGAAAATCGTTCAAGATCCCTGTCACTTCTGTCCCTATTTGTGGGTGTTTTCTGAGGTCTTGCTGCTGGCCCTTCATCTGTGAACATAGAACAGAAATATTTGTTAAGCAATTCTGCATTATCCTAATCAGCTTCTACATGTTCCTCCCCTTCACCCTTGAGTCTGACTATACCACTTTTACCCTTCCTCCTCTCAGTAACATATCTTAAAATGTCTTATCCCTCTATTTTATTGCATTGGCTATTTCTTCTTCTTTTTGTATCTTTGCTTTCCTGACTACTTTCGTAGCTTCTCTAAGTTTTTCCAAATATAGATGCATGTGTTCCTCTTTCTGTGATCTCTTGGGTTTTATGAAGGCCACCCTCTTTTTTAACCTTTTTAAGCTACTTCTTTTGAGAACCATAGTGGCTTCCTTTTCCTTTTACATTTACATTTATTTATCTTTCTAATAAAAAGGTTTGTTTGCCCTTAAAATATCCCCTTTCTGTTTTGCCCATTGCTTATCTACATCCTTCAGCTATTCCCATCCTGCTAATGACTCTGAGGTATTGTCCCATCTTACCAAAGTTAGTTTTCCTAAAGTCTAAGACCCTCACCTTTGAATGGATTTTATCAACTCTAGTTCTAATACTGAACCACATCTTCTTGTGATCATTGGATGGAAGATGATCCTCCACTATGACATCAGAAACACTTTCTCCATTGGTAAGTACCAAGTCCAGTATGGCCCCTTCACATTGGGTTCTTTTACCATTTGCTGGAATAATTCTTCCTGTAGAGAATCTAGTATCTCCTTACTTCTAGATAGCACCGGAGCAGGGATGTGCTAGTCAACATCCAGCATATTGAAATTCTATTAAATCCCTGTCCACTTCTCCCTGTGAGGGAGATCTGTATATCACACCAATAAAAATAGATTTCCCTTTCCTTCCTTCTAGTTTAACCCATAGTGCCTCCTCGCTCCCTTTTAAGCTCTGTAATTCTATAGCTTAAATATTATTTTTTACATGTGGAGCCCGATTCACACAGGGGCACATCTGGGCCATCTGGACAGCCCCAAGGAAGAGGGGCCAGTTAGGACCCGATTCTGGACTGTGGGAACAAAACGTGGGACGTGCAGCCCCGCAACCTGTGTCTGAGAATCAGGCCCATAGTGCCATTCGTCCTCCCCTTCTTGCTACCCTGTCCTTCCTGAATGAAGTGTAACCCAGTATAATTACATCTCAGTCGTAGTCGCCCATGAACCATATCTCCAAAACCGCCACTAAATCCAAGTCAGCCTCTTCCATTAAAGCCTCAACATCTTGGATCTTATTTCCCATGCTACGGGCATTTATACACACCGCTTTACAGATGTTGCCCCTTTTACCAATTTCTACAGAGGTATTTAATGTTTCACTTACCTGGGAACTTTCTTCCCCATCCCCAATGAATCTACTTTAAAGCCCTCTTCAATAGGTTATCCATTATCATCATCAAAATTTGTCCTTTCCTTTTGAACTACCCCCCATCAAGACTCTTATCCATTCTCTCGACACATCCCATTTAGTCCATTGCAACCTGCTCCTCACTTATCTCCCCGAATCATCTCTCTCCCCTTCAATCCATTCAAAATTCAGCCGCACAACTAATCTTCTGGCAGTGTTGCTATGCTCACGTAGCCCCTCTTCTCAGGTTATTTCACTGGTTCCCTAGCCATTACTGCTTCCACATCAAACTTCTCCTACTGACCTACAAGTGCATTAATTTTGTGGCTCCTCATTAACTCTCTTCTCTTATCTCTCCCTACATTTATTTATTTATTTATTTAATGCTTTTATATACCGCACTTTTTAAAATCAGTGCGGTTCACAGATAACATTTTGTGCAGAGTAGGAAGAGCCTGCTTTGCACATACATTGAACAGGTTATACAACTTGGATTGATAACAGGGGAAAGTATATACAAGCTATATACAGACTATATACAATGTGGGCAGGAAGCCGCTGTGCGGCTATAGGAACATGACTTTTCCAGGGAAAGCCATGTTGCTATAGTCCTTAGGAACTCCACTCATCAGGCAAATCACTTTTATCTTTGCCCTTCTCTTCCACTGCCATCTCCAAACTTCATTCGTTTCACCTTGCTCTACCGTATGCCTGGAACAGACTACCTGAATCAGTACTTCAGGTTCCATCTCTGGTCCTATACAAATCCAGGCTAGAAACTCAACTCTTTGAGGCTGCTTTATTCTCCTGTTTACCACCCATGTGCATTACAACCATTTCCCCCTAGCTTTACCCCCATGCCTCTGTTGGCTGTAATTGTCTATCTTGAATAGATTGGAAGCTCTATGGAGCAGGAACTGTCTCTCGTGTGTAGGTGGACAGCACTGCATATTCTTTGTAGCGCTATGCAAATGCGTAGTAGTAGTACTAGTAGCAGCAGAAATACAGAAGGACTAAGCTCAGAGCTGCTCTTTTCCAAGAGCCATTTCAAAAGTCCTGTCTGATTAATCATATTGAATCATATGCAGTAAATGCCTAGGCTTAAATTTTCTTCCACCCTGACCTTTTTTAACTAGAAAGGCAGAGATTTGCTAAATCCAATCACCAATAGGTAGGCCTGAGTTACGAAGAAAAAGCTATATAAAGAAGGCGCATAGAGCCCAGGTGGATTCATCAGACAGTTCTCCTTTCACACAACTTTGGCCAAGATTAAACCAGACAATGTTTATAAGACCAGAAAGATAGAGAAGGCACAGAGTGAAAACAAAAACATCCAATCTTGTATCCAGGACTGTGCATATCAGTGGTATCCATTATCTCTGTATGCCTAATTCGTAAGTGACTAATGCGATTAGAAGCTTGTATTGATTAGTGTGCCATTTGCAGGAAACATAGGGCTATTGCAACAGAGAGAGAGAGAGAGAATGATGCCTAGCACATTTGTGTACCAGTGGGGTGCTGTTTCTTTTGCTGGTTCAGCCGCTGATATTATAGCCACAGTTTGCTCTAATCTATGGATAGCACATAGGTTCTAAAGAATGTTTGAATCAGGTTGATAAAGGCTTTGAGATGCTGATATATTCTTGCAAATGGTCATGTAGGTTTGATAAAAAAGATACGACTGAAAACATGACTTATCTCTAAAGCAGCAGATTTTCATAACCTGGGGTGAAGGTGTTAAGCTTTGTGCTCACTGGGATCCAATGCTAGACACACTTTGAAAGAGGTAAATTTAATAAATTAAAGGCGAGTTTTAAACTGTCATGCTGAATAGAATAATCAGTTACATAACTGAGGATACCATAGTAAATTCTTTGCCTACAGTAGGTATGATTAAACTTAAATAGCCAGGAAAGCAATGTTCATTTTTGGGTAACCGTGATATCTGGTATTTGAAAGAAAAAATGCTGCCACAGTTAAATAGTTATTTTACTGTCATTTTGGACTCCATCAGAATAAAACAAACAGGCAGCTAGATCTTTTATCAATGCATAATTTTTCTGACTAGCGATTTAAATCATGATTTCAATGCATTTAATTTAAATCTAATTCACCCTGCTTTCTGACTAGCGATTTAAATCATGATTTAAATTGACTCGATTTAAATCAAATCCACCTCTGAGAATAATAACTGTAATCAGCTCAACACTGCCATTTTAAAAAATGCTGCAACAAGACTGCTTGATCAACCTGCAGGACCTGCACATCTGTCAATCACAGTCACAGCTGGCCCGAGCGTTTCACATTCTATGACCATTTTCTCGTTCCCTTTAGTATTCTCCTATCAGGTTAAATTCCCTTTTAAAGCTGCTTTCAGTAAATGTCTTTGGATAATTGTTGATTTTATTAAATAGTGGGGCAGAGCCATATTAAAAGATGCTGATTTTGTATTCTGAAAAATAGGGATGATATAAAAAACAAAACGTCAGGAAAACATGTCAGAGTAATAAAGAAAGGAAAGCGAGGAATAAGGCCAGGAGAGGAAGCAGTAGCAGAGCCAACAAGTTACCTGTTCCAGGGGGAAGATTTTAGGCCAGTTTTGGATTTCTGAGAACTCCATCCTGAGGCATTATGGGACCTGCAGCAATGAATTCAGTGAATAGAATCAGAGATTACAAACACCACATTGCTTTGGGATGTTAATTCAAAACCAGGACTGGCCAAAAGGTCTCCCTCCTGGAACTGGCTAACTTGGCAGTTCTGCAGTAGAATCAAGAAAGAAGAACGTTTTTTTTCTTGAAATTATGAATAAAAATTGATAGCGTCATTTTTTTTTCACAGCACTGTCATACTGGAAAAGAAACTTCATTCTCTAGATATTCATGTATTGTTATAACTGTACCGTCACATGTTATTAATATCAATAATTGTCCATTTGCATGCTGCTTTTTGGTTACTGGGCGATAATGGTTGTGACAAGTATGTTTTGAACTGTTGTGATTGCAGTTTGGAAAAATACAAGATGCAGTTTTAAGGTACAGAGAGCAGAGGTGAGGGAATATTGTAAGGTGTTGACACATTAATAAACACCCTTACAGAAACATGAAGAACAGCAATAGTGTTTATTCAGGCTATGCACTCATGTGCTGTTTGTGCTATATGAGCCAATCTATGGGACCCTAACAATTCTCATGTTCTGAAAAATGGAACTGCTGATGCAGGGATTGTATGGATGTGAGCAGGGAAAGGATTCTTGTTTGGGTGAGAAACGGAGATCATATTTGTAGTCCTGGTACCCCACACTATTATATTTTTTATTTATTTTTTTTTAATTTTATTTTTATTTATATTCTCTTATATACCGTGCTATTCTGCATCAGTGCGGTTTACATTGAACAAACTGAAATTACATTGAACAGGGCATTATAACTTGGAGATAACTATTTTACAGGGAACATGGGCTATGGAGGGTTAAGTGGCTTGCCCAAGACCACAAGGAGCACCTATGGGACTAGAAACCCCAGTCCTTCCGGTCTGAGGTTGCTGTCCTCTAGTGGGATTTGAACCCCCAACCTTCAGTACCTTGCCCCAACCACTGTGTTATTATGTTATGTTATGTCATAGCTTTACGTATAGGTTCAGGGCATCTTTTTGGCAGAATTATGTTTTTGTGACAGCAAGTGAGAGTGTGTGTGTGTGGTTTGAGGGGTGCATGGGGGGATCTGGTGTGCTCATCTGCAATTCAGGGGGGACATGAAAGCCTGGCCAGTACCTGGACCGTATGGATGACCACAGTGTCACCATGTGCCAGTGTGATCAGGCAGTCAAAATCAGAGAGGGTTCACTATAGCTAACTGTCAAAAAAATCCCTGTCAATAACAAGGGACCCTCAGAATAAGGGCACTCAGCAGTGAAAACAGAACTAATGCATGCCCATAATGCGCAGTTTGTGAGACCGATGGTGTTGCTGTTGAGCATGTATTAGTGCTATTTGCACTGCTGAATGCTGTTATTCTTAGGATCCCTTATTACTGACAGGGATACAGTATGTTTTTGACATTTAGCCATAGGGAACCTATACAGATTCCATCTGGATTATTTTTCATAGGCTACTCTAATAAGATCAGATAGTGTTGGTGCCATACATCCGCTGTTCCAGGTACTGGAAGACATGACTGGTGTTGTGCCAATATTCCCCAGATTGTACCGCGTGGCTTACATCCCTACCCAGGCCTGGATCAATGAGAGCTGCGAGAGTGGTGATATATCTGAAGTCTGGCTACTTGGTGTAATGGCACAGGGATCTCCCCTCCCATGCCCACACAGGTCTGACCAGGGGAGCAGTGCTACAAAGCAGACTGTGGGAAGGCAGACAGGGTTGCCCCACAAATATCAGATGTATACAGACCGACATATGCCACGATGGGATAGATGTAGCTACTGTGAGAAATGCCAGTACCCAGATAGGGGGGCCTCAGATGCCATAGCCAGAAGGCCCTACTACTACAACCACTGTTACTACTGATCATTTATATAGCACTGCAAGGCATACGCAGCGCTGCACAGACACACGTAAAAGATGTCCCTGCTCAGCAGAGTTTACTATCTAGTCAGCTGTGTACAGGACACATCCAGGGGGATTGGTAAGTAAACACAAGGGAGCTTAGGCAGATCAGATCCAACAGCGGCAGTAAAGAGATGAGTGCTCAGCCTGCATATTAGAAGGGCCAGAGAAGAAGCCTGATGTCCAGACTCAGGTAGTTTGTTCCAGGCATAAGGAGCAGGACGGTGAAAGGAGCGATGTCTTGAGTTGGCAGTAGAAGAGAAGAGCACAAAAAGAAGCGATCTGACAGAAGAGTAGCGTTCCCGGGGAGGGATGCTGGGAGAGATAAGAGGGGGACAGTAATGCGGAGCAGCAGAATGAGTGCACTTAGGGGCCATAGGCATGAAAAGGGCATGTATCTGTTGCTCAGCAATATTATGCATCCTTTGAGGAACGGCAAAGTTAGTTACGGGTTTTGTGCACTTGGTGAGGGCCCATCCCCAGCAGTTTAAAGTATGTTTGTAGAGATGACCAGGGCAGGAATCACTGGGGCTGATTCCTAATGCCACTTACCATTTGATGGAAGGTATGTCCTGACATACATATTCACATTTACGTTCTCATATACCATATTGGGGAGCACTGGACTTACCTAACACTTTTCAGGGCATGAAGAGGACTGGTATATGAGCAGCAGTCATTTCTCATTGTTATATATGTCTAGTTTACATCAGCACAATACTGAAGGGCAGCTTGGGAGATGCATTTATTTATTTAATTAAAAGGATTTATATACCGCTTTGTCCTGAAATCAAAGTGGTTTACACTTGATCAGTGTCAGTGGGGTAGGCATGCAGTGTTAACACGTGTGGGTATTTGTGTGAGTGATGGGGATGATTTCTTGGTGTGCTATTTACAGGATGAGCTATGTACAAGGGGTTATATACAGGGAGGGTAACATCATGTCTTTTCCAAGAGGCGTGGCATCTGTGGGTACATCACAGAGACGGACAAGATCCAAAACATGTAACTTTTTGGAATATGGTGGATGCGGGGACATCCAAAATGTTACATGTGCCTGATAATATTGATGGGGAAGTGTTTACCCATTATACTGCATGGCCCGTGCCCGCACCTGTGTATGGGCTGGCTGAATAGTGCTTGCCTGTGGCACGCTGAACATGTCTGTCTCCCCGATTTCGGGCCCGCTGGCATATCCAGACCCATGGATGTGGAATTAGGTTCAAATGGGGCCAATTTTAGATGTGTCTGCAGTCCAGATGTGCCCGTTCTGGGATCGTGTTCATAGAGGACTCAGTATCGCCACTAATGCAGACTGCGCTATATGGATATTCAGCTCTGGCCGCAATCCAGATGGAGGAGTCAAATAATGGGATTATCTTTAAACATTGCAGCTGGTGTTTAAAAAAAAAACACCGACTGAAGTGTTTAAATATTGATCTATAGGAGTTTATCCAGAAAGTATGTAGAAATTCTGTTAATTTTATATCTGGCGAATTGGAATTCTGTCAAAGTACGATCTCTGCAAAAGCATTATTTGTAGATTATAAAGTTCAAGTAGTTATTAAAGCAGTTCTTCTCTGCTCTGCCGCTGATACTGCAATACCTGAGTCCTATTGGATGAATGGTATGTATGACTGAACAATAGGGCAGTAGTGTGCACTGTTGACAACCCAGGGAAAAAAATCAAAATTTTAGGCTTTTTCCTGTCATTTCAGGATAAAGACAGCATGAAATGACATGGGAAATGTCCATGTTGTTTCAAATGAATGCACATTCCTACCAGAGAGCACTGACTAGCTGTGTAAGTCTGGTTGCTTCACAGGTCTGTCCAAAAATTATCTGAATAAGTTGATAACTTTACCACCGATTGGGCTGCTGAAATGAGCCTTTGTTAAAAATAATGCCATGTGTTTGCATCCAGTTTACTCTTACAGGAGATGGTTTTAGAAATGGGCGCCTATAAAAATTCCCCAAAATGCATGGATTTTATGCTCATTTTAAAAATGCCAGCTCCCAGAGCTCCCACATAGATAACTGCCTTTAAAATGTTTAAGTATTTTTTCAGACCATGAAAACTTTTATAGCACACATTTAACATAATGCAGATTAAGATTTAAAGTCTATGGGCCTGATATTGATTTGGGCAGGCTTTGCGCCGCAGCGCATAGCCTGCCCGCCGACCCCCCTAACCCAGATATTCACTTTTGCACCAGCGGAAGTGAATACAGTGGAACCTTGGTTTTCGTGATTAATCCGTTCGAAAAGGTCTGACTAAAACCGAATGTATGAAAACTGAAGCAATATTTCCCATAAGAAATAATGTAAATCCAATTAATCTGTTCCAGACACCCAAAAATATTAACAAAAATACATTTTATAGATAATAACTATATTTTTACATACAGAAAACAATGAGAAATAAATATAAATGATTAATGAAATGGATAAATTAACATTTAACATCACTTTTACCTTTATTGAAGACTCTTGTTGGCATATGGAAGACAGTCAATCAGCAAGAGAATCAAAATAAAGAAAATCCCATCTCTGGCCACAAGATCATTCTCCATTTTCAACTGTATGAAAACCGAGACAATGTATGAAAACTGGGACAAAATCTTGACGAAAAAAGTCAACGAAAACCGAATCGTACGAAAACTAGGGCATACGAAAACCGATGTTTGACTGTATCCGGGTTAGCCCGGTCATTCCAGCAGCCACAGAGGCTACACGGGTAGCAGTGATTTTCGTTGCTGCCCGCATAGCTCTGTATCTTAAAGTTTGATTTTCGCTGCTACCCATGTAGCCCCTTCCTCCACCTCCGCTCTGCCTCATAACACCCCTAACATGCCCCGATGCTATGCGGATAGCATCTGGGCGCGTTAGGGACTTAGCTTGGATTTTCGAAGGGCACTACCCATGTAGGTGCCCTTCGAAAATCCCGGTTAAGGCCTTTACACAGGTAACTAAGGCCTTTATCTTTTCCATCATAGGTCCATTTTGTGAAATTACCTCCATCTCTAAAGCATACTTCAGATGTCAAAAATGCTCATTTTCAGTCTTCTGGCTTAGCGCTATATTTTGAAAGCTATATCACTTACTGTATCTTTCTGCATCAGGGTTCACACTGATCAATTCTTCAGTTATCCTAACTTTTCCAAAGGGAATTATCTGTTCCAGTCAGTGCACCTGTTGTCAGCAATCATACAAACCGAAAGAAAAACATGGTGGTGTCTTAAGTCATATGATTACTCATATGTTCAATTCAAATTAACGATTGCCATTGAATTTCTAGATTTCTAGGTGAGTTCCTTGGTTCTGAGATATTTTCTGTAATAAAATAGACTCCCAGAAGTATCCCCAGTGATGCCCCTATGCTGTTACACAAATTTACAGCATCCCTGAGGCAGATGCAACTATGTGCATGTATTGTATGAGGATATGCGTGTATTTTATAAAATATGAGTACAGTGCAGCTCCACCAAACTACATCCCAAAGTACCTTTGCACAGATTACATAAAAGTACGCATATTCCTGTTGGTGCATGTACCTCTATATACATATTCACTCATGTAATTTCCTAACAACCATTTTCTGCATGTAAAATATGCTTTACATATGGAAATTGTGTTATAAATTTATCCCCATAATTTCCTGCTGCTGCTTGTTAGACACCAGAATCATTCCCAGTAAGGTACTGACCAAATCCACACAACAAAAAGCCTCCTCCCAAACCGAACGCTAGTAGAATCTAAATCTTTAACTGAAGGCTGTGGGCCTGGTTGAATGGAGAAGCCCTCTCTCCAGGTTTCCCCATATGTCTCCTGAAAGACATGTCCTTAAGAGGTAGGATAATTCTTCAAGAATAGTAACTCAGTAATTAGCCTAGCTTTGCTCGCCAATTATTTACCCATACTCTCTGTGGTTACTATCTTCCTCCTAATTGATTCCTTTAAACTCCATTTCCCAACAGCTCTGTGCATCCTGTTCCTTCAGTCAACTCTTGTTCTCTTTTCCTTTCCTCTTTAAGGTATTCTTCCCTTTTTCTTTTGGTCCGTCTAAGGGACATGTTTACTAAATGTCAGTGCGGGGTTAATGTACAGTTTCAGTGCAGCGCTAGAAAGTAGTGCAGGGCCCGGTGCCAGAAACCCCACGCTAACCTGGTAGCATGTATCGGGATGGCGACTGGGCCAGGCGGGACAGGCGGGATGGCAACTGGGTGGGCATTCCCAGCATGGTACAGCTAGAGCTGGTGTTTGTGACTTGCACCATTTACATTACCTGAATGGGTAGTGTTAATTGCACACGTGGCAGTTTGCCGCGTTGCAGAAATGCAGGAGGCCGGATGTTCCCACTCCCTTGCAGTTAGCCCGAAGCACCATGTTGGTAACATGGCCCACACGCAGATTACTCATGCGGGGCACAGTAAACATGCGCCTATCTGTCCTGTTTTCCTGGGTTGCTACATCATGTGTGAAACCTTTGTTTCTTCATGTTGAGCAAGAATGGAGGGCCCATAGTTAAAGGGTTACAGAAAGAGCCATGGCATGTTGCTCCTAATAACCCAGACATTGCAACAACAAGTGTCTTAAATGTGGGGCATGGAATAAAGCTCCCAACTTAAAGTGAGGTTCATTCCTGACGTGATATGCGTAGAATGAATGTGTCTGGAGGCACTAACTTGGGGAAGGCCATTTTTATGCTTATGACTATTTTTATCGCCTGTGCATCATTTCTTTGTGAATGCCTTTGGAACTGTAAAGTGTGTTCCAGAATATTTGTGAATTTGTAAAACTGACAGAATTCTTGGCTGTTTCCAAGATTTACTTGAGCACGTCAAGGGATATTGTGCTGTCAGTGTCATCTAGAATGTGGCATCCAGGATTGCTTACGGTAGTATGGAAAGGATGTTGTATGAATGAAAAATGGTTCTGGGAGAGCTGTGATGATAATGAGAGGACTAGAAAGCATAAGTTAGAGAAGATGTTATATAAATCTAGGCTCTTTTCTCTGGAGAAGATTAAGGAAAGTCATGAGCTAGGTTTCTAAGTTTCCCTAGGGAAAGGAGAATGTGACCACCCGTAAAAATCCATTTAGTCCTGTAAAAGGAATGATCACTAGAGGGTATGCCTTCTTTCTTGTGAAAACTGTTTTGGAAAGAGCTGTGAAATTATGATTTTTCTCAAAGTTGTTGCAAGTCAGGGTATCTATGATTCACTTAGGAAAAGTACTTGCCAGTGGTTTTACTTGCTGAATCAGCTGATAATGATTTCAATGAGGCATTTTTCAATCTGTATTCCGTAGGCTCACACAGTACAGTTCATGATCATTTTACTTTTTTAAAAGAATCATATTATAACAGGGTGCCTAAGTTAAGGTAGTCAAAATGTGCCTGTTTTAAGCCTATTTTAGAAAGACAAGTAGGTGCCTTCTCATTTTTATAAAATGCTAGGGTATTTGGCTGCGATCATGCCTTAAGTTAATGTGCAGACATTTCCACTTGCTCTGTAGTAGCTGCAAATGAAAGTGTGTAAAGTATGTGAGTACACGCGTAAATTAAGGTATTTTATAATCAATGCATCTACTTGCTAACTTTGCTCATGCTCTGCTCACCACACCCCTGACAACACCTGCCAGCAGCGTACTGTATGTGTCTGCATGTCAAAGTGCTGGTTGCCATTTTATAAGAGGCCATTAACTGCGGAAACTGTCATATCCATGCATTAATGCCTTTATAAAATTGCCTTCTGTAAGCATATTTTTTTAAACAAGTAATTTTCGGTTGGTCATGTGATATTCATGGAGAGATCAGACATGCTCTGAGTTCTCTCCGGGAGTTTTCTCCTAGTCATACTAATTTGCTGGCTAGGACCCCTTACTGAGTGTTTCCCGAGGATAGCAGCCACTGGTAGGGTCTACCTCTAACCTTCGAGCTTGCTGGGTCATCTGCGAGCCGATGAAATCGTCAAGGAAAGACAGGGAGCAGGCAACCTCGGGGTCGACCAAAATGGCGGAGGCTCTGGCTTTACTCTCCTCTGCATCACAGACAGCTCTAGTAGACGAGGTAACAGCCACAGTGGTATGGGCTCTGAGCTCCAAACTTGAAGAACTGAACAGCAAGCTTGACACTATGACCAAAACATTTGCTGCCTTTGGGAGCCATTTACAACAGGCAGAGCAGAGGATTTCCCAGTAGGAGAATGCCCTCTCGGAGGTGGAAAAGGAACTGAAGCACTTGACGGACTTGGTGGCACACCATGCCAATAAGCTGAACGATCTAGAAAATAGGAGCCACAGAAATAACTTATAGTTTGCTGCCATACCAGAGACTGTGAAGGGCGTAGAACTCTGCAGCTATCTAGAGTGGCCCTGCTGCTGGGGGGTTCCAGTAGCAGCCCACCATCAAGCGAGCCCATCAGGTAGGCCCAATTCATCCACAGGAACAGCAGCCTCATATTGTGCTAGCACGATTCCTAAACTTTGCTGAGAAGGAGGGACATATCCCCCAAGGATCAGCGCTATCTGCACTTTTATTTAATATATACATCCAACCTGTTTGTGAAATCATAAAACAATTCAATGTCAATTTTGCTATTTATGCAGATGACATAATGCTGTATATACCTTTTAATATTACATCACCCAACTTTGACCCTATAATTTCCTGCTCCAAGAATATTGTAGTCTGTCTTAAGAATAACCCCCCCCCCCAAAAAAAAACCTTATAATTCGATGACATTAAGCTTGAAGTTAAAGGCAAAGTTAAATACCTTGGGGTCCCAATTCCAATCAAAAATGTACTCTCAATTTTGTTGCAGAAAATAAGAAAACACATGTGTGATCTTAAACCATGTAGTGCCACATGATATATCCAACAGTGCAATAGTGTTTTTGGGAAGGGTGAGGTCTCAGAACTTACGGGCCGTCAGCGGCTAATTTTTAATGCTCACTGAACAAACCCCTTGCATACATCACCGAACTGCCACCATCCCTTCCACTATTAATTTTTTTGGAATTTTATCTAAACAAATTTGAATACCTGTGCAGTCCATAAACAACAATCAAAGCTGGCGATCTTTTTTAAAAAAGAAGGTAACAATGCTGTTACTTAGCTTTTTCTGAAACAGCTCAATAGGTAATCGCTTAGAAGCCCGCCAAATCCTTGAATGTCATTAACTGGCAAAATCCCGACGCCATCTAGCACGCTGTTCATAAGCGTTTCACCTAAAGGTTTCTTCAGGGGAAACTTGTTCATAGACGCACTAAAACAAAAATAAAACTTCTGAATCATAACTTTCTTCCATTACATCCAAACAGCTTCAAAAAATCGGAAGATTCCTTATCACACTAAAAACAATTCGGACATACCTTTAAATAATGAGCTGAGAAAACTCAGAAGCTTGCAAAGTTCTGCTGTTGATGTTGATAACTTGGGAAACTGCGCATGCGAAAGGAATTTAAAGGGCATCTGATAACGTTAATCAGTAAAAAAACGGAATCACCTGAAGCACGCCTCCCATTCTATGCGTGCGTTAAGGCCCCCCGGAATTAATGTTCGTAATTGATGGATCCAGCATTGCTCCGCGTATAATAGCGCTCGTTCCCGTGTTCTCCCAAACCGAGATGTCAAAACTTGTTCTATACAGAAACAGGTGAGATCCTCAAAGGCGTGCTGAAATTCAAGGCAATGGTCAACTAATGGCGCTTCCCTTCTATGACATTTTAGCTTGCTTTTATGTTCGTTCATTCGAACCCTAAACGATCGAATGGTCTTTCCGATATATAACAGTCCACAAGGACATCTTACTCTATATACCACATGAGTAGAATTACACGTGGTTGCATTACGAAGCTTATAGGTTCGCCCTCCATACTGAAACTCTGATAACTCTTGAGTAAGATTACATATATTGCAGGAGCCACACTTAAGGTGGCCACCTGCAATGTTGGATGGAGTGGGAGAGATAGGGCGTAAAGCTGCCGGGCTCAATATCTCTTTGATGTTCCGAGATCTTTTCCAAATGCACCGAACTTGGTAAGTTTCCAAGCCAGCTATACTATGCAGGACGTTCATATGGCATTTAACACTACACTTTAAATGCATACTTAAAGGAGTAAAACTTGTGACTAGATTGACTTGTTGTATATCGGGCACTGAATCTATAGTCTCATGAGAATGCAACAGTAAGTCCCGGTTAGAATATAACGCTCCTTTGTAAGCTCTGTCTACTATCTTATGAGGATAACCTCGTTGGTAAAAATTGCTCTTTAGTAGATGTGCTTGAGATTTAAAATCTTGTAAATCTGAACAGTTGCGGTACCTAATGAATTGAGACAGAGGCAAACTGTCCTTTAAATGCAATGGATGACCACTGTTGTAATGCAAAATAGCATTCTTATCTATAGGTTTTCGAAAAATGGAGGTATTCCATCCCTCAGGCGATTTTTTTACTAAAATGTCCAAAAAAGTAATCTGATTTGTATGAAAAGTTAAAGTAAATTTGATGTTGGCATCTCTGTTGTTCAGCCACGCATGAAACTGTAACAGATGTTCTTGAGTGCCATGCCACAAAACAAAAATGTCATCGATATATCTTCGCCATAACTTCACAGAGACCAGATATGGAGAGGTGGACAGCCAATCTTGCTCAAATTTTTGCATGTATAAGTTGGCAACAGAAGGGGCACACGTAGCACCCATAGCCACTCCCGATAGCTGCAAATAGATGACATTTTCAAACGTAAAAAAATTATTGTACAGTGTGAGAGATGAAAGTTCTGACAAAAAACTCAATTGTTGCTCCGACAGATCACCTCTTTGGCGCAGCAAAGCCATTACCACTGAATGAGCTTGAAGCTGAGGAATCACTGTATAAAGAGATACAACATCAAAAGTTACTAAAATGAGATCAGGATCCAATGCCCATTGATTGTGAGTTGACAAAATCCGCAAAAAGTGAGACGAATCTTTTATATAAGATGGAATGGAAATCATTTTAGGTCTTAGATACGAATCCAAAAATACCAATAATGGCTCTGGAAGGGAACCCCGAGTCGAGACTATTGGTCTACCAGGAGGATTTTGTAAGTCCTTGTGGATCTTTGGGACCAAATAAAATCTTGCCAATCAACCGGATTCAGAAAATGCCACTCTTTTTTGGAAATTAATTTATGTTGTAACGCCTGAGTGGTGATCCCCTTAATCTTCTGCTGCAGTTCTAGTGTGGGATCTGCATCCAATCGTCGGTACACATTCGGGTCTGATAGCTGGCTGTGAGCCTCATGTAGATATTGGACCCGACTCCAAACAACAATCCCACCACCTTTGTCTGCACGTCTTATAATCAGATCGGAACGTGATTGAAGGGCCTGCAGCGCTGATCGTTCAGAGGTGCTTAGAGTGTGGCGAAACTTGGGTTTAGTGGATTCCATCTGGTCCAAATCACGTAAAACCAAATCTCGATATAAAGACAAAGCCGGGGGAGGAGGGGTCGGGGGGGACCAAGATGATCGCAAAGGCAAAGGGACCCGATCTCGAACTTGCTGATTGTTGTCAGAAGAGGATTGCTGGCTAAAATATATTTGTAAGTGAAGCTTCCTGATCAGTTGTTCAATATCAGCCCTTAGTTGAAAAGAATCATGTTGTAACTTCGGGACAAAAGACAGCCCCTTATTGAGGACTGCTAAATGATGAGGCGGTATATTTTGACCAGACACATTCACAATCAATGATTCTACTTCCGACGTCGCGATGAGCCTTCTTTCTGTCCTTTCACTGAGACATCTGCTGTTGGTATTTTTTAGAGTGTCGTCCAAAAAAGCTTTCCTGCGTCCTGTGGACTCTGAATCACCTGAATCTGTGTCTTCTGAGGTGTTATCAAAAGTGACCTGCTTCCTCCGAGGTTTTTTCTTACGCTTCAGGTTCATCCACGGATAAACATATCCTTTGGTGTAATCATTGTAATCACGTCGCAATTTTTTCTCTTTGACTTTTTTTACTTCTTCCGTCAATGTGGTAATCTGACTAGCATGATGTTCTAATTTGCTTTTTACTGGGGTGACACTTGACAAGCATTTCTCCTTCCAGACCCACGTCAAAAATTTAACAAAAACAATATACAATAAGATCCATCTTCTACGCCACTTAAAACCCCTCATACAACCTTCCAACTTTAGAACTATAATGCAGGCCTTAATCACACCACACATAGACTACTGTAATAGTCTACTTCACGGTCTTACAAAAGTATTCCTTCACCCACCTATTATGGCACAGCATTCTGCCGCACGAATAATCCATAACTCTCGCAGAAGTGACCACATAACGCCAATTCTCTATGACCTACCTTGGTTGCTGATCCAAAGCCGGATCAAATATAAAATTGCTATGGTCGCGTTCAAGATCATTAGAAAATGCCCCCCCCCCTACTCTCTCCCACCTAATCAAAGTTGTACCTAATGACAGGCAAAGAAGAAACCAAATGACCAACTCTCTCACTATTCCTTCTGAATTTCGTAATACAAAACAATGCACTAGCAATAGAGCATTTGAATAATTATCTCCAACACTCTGGAACTCATTGCCAATTAGCCTCAGGTATATAACAGACCTATCAACCTTCTGTTCTCACCTTAAAACATACCTCTTCACCGAGCACTTTGGTAACTGCGTAACTTCAACCATCATGGATTCAAATCAATAACCACTTCTTTTCCCAACTTTCCAACCTCTGGAGCCTGCCCATCTTGCTCACCCCACTAAACCTACCCCTAACTTAATGGTGCCTTTGCCATTAACTATTTGTAAATAAGTTTAGTTGAAGGATGCAAGTCTGTAAAATTTTAAATTACTGTTCTATCACTTGTTATATTGTTAAACCTGTTTTATGTATCTGTTGTTCATTTGTAAACCGCTTGATTACCTGAAACAGCAGTATAAAAAACAATAAATAAAATCAATAAATCCAGCATGCTGCTCAGGCAAAGGGACATATCCAGCATGAGGGGCTCAAAATCAGAGTCTCTCAAGACTATTCTCCACTTCTCAGCCAGAAGAGACAAGCATATGCCAGTATCTGTCAGTGGCTGGTAGATGCTAACATCAAATTTGCCATTCTCTACCCAGCTCGTCTTCAGATCTTTGCGAATGGTACCTTGCAGATCTTCGAGTCTGCAGACTTGGCTCGACCTTATGTGGAGAAGTTGCTTGACTCAACCTCTGGGGAGAGTGAAGGATGAAGAACTATGGGCAGACTAGAAATGTGGAGAGACGATCACATTGGTGTACTTATGCTGGGCAGTTGCCCTCCCTCCTGCTACTGTTCTAGGCAAGGATGGGGAGAGCATTCATGCTCAATTTCTGAGGCCTTCTCAAGCTTTCCTGAACAGAGTGACTTGAGACATGGAGCTGTATATCTATCTCATTGTGGAAGCACCATGTTGAAGCCATTTGAAAGTTTGTTTTATCTTCCTGGATTTGACATTAGTATATTGAGCTCTCCCCTTTGGGAGCCCTGGTTGTGTGATTGTGTTTGCACTGTTATTAATGTTCATGAGTTGTGATGTCTGCAAGCATTGCTGTTTCTTTAGGCTGTGCTTTTTGCTTTGTGGGTTGAAGATCATGAAGGTGGGAAGGAGCGGGGGGAGGGGTGGAGGGGAGGCAAGTTGTATGCGTGAAGTGGGGATTGGTGCCGGATGGATGTTTGAGTGCATGGTGGAGGGGGGGGGGGGGCAGGGATAGATGTTGGGCTAAGATGGTGGTGGATAAGAGTGGCAGGAAGATGGGGCTGTGTCATTTCTCCCCCGGCAATCTATTGTGATGAGGAAGCCTCTAGTGAGCATATGAAAGTAGAAGAAAAGAATGATTTTACCTTTAAGAAAAGTGACATCCCTGCAGTACACACGTTTCAGCGTTTGCCAAAAGAAAGCAAGCACAGAGAAACTGAAGCTAGGCTGCCACACCCAAGCTCTGCTGACGTAGTAGCAAGCTTGGAACCTAATTACAGACACCTGTCCAGAGAGGCAGAGACATGGCTCAGAGAGCAGGAATATAAACCCTGGCTAGAGAGAGAGTCAGGAGGACAAGGAGGACAAGGAGGATGAGGAAGCAGGTGGAGAAGGGAGGAACAAGGAAGAGACAGGAGAACCATGATGATAGCACTCGAGAGGGAACACAGGAGGAGACACAGCTGGAAAAGTGGAGGTGAAGCAATCAGAGCAGAAGGGGAGAAGAGAAACCTTCAAACCCCAGTGCCGGATAGAAAGGTTCAGAGAGTTCAGAGGTGGGAGCCCAGGACTCAGTCCAAGAGTCTACAAAACCTAGCCTGGAACAGGGAACCGGGGCAGAGCTCCAGGGAGGAACTCCAACAAGGGAACCAGAGACTGCTTCTCCATAGCTGGAGAGAGATTGCTGAACAGAGCCAGAGAGGAGTCTCCACAACCTCAGGTACCTGTAATCCCTATCATATAGAGCTGTGCTCAAAGGAGACACAGAACCCCTTAGGGAGGAGTTACCCTAAGACGTATGATAGTAGCTTGAAGCAAAACACTGCAGTTCAGGAGTTGGAGGAAATGCAAGTGGACTGTAATGAGAATGATTCATTATCAGCTGAAGTACCTATGGACTGTACGTTGTGTTTAGCTGATGACATTGAATCCCTTTGCTAGTATATAGTGGAGAGCTGAGGGAAGACAAAGGAAAAGAGAATATTTTTCTTTGTTGAAGGAAGCTGCTATGTTTTTCTTTATCTGTTAAGCAGTTGCACTTTTGAGTAAAGAGTGTGAAGCTCAGCCAGTATACTTGTGTAAATAACCTTGAGCGAACAACTGAAGAATTATCCTGATGCAACCTGTATAGAACCTTTTGTTTGGGGAATAAATTTTGTCATCTTTGCCTTTACCACTGGTTTCATGACTATTTCTTCTTAGAAGGCAAAAGAACTACCACTCCCAGCAGTCTTAGCTGGAGCAAAAATAGTTTATCCCACCTTCTATAAGGAGAACATAATGGCAACCCTAACCCTCTTAGCCTGAGGCGGAAGGCTAGGGCATGACACTATATAATGTTGCAAAAGAGCGTGAGGTGGTGCAGGAGTCTGCGGGGGCATGCCCTGCTTATTAGAGCTAGAGGCCTAGGGGAGATAAATGGGAGAATCAGGGTGGGTCTGGGGCAATGGTGAGGGCTGACATAGATGGAGGCGTATGGGTATGCGGGCCTACTCCATCGTGCGCTGGGTGTTCCCTCGGTCCCGTTACACCACCCTTCTGGAGCTGCTAGTCCTGGAAACCCTATATTAAGGGGGGAGTTTGCTAAATGTATTATCCCTTGAGAGGATATAGCACTTGTTCAGCCCTGCAGCTTGGTGGCACAGAAGTGGTATATGATCCTCACTATGGGGATATTTCCCAATTTCATAAGTTGGCTTGGCTTTGGTCTAGCGGCGGGACGTCACCTTAAGGTCAGCTGACTTTGCTGACTGGCGAAAGCCCAGCTCCTAGACCCTAGAGCTTTAAGCATATAACTTATAGCTGTTTTATATATAAACTTCCTTCCAATGTAAGTAAACAGAATGTGGAAGTTACTGATTTGTACTTTCTGTTCTGCTTGTTGTTTCCCTGACTCGTGACGGGATGGCATGAAAGGGATTGCCTGCAGGGTTGCACAGTTAGCAGGCCTTTTGAGAGGGGAGAGGCCTCCCTGCTTGGTTGGGGGGGCTGTGTGTGCCCTGATGGGGCTACCACTGCCCAGGTAATTACCACTGGGCACATTGCTATCCCCAAACAGTTGTGGGGAGGTTGTTCGGGGAGGTGGGGAAGTTCTGGGCTGCGAGACAGCTGTGTGGGCAGGAGGAGGGAAAAATTGTAATATTGTGATGGGGGAGTATATGGGGTGCTGCGGCATGGATGGGAGGGCTTTGTGGCTGCTGGGGAGGGAAGGCGAGTGGAGGGTAAAGGGTCCGAGTGATGGTGGGTGGTTGAATGAGAGGAAGAAGGGATTGGAATAGTATCAGTAGGGAGAAACCTGACACATCCTTGGACGTGGCTGGTGACAAGATGAGGTTGGTTAGATATGGGGCATTAGAGGGCTGGTGGGGAAGGGTTAAGAGAAGGGGAGGGACAGGAAAGGCAGGGGTGGGGGGAGGAAGGTTGGCCTGGAAAGATCTTGGTGGATGGTAGGGTAGATGGTATGGTGGTTTAAATGCCTCTGGTGGCGAGAGGGGATGAGGGTTCTTGGCTGGGGGTGCGATTCCGGGCGAGTAATGCGATTGCAGAATGGGCAGTCTCCTGAGGATTGTTTCCTGGAATGTTTGTGGTTTGGGCACTGCCATTTAATGTTATAAGATTTTACGAGCCTTGGCTAGACACAAATGTAACAGTCTTTCTCCAAGAGACCCATCATGTGGCAACAGAGCATGCAAAGCTGGACAGAGAATGGGTGGGCCTATTTGGTGTTCCAATTCAGGGGAAGAAAGGGAGCGTGGCCATTTTGATCCACAAGAGTGTCTGCTTTAATTGCATGATTGAGTTCTCTGACACATCTGGTCAATATCTATATTGAGGGGGGACATGGAGGGTAGACCTCTCATTCTATGCAATGTCTATGGCCCTAATACATCTGATGCTTTGCTATATGCCTGGCTGGCCTCTGGGATATAACAACTCCCAGGGGACTCACTTGTGGTCAGTGGCAATTTTAATGGCGTCTTAGACCCAGTCATGGCTACGTCAAGCATGGGGGATGCAGGGTACCTCTGCTCGACTTCTTCACAGCTTCAAGCAGCGTTTATATTTGGTGGATCTCTGGTGGCTCCTATACTCCGTCTACTGGGACTATACTCACCGATCTTGAGCCCACGAGATCAGTGCCCTCATAGATTGTTAGTTTCAGAACCTCTCTTTTCTCAGGTTGATGGAGCACAGATTAGTCCTGAGGAAATTTCGTACCACTCCTTTGTTTGGGTTGATATTGTCTGGCAGGCATAGATGCACTGCACAAGCTTTATAGAGATGAACAGTTCCAAGTCTATCTCCGGGACGCTGGCATTCGTATGCTGCTCATAATGAACAGCACAAAGGATACCACAACGTTTTTGGGAAACCACAAAGGTAGTCCTTCAGGGGATATTATAGCATATGTAGCTGGTGCCAACGACTGCTTAATGACAGGGTGGTTCAGTTGGAGAGGTAGGTGGTCTTGGAGGTGCTCAGCAACCAACAAAGGCAATCAATGCCCAGCTCATGGGAGTGCAGGCAGCTCTCAATGAGACCTTGCACTGGTGGATAAAAAAATCCTTGTACTATAAATATCAGCTTTACCGCTATGGAGATAAGTCCAGGTGGTTTCTGGCCTATTGTCTGAAAGGAGGTAGGGGATCTCAGACAATATCTGCCTTATGGGACTGTACTGGCAAGCTTCATAAGAATGTGGCCAGGATTACACGCCTATTTTGAGATTTCTACTAGGCTCTGTATATGGGGGAGACAGTTTTCCTGCCCAGATATCAGGTTATCTGCAGGGCTTGTCCTTGCTGCAGCTTACTGCTCACCAGGCAGAGCTGTTGGGAGGGCCGATATCGGCAAAGGAGGTGCAGCGGGGTATTCAGAGAACTCAGTGTTATAAGGCGCCTGGCCTGGATGGCTTTAACACAGAATTTTATAAGCTTTTGCAAGACTAGGTAGCCCCTCCTTTGGTAGATACGTACCAGAAGAGGATAGAAAAGGGCACTGCTCTTTCAAAACCTGGCAAAGACCCTTTGCAGGCCTCATTATATTGACCAATTTCTGATTAATTTTGATTTGAATGGACACCTTTTTGTTTATTTTCAGTTGCAGCATTATGTGGGCTCTCTTCCAAGAGAATCACTGTCAGTTGAGACAGCATCCCAGATCTTGCAATTCTTTGAACTAGAAGAACAAGATCATCCCTCTGTCTCCAAGTATTCGAGTAAACTGATGAGTTGGCTTGCCTCCTCTGATTTCTCCAGGTTTGAGCAGAAATGGGCAGCAGAACTTGGGTCTCTGATTACCCCAGACACAGTTTTGGGCACGATACGTTGCATTCTGGGTTTGGTGGTGTTTGCAAAATTGCGGGAACTGCAATTTCGGGTGGTGTGTCATGCACATTTTTCTCTGTGGCTCACACTGTGTAGCTGGCTGACAAGATGGTAGCTGTCCGTGCTGCTCAGCACCGATGGCAGATCTAGGTCATCTATGGTGGATATGTGGGAAGAGTCGATACTGGATGTAGATCCAGGCTTATGTAGGCTCACTCTTAGGGCAAAGGATGGAGTGGAATGGGGCTCTTGTGATATTCAACCATGTGCAACCATCGGTTAACCATGTGCAACAGCTCCACCGTCTTCAAGAAAAGGGAGTTCAGGGATCAGCTTGGGAATGGTGTTGATCTTACCTAACTAACCGCTGGCAACAGGTTCGGATAGGATCCTCAACATCTGATCCCTTCCATCAACAACAGGGTGTACCCCAAGGATCCTCCTTATCAGCCCTACTATTTAACATATATATGCAACCAATCTGTGAAATCATCAGAGCATTCAACGCCTCCAGTTTGATCTATGCAGATGATGTACTGATATTCACTCCAATAAAAATCAATGCCCCCGACTTCTCTCCAATAATCGCTTGCTTCAACGCGATTACAGACTGGCTCTTATCCCAGAACCTGCGAATAAACTTCAAGAAAACTGAAGTCCTATTCGTAACCAGGAATAAGAAATTCTCCCCCCCCCCACAACATTGAAGGTGAGAGACGCGGAACTACCGTGTAAATCATCGATTCGCTACCTGGGAGTCACCATAGATCAAGAACTGTCCTTCAAAGATCACATAAAGCAGACTGTCAAATCCATTTACAACAAAATAAGAACGCTGAAACCCTTAAGACCTCTACTCGCCCCTAATGACTTCAGAACAATCTTCCAATCCCTTGTAACACCACATTTTGACTACGCTAACGTCATCCTGCATGGTCTGCCCAAGAGCACCCTCAACCCACTTCAATTGGCAATTAACTCAGCAGCCCGCATCCTCTGCTGTACCTCCAGAAGAGACCACATCACTCCCATACTAACAGACCTTCACTGGCTACCCCTACAAGCCAGGATAACTTACAAAGCACTATTGCTGTCCTTTAAAGCAATCAATCAAATAGCCCCACCTTCCCTCTCCTCACTTCTTATCAACACCCCCACGAACAGGCTAAGAAGATCCGCGGCCGCTAATACCCTTGTTGTACCAAAGGAGTTCACCAAATGTAACCAAGCAACCAGAGAAAGGGCCTTTACCTTATTCGCTCCAAATTGCTGGAACAATCTCCCTCCACATATCCGATCAATAAAAGACCTCTCTCAATTTAGAAAGGTCCTTAAACATTGCCTATTCTGTCTTCACCTTTTAGGCCTTAACCCTACGCCTTCTCCCCCCATCTCTCAAATCACTCACACAGCCTCTGACACTCCAACAACATAGTCCTTACAGAACACGAACCAGACTTTCTGCACACCCAAAGTCAAGATCCCAATATGTAACCTGAACTGTAAATTATCCACAGGTGAAATATCTGTTTGTATATAGTATGCATATAGTTTCCCCTGTTATTTCCAAGTTACTGACCCTGTTATAATGTAAGCAAAGGATTGTTCCAATGCGAAAATTTGTTATCTGTAAACCGCGCTGATACCAAAGAGTGCGGTATATAAGAACTGTAAATAAATAAATAAATAAACCAGTTGTCCAATCCACTTCCCAAGGGAAGGTGGACTTGACTGTTGGTTCGGAAGGCTTGTGTGGTGGGTAAGAAGCTCCTTCTTCGAAGGTGGAGAGAGCCTACGGCACCTACATTTTGAGAATGGATCTGTTTTCACCAATTGATGCTTATGGAGCATCGGGATGCTAAAGGGCACTTTAAGAAGCGGGAGACATTCCTAGAGCTGTGGGAACCATTTATCCACAAATTGGTGCCACGAGCGTGTAATGAACTCTTGACCCTTTAAAAGACTAGAGAAGGGAGGGCTGTTGATTTTGGCTTATGGGTCAAGTGTCCATACTGAGAGGGAGAGTGACATCTGAAGCTTAACACTGTCTGCCTGGATATGAGAGTATGTGGGTTTGGATGCATCAGGCCATAGTTGGGGCGGGAGGGTGAGATGGGTCGGGGGGGGGGGGAGAAGTAATATAAAAACTGTATAAAACCTATTTCTGAAAATATATTTATCCGGGTGTGGTGTAAGTGTACCCACGATGCCTGGTCGTCGTTTCTGTTCCTTGTGATTCAATAAACATCATTATAACAAAAAAAACCTTAAGTAATTTTCTTCAGTCATTTTTGTGGGTGTCTTAATTTTTTCTTTTTTCAATTGCACTTAAGTTGAGTTGCTCTTGTCTGTGTGCTGACTCCTGGCAAGCCAATCCCTGAGTTTTCTTGACAAGGTGAAACCAAAAGTAGATTGCCAGGCCTTTCCTCCACAGCATAAGTTTACAGCATCTGGTATTCCAAGGTGATCTTCAATCCAAGTACTAGCCAGACCTGACACTGCTACCTTCTGAGATCATCCAAGATCAGGTTCATTTAGGGCAGTGAAGCCATAGTGAGTTGCTGTTAGTTAGTCATTAAAAGAACATGTACTGTAATTTATGATTTTATATGAAAGTACTCTATGGAACATTTTTCTACTTTAATCTTAGTGTGTGTTAATGTCCGTATTAACTGCTAACACAGCTTGGTAAATAGGGCCCTTATTGAGGACACTGAGTTTCTCACTTCTTGGAACTGTTAAATTTTGCTGTCACTGCTGTTAGCCTGCCCCCTCTCCCCACCTTGCCATGCTAAATCCCTTTATTGAGCTCTAATGACATACTTGGACCACCTAGTGACTAGCTGACTTTGAGTTGTTAAAGCCCAGTGTATTTGCACTGTTCAGATATGGATTGAGTTGGTCCTATAAAAAGCTATCATAGAAACATAGAAACATGATGGCAGAATTAGACCATATGGCCTATCTAGTCTGCCCTTCCATAGTAACATAGTAACATAGTAAGTGACGGCAGATAAAGACCAGCATGGTCCATCTAGTCTGCCCAGCAAGATGGCAAGAGTAGGTGCACCTGTCGCTCTGTGCAGGCCACCCCTCCCCATGTTTTTGTTTCTGTTTAGGGGTGAACCCACCACTCCATGTAGGACACCCTTATTTGTTCAGACGCTACATAGTTCAGAAGTTAGATGGTACCGTTTATTTTGCTTTTATCCTGTTGCTGTAAAGGGATCCACTGTGTTTGTCCCATGCCGTTTTGAATTCCATCACCGTGTTTGCCCCCACCACTTCCATCGGGAGGGCATTCCAAGCATCCACCACCCTTTCAGTGAAGAAATATTTCCTGACATTGCCTTTCAATTTACCACCTTGCAGCTTCATGTTATGCCCTCTAGTTTTACAGCTTCCCCGTCTTTGGAAGAGGTTTGTTTGTTCATCATTTCTCTTTAAGTATTTAAAGGTCTGAATCATATCTCCCCTGTCCCTCCTCTCCTCCAAAGTGTACATATTTAGGTCTTCAAGTCTCTTCTCATAAGGCTTCTGACGCAGGCTCCAAATCATTTTGGTCGCCTTTCTCTGAACAGTTTCCAGTCTTTTTACATCTTTTGCAAGATATGGCCTCCAAAACTGAACACAGTATTCCAAGTGAGGCCTCACCAGTGACTTGTACAGTGGCATAAGTACCTCTTCCTTTCTGCTGGTAATCCCTCTTTGTATGCAGCCCAACATTCTCCTGGCTTTTGCCACCGCCTTGTCGCACTGTTTTGTCACCTTGAGATCATCAGAGATAATCACACCAAGGTCTTTCTCCTGAACCGTGCATACCAACCTCTCACCCCCTATTGTGTACTTTTCTCTTGGATTTCTGCTACCCAAGTGCATGACACGGCACTTTTTTACATTAAATCGTAGTTGCCAAGCATTAGACCAGTCTTCCAGCTTTTGTAGATCTTTTCTCATGTTATCCACTCCCTCGGGGGAGTCCACTCTGTTGCAAATTTTTGTGTCATCTGCAAAAAGACAGACTTTTCCATTCAGTCCTTCAGCAATATCACTCACAAATATATTGAACAGTGCCGTGCCCAGGACCGAACCCTGAGGCACCCCGTTAATCATCTTCCTCTCATCCGAGTGAGCTCCATGTACCATCACCCTCTGTTGTCTGTCAGTCAACCAATTTCTAATCCAGTTTACTATCTTGGGACCCATCCCCAATCTACTGAGTTTATTGACAAGCCTCCTATGAGGAACAGTATCAAAGGCTTTGCTGAAATCCAGATAGATGACATCCATTGCATGCCCCAGATCTAGTTCCTTGGTCACCCAATCAAAGAACTCAATCAGATTTGTTTGGCAAGACCGTCCTTCGGTAAAACCATGTTGCCTCGGATCTTGCAACCTGTTGGTTTTGAGAAAGTTCACTATTCGCTCTTTCAGGAGCGCCTCCATTACTTTTCCTGCCACTGAGGTAAGGCTTACGGGCCTGTAATTTGACACTTCTTCCCTGTCACCACTTTTGTGTAGAGGTACAACATTAGCCATTCTCCAATCCTGAGGAACCACTCCTGTTTCCAAGGATCTGTTGAAGACATCCTTTAATGGTCCTGCAAGAACCTCTCTGAGCTCTTTCAGTATCCTGGGATGTATCCCATCTGGTCCCATGGCTTTGTCCACTTTCAGTTTAGCAAGTTGTTCTAACACCTCATCTTCTGTGAATGGTGTGGTATCTACTTCAGTCCTATTTTTATATTTGGGAGTCACAGCTGGTCCATCTCCAGGATCTTCTTTAGTAAAAACAGAGCAGAAGTATTTGTTTAGCAATTTCGCTTTTTCAGTGTCACTTTCCACGAGTCCTTTCCCAGCACTTCTGAGTCCTGCAATTCCAACTCTGATCTTCTTCCTTTCCTGAATATACCTGAAGAAAGTTTTGTTGCCACTCTTAACATCTTTAGCCATCTTTTCTTCTGCCTTTGATTTTGCTATCCTTATTACTCTTTTAGACTCTTTGAGTTGGATCCTGTATTCATTTCTGTGTTCTTCTGTTTGCAAGCTTTTAATTTTGCGAAAGCTGTGTTTTTTGCCTTTATTTGCGCAGCCACCTCTTTGGAAAACCAAATAGGTTTCCTTCTCCTCTTGTTTTTATTTATTTTTCTTACATATTTATCTGTTGCCCCTTTTATTGCCGCCTTTAGTTTAGTCCATTGCAATTCCACTTCCTTTATCTCCTTCCACCCCGTCATCTCCTCCTTTAAGTACTCGGCCATTTTATTGAAGTCAGTGTTTTTGAAGTTTAGGACTTTGAGCTTGCTATGATTGGCCTGTACCATGGCTTTTATCTCAAACCACAGCGTGTGATGGTCGCTGTTGCTCACAGGGGCACTCACGCAGACATTCGACACATTATCACTGTTGGTAAGCACTACATCCAGCGTTGAGCTTTCCCTGGTTGGTTCCATCACCATTTATCTAAGTAATGCATCTTGGAGAGCATCCACAATTTTTTTGCTTCTTTCCAGATGTGCAGAAGGAGTAATCCAATCCACATCAGGTAGATTAAAGTCACCCAATATGATCGCTTCCCCCTTTGTTGCTATCTTGGCAATATCTATAATCAATTCGTTATCTCTCTCTTCAATTTGAGTCGGAGGTCTGTAGACCACAGCAATATGGATGACAGTGCCATCTCCTCTTTCCAACGCAATCCAGAGTGCTTCTTCTTTTCCCCATGTTCCCTGCATTTCAGTAGCTTTAATACTGCTTTTGACATACAAGGCTTCTCCTCCTCCTTTTCCATTTTCTCTGTCTCTTCTGAGTAGATTATAGCCAGCTATGGCTATATCCCAATCATGTGATTCATTAAACCATGTTTCCGTAACGGCCACGATGTCCAAATCCATTTCCACCATTAGGGTTTCCAGGTCTGGAATTTTTTGGCTAAGCTTCGAGCATTTGTGCTCATTGCTTTCCAGCATTTACCTGGCTTGTGTGTATTTTGCATTGATTTTATTCTGCCCACTTCTTCCCACTTGTTTTTGATGTGTGGTTTAAGAGTGTGGCTGTTTCTGATGTTGTTCTGCTTTTGCAGGGGGTGGCATGCAGATGTTGACCTTCCACATCCGTCACCCCCTTTTCCTAGTTTAAATGCATATCCACATACTGCCTGAATTTTTCACTTAGGTTTCTTTTCCCTGCGACAGAGAGATGTAGTCCATCAGCACAGTATAGTCTCTTGTTGGTCCATCTGTTGCCCCAGTTGCCAATAAATCTGAATCCTTCTTGTTTGCACCAGGTCTGGAGCCATGTATTAAAGTTGTTAATGCGATGCAGCCTTTTTGTCCCCTTACCAAGAACAGGTAGAACTTCTGAGAATGCAACAGTGTTAACAATGGGCTTGAGTTTCTCTCCCAGAGATTGGAAGTCCTTTTGGGCTGTAGAGGCACTGTTTCTAGCCAGGTCATTTGTGCCCAAGTGGATAATAACATCTGGTTTGGAGTGCTCACTTTTTGAGCTAAGTATTTCAACAACTTGGTTTGTATTCCTGCTGGCTGAAGAACCTGGTAGGTACTTGACTATCTTCTCTCCTTTGAACTGTGTTCTCAAGTTGGTGCCTCTGATGATGGAATCTCCAAGGAGTAATAGTTTTCTGTTTGGTGAGGTTTTCTTCATATTTGGTGCTTTAGCAGGAGATCGGGCATTGTGTGACTCATTTAAGGGCCCTTTAGTTTCTTTGGGTTGGGCATCCTCATTAGCCAAGGCAGAGAAGGCATTTTGCAGGGATATCTCTTGATGTGTAGGATGTCTCTGCGTTACAGGTCGCAATCTTCCGGAACCCACTGTGATCCATTTGTTCCTGGGGTGTTTGATTCTTTGTGGGAGCGGTGGTGGACTTTGTTCAGTTTGTATCCTAGAAGAGGTGCGCTTCATTGCAGCCAGTTCCTCCCTCAGTAGAGACACTTCTTTATGCATGGCTGCTAGGTCTTTCCTTAGTAGAGTCAGTTCTTCATGCATGGCAGCTGACTTTAGGCATATAGGACAAGCTCTTAGGCTCCAAATGATTCTTCTTTGAATGAAAGTACCACAGTTATTGCACTGAATACACGACATGTTGATTAAGCAGTCACAGAAGAGGAAGAATAATAAGAAAAGTTGAAGATGTGGGCGTTACCCAAGTTAGGAACGACAGATGGCACGTATGTGACCACTATATAGGCAATGTAGCCTCTGGGGTGGGTGGGGTGAGGGATAGGTGGGCGGGAACCTAAGTGTCTCTGGCCAGTAGGCTGTTCCTGAACAGTGGGCACACAGCAAAGGAGTAGGTAAGGGAACCCACCAAGAAGGGCAAATAGATAGATAAATATGTGGAGACAAACAGACAAAACTCACAATTTAGCAGCAAATTCAGCAAAATTCACCTTTTGGGAGAGCCCTGGAAAGCACTATTCTTCTCAAGGAACAGAAAGGCAATCTGAGCAAGCCCACATGCACAACAGGAAATGGAGGTCTACAACAATGCCTCAGCAGGAGGGAGGGGCAGTCACTTAGGTAGACTAAGAGAAAGATAGTTTAAAACTCTACAGCAATGGAGGCTGTTCCTGAACAGTAGGCACACAGCAAAGGAGTAGGTAAGGGAACCCACCAAGAAGGGCAAATAGATAGATAAATATGTGGAGACAAACAGACAAAACTCACAATTTAGCAGCAAATTCAGCAAAATTCACCTTTTGGGAGAGCCCTGGAAAGCACTACTCTTCTCAAGGAACAGAAAGGTAATCTGAGCAAGCCCACATGCACAACAGGAAATGGAGGTCTACAACAATGCCTCAGCAGGGGGGAGGGGCAGTCACTCAGGTAGACTAAGAGAAAGATAGTTTAAAACTCTACAGCAATGGAGGCTGTTCCTGAACAGTAGGCACACAGCAAAGGAGTAGGTAAGGGAACCCACCAAGAAAGGCAAATAGATAGATAAATATGTGGAGACAAACAGACATATCAACCACTATAAGAGTCCCCTTTTTTCCTTTAGAGATCCTCTGTGTTTGTCCCATGCTTTTTTGAATTTAGATACTGTCCTCATGGAGAAGAAATTGAAATTGTGAACAACTTTAACCTACTTGGATCAACTATCAATAAAGAAGCAACAAGCAGTCAAGAAATCAGACGACGCATTGCTCTTGGCAGAATGGCTATGAAAGACCTAGATAAGATTCTCAAGAGCAGAGATGTCTCTCTCCATACAAAGATTCAACTTGTTCAAGCCATGGTATTTTCAATAACATCATATGGATGTAAAAGCTGGACAGTGAAAAAGACAGACAGGAAGAAAATTGATGCCTTTGAATTATGGTGCTGGCGGCGAATACTGTGTATACCATGGACTGCCCGAAGAACAAACCAGTCGGTACTGGAGGAGATCAAACCTAAGCTTTCTTTAGAAGCTCAGATGACAAGACTTCAACTTTCATACTTTGGACACATCATGCGAAGAGAGAGATCATTAGAGAAAGACATCATGCTTGGCAAGATAGAAGGTCAACGCAAAAGAGGAAGGCCAGCAATGAGATGGATCGATACAGTAACAGCAGCTATGGGTACCAGTCTGTCAACAATGAGCCGCCTGACTGAAGACTGAACACAATTTAGGATAGCTATCCAGAGGGTCGCCATAAGTCGACTCAGACTCGACGGCACTTAACAACAACAACACTGTCCTCATCTCTACCACCTCCACTGGGAGACTATTCCATGCATCTACTGCTCTTTCCATAAAGAAATATTTCCACATATTACTCCTGAGTCTATCCCCTTTCATCCTCATCCCATGTCCCCTCATAGCAGAGCCTGTCTTCAATCAAAAGAGACTCTACTCCTGTGTATTTAAATGTCTCAATCATATCTCCTCTATCCCACCTTTCCTCTAAAGCAGGGGTCACCAACCTCCAAAGGGCAGCGGGCCGCACAGCCGACTACCGGCAGACTCGCGGGCCGCACCCCCCCCCCCCCGCGCGAAAAAAAAAAAACCCCAAAAGAAAACTGCTCGTACCTATACTTCATGCCAGCTCCCTCCCTTCTTCTGCAGCCGCGGTTCCCTGCCTCTTAGGGAACCGCGGCTGTGCTTGTAACATCATCGCGGCTCCGTGCAGCATTGTCCCGCCTCTAAAGGATGTTGTTTACCACTTCCTTTAGAGGCGGGACAATGCTGCACGGAGCCGCGATGATGTTACAAGCACAGCCGCGGTTCCCTAAGAGGCAGGGAACCGCGGCTGCAGAAGAAGGGAGAGAGCTGACATGAAGGAGTCTGTGAGTTTGCCTTGGCGGGCCGCACCGGGGGAGAGTCTCGCGGGCCGCACGGAAGGCCCTCGCGGGCCGCAGGTTGGTGACCCCTGCTCTAAAGTATACATACTAATGTCCTTAAGTCTGTCCTCAAATGCTTTATAACGAAAACCACTAATCATTTTAGTAGCCATCCTCTGCACTGACTCCAACCTGATTATATCGTTTTGAAGGTGCGGTCTCCAGAATTTCACACAATACTCCAAATGAGGTTCCACTAAAGACTTATACAGAGGCACTATCACCTACTTTCTTCATCTGGCCATTCCTATCCCTATGCACCCAAGCATTTTTCTAGTTTTCGTCGTTGCCTTTTCTATCTGTTAGCTACTTTGAGCTCATCAGAAACAATCACGCCTAGGTCCTGTTCTTCTTTTGTGGACAGAAGTATGTCACCTCCTATACTGTACCCGCTCCCTTGGATTGTTGCAGCCCAAATGCATGCTCTACATTTTTTAGCATAAAATCTCAGCTGCCAAATTCTAGACCATTCTTCAAGCTTAGCTAGATCCCTCCTCATGTTATCTACACCTTCCTAAGTGTCTACTGTGTTACAGATTTTGGTATCATCCGCAAAGGGGCAAAGCTTACCCAACAGCCCTTCCGCAATATCACTAACAAAGATGTTAAAAAGAATGGGACCGAAACAAAATCTGCTGTTAGGGAGCTGGGGGCTTTACCAAGATGGCCGCTGCAGCAGTCAGCTCCGCGTGAGTGCGCTGTAATGGGAAGGAAGCGAAAGGGGAAGTCAGGGCCGTTGCCCTCGCAGCCTGTTGATGCCTCTACGCCGAGTGCGGTTTCTGTATCGGGTCCTTTGGATCCATTTCTTGTGCGCACAACGCGGGTTTCGGAAGGAGCGGGAGGAACTTCTCGGCTTGCAGTTTCGCTGGAGTCGGAGTGCCCAGCATCTGCGTCGATATCATCTTCGTCCCCCGTATTGAGCCGGGTGCCTAAGTTGACTCGCAGCCAGCCCTTGCCAGAAGGCTTCCTGGAGCTTCCGTCTCCATCCCTTGAGGTGGGGGGCAAATGCTCACGAGGGTCAGGTTGGGCTGTCTCAGCTGGGTCAGAGAGTGAGCTGTCTGGAGAGCTGCGCCCACAAAGATCTTGGGTGGCGTTGGGAGAGGCACGTGTGGAGAAGGAGTTGCTCTCCATGGGTGGTGACCGACCCTTGGCGTGTATGGAGCCAGTTACATCTCTTGCTGAATCAGAAGTGGGTTTTTTTCTCTGCAGAGACCGCAGAATTTCACGTTGGAAGCCATTTGGAACGCGATTGTCAGCTTGGGTGAGGCTCTTTTACCACAAGTATCTTTGTTGGCTAACAAGGTGAACGCTTCTACAGCTTTGGTGAGTGAATTGGAGAGGAAAGTTTCCATGCTTCAAACGGAATATGTTGATGTTCGCAACAAGGTAGAGAGCCTTGAGGAACACTCAGAGGGACATAGAAAACACTTTCAGTCCTTACAGATGAAAATTGAACATTTGGATAATCTATCTCGTGCTAATATTTTGAGACTTTTTAACTTTCCAAAAGTTCCATCGATTTCTCCTAGAGATATGTTTAAAAAATATTTGGTGGAGACACTAGGAGTGTCCCCTGAGCTGATGCCCCCTTTGGTAAAAATCTATTACTAACCTATAGCTAAACGTGTTTTGGCTCAAAGTGTAATAGGAGTTAACCAAACTCAGGAGGATGTCTTGAATGTCTCAAATATATTAGAAAATTCTGGTTTTGAATCACAGGTACCGTCTACATTGCTGATAACCTTCGCTTTGTTATCCAATAAGGAATGGTTATTGAAATTGTTTTTTCAGAAGCGGAAAATTTTGTTTCATGGGCTTTCAGTACGTATATATCCTGATCTATCAAGAGAAACCCAGAAGCGGCGTAGAGAGTTTTTGCTGCTTCGGCCTGGGGTTTTGCAATTGGGAGGGCTTTTTTTCCTTAAGCACCCATGCAAGTGTCTGGTGAAATACCAGATGTTTTCTTATATTTTTTTTGAGCCCTCCCAATTGTTGACTTTCATTAGCGTGAGGCGTTTGGAGGCCTCTATTGACTCATAGGATTTTGGGTCCAAACTATGACTGTATGCATTTTCTTCTTATATTGTGGTTAAATTACTAAGGGGTATGTTTACTAAACCGTCTTAACGTGCGCCCGGCGATAGTGTGCAGGCTGCCATAAAAGGAGTGGACGTTTCAGTCTTAAAGTAACAAAACGGGATTATCGCATGATAACGCACGCTGCTGTGCACATTATCGGGCGAAGCGCCGCTAAGCACGTTAACGCGCGGTAATCTTAAGTAGGCGCCCAGACATGCAGACACAGGAACAGAGGTGTAGCACAATGGTTAATACACTGACTGATGATGCAGGGGTCATGAGTTTGATCCCCCTAATGCATAAGGCTGGCTGAGACATCAGCTTTGACATGTAAGTATTGTTTTCTGAGGCATTTTATTTGTATTTTAATTATTGCTGCCAGCAAACACACCCTCAAGTGCCGTAACCTAAGGTGCCGCATAAGGCACTCCATAGGGCACATTATAAAGTGCACTGTCCACCACGGCACCCTATAATGTCCCCCATAGGGCACTCCATAGGACACATCCATAAAGCAATAGCAAACAGACATTAGGCCTGGAAATGCTCAGATGCACCCCACCACTATCTGATATTCACCTGCAGCAAGCCTCCAGCCGCTGCACCCTGCAAGGTGTTCGAGCAAGACACATACTAGCTGCAGACAGTCTGCTAGCTAGTCTGTAGTGCATGTTCCTGGAAGAGATGCATGCACCCTGAACTAGGATATCAGCATACACACCAAGCAGATAAGTCAGTGATTGAGCCCAAAAAGGGACCAATAAATATCACATGAGAGAAATACTATATAGTATTATGGGGGAACCTAGTCATGCCGTGGTCACTGCACAGTCAGGGTGAGAGTGACCTCCCAGCAGGACATGCTGTGGCCATGCTGTCCGTGCAGGTGGTACCGGGCACTACAATGTCCGAGCCATTGCCCTATGCCCTGTGCAGATGCGGCGAGGCCAGGCCACCCTATCCAGGCTATTCTCACAGTACCTTGCTCCTCATTATGCAAATTGGCAGGCTAATACTGGCAACAGTGCTAGCAGTGTGGGCTGTGGAGGGTGTTGGCAGCCACCACACACTGGATAGACCAGGGGTGGGCACCTCCGGTCCTGGAGGGCCGCAGACCAGTCAGGTTTTTGGGATATCCCTAATGAACATGCATGAGATATATATGCATTAGAGATATCCTGCCAACCTGACTGTTTGTGGCCCTCCAGGGCTGGATTTGGAGACCCCTGCCTTACACCTCTGTCATTTAAGATCATGAGTGGGCAAGGTACAGATGTCCTAGACATTGAAAGGGTATATAGAATGTGTCACATTCCTCCTCGATTCTCACCACCACCAAAAAGTTGTCTAATAGACAATTTTTTGGTGGTGGTGAGAAGTGAGGAGGACTGTGACAAATTCTATCTAAACTTTTTGATGTCTTGGACATCTGCACCTTGTCCACTCACAATCTTAAATGACAGAGGTGCAAGGCAGGGGTCTCCAGATCCAGCCCTGGAGGGCCACAAACCAGTCAGGTTGGCAGGATATCTCTAATGCATATATATCTCATGCATATTCATTAGAGATATCCCGAAAACCTGACTGGCCTGCGGCCCTCCAGGACCAAGTTTGCCCACCCCTGGGATAGACAGTCACACACTCCACACACCTATGCCAGCATTGTGCAACTATAGAGGTGTTTGGGAGCCCTGGCCACCACACCAGTCCTGGGCACAGTGCAGGCATGGCTATGGTACGCAATACTGTTGGGGTCACTCTGTCAGACACCAGACCTGGGGCACACTCCACAGACATCAGAAAGCTGAAGAGTAGCAAATCACCTGGGCCGGATGGTATACATCCAAGGGTATTGAAAGAACTGAAATATGAGATTGCAGACCTGCTATTAGTAATCTGTGAACTATCATTAAAATCATCTCTAATACCTGAAGATTGGAGGATCGCCAATGTAACACCAATTTTTAAAAAGGTTTCCAGGGGTGATCCGGGAAACTACAGACCGGTGAGCCTGACATCAATACCGGGAAAAATGATAGAAACCATCATAAAGAATAAAATTACTCAGCATGTAGATAGTCATGAACTAATGAGAGACAGCCAACATGGCTTTAGACAAGGAAGATCTTGTCTTACTAATCTGTTATGTTTTTTTGAAGGAGTGAATAATCAGGTGGACAAAGGTGAGTCGGTTGATATTGTGTATCTGGACTTTCATAAAGCCTTTGACAAGGTCCCTCATGAGAGACTTTTGGCAAAACTTCCATCATGGGATAGGAGGCAGTGTACTATTGTGGATCAGGAACTGGTTAAAAGATAGAAAGCAGAGGGTAGGGCTAAATGGCCAATTTTCCCAATGGACAAAGGTGAATAGTGGTGTACCCCAGGGATCTGTGCTGGGTCCGCTGCTTTTTGACATATTCATAAATGACCTGGAAAGTGGAATAACGAGTGAGGTTATCAAATTTGCAGATGACACAAAACTATTTAAAGTTGTTAAAACCCAAGAGGATTGTGGAAAATTGCAAGAGGATCTTGATAAATTGGAAGACTGGGCATCAAAATGGCAGATGAAATTTAATGTGGACAAGTGCAAGGTTATGCACCTAGGGAAGAACAACCCAAACTATGGTTACACGATGCAAGGTTCCACATTAGGAACCACCACCCAGGAAAAAGATTTAGGCGTCATTGTGGATACCATGTTAAAACCCTCGGCCCAGTGTGCAGCGGCGGCCAAGAGAGCAAATAGAATGCTAGGTATGATAAGGAAAGGAATGGAAAATAAAACAAAGGATATTATAATGCCTCTATATCGTTCCATGGTGAGACCGCACCTTAAATATTGTGTGCAATTCTGGTCGCCGTATCTTAAAAAGGATATAGAGTTATTAGAAAAGGTTCAGAGAAGAGCCACCAAAATGGTAAAGGGGATGGAAGGATACTCCTATGAAGAAAGGCTAAAAAGGTTAGGGCTCTTTAACCTGGAAAAGAGACGGCTGAGGGGAGATATGATAGAAGTCTATAAATTAATGAGCGGAGTGGAACGGGTAAACGTAGATCGATTGTTTACCTTATCAGAATATAGAAAGACTAGGGGACATGCAATGAAGCTACAGGGTAAACTATTTAAGACTAGTAAGAGAAAATATTTTTTCACTCAACGTGTAATCAAACTCTGGAATTTGTTACCGGAGGATGTTGTAAAGGCTGTTAGTGTAGCTGGGTTTAAAAAAGGTTTGGACAAGTTCCTGGAGGAAAGGTCCATAAGCCATTATTAAGAAGGGACCCAGGATATCAATGCTTGAACCAATACAAGCATTGTGGAACCTGTGTCCCTTGGGGAAACTGCTAGGTACATATGACCTAGATTGGCCATTGTTGGAAACAGAATACTGGGCTTGATGGACCTTCGTCTGACCCAGTATGGCATATCTTATGAAAGGTTGCTATGATGCAGCTCAATCAGTCAATTGTGCTTAACGTTGGAATTGCTATCTGCCAGTTCTCATAGCAACCGTTTGATAGCTGTGTACAGTTTTCCCATGTTTAGGGTGGCATTGCTAAGGTATGCAATGCTAGTATGGGGAGATGCACGCAGGGCCCAACATCCTGCCTCTCCAGGAGGCTTGGGATAATGGAGCCTGTGGGTGCAGGTGTGTCTGCCTCTGTTGACCGCTGCTCTAGGGCAGAGGTTCCCAACTCCAGTCCTGGAGGGCCAAACATTGTTCGGGTTTTCATGCTGTCCCTAATGAATATGCATGAGATACATCTGCATACCATGGGGGCGGTGCATAGCAATGCAGCACAGCCACATTTATTAGAGGCAGCATGGAACCTGAATGGTGTTTGGCCCTCCAGGGCTGCATTTGGGAGACTCTGCTCTAGGTAATGTGCATGTTTATGGTATTTGTGCTCTGTAGGGTAAAATGTAGGTGTTTTGGGCTTGTCTACGTCATCTGCACTACAGGCTCTGCCTGTATTAGCATGTTGTAGTAGTAGGTAAAATATGGGGCTGGACTGGCAGAAACCACAGCTGGGACTTGAACCTGTGACCGTCTGCTCCTGAACACACTGGCTGTGTGCACTGCACCACCCTGTTGCCACACAGATAGTGCATTCCCTGGGGATACCATGACTGTTCGTCAGACAGGGCCTGTCTGTTGCAGTGCATGGCACCCACCTACACAGGGCTAGGCCACGGTCTGCTCTGGGCAGCTGCCACTGCCCCCTCCACCACCAGTACCCCTCTGCCACCCTGCTGACATGCCCGTCTGCTGGTGCTGCTGGTGGAGCGCAGTCTCAGACCATCCATTGTGCGGGTAGGCGGCTGCCTATGGTGCAGGTTCTGGGGTAGGGGTGCCTGCATAGCTGTCTATGCTTCCCCCCAGCACCGCCTGCCAATGTTCTGTGCCCTTGGGGGTACTGCAGTGCCAGGTCCCACAGTACCTGCTGGGTACTATCCCCTGTGACACTGTGGGAAGCACACTCATGCCCATGCTGGGCCCTCATCAGTTGCTGTCTGGCAGCTCTACTGTTTCAGCATTCCTATGGGCCACCTAGGCATCACCCTAGTCCGCACTGTGGCCCAGCTGCAGCACAGCATGTGCCGTCTGCAGCCCTCTGTGTCCCCTTTCCCAGCATCTGTCCAGTTGCCCATTCCGACATGCCCGCCCTGCTGTTGTGGAACATGTGCACGCCATAGGAAACCTGTCCAATGGAGTGGGAAACCCTGATCAGTGCTATTTCACTGTGGGATCATTCAACTTGTATGGGGATGGAGCGTAGACCCTTCCAAAATTCATATCCTTTTTTTGGAGCTTTCTTGGGAGTGTTTTTTGATGTTTCCCATTCATATCACTATTGCCCAGCTTGGTTATGTTTTTGTTATATTTTGTTGGGGTCATTTTCAATGTTTATTTGCACTTTTGTTCCGTGCACATATATCACACTTATCACTTTTTTGTAGGTTTCCCTAATTTTGCTGAACATTGCTGACAGAAATGGTTTTTCTTCCCTTTAAATCAGCTCTAAAGCCAGGTTTTCACTGGCGTTAGTTTTCAGCCTCGGATTTCACAGCGTTAGTGTGCCTGGAGCCTCTCCCCTCCCATTCTCCACCCATTGACCCCTTCTCTCCGCCCCTGGGGAGCCTTCCTCCGCCCTTCGGGAGCCTTTCCCCGCCTTCAGCGCTCGTTTGCGCCGCTGTGCATGTTATCGGCGATAAGGTACCTGTGCGCCTTAAAAAGCGCCATTATCGCGTGATAAGGTACCTTATCGTGCGATAACGTCACAGATCGCACATTAAGACGGTTTAGTAAACATACCCCTAAGTTAATTCCCCCTTTATAGTGGGCTGGAGAGATAACCATTAGACCCCTGCCAGCATGGTTTTAGGGAATCCCACGGAGTGGAAACTCTTCTTACCACCCTCTTCTGCAAGATAATCACTGGCATCGACGACATCCGTCAAGGTTTTGCTCTCATCTTTCTGGACATCGCTGCAGCTTTTGATTCAGTAAGTCATGAGCTTCTCGTAGGTCGACTAATTGAGAAAGGCATTACTGGTAGAGCTCTTGAATGGTGCAGATCTTACCTGTCCGGAAGATGGCAACATGTGCGTTCTGGAGGCATGACATCGGAACCTTTCCACCAAAGCCAGGGAGTCCCACAAGGTTCCTCCCTTTCAGCCCTCCTGTTTAACATTTACATGCAGCCAATTTGCAAGATCATCCGATCCTTCAATGTCGACTGCATGCTATACGCTGACGATGTCCTGTTGTACATACCCTTCTCTACTGAACATCAGGACCTCTCCTCACTGACGAACTGTTTCAATGCAATATCTGACTGGCTTTCCTCCCAAAACCTCCGAATACAACATAAGAAAACGGAAGTACTCTTCATTACGAGGAACCCTAACTTCACCCCACCACCATTCCTTAAAGTAAAAGGAGCAGAGTTACATTCTAAACCTTCAATACGCTACCTAGGAGTCACTTTGGATCAACGCCTGGACATGAAAGCCCACATAGCGAACACTGTCAGAGCAGTATACTATAAGATCCGCTCACTTAGGCATTTACGATCCATGCTAGAACCAAATGACTTCAGGACTATATACCAGGCGTTGATCATACCTCATTTTGACTACGCCAACGCCATCCTTCAAGGCCTGCCCCTATCCACCTTACATCCACTACAGCTCGCCATGAACACTGCAGCAAGGGTCATCCATGGAGCCTCCAGAAGTGACCACGTGACACCTCTGCTGATACAATTACATTGGCTACCTATCCAGGCTAGAATTGTCTTCAAGACACTGTTAATCACTTTTAAAGCTATTAACAAGCTCTCCCCTGAATCAATAACGGCCCTCATCCATATCACATCTCCTAATAGAGCAAGGAGATCCACAGCTACAAACACCCTAAAAGTCCCGAAAGCATTAACAGCGTGCACAACATCTACAGCCAATAGGGCGTTTAGTATCAGTGCACCAAGATGCTGGAACGCATTACCTCCAGATATCCGGGCTATTAAGAGCATCACACAGTTTAGGAAAGCCCTTAAATACCATCTTTTCAACAAGTATCTCATAGAACCCAACCTCACCCACTGAGACAGAGATGCAACCCGCTAAGCAATTATATGGTTTCCCAACAACATGCCAAGAAAGATTCCCTAACCCTTAGTGGTGCATTTGTTTCTATGGTATTCATGATCATACGACTTTATGTAGCAATATCTGTAAATAATTTGACACTGTTATACAAGTTTAAGTAGCAAATGCTGTAAATAGTTTACCCCTGTTATCCAAGTTACTTGCCCTGTTATCTGTAAACTCTTACATGTTATTTGTACTGAGCATTTTTGTTCCATGTGAACCGCGCTGATGCTGAATAGTGCGGTATATAAGAGACTGTAAATAAATAAATAAATAAATAAGGCATTCTGCACTTATGTATGTTATTATTTCTTGATATTGTATCCTGGGTTTTTTTTTGTGGATGTTTTCTGAATGGCTTGTCTATTGCTTCAAGATTGGTCGGATGTGACCTTTCTTGATTTATTTGAAAAATTTCATAAATAAAAAATTTAAAAAAAAAAAAGAATGGGACCAAGGACAGATCCCTGCGGCACTACACTGGTAACCTCCATCTCTTCAGAGTGAACTCCATTTACCTGTACCCTTTGTCGCCTCCCATTCAACCAATTTCTAACCCAATGTTTATGTTTATGTTTATGTTTAATTAAAATTTGATATACCGCCCACACCAGAATAGGCATCCGGGTGGTTTACAATTAAAATTACATGGCTGCAGAAATAGGAAAAGAACGCCATCATTAAAAACAGTAAAGAGGAGAAGATACAAAACAAATAAAACGAAAACACGACAACAAGGGTAGGTCAGAAAGAGAGCAAGAGAGAAAAGCAGACAAGAGGGCAAGGCTATGGGGGGAGGTTAAATGCCGTGGTGAATAAGTGGGTTTTTAGCTTTGTTTTAAAGTGCTGGTGAGATGCTTCAGAGCGGAGGGAAAGGGGAAGTGAATTCCAGAGTTGTGGACCCAAGAAATAAAAAGCGGAAGAACGAGTGGATTCCAGATGGGCATGTGCGGGGGGGGGGGGGGGGGGAAGGAACAAACGATTAATATTAATGGAATGAAGGGAACGGTGGGGGGTGTGAAAGTGAACCTGATCGGCAAGATAGAGAGGAACACCTGTGAAGAGGGCCCTGTGAACGAAAACAAGAATCTTATAGTGAATACGAAAGGGTACCGGTAACCAGTGTTGTTGCAGGAGGAGAGGGGTGACGTGATCGTACCGGGAGGCGTGAGTTAAGAGACGAACTGCGGTATTCTGAATATGCTGGATTCGAGCAATTTGGGACTTTGGGAGACCTGCCAGGACGACATTGCAATAGTCGAGCCTGGATATAACTAAGGAAAGCAGAAGTGTGGCTAAAGCAGGAGGAGAAAGAAAAGGGCGAACTGCTCGTAGTTGTTTAAGAGAGAGAAAGGACCGCTGGACAACTGAAGAAATGTGTTCCCTGAAGGAAAGAGAAGAGTCGAGAACCACACCGAGATAACGAAAAGAAGAAACCAGGGGAATAGGCTGGGAAGAGAGGATCGGGGCACATGTGGGTGAGGTGCTCCCTAGTGTGAACCAAGTGGCAAACGACTTAGAAGGGTTAACATGAAGATAGTTAGAGGAGAACCAGGAAGCAACAGCAGAAAGACAACAGTTAAGAGGTGAGATGTCCGGATTAAGAGAGTCAGTGTGGAGTAAGAAAAGAATATCATCCGCGTAATAATACGCGGAGATACCAAATTGCTGGACAACAAGGGCAAGGGGAGCCAGGAAGACGTTGAAAAGAAGTGGGGCAAGAACGGAACCCTGGGGTGCACCGCAAGAAAGAGGGGTTGGGGCAGAGGAAGAGGACCCAGAAACAACAGTAAAAGAGCGGTTGAAAAGAAAAGAGTGAAACCACCAAAGAACAGTACCTGAAATACCAGCATCGTGAAGACGAGCAAGAAGGGTGCGATGATCCACCAAGTCAAAAGCTGCAGAAAGATCAAGAGAAACAATGAGAGAAATAAGTCCGTGATCGTGCGCATAGTGAAGTTCATTAAGAAGGGAGAGAAGAATAGATTCTGTGCTGTAGCCAGAGCGGAAACCGGATTGCCGAGGATGGAGGGTAAGAGAGGATTCGAGGTGGGAGGAGAGTTGGTGAAAGACAAGTTTTTCATGAAGCTTTGAGAGAAAACAGAGGTTAGAGATAGGGTGCCAATTAGAGAGGATAGTAGGGTCGGAAGTGTGTGATTTCTGAATGGGACGGACAACAGCATGCTTCCAAGGAGTAGGAAAGACACCGGAAGACAGACTAGAGTTAAAGAGAGCGAGTATGAAGGGAGACAGGAGCAGTGAAGGCTCCAATAGCCAATGCAAAGGAATGGGGTCCGCAGAACAAGTTGTTTTGCGGGTGGAGAGAAAGGTCTCATGTAGGGTGGCTGAGGAGATTGGCTCAAAAGCGGACCAGGAATGTGACAATACAGGGGAGGGGGAGGTAGGGGAGGGAGAGGAGGGAGAATTCGTAGGGGGAGGGGAAAGAGGTGAAGGGCATGAGGAAAAAGACTGGCGGAGATTGTGAACCTTAGCAGTAAAGAAAGAGGCAAGTGCCGAGGGATCAGGGGGAGCAGAGGATGAAGAAGAGGGAGAAGGAAAAGATGAGTGAGATGCGGTGAGAGTGCGGAGAACAGTATGCAATTGACGGGAGGAATTGGAAGAGGAGGAAATAAGTCTAGAGTAGTAGTCACGTTTAGCGGAGTGAAGGAGGAAACGGTAGTGTCTGTGACATAAGCGGAAGGACTGCAAGGAAGATGGAGATGGGTGAGCACGCCAAAGACGCTCGGCTCGTCGAAGATATTTCCGATGTAAAAGAAGACCAGAATGGTACCAGGGGTGGTGCGGATGACGTCGAGAAGGCAGACGGGGATGAAGGGGAGCAACACTATCCAAGGCAGAGGAAAGAGAGGAGTGCCAAAGATGTGCCTGGATGTCAATAGGGAGAGATCCAAAATCATCCGGGAATAAAGAGGTGGAGGGGGGGGAATTGAGATAGGGTGTCAGAGGAGATCTTGCGGGCAAGTAGCGGTTGGGCTGAAGTGCTACCAGGGGATTGCAAGGGTGGGGCCGATGAAGAAGAGGAGACAGGGAGGGAAAAAAGAAGGCAGAAGTGGTCGGACCAGGGAAGAGGGAAGGAGGAAAGGGAAGAAGGAGGAGCAGAGGAGAAAACAGAAGTGATAATAAGGTCGAGGGAATGCCCTGCAGTATGGGTAGGAAAAGAAACGAACTGCCGAAGAGACAGATCAGACAAAAAAGTAAGAAAGGAAAGATTCCTAGCTGAGGAAGGGGAGTCCACATGTACATTGAAATCGCCCAATATCAAGAGGGAAGGGTACTGCAGCGAGGCTTCCAGAATTGTGGCTAAAAGGGAATCCCAAGCAGTTGCAGTGAGAGATGGAGGAGCGTAAATAAGAAGGAAGTGGCAAGGGGAAGAGGAGGATTCTAGCCGAAGAAGCAAAGATTCTGGGTAAGATAGAGAGGAGGAAGTTGGAAGCTCAGAGAGGGGAAGGGAGGAGCGGTATATAGTAGCGACCCCTCCGCCAGCCCTCCCCCAGCGAGAAGTGCATAGAAAAGAATACCCTGGTGGTAAACAACGATTGAGAAAGGACTCTTCGCACTCCCTCAGCCACGTTTCCGTTAAGAAGAAAAGATCTAGGGTATGTTGGGAGATAAGATCATGTACCAGAAGAGACTTAGAACGGAGTGAGCGACAGTTCAGCAGAGCAAGCTGCAGGAACAAAACAGAAGGGGCAGGGGGAGAAAAGGAAGGTGAGGAGGTGCGTAGACAGTCGGTGAGGTTTGAAAGATGACGAGCGAGATGCCCAGAAGGAGCAGGACCAGGTGGAGAGGGGCGCCAGCCCCAATGTACAGGTATAGCAGACATGGTAAAAAGGAGCCAGAGGAGTACAAAAGTAGTATACAACCAGGACCACCGACTGTAACGGGAGGCCAAGGGAACACAGGATCGAACAGCAGGGACAGAGACTCTGGACTGATCGCCCCGTCCCTCACCCCAAGGAGCTCGCACAAGGAGCAGGTCGTGCTCCTTCGGCGTGTGCCTGCGGCGCAGGACGCGCCGGAGCGGATTTTATGCAGGGCTAGGCTGTCCGTCACTTCCGGTGGGTCGGACCGGGTAGAGTGTTGCAGGGGAGGTAACAATACCAGGGGAGACACAGCACAAGCACGTTTGCAACAGCAACAGCAACAAACAAAGCAGCAGGCAAAACGGTAACAGGCAAGTAGGTAGCAGCAGTAGTCGGAAGGACACGCCGGAGCGGATTTTATGCAGGGCTAGGCTGTCCGTCACTTCCGGTGGGTCGGACCGGGTAGAGTGTTGCAGGGGAGGTAACAATACCTGGGGAGACACAGCACAAGCACGTTTGCAACAGCAACAGGAACAAACAAAGCAGCAGGCAAAACGGTAACAGGCAAGTAGGTAGCAGCAGTAGTTGGAAGGACGCGCCGGAGCGGATTTTATGCAGGGCTAGGCTGTCCGTCACTTCCGGTGGGTCGGACCGGGTAGAGTGTTGCAGGAGAGGTAACAATACCTGGGGAGACACAGCACAAGCACGTTTGCAGCAGCAACAGCAACAAACAAAGCAGCAGGCAAAACGGTAACAGGCAAGTAGGTAGCAACCCAAGCAGTAACTTTAGAGTCCATCCCTAGGGTGCTCAGTTTGTTTAGAAGTTGCCTGTGCGGAATGGTGTCAAAGGCTTTACTGAAATCTAAACACACCACGTCTAGGGCTCTCCCTCAGTCCAAATCTCTGGTAACCCTGTCAAAGAAATCAATCAGATTTGTCTGACAAGACCTGCCCCTGGGGAATCTATGCTGCCTCTGATCCGGTAATCTTTTGGACTCCAGAAACCTCTCTATTTTCTCTTTCAGCATCATTTCTAATAATTTTTTTACCACTGAGGTTAAAATAGTTTTCAACCACATCTTTACTTCTGCTTTTGTGTAAACGGGCCACATGTGCCTCTCTCCAGTCCTCTGGCACCACCCACAACTCCAAGAAGGCATTGAAAGGGTCAGTCAATGGAGATGCTAGAACATCCCCAAGATCCTTCAGGATTCTCAGATGTATCTCATCTGGTCCCATCGCTTTGTCCACTTTTAGTTTAGCTAGTTCTCACAAGCACATCTTCTGAAAATCATTTGAGATGCCCCTCACTTTTGTTCCTGTTTGTGGGTGTTTTCTTAGGTTCTGTTCCCAGTCCTTCATCTGTGAACAGAGAACAGAAATATTTGTTAAACAATTTCGCTTTATCCTCATTAGCTTCCACATATTCCTCCTTCACCCTTGAGTCTGACAATACCACTTCTGCCCTTCCTCCTCTCACTAAGATATCTGAAAAATGTCTTATCCCCCTATTTTATTGCATTGGCTTTTTTCTTTGCTTTTTGTATCTTTGCTTTCTTGACTACTTTGCCAGCCTAAGTTTTTACAAAAATCAAGGCCTATCTTCCTCTCCTTGTGATCTCTTGTATTTCATGAAAGCCTCTCTTTTTCTTCACCTTTTCAGCTACCTCTTTTGAGAGCCATAGTGGCCTCCTTCGCCTTTTACCATTATTTACCATTCTAACAAAAAAGTTGGTTGCCCTTAAAATATCCCCTTTCAGTTTTGTCCACTGTTTTTCTACATCCCCCAACTGTTTTCATCCCAATAATGATTCCTTGAGGTATTGGCCCATCTTAGCAAAGTTAGTTTTCCTAAAGTCTAAGACCCTTGCTTTTGAATGGATTTTATCAGCCATAGACCTAATACTGAACCACACCATCTGGTGATCACTGGATGCAAAATGATCTCCCACTATAACATCTGCTTGACACTTATTTCTTCATTAGCTTACAATGAAATATTTATATCTCACCTTTCTAGACATACTAGGTGGGTAAGATGTGAACATCAGAAATTAACAATATCAACTTCCATTTCTGGCTCTGAACCCGATGGCGGGTGTGAAGAGCATATTCCAGTAAACTTGAGAGGAATAACATTCCTCATCCAAATCTTGGCAGTTCTCTTCCCCTGAATTTGCCGACAAGAGACAGAGCAGTTGATGAGTGGTGCCAATGGCAACAAAAAAAGCAAATGCTGACTTGAACTCCTTTGCTTACAAGGGATCTATTAAAGCTACTGGTAGCAGCAACAAAATGGTGGCTGTGGCAACAAAAGGGCCAGCAGGTGATCTGGGAGAAGGCCATGAAAACCCGGGAGCAGAAACCTGTAATTTAAAGCTCCTACAAGCAGAAATGATGAGCTGGTGTGAAGACCTTCACAAAGACTTAGGGGTATGTTTACTAAACCTTCTTAATGTGCGCCCGTCGTTAGTGTGCAGGATGCCATATAAGGAGTGGGCGTTTCAGTCTAAAGTAGCAAAACGGGATTAGCGCGCAATAACGCGCGCTGCTGCGCACATTATCGGGCAAAGCGCCGCTAAGCGCGTTACCGCGCGGTAATCTTTAGTAGGCGCACAGACATCCAAACATAGAAGCAGAAGTGTAGCACAATAGTTAATACACTGACTGATGATACAGGGGTCATGAGTTTGATCCCCCAGTGTGCCTAATGCATAAGGCTGGCTGAGGCATCAGCTTTGACATGTAAGTATTGTTTCCTGAGGCATTTTATTTGTATTTTAATTATTGCTGCCAGCAGACACACCCTCACGTGCCGTAACCTAAGGTGCCGCATAAGGCACCCTATAAGGCACTCCATAGGGCACATTATAAAGTGCACTGTCCGCCACGGCACCCTATAATGTCCCCTATAGGGCACCCTATAAGGCGCTCCATAGGACACCTTATAAGGCACCTTATACGGACTGTAACCATAAGGTGCCTCAGAAGGCGCTTTATAGGGTGCCCTATAAGGCGCCTTATAGGGCGCCTTCTGAGGCATCTTATGGTTAAAGTACCCTGAGGGTGTTTTGCTGGCAGCACTAATGTACATTAAAAATAGACAATGCTTTGGACAGCCCTATCAAATAACCCCCTCTGTGGGTTTGAACCCATGACCTCTGGCTCCACAAGTAGTGAAGTAACCAGTGGGCTACAGCCCCATAGCTGCTAGCAAACCCCTGGCTGGCTGCAGAAGGACTGCACATCACCACACAAACAGTCTGCTGTGGTCACCAGGATAGGGTTAACCCACCCATACCCATGATGCACTGCACATGCAAATCAGCAGTCTACAGATGATCACAAGATGGGGTATGCACCCCCACAGCACCTCGGCCTGGTAGGGGGAACTGACCGTGTGTGGTACTGGCACAGAGTAGCTACACACCGTCACATTGTGCAGGTACCGTACTCACCCTGAGGGTGAGGTGGGGCGCCCAGCACCAGGTCCACAGCAGAAATAGGCTATGCTGCAGGTCCCCAGCAGTGCTAATGTGTGAGATAGGTAGTCTCTGCAGACACACCTTGGATACATCTGTATTTCTCAGTCAGGTTTAGCCCTTACGGACCCATAGGAGGATTATGTACCCCCCCCCCCCTCTGGGGCTGAGGGTGGTAAACAGGGTCTCCCACCAACAGATCCACATTCTACCTCCCTGCAATAGTGGCAGTAGAAGGGACAATCAACCCCAGTCCTGCTGGGGAACAGACACCCTACCGGGCAGTCAATGCAGCTCTATACACATCCATAAAATAATAGCAGAGAGACATTAGGCCTGGATATGCTAAGCTGCACCCCACCACTATCTGATATTCTCCTGCAGCAAGCCTTCAGCCGCTGCACCCTGCAAGATGTTCCAGCAAGACACATACCAGCTGCAAACAGTCTGCTAGCTAGTCCATAGTGCATGTTCCTGGTGGAAATGCATGTACCCAGAACTGGGATGTCAGCATAGACACCAAGCAGATAAGTCAGCAACTGGGCCCCAAAAGGGAACCCATAAATATCACATGAGAGAAACACTATAAAGCATTATTGGGGAACCTAGCTATGCCGTGGTCACTGCTCAGTCAGGGTGAGAGTGATCTCCCAGCAGAACATGCTGTGGCTACCCTATCTGTGCAGGTGGTGGCCAGGCACTACAATGTCCCAGCCATTGCCCTATGCCCTGTGCAGATGCATCCTGGCCAGGCCACCCTGTCCGGGCTATACCCATGGTACCTTGCTCCTCATTATGCACATTGGCAGGCCAATACTGGCAACAGTGCTGGCAGTGTGGGCTGTGGAGTGTGTTTGCAGCCACCACACACTGGATAGACAGACACACACTCCCACACCTACGCCAGCATTGTGCTACTATAGAGGTGTTTGGCAGCCCTGGCCACCACACCAGTCCTGGGCACAGTGCAGGCATGGATATGGTACGCAATACTGTTGGGGGTCACTCCCCAGGGTGGTAAACACTGTCAGACACCAGACCTGAAGCACACTCCACAGACATCAGAAAGGTTGCTATGATGGAGCCAATCAGCAAACTGTGCTTAACGTAGGAATTGCTATCTGTCAGTAATCATAGCTACCTTTTGATAGCTGTGTACCGTATTCCCAGGTTTAGGATGGCATTGCTAAGGTATGCAAGTGCTAGTATTGGGAGATGCACGCAGAGCCCAATGTCCTGCCTCTCCAGGAGGCATTGGCTAATGGAGCCTGTGGGTGTGGATGTGTCTGCCCCTGTTGGCTGCTGCTTTACGCCAGAGGTTCCCAACTCCAGTCCTGGTGTGCCAAACACTGTTCGGGTTTTCATGCTGTCCCTCATTAATATGCATGAGATACATCTGCATACCATGGTGGTGGTGCATAGATATGCAGCACAGGCATCTTTATTAGAGGCAGCATGGAACCTGAATGGTGTTTGGCCCTCCAGGACTGCATTTGGGTGACTCTGCTCTAGGTAATGCACCTGTTTATGGTGTCTGTGCTCTGTAGGGTAAAATGTAGTTGTTTTGGACATGTTTACGTCATCTGCAATAAAGGTTCTGTCTGTATTAGCATGTTTTAGTAGTGGGTAAAAAATGGGGGCTGGGTTGGCAGGAACCACAGCTGGGACTTGAACTGGTGACCTTCTGCTCCTGAACACATTGGCTGTGTGCACTGCACCACCATGTTGCCACAGAGATAGTATTCTTCCTGGGGATACCATGACTGTTCATCAGATGGGGGCCTGTCTGTTGCAGTGCATGGCACCCACCTACACAGGGCTAGGCCACGGTCTGCTCTGGGCAGCTGCCACTGCCCCCTCCACCACCAGTGCCCCTCTGCCACCCTGCTGACATGCCCTTCTGCTGGTGGTGCTGGTGGAGCACAGTCTCAGGCCATCCAGTGTGCGGGTAGGCGGCTGCCTATGGTGCTGGTTCTAGGGTAGGGGTGCCTGCATAGGTGTCCACGCTTCTCCCCAGCACCGCCTGCCACTGTTCTGTGCCCTTGGGGGTTCCTACTGGGTACTATCCCCTGTGACACTGTGGGAAGCACACTCATGCCCATGCTGGGCCCTCATCAGTTGCTGTCTGGCTGCTCTACTGTTTCAGCATTCCTATGGGCCACCTAGGCATCACCCTAGTCCACACTGTGGCCCAGCTGCAGTACAGCATGTGCCATCTGCAGCCCTCTGTGTCCCCTTTCCCAGCATCTGTCCAGTTGCCCATTCCGACATGCCCGCCCTGCTGTTGTGGAACATGTGCACCCCATAGGATACCTGTCCAATGGAGAGGGAAACCCTGATGAGCGCAATTGCACTGTGTGATCATTCACCTTGTATGGGGACGGAGCGTAGACCCTTCCAAAATTCATATCTTTTTTTTGGAGCTTTCTCGGGAGTGCTTTTTGATGTTTCCCATTAATATCACTATTGCCCAGCTTGGTTATGTTTTTTTAATATTTTGTTGGGGTCATTTTCAATGTTTCTTTTCACTTTTGTTCCGTGCACATGTATCACACTTATCACTTTTTTGTAGGTTTCCCTGGTTTTGCTGTACATTGCTGACAGAAATGGTTTCTCTTCCCTTTAAATCAGCTCTAACGCCAGGGTTTCACTGGCGTTAGTTTTCAGCCTCGGATTTCACATCGTTAGTGTGCGGGGAGCCTCTCCCCTCCCACTCTCCACCCATTGACCCTCTCTCTCCGCCCCTGGGGAGCCTTCCTCCGCCTTCCGGGAGCCTTTCCCCGCCTTCAGCGCTCATTTGTACCGCTGTGTGCGTTAACGCGCGCTAAGGTACCTGAGCGCCTGATAAAGCGCCATTAATGCGCGTTAAGGTACCTTAATGCGCGGTAACGTCACAGAGCGCACATTAAGAAGGTTTAGTAAACATACCCCTTAGATTGTGAGCCCTTCGGGGATAAGGGAATAAAAAAGTACCTGTTAGTATACATATAAACAGCACTGATTCTAAAGAGCATGGTATAAAAAAGAAATAAATAAAATAAACTAAAATAAATACACCCCTATTTCACATAGCCCTGCCCGCTGACTCTTAACCCCAGATATTCTATGCTAGGGTCATATATGGCCCCAGCATTGAATATCCAGGGATTGTCACACATGCTGGAAGCTGCAGTAGCTAACCGGGCTGCAGCGATATTGCATTCTGCCCGGTTAGCTCCTGTGCCTTAAAGGTAGGTAAGGGTATTGCTGTTGTCTTGTCATTGCTTGTCACCGCCCCCGCTCTACCCCGGAACACCCCCGTCACTGGAAAGCATCAAGGGAATATCCCCATTTAAGGCATTTACATAGTTTACAGGGCTGTACCACATGGAGGTGGTCGAAAGTAAGATGGAAGGTCCAGAGGAAAGTACTGACCAACAGGCTGCCACTAACAAAAGGTTCCCTAAAAGAAGGCACACTCCAAATGATCCCTAAAGTCACCAAAATGTATTCCCGTAATTCAATGGACAGAACCAATCATTTACTCAAAGATTTTTGTCGGATCGCCTGCAATGAGGATGTCAAACATTCTGTAGTAACAGGCCCTCTATTTTATTCAAGATTTAAAATGGCTATTCAGCCAACTTTGCATGAGGCTATATGGCCCTATGGACCAGCCACTGCAAACAATAACTTTCATAAGCCATATATTATCTTTGGTCAAGCCCCAAAACCAACCAGGACTACTTCAAAAGGTAATGGCATCTATATCGCTCGTGGGAAAACCAAATTACTCATCTGGGAAAAGTGAAACTTCTGATGATGAGGTAACTCAAAAGCAGAGACGTAAGCAATCATTCCTCCTGCCTCAGGGATTTTGTTCTTCTACATGCCCTTAAAGTGTACCACAAGATTTGTGGATAAGACACTATTGATCTACCTGGTCTGGAAGAGAGAGTTTTTAAATGATATTAAGATAGAGTGAGAATGGTTCAAGTGGAGTAATAGCGATTAAGTGAGATACATGATGATATTTTGGAAGGGGAATACTATACTATTTTGTATTATGTCTAGGAGTGCAACGGATGATGGCTGGAATGATGGAAGAAAATGGATGGTGGTTATGTGTGGGGCGTGGGGGGTGAGGGGAGGTGGATAGAGGGATGGGGAAACTCAGAAGAGCAGGACTGGGACAGAGAGAACGGATATCCCTTCCCATTGCTGCATGTGGGTTTAAAGTACCTTGAAAATTATCATGCCTGACCACAGGTACTCTCTTTGAATGTGAAGGGGTTAAGCTCCTTCTGGAAATGCCACTTGTTATTTAAGGAATTGTTGCATTTGAGAGCGGGGATTAGCCTCATTCAAGAGACATATCTCCTAAAGAAGGATGGGAAACTAGTATGTCATAAAAGGTTTGGGGAAAGCTAATGGGCATCTAATGGCACTATGAAAAAGAAAGGTGGGGTGGGCATTTTAGTGGTAGCAGATCTACTCCTTAAAGTCCAGTCAGTAGAGAAGGATCAGGATGGCAAGTTTATAATGTTGAAAGGGGATTTGAGTGGGAAAACCCTGGCAGTGGTAAATGTATATGCCCCAAATGCTGTTAATGTAGCTGGGTTTAAAAAAGGTTTGGACAAGTTCCTGGAGGAAAGGTCCATAAACCATTATTAAGAAGGGACCCAGTATATCAATGCTTGAACCAATACAAGCATTGTGGAACCTGTGTCCCTTGGGGAAACAGCTAGGTACATATGACCTAGATTGGCCACTGTTGGAAACAGAATACTGGGCTTGATGGACCTTGGTCTGACCCAGTATGGCATATCTTATGTTCTTATGATAATGAAGGGGTCTTTTATGATGCAATTTATTTATTTATTTATTTATTTATTTAAAGTCTCTTTTATACCGCGCTATTCAGCTTCAGCGCGGTTTACAATGAACAGTGAAATACACATTTCCAAAAGTACTTTGTGTTTACATATGAACAGGATATTCAACTTGGCTAACAGGGTAACTATGTACAACCACAATATATACAATATATACAATTTGTAGGCTGATCATGTGTTTGTATGGTTTTAGACAGTGGTGATTTGGGTGGTTTCGGCAAATGGTGCTGAGTTTCTATGGGTTTCAGGGTAATGTATGAGGAAGAGGTGGTGTTTCACGGCCTTCCTGAATTGGAATATGTCCGGGATTGATCTGATGTTGTGAGGGAGGTTATTCCAGATCACTGGTGCATAAAGTTTGAAAGTCCTGCTGGATGTTGACTTGGTGCATTGAGTTATAGATTTTGGGACTATCAAGGTGTTTTGAGCTACTGACCTTCTGTCTCTGTTGTGGGGTGTCATCTGGATTAGCTCAGTTAGTGAAGTTGACGAGAGACCTTTGGTGGCTTTGAAGGTAAGCAGCAAGGTCTTGAAAGTAATTCTACCTTGAATCGGGAGCCAATGGAGTTGTTTCATTATAGGTGTGACATGGTCTTTTCTGGATGCTCCGTGCAGTACTCTTGCTGCGGTGTTCATTGCCATTTGCAGTGGGTTTAGGGTGGTTTGGGGGAGACCTTGAAGTATTGCATTTGCATAATCGAAATGCGGGATAATTAGTGCCTGATAGATAGTTCTGAAATCATCTGGCTCCAGCAGAGATCTTAGGTATCTAAGGGATCTAATTTTATGATATACTGCTCTTACAGTGTTACTTATATGAGCCTGCATATTTAGGTTCTGGTCTAGTGTGATGCCGAGGTATCTGATCGCTGATTTGGTCTGGAGGTCTGCTTCCTTCACTTTCAGTACTGTCAGGGCAGTGAAGTTACGGTTCCTTGTAATGAACATCACCTCCGTCTTCTTGTGTTGAATCCGGAGGTTTTGGGATTGTAGCCAATTGGATATTTCGTTTATGCAGCATGTTATTGGTTCGTTTATGCAGCATGTTATGGCCAAGCGCATAAAGAATTTTATGGAGAGACTACTGATTGTGGGGGGAGATTTTAATATGGCGAGACCTGATTTTTGATACCTCCAAGGGAAGAACTCCATGATCACAGTCTGGCCGGAAAAGATTAAGGAGCTTCCTGGAAGACCAACCTTGTGGATGACTGGAGGGAGAGGAATCTTTGAAAGAGGGGTTACACCTTTTATTCCAACATCCATGATTCATATTCCCAGATAGATTACATATTCATAGACAAAGAGGTATTCTCTAGGCTCAGGGAATGCAAGATAGAACCAATAAATTGGTCCAACCATGCCCCAGTTTGATTTAGCCTGTCCTTGGAGGGAGGGAAAAGGGGTTTACAATTTTGGAAGGCATTCCCTACCTAAGATCTGGGAAGAGGTATGCACCACACTGAATAGGCCTATCTCATCCCATGAAGTTATTTTAGCAATAAAATCCCTACACGGGGTAAGGCTCCAGGTCTTGATGGTTATCCTGCCAAATACTATAAAACTTACCCAGACCTGGTCTCAGGGGTACTGGCCCGAGTCTTTAATAGGGTGGTGGAGGATGGGTACCTCCCCCAAATGTTACAAGTTGTTGATGTGACTCTTATCCTGGACAAAACGTCAGCCTCCAATCACACATAAACAAAACTGCTGCAAAAGGATACCACAAGCTAAAACTCATCAGGAGACTAAAACCACTCCTAAACCAAGAACATTCCGGACAGTATGCCAGGCTATCATCACCCCAAAATTGGATTATGGCAATTCACTCTACCAAGGACTTACAAAGCAGTCCACGCATCCTCTACATGATCACTGGAACAACCAAGACAGACCACATCACACCTGTATTATGCCAACTGCACTGGCTCCCAATCCAAGCTCGCACTAAATTCAAGGTGATATTGAATATTTTCAAAATCCTGTACTAATCCTCAGCGGATATCCTAGAGGACCTGGTCATAAGATAAACAGGCACACGCCCCAGGCAAAACAGTAACAAGCACATGCTCAATGTGCCCACAGATTACCAGAAAATCAAACAATCCACTTCCAAAAGAGCCCTCTCCCTAGCCGCTCCCCACTTATGGAACGTGACGAAATGTGAGCTTCCGGAGACATTAGAGATTTCAGAAAGAAACTCAAGATCCGTCTGTTCATGGAACATTCCAGAAACATTACATAGCCCAAGCAATTGCACAGGTCTCCCCTGCCTTGAAACTGTCAGACCATTCAAGCTGCTTTCTGATAATCTGCCAAAATGTAAATAAATAAATAAGTGAAGCCAACTGTAAATAGGTTATACCTTATTAAGTACCCTGCATGCCAACCTTTGATCTTTGTTCTCTGTATCCAGTTTAAGTTTGAGTTGTAATGTAAATCGCTTTGATTAAAGGATAAGGTGGTATAGAAGTCTAGTTAAATAAATAAAATAAATAAATAAAGAGGGGAAAGATCTCAGCTTCTGCTGCTCATATAGACCCATTTCCCTACTGGGAACTGATTTTAAAATATTAAGAAATATCTGAGCGATGCGGCTGATGCCATAACTGCCTGGACTGATCCACCCTAACAAGTGGGAATTTATCCCTGGGAGACAAGCTGCCGAAAGCGTAAGGAGAACATTGAACCTGATTATACAAGTTAAACAGGAGGAGACACCTGGACTTCTGTTAACAATTAATGCTGAGAATGCTTTTGACCGACTATACTGACCTTTCATGTTTAAGGCTTTAGAGAAGTGGGTATTGGGGGAAACCTCTTGCACTGGGTACAGATGATCTACCAAGGCCCCCAATCTCATTTGAGAATTAACTCTGGGTATACTAAGGCTTTTGATCTTAGGAGGGAGGCCAGATAGACCTGCCCATTATCCCTGTTATTGTTCGTACTAACAATGGAGCCGTTGGCACAAATGATTAGGTATCATCCAAAATTAGCCAGCACTACTGTTGGGCATCCACCCCAAAAGATTTTGTTGCTTGTCGACAATGTGCTCTTTTTCATTACTCAACTAGAGGAATCATTGGGCAAGCTTTTGCATGTACTGGAAAATTTTGGGTTGATCTCTGGTTTTAAGGTTAATGCAACGAAATCTGAAATCTTAAACATATCCTGCCTGCACCGTTAGTGCATATTTTACAAAAACAGTACCCTTTTCGATGGACCAGAAAAGAGATTTGATATTTGGGGATCAGTATTGTGGTGAATTCGGGTAAGCTTTTTGAAGCTAACTTTGAGGCTTTTGGGAAGAGAATCCTAGAGAACTTGGAAAGATGGTCGGGATATAGCCTCTCATGGTCTGCTCATATAGGAGGTATAAAAATGAGGATATTACTACAATTTCTATACTTATTTGGTGCTCTACCTATTCAGATACCAAATGTGTTCTTTAGAAGACTCCACCCCTGTATCGTCCGCTTCATTTGGGGAGGGAAAAGGTTCAGGTAGCGTGAAGTATCCTTTGCTGGGCTCGGGAAACTGGGGGCATGGGAGTACTCAATTTCATTAATACTATGAGGCGGCTCAAATGAAGGCCCTATTGGAATGGAGAAAGGGAGAGATGAAAGAATGGGTTCAGCTGGAATAATTGGATCTGGAAACAATCCCATTATGTGCATTGGTCTGGCAGCCAGGGCTCAGTGTCGCACATAAAATAACGGGGAATCCTTTTACTGCAGTCTCCTTAAAAGTATGGAGCAAGTGGGAAAGGAATCAAATAGGTGACGATGGAATCTCATGGTTCTTATTGCTTAAATATAACCAGGAGTTCCTACCAGGGAGGGAAGATGGGGGCTATTCAGGTTGGCAGCAAATGGGACTGACCAATGTAGGACAGTTCTTGGAGGTGGATAGCTTGGTCAGCTTTGCCCAATTATAAGATAAATAGGATTTGGATAATAAAGATTTCTTCCATTATTGCCAGATGAGGGCGTATATCCTGAAAATATTGTTAAAGGGGTTGCTGGGGGAACCCAAACCAAATGAACAACTGTTTATATGAAGGGGAATGAAAGGAGCGACTACTCAATTTCATTGGATTATGGGCATTGGAAGAAAGGGCCCCTCATCCTTTCAGATAGCATGGGAGAAAGATCTGGGAGGGGAATGAGAAGAAGAGCGATGGATAGGAATTTATCGCAATGTCGGTTGAGGGTTCATTGCTAGCAGTATGATTGAGAACAATTACAAGATGTTATACCGATGGCACTTTACCCTAATGTTATTATTTATTTTATTTATTTGTGTGCTTTTCTATACCGCCCCTTCCAGAGATCAGGGGCGATTTGCAAGGAACTTAAAAAACAATATAACAAACAGTGAAATATTGTATTACATATAACATTAAGGGAAACATAAGAACTATGTTACAAAGAAACAATGTGTAAATTATTTACATGGTTGAACAAAAACTATTTACATAGTTATTTGTAATCATTAGAGAGAATTATGCGGCAGGGGGATCAAAACTGTATTGGAGAAGATATTGGGAAGAGGCAACATTTAGACATGTCTGGTGGGGCTGCAGTTGGCTTGAACCATTCAGGGTGGCAGTATTCACAGTCTGTGGTGACATGGTGGGAACAAAAATAGTGAGAAGCATGGGAGTGGCCCTCTGAGGGGGTTGCATGCTGACCTGGCCCTCCTTGTCCGCAAATGATGGTGGTGGCTCGATTACTGGTGGCTAAATTGTGGAAATCGGAGGAGGTGCGATGGGTAGATGATTGCTGGAATTACATGGAATATGTGTATAACATGTCCAGGTTGTCTGCAGTATGGCTGGCGGGTGTCGCAAAATGTGATTGCATTTGGAAACTCTTTGAGTATAAAGAAAAACAAGTGGGTACTTTACAACATTTAATATGAGGGTATTTAATTTTCATGAGGGTACTTAACACTATGGAGGGTTACATTTAGCATGAGGGTGCTTCACAACATTATACACTGAATTCCTAAGTCTGGTTGGGAAGATTAGGTATTGAGTTGGAGGGGGTAGTTGCTGTGCCATTTGTGTTATGTGTTTGCTCATATGTTTCTGTAACGAGCAGTGTTTTAAGGGCCTTGCAGAAGTCTGTGATGTCTTCTAATGCCCTCAGGCTCGTTGGGAGGGAGTTCCATAGTGTGGATGCCATTAATGATGGCGCTCTTCTTGAGGTATTTTGTTTAGTCTTGTGGTAACCTGCAGGCGTGCCGATCATGTTGTCATTATTAGTCCTTCTCGGTCTATTACTAATATCTCTTGTTATGATATCTTGGAGTGCATTTGCCGAGAGATGATGAATGATTTTGAAGATGATCAGGATTGTTTTAAATTTTGCTCTGGCTACCACTGGGAGCCAGTGTAGTTGCTGTAAGACGGGGGTGATGTGCTCAGCTCTTGGAGTGTCAGTAATGATATGTGCTGCAGTGTTTTACACCATTTGGAGTGAGTGTAGGGTCTGCTGAGGGAGGCCTTGGTATAACAAGTTTCCGTAATCAAGTAGAGGTGTAATGAGTGCTTGGCACACTGTGCGGAAGTGATCTTGACGGAGTAGTGGCTTGATCTTTCTTATGGTCCTCAAACGTTGGTAGGCCTTGCTCACAGTTTTGGTGATATGAGATTTCAAGTTCAGTGCTCTTTCCATTGTGATGCCCAGGTACTTAACTTCATCCTTGACTACTATGAGTTTGTTTAGAATGCTGATGGTCTGTGGTCGGATGAAGTTGGATTTCTTGTTTATATGCGGTTGGAGGGTGAGTTGCTTGTCTAGAATCACTCCAAGGTTTCGGACTTCATCTTTTATTGTAATTGTTGCATTGGATATGTTGATAGAAGTAGGATGAATGAATGTGGAGTCTCTCGTAATGATGATTGCTTCGTATTTTTTTATGTTGATGTTTAAGTTGTTGTTAGCCAGTTTGTCATTTCTTGAATGCAGGTAGATATAGTAGTATAGTCTGGGGAGTCTAGTTGAATAGGGGTATATGCCATGATGTCGTCAGCATATATGGCATATTGTATCTTGTATTTGTTAAATATTTTGCATATAGACTGAATATAGATGTTGAAGAGAAGAGCTGATAGTGATGAGCCTTGGGGAACTCATTGAGTAGTTCTGAGGTGAGGTTCCCAGATTCTACTCTCTGCTGTCTATCTTTGAGGTATGATTGAAACCAGTTAATAGTGGTATCTTGTAGTCCAATCTCCATTAGGTGCTTTGATAGGATGTGATGGGAAACTGTGTCGAAGGCTGATGATATATCTATAATTATTAATAAGAAGCCCTGCTTTATTCCTTTGATTACGTTATCGAATAGATGTATGAGTTTGCCAGTTTGCCTGGTCTTGAGCTACATGGAAACGCTTCTTGAATTTTTTGTCTTGTGAATTTGTTGACTCTTACTCAAGAGACTTACTCCAAAGTTTCATAGAACTTGTGCCTTCTGCCAGAAATTCTGTGAAACTATGTCCAGGTTTTTCAGATAGTGTTTCACAGAATTTCTCTAGGATCCGAGTCGGCTTAGTAAATGTCTCATAGTATAAAACTAAGAATTTCACACAAGCAGCCCTGCAAGTTACCCAGTTGCAAGAGGAAGATTTTAGGTCATTCCAGATTTCTGACAGTCCCATCATGGTGCATAATGGAACTGTGAGAAATCCAGCGATGGCAAAAATATCCCTCTTGGACCTGAGTAAATTGACAGAGCTGCTTGTGTGAAATTCCCAGTTACTTTTATACTAAGAGACATTTACCAAGCCGACTCGGATGTTCACGCACAAGAAGTGTCTTTAGAGTTAAGTCTCTTCAGCAGGAGTCAATAGATTCACAAGACAGAATCCAGGAAGAGTTTTTCCATGTAGCTGAAGACCAGAGAAATTTTGGATGAATCATGAAACAGAAACAAATAGTACCTGAAATACAAGACACAGCTAAGTATGTACTGGCTAGAGCCATGCATTAGCACCTCCTGGATAAAAAACTGCCCCCGGCCCAAGAGTCACCAGTTCAGTTCAAATCAAACAGGACTAATTAAACCATATGTCATTATATATGCCTGTAAATAGTTTCATGTAATTAGTTATGAAGTTAATAAGTTACATTATAATGTTCAATGTAAACAGTTGACATGTTTAAAACTGTTCTTTGTAAATAATAATAATTATTATTTTTATTATTATTATCTTTCTGTTTGCTGTAAACCACCCCTGATCACTGAAAGGGGCGGTGTAGAAAAATGTACAAATAAATAAATAAATAAATTCTATTCCATGATAATTGTTAACAAAGCTAGGTAACCCCCCCCCCCCCCCCCCCCCCGCCAAAATTTTTTTTTTTAATTTGTCTGGAAAACTTTAGTAACCTTTCAGTCATTATATGTTTGGGCAGCAGTTACAGCCTCTTCTTAATTAACAAAAATTGGCCTGAAATGAAAACTTATAAAAAGAAAACAAAAAACCTGCAAACACCACAAGAAACTAAACAGAACATTTTTTTTGTCTATACACCCCTAGAAATAGCTCACCTGGCCTGTACATGACTAGGATCGGCAGCTTCTGTGCCTGCTCATAGTGCACCCCATCGAGCCACATGCAGGCCAGTGGGAGCTGTTTTGCGTCTCTTCTGATCATTGCTCTTCTTGTGATCGTGCAGTGCTAATGCCATGCTGATTATGAAGCCAAGTTGGGAGCCTGTATCTTTCTTGCACAGGCTGATCCTGCCTCAAACATCAGTACTAGCCTATCTGAGAGCCAGCCTGGAGCCTAGAGTCCTCTGCTGCTCCTCTCCTGGGTCTTGTCACTGCAGTAGCAATTCTACTGATCGAATCACCATCCCTATGAACTGCAGTACTGCCGCCTGCTAGAATCATGGCAGCCCATCTGGGCCAATGAGCCTTTGAATTACAAAAAAAGATTGAATGGGTTATTATCATTAGAGGTAAGAGGAGAACCTGCTCACTGGGGGAGGCTTTAAGCAGCAAGAGGGGAAAGAGGGAAGGACTGCGGCATTGGAGCAAAGAGGTGAGTATGGGTTGGACTGGATCTTGGAATGATATGACAGAAGGATTGGATGCAAAAGAGGGGACGAGAGAAGGGGTAGAGACAGGAAGAGAAAGGGGAGTGGGCTGGAAAGGAAAAGAGGGGAGGAGGGATGGTGGAAAGAGTGAATTTCAGAACACAAGAGAGGACGAGAAGGGGTGAGGTTGAGCAGTGGTGTGGGGTGGAATCAGGCTAGGAAGCGAAGGGGTAACACACAAAAGCGAGTAGGTAAAGGTCCTTTATTAGGGTGTTTTCAATAAAGGACCTTTACCTACTCGCCCTTGTGTGTTTCCTGGTTTTTGGCAAGTGAGAGTGTATGCTTTCTGTGGACTAGGAAGAGAAGGGGTACAAAAGCAGAAGGAGACGAGCAGGGATTGGGAGTAAGAGGGTGGGGAAAAAAGAAGTAAGAGGAAAGCAGGAGATGGGATAGAAACAAGTGTATGAGAAAGCTGGTGGACAGTGTGCAGGAGGATTGGGAAGGGATACAGGTGGGGCTTTTATTTAGACAGTTTTGTATATCACCTTATCCTTCAATCAAAGTGGTCACAATACAATCAGGGGATACATTTAACACAAGGGGATATGAGACACATACACTAACACAGGCAATGGAGAGTTAAGTGGCTTACCCAAGACCACAAGGAGCACCTGTGGGACTAGAAATCTCAGTCCTTCCAGCCCAAGGTTGCTGTCCTCTAGTGGGGTTTGAACCCCTGACCTTCTAGTCTGAGGTAACTTGCCCCAACCACTAGGCCACTCTTCCCTTATGGGAAAGTTTTTATGGGACTGGGCACTTTATGTTTTGGCTGCCAAGCCCCTCCTGTGTCTTAGACTACATAATTTCAGCAAATGTTGCAAGTGACTCAGAAAGAGACCAAAACATGACATTGTTTACTAGTTTCATTTCATGTAGTAAGGACATTTTCATGGCTCTTTCAGGAAGCTGTACCATCAGTTCCACCCAAACAAAGGGAGTGCATTAACTCTGGTTAAAGTTACACATTACGCTAATATTTAGCATATTTATTGAATCCCCTACTTTGAATGTCATCGCATACCACTGTTAAATATGTAGATTGCCTACACATGCAAATAGTGATTTTGGGGGCATGTTTACTAAGCTTCGTTCTGGTAACGTGAGTATGGGCTGCGATACTAGAACAGTGCTTTTCACTACATGTAGCGGGGGGTTGAGTACATTTGTCCTCTTGCATAACCATCAAACGGCTGGGGCACAATTAACGCCACCTATTGAGATGGTATTGGTTACAACTGTGGTACCTGTGTTGAGCAAAGGTAGCACAGCCAACAAACTTTCTCACTGCTGTGTCGTTGTGAGAATGCCCCATTCTGCCCAGTCTCCACTCCAACGTGCACTGCAAGGGGAGCATACTACTACTTCTACTACTGAGCATTTATTTAGCGCTACAAGACTTACGCAGCGCTGCACAGACATGTAAGAGACAGTCCCTGCTCATGAGAGCTTACAATCTAGTCAAGACAGACAACACAGAAGGTGTAGACACGGGATACATCTATGGGGAATGGTAAAAAAACACAAAGGAGATCAGGTGAGTCAAGATCCAAAAGCGGCAGCGAAGAGGTGAATTTTCAGCCTGGATTTGAAAAGGGCCAGAGAAGGTGCCTGATGTACAGACTCAGGTAGTTTGTTCCAGGCATAAGGAGCAGCAAGGTGAAAGGATTGAAGTCTGGAGTTAGCAATAGAAGAAAAGGGTGCCGATAAAAGCAATTTGCAAGAAGAGCAGAGTTTCCGGGGAGGGGTTTAGGGAGGTATAAGAGAGGAAAGGTAGTGAGTTGCTGCAGAATGAATGCACTTATAGGTCAGCAGGAGAAGTTTGAACTGGATGCGGAAATGGATAGGGAGCCAATGAAGTGACTTGAGAAGAGGGATAATATGAGCATGATGAGGCTGGCGGAAGATTAGCCACGCAGCAGAGTGTTGAAGAGATTGAAGGGGAGAGAGATGATTCAATAGCAGACCAGCAAGGAGTACGTTACAATAGTCCAGACGGGAGATGATTAAGGAGTAGATAAGTGTCTTAGAAGTGTGTTCAGAAAGGAATAGGCGGATTTTGTTGATGTTATAGAGAAAGAAACGGCTGGGTGGAAGGGGGCTTTAGCACAGCACCTCATACTACCCTTGTAGCACACTTTAGAAAACATGCCCCTTAGAAAGCTGCTATTTATATGTGGTAATCCATACCATGTAGGGATGGAAAGGAGGAGTGGAGTGGAAGGTAGTTTGGATGGGCCTACATGTATTGCTTATTTTACAAGGGGAGTACTCATGGTTTAAAATGTTTCATATGTTGGCATGTACATCTGCCCCGAGAAAAATATAAGTTCCTGCTTCAAGGGGCAGGTACAGAGGCCGAAGCCAGCATCTCATCTACTCCCCACCTCCCAACATCACCAAACACTCATGACCTTCGCTGACATAAGTGCACACTCGCTGACCTTCCAACATCAATCTGCCTGATGGTTCTCCTCCCCATCATCTTAACCCCCTGGTAGCCCCCCACCCCATCAGACTTCCCATCCTAATCCCTGGATTCTACCCCCAGCTCTTTTCAAGGTCCCTGGTAGTCTAGTTGGAGCAAACATCATCCCCATTTCCTCTTGCTCATGGTGGCTGTGCATCCAGAGTGGCACCCTTGACTCATAGCAGAGTGGCACCCTTGACTCATAGCAGAGTGGCACCCTTGACTCATAGCAGTAATCTTCTGGTACCACTGCTAGGGGCTGCATTGATGTCATATGAGATCAGGGAATGTTCATTGATATTGGGGGAGCATGTGGATTGATGTGGGGGAGGTGTTGGCCAGTGGAAAGGATGGATGCTGTTGGGGAACACCGATTTTAAAAAGCTGATTGTCATTTGGGGGAAGCTGGGTGTTTTTTACCCCCTCATGTGTGTTTTTTTTTAAATCATTGCTTCCTTTGGACGTGATGCGACATTGTCGTGCAGTCCTGCATGTTTACGAGAGGCTCTATTTTTGGCAGAGCCTTTGTAAAATACAGTAGGAATTTTGTACATCCAGACCTGGACATCTTTATTCCCTTGTCCATGACCTGTCTGAAATTGGCCTTACTTTAGTTATTTATTTAGATAGATTTGTATACCATCTTATCCTTCAATCAAAGTGGTCACATCACAATTGGAGGGTTACATTTAATGTGAGGGTACCTAACAACATTATACAGTGAAGTCGTGTGTTTATACTGGAAACATGTAATTCCTTTAATTGAATGCAGCCTCTGATACTTAGGGGTATGTTTACTAAATCCTCTTAACGTGAGCGCCGCGTTAGTCTGCAGGATGCCATATAAGGAGTGGGCGTTTCAGTTTAAAGTAACAAAACGGGATTAGCGCACGCGCTCTTGTGCGCCGCACACATTAGCGCACGAGTAACACGCGCGGGAAGCATAAGCAGGTGCGCTGATGCGCCAACAAAGGAACAGAGCTGCAGTACAATGGTGAAGACACTAACAGATGGTGCAGGGGTCATGGGTTCAATCCCCCATTGTGCCCAATGACTAAGGCTAGCTGAGGCACTACCATTTATGTGTAATATTGCATTATGAGGCATTTTAATTTTATTTTAATTACTGCAAACGCACTCTCAAAGCGCTGTAACATAAGGTGTTGCATAAGGCACCCCCATAAGGTACCCCAGAGGGCACATTTTAAAGTGCACTGTCCGCCACGGCACCCTACAATGTTGCTTAAAGGGTGGCCTATAGGGCGCCATATAGGGTGCCCTATGAGGCACGGCAAGGTCATAGCACTGTTTTTGATGGCAGCACTGTGCATTTAAACGCATGGAAATCTTAAGTAGGTGCGCTGACATGCAAAGAGGAACAGCAGTGTAGCACAATGGTTATGGCACTGACTGATAATAAAGGGGTCATGAGTTCAATCCCCAGTGTGCCTAATACTTAAGGCTGGATGAGGCATTAGCTTTGACATGTAAGTATTGTTTCCATTTGTATTTTATTAATTGCTGCCAGCAAACACACCCTCATGTGCCGTAACCTAAGGTGCCGCATAAGGCACCCTATAAGGCACTCCATAGGGCACATTATAAAGTGCACTGTCCGCCACGGCACCCTATAATATCCCCTATAGGGCACCCTATAAGTTGCTCCATAGGATACCATATAGTGCACCTTATATGGACGGTAACCATAAGGTGCCCTATAGGGCGCCCTATAAAGCGCCCTCTGAGGCACCTTATGGGTACAGTATGCTGAGGGTGTTTTTGCTGGCAGCACTAATGTACATTAAAAATAGATAATGCTTTGAACAGCCCTATCAAATAACCCCACTGTGAGTTTGAACCCATGACCTCTGGCTCCACAAATAGTGAAGTTACCAGTGGGCTACAGCTGCTAGCAAGCCCCTGGCTGGCTGCAGAAGGACTGCACGTCACCACACAAACAGTCTGCTGTGGTTACCAGGATAGGGTTAGCCCACCCGTACCCATGATGCACTGCACATGCAAATCAGCTGTCTACAGATGAACACAAGATGGGGTATGCACCCCCATAGCACCTCGGCCTGGTAAGGGGAACTGACGGTGTGTGGTACTGGCACAGAGTAGCTACACACCGTCACATTGTGCAGGTACTGCACTCACCCTGAGGGTGAGGTTGGGCGCCCAGCACCAGGTCCCCAGCAGTGCTAATGTGTGAGATAGGTAGTTTCTGCAGACACACCTTGGATATATCTGTATGTCTCAGTCAGGTGTAGCCCCTATGGACCCCTAGGAGGATCATGTACCACCACCCTCCTCCTCCAGGGCTGAGGGTGGTAAACAGGGTCTCCCACCAACAGATCCACATTCTACCTCCCTGCAATGGTGGCAGTAGAGGGGACCATTAACCCCAGTCCTGCTGGGGAACAGACACCCTACAGGGCAGTCAATGCAGCTCTGTACACATCCATAACGCAAGAGCAGACAGACATTAGGCTTGGATATGCTAAGCTGCACCCCACTACTATCTGATATTCTCCTGCAGCAATCCTTCAGCCGCTGCACCCTGCAAGGCGCTCCATCAAGACACATACCAGCTGCAGACAATCTGCTAGCTAGTCCATAGTGCATGTTCCTGGTGGAAATGCGTGCACCCAGAACTGGGATGTCAGCATACACAACAAGCAGATAAGTCAGTGACTGGGCCCCAAAAGGAAACCCATAAATATCACATGAGAGAAATACTATATAGCACTATGGGAGTGCCTAGCCATGCTGTGGTCACTGCACAGTCAGGGTGAGAGTGATCTCCCAGCAGGACATGCTGTGGCCACCCTGTCTGTACAGGTGGTGGCCGGGCACTACAATGTCCCAGCCAGTGCCCTATGCCCTGTGCAGATGCATCCTGGCCAGGCCACCCTGTCCGGGCTATACCCATGGTACCTTGCTCCTCATTATGCACATTGGCAGGCCAATACTGGCAACAGTGCTGGCAGTGTGGGCTGTGGAGGGTGTTTGCAGCCACCACACACTGGATAGACAGACACACACTCCCACACCTATGCCAGCATTGTGCTAGTATAGAGGAGTTTAGCAGCCCTGGCCACCACACCAGTCCTGGGCACAGTACAGGCATGGATATGGTACGCAATACTGTTGGGGGTCACTCCCCAGGGTGGTAAACACTGTCAGAGACCAGACCTGAAGCACACTCCACAGACATCAGAAAGGTTGCTATAATGGAGCTCAATCAGCAAACTGTGCTTAACGTAGGAATTGCTATCTGCCAGTAATCATAGCAAACGTTTGATAGCTGTGTACCGTATTCCCAGGTGTAGGGTGGCATTGCTAAGGTATGCAAGTGCTAGTATTGGGAGATGCACGCAGGGCCCAATGTCCTGCCTCTCCAGGAGGCATTGGCTAATGGAGCCTTTGGGTGTGGGTGTGTCAGCCCCTGTTGGCTGCTGCTTTACGGCAGAGGTTCCCAACTCCAGTCCTGGTGTGCCAAACACTGTTCGGGTTTTCATGCTGTCCCTCATGAATATGCATGAGATACATCTGCATACCATGGGGGTGGTGCATAGATATGCAGCACAGGCATCTTTATTAGAGGCAGCATGGAACCTGAATGGTGTTTGGCCCTCCAGGACTGCATTTGTGAGACTCTGCTCTAGGTAATGCACCTGTTTATGGTGTCTTTGCTCTGTAGGGTAAAATGTAGGTGTTTTAGGCATGTTTACGTCATCTGCAATAAACGTTCTGTCTGTATTAGCACGTTGTAGTAGTGGGTAAAATATGGGGACTGGGTTGGCAGGCACCATAGCTGGGACTTGAACCTGTGACCTTCTGCCTCCAAACACACTGGCTGTGTGCACTGCACCACCTTGTTGCCACAGAGACAGTGCATTCCCTGGTGATACCATGACTGTTTGTCCGGCAGGGCCTGTCTGTTGCAGTGCATGGCACCCACCTACACAGGGCTAGGCCATGGTCTGCTCTGGGCAGCTGCCACTGCCCCCACCACCACCAGTTCCCCTCCTCCACCATGCTGACATGGCCTTATATTGGAGACAGCATAAAACCTGAATGATTTGTGGCCCTCCAGGACTGCATTTGGGGGACTCTGCTCTAGGTAATGCGCATGTTTCTGGTGTCTGTGCTCAGTGGGGTAAAATATAGGCGTTTGAACCATGCGTATGTTCTCTGCAATAAAGGTTTATCCTTACTATCATGGTTTAGTAGCGGGTAAAATATGGGGACTGGATTGGCAGTAGACCCAGCTGGGACTTGAACTTGTGATCTTCTGCTCCTGAACACACTGGCTGTGTTTACCGCACCACACTGTGCTCACAGAAACAGTGCAGTCCCTGGAGATACCATGGTTGTTTGTCAGACAGAGCCTGTCTGTTGCAGTGCATGGCACCCACCTACACAGGGCTAGGCCATGGTCTGCTCTGGGCAGCTGCCACTGCCCCCCTCCACCACCAGTACCCCTCTGCCACCATGCTGACATGCCCTTCTGCTGGTGGTGCTGGTGGTGTGCAGTCTCAAGCCATCCAGTGTGCAGGTAGGTGGCTGCCTATGGTGCGTGTTCTGGGGTAGGTGGTGCCTGCATAGGCATCCACGCTTCCCCCCAACACCGCCTGCCAATGTTCTGTGCCCTTGGGGGTACCTGCTAGGTACTATCCCCTATGACACTGTGATAAACACTCTCGTGCCCATGTTGTGCCCTCATCAGTTTCTGTCTGGCTGCTGTTCAGTTTCAGCATTCCTAAGTGCCACCTAGGCATCTGCCTAGTCCGCACTGTGCCCCAGCTGCACCACAGCATGTGCTGCCTGCAGCCCCCTGTATCCCCTTTCCCAGCATCTGTCCAGTTGCCCATTCCGACATGCCCGCCCTGCTGTTGTGGAGCATGTGCATGCCATAGGTAACCTGTCCAATGGAGAGGGAAACCCTGATCAGTGCTATTTCACTGTGGGATCATTCACCTTGTATGGGGACGGAGCGTAGACCCTTCCAAAGTTCATATTTATTTTTTGGGGCTTTCTTGGGAGTTTTTTTTTATGTTTCCCATTACTATCACTATTGCCCAGCTTGATTATGATTTTTTTATATTTGTTGGGGTCATTTTCAATGTTTATTTGCACTTTTGTTCTTTGCACATGTATCACACATCACTTTTTTGTAGGTTTCCCTGGTTTTGCTGTACATTGCTGACAGAAATGGTTTCTTTTCCCTTTAAATCAGCTGTAACGCGAGGTTTTCACTTGCGTTATTTTTGGCCTCGAATTTCACATCGTTAGTGTGCGTGGAGCCTCTCCCCTCCCACTCTCCACCCATTGACCCCTTCTCTCCGCCCCTGGGGAGCCTTCCTCCGCCCTCCGGGAGCCTTTCCACGCCTTCAGCACTCGTTTGCGCCGCTGCGCGCATGAGCACACACTAAAGCGCATTTTTGCCCCATAAAATGTCATTAGCACGCGCTAAGGTACCTTAGCGCGCGCTAATTGCACAGCGCGCACGTTAAGAAGTTTTAGTAAACATACCCCTTAGTATGTAACAAGCAGCAACTGGATGTCAATTCAGTTTCTACATGTTGAATTTTTAAAGAGGAAATGGGTCCAATTGCTTGGTTCTATGATGGAGTTATGCTAGTGTTTTAAAAGCAGACTTAAAAAATGACACAGGTCGGATGTTTGACCTTGGCTAGGTTTTTTTTCTGATCTTCTAATGCTTATATTAAAGCATCAATAAATATGTGTTGATAGCTAGTAAAATAAAGCACAGTCATGTACAGGTCATATGTTACAAAGTTAATGAACAGTGCCCATGTAATTCTGCTGATTTGTGGAACTGGTGCCATGAGTGTGAATGAGTTTTCTTGTAGTTACAGAGGGAAGAAATGTTGAATATCTTGAGATACAAACCCTAAAAGGGTTCCTGAATGGTTGACTGTGCATTTAATGAAGAACACAAGCACAAGGAGCAGATTGTGTCATAAAGAAAGAATAAAATATCCTGATTTTTGATAGCTGTTTTTATTTAGGTAGTAAGATGTGCAGAAGTGAGGATTAATAAACCTCTTGCTTTGCTGAAATCGAAACATACCTAAATATGTGAAAAATGTTACAGTATATCTTGTTTTATAATTAGTTATATTGTTTTAGATTTGGTGACTATAAAAAGGAGAGACTGATACAAATTGGCTTACATTGCCCAGCCTATGTGAGGAGAATACTGTGCAGGTTTCGCTTTTACTTTTCTGACCCTGTCTTGGGTGCGGTCTGCACATTGTACCATGCTGTGAGCAAGTCTTCTAATGTGACAGATATCCATCTAATTAGGATGAAAGTAGCATTTTCAGTTCATGTGGAATCGGAACTGAGACTTGAACGTACAGGAGATTTCTAGCGGTAGCGTAATTAAGTTGGTGCTCTAGTTCAATATAAAAGTTATCCGTCAACTACCATTGCTTTACTTCCAAGGTTACAGAGACCTACTGGAGCTTTGAATGGGACAATGAATATTAACTGCCAAACAAAAAAGGGATTGCAAGTGGGAACTAATAGCGGTAAATAACAGGCCTTGGGGCTAGAAAGACAGTATCATTTACCTACAATGTGATTAAAAATGTTTTTTAGGGGGGTGGGGATGGTGGAGGCATAGGTCCTGTGTGCTTGACCCACATCTTAAGCTGCATATGTATTTTCCTGTTTTCTTTCTGCTTTCCTTCCTATGGGTAGACGTAAAGGGAAGGTGAGAGTTTACCCTACAGCCCTGGCCATTTCCTCACCATTTGACCCAATGGATGGGTTTGTAAAACCGATAAGATGCTTCAGCCGGGCATACTCTGCTGTGGTCTGTGAGGGGGAGGAAATGCCATCGAGGCTGCTGGAGTGGGAAATATCGCTCAGCCCTGAAGAACACTGGACCCCTGCAGATTTTGTGGTAGTGGCTGAGAAGAGAGTGGGCAGGGTGCATGATGTGCACGTTGGTGTTGGCGGGCCTACCATGGTTGTGTCATCTGAGTCCGTTGTGCTAGAGCCAACTGATGGAATGCTACAGAGGACTGCTGGACAGTTTGAGATTCCTCAGTTTTAGATGGGACGTCACTGGTGAGTATACTGACAGCTTGTACGCCTTCTGCAGTTACCCTGGAAATATTATGGGAGGCCATGGCCAAACTGGCACATTCAATGTCTGTACAACACCAGATTCTCTCTGCGCAACTCCAGGATTCAACTGCTAAATCACAAGATGTGGAGGGTAATTTTTTAAACTCTGGCAGAACTAATATATGTTAGCATGTGTGTAATTGAGGCCTATCTTATAAAGTATACACATAAAGGCCAATTCCATTAAATCACATCCAGCCCCCTGTACAGCAGGGCAGAATTGGTCATGCAAAGTTAGACCCAATTCTGATCCCACAGTCCCACAGGTTCAAAATTGGGTCTAACACCTGGACGTGCAGGCCTGGAACAAATTATGTCTGGCTGTACATCCAAGCGACTATCCGACTAACTCAGCCAGTCCTGTGAATGGATCCGTGGTGCCATGGTGTCCCATTGTCATGACACTGTGGTTCCATTCTTGAGCTGCGATGCTGGCCCGCCGAACCCGGATGCCTATTCCCTGCAGCCCAAACCCCGATCCAGCCTTCCAATCAATCAGTTGTCCCCGGGTCCTGCACCACGATTCTCTTTCATCCAGGGGGACTTGTTCCACCTTGGAGATGGAATAAATCCCCCGTCTAGATTTGAGGCCTCGGACGTGCAGGGCCGACCTCTGAATCAGCCATGTATGTCCAGGGTCACAGCCCGCCCATGCCCTGCCCGCACTCCATCTCTGGAATGCCCCCTCCCGCTCCTGTCGAGGCCTCCCCATACAAACCCACTGTATGTATGGGGAGGGTATTGATTTGGCTGGCAGGGGGATGAATAGTGAGGATGGACATCCCGATGGGATGGCCATCCCCGCTATTCCAGGGACAGAATGACCCACCTAGTTTATAAGATAGGGGCATAGGTGGTGTAAAAACAAACTAGTTGCGGCAGTTATACCTGCTCCATGACAGGTGTAAATACACGCACCTAGATTTTTTTAAGAACACTTGTAAGTTACAGTATTTTATAAGTTATGTATGTAAATTCACACTCCACTTATAGCTGCCTGTGCTTTTCCACGCTGAAAGCGAGAGAGATAGGACATGTACGCATGCTGACAGAATAGTGACCCCTTAAAGTGTGCGCATAAGTCCTTGAAAATAGGTGATGCATGCCCATTGATAGTGCATATCTTTATGCAGCTCCTTATAAAATCAGCCCTTTGGAGATGCAAGAGACAGTGACAAGAGTGAGAGCTGTGGAAGAGGTTGTGCAGAAATCTTGTGGGACAGAAGCTGCTTTAATTAAAGACAATCTTGTGTTGCACCGGAAGATAGACACTTTGGATAATATGATGAGATGTAAAACATTGTGATTTATTAACGCCCCAAAGCTGCATTTTTAGAAGATTCCAGAGTTTTGAAGATTCCCCCGGTTGATAGGGCTCGTTATTTGTTAGGGAGAAGATTGACTAGGCTGTGGTGCTCGGGTATTTTTGGACTCTTTGCATCTTACTCAAGTGGTGGAGAGGTATGAAATTGAAATAGTTTTGCTAACTACTTTATTAATTTTGCATTAGAACCGTATAGGGACTGAGCTTTAAGATAATTTTTTTTAACTGAGAGGTTCAGCTCCTGGGATATAAGATAAGGGCTTTCTCTGATCTAAAGAGAGTTATTCAAAAGAGGAGAGAGTTTCTTCTCCGGAGACTCAAAGTTTTAGAACTTTGCAGGCTCTTCAGGTTGAATTTTTCTTTCAATCGTGTTATTAAGCTATACCCAGTCTGATATACATTCTATGATCCAGAACATCTAGTAGCTTGTTTAGGTGCGTACCGTGTAAGCAAACGATCCTATGTGTACCAAAAATGGACCCAAGGCTGCCACTATGGTCAAAACACACTGTGTCTGCCAGCGTGGACCCCATCCCCCACTTGAAGCTAGGATCCGAGGCCACCACTGCGGTCAAAGGATCACATACCCTGCTGGCAACTGGAAGGATCCAAAGCCGCTGCTGTGGCAAACAAAAGGGTTTGCAGCTGAAAGGAGTTGTGGTCTTAAAATGTCAGTAGGAGTCCCACTAGCATTTTAAGGCCATAGTAAAAGAGAAGGTGGCTGGAAAGAAAGGGACAGCGCATCAGGGTAAGAGATGGGGTGAGGGAGGAGGGGAAGTAGGCAGAGCTTGATGGAAGGGTGGGGCTGGAGAATAAGAGGGTGGAGCATGAGAAATGGCAGCGGTTGAGAAGGACAGAAGGAATGGAGTAGAAGGGAAGGGATGGGGCTGGAGGAGAAACTGAAGGGTGGATGGAAGGAAGGCAAGAAAGGCAAGAAAGGCAGGGAAGGGAGAGAGATAGTAGAGTTGGGTGGGAGGGGGAGAGTGCATGGCTGGATGGAAGAGAAGGAGAGAGGTATTGAAGGACAAGGAGGGGTAATAGGGCAAGAGAAAGAGGAACCTACATGCCACAGCCACACACACGACACATACACACACAGAGTCTTTCGACACTTGCAGCTTCCTGACACCCCCCACCCTATCAATACCCCAATACTGAAAGCCACTCCTACCCCCAACTCCCCCCCCCCCAACTGCCAGCCTACAAATTTCCACCTTCCACACACTCATACACAGACGCACACAAACATCCCCTCATGCTCTGTCTTTTAAATTTAAGTAAAGCTTAGATAGAAGGTGGGATCTTGTTCAAAACTCTGAAAGAAAATTACCAGTAAGCACAGGTGTTCTGGGAAGGAACCATTAAACATTTGTGTTATTTATTATGGGATATGTTTATTGAACCACGCTAACCGTTAGTGTGGGGTTTGCCACACAATAAGCATGTCATGCTGTTTGTACAGAGCCTTGCAATAAAAATCCCATGCTAACCAGTTAGAGTGCGACTGGGAGGAGACTGGGTAGGTTAGGGGCCTAACATGGGCTTTGACTACACATCATGGTTAGACTGGATGTTATGGGTATGGGCTACCTCAAAGGTTGCCATTAGTGTGTGTGCGCTTAATGTCACCTCAAGGGTGACGTCTGTCAGTAGTCTATACCTCAAGGGGTGTGGCAAGTGCACCCGCGTACAGCTTAGCACATTGATCATTTATTTCTGCTCTGCATTTATTTTTGGACAAAGTACAACTTAGTCTATTTAACAAGTTTAATGTAAATCTATTAAACTACTGCTATTCATTGTTAGCAATTTATGCCATATCATTAATAGTAAAAATTTCAGATGTTACATCAACAGTACAGTGATTTTATAGAGTATACCTTTGTATCCTATAGAGTTATAGGGGAAATTCATAATGTGCCCTTCTAATATAATAATTTTATCTTTAAAACTGCACTAGAGTAACTGTGATACATACACATATATGTATGGCTAATTTAATTTCATTTGAAATCTGTTTTGTTAAATTTACTTTGAATAAACTTCAAAATGACCTGGGTCGGCCTCCTGTGTTGAAAGGTTTGCAGTAGTCATAGTAACATCAAAAATCTAAAATGCCAGACTGTGTTAGTGTTATCCTTAGAGAACTATATTAGCATTTCTGCATCGCTAATTTTGACAAGAGAAACACTTTTCAGCTTCATAGGGATTTTATTAATGGTAAACAGGCCTCCACTTTAATTTTACATATCCTTACTATTAATAGCTCTATGCCTGAGACTAGATTACATTTAAATGTCAGCAAAATTGGTGGGTGGATCAAGATATGAATAAATGATTTGCATACAAAGAAGTACATTATTGATTTTTTTAAATATAATTTTTAATGTCTCAAGAAATTATGAGCATCTTAGACCAAGCAAAAAGAGCCAAATACATGGGCAATAGGGCTAAAATTTCCTGTGGATAGTTATATACCTTGCAAATGTAAAAAATGTGAACGTTAGATATGGGTGTCCTGAATGATTTATGATCATCTCATAATGACTCTCTAGACAATTGTCTGATAGAGCATTTGGTTTTTCTGTGATGTATTTTAGATGTTTTATTTTATTGAGGAGGAGTGGCCTAGTGGTTGGGGGCAAGGTACTTCAGGCCAGAAGGTTGGGGGTTCAAATCCCACTAGTGAACAGCAACCTTAGGCTGGAAGGACTGGGGTTTCTAGTCCCACAGGTGTTTCTTGTGGTCTTGGGCAAGCCACTTAACCCTCCATAGCCCATGTTCCCTGTAAGTATTAGTGTATGTGTCTCATATCCCCTTGTGTAAATGTATCCCCCAATTGTGTTGTGACCACTTTGACTGAAGGATAAGGTGGTATAAAAAACTGTCAAAATAAAATAAATTGTTGCTAAGGTAGCATTCATTGTGGACAAGTGCAAAGTTATGCACTTAGGGAAGAACAACCCAAACTACAGTTACATGATGCAAGAGTCTACATTAAGAATCACCACCCAGGAAAAGGATTTAGGCATCATTGTGGATGATACATTGAAACCCTCTTCTGCCCATTACATAGAGGCAGCCAAGAAAGCAAATAGAGTGCTAGGAATCATAAGGAAAGGAATGGAGAGTAAAACCTCTGTATTGCTCCATGGTGCAATTGCACGTTGAATATTGTGTGCAATTCTGGTCACCAAGGAGTCTCATGAAAGAAGGTAGAGGTCTTCTTTAAGAGTGCCTTTGCAGCTGCTGGCTTAGGCGATCAAGCAGCACTATGTGCAGGCTTCATGGTGCAAGCCCTCCTACACTGGGCCAAAACAACTTCTGGACAGCCCAAAGGCTGCATAATTGGAGTCAAGGACCGCCTACAGTATGTGGCTTTATGAGTTGATCAGAATCTCTTTCAAGTCCATGGTTGCAGTGATAGTTGCCAGTCAGTAGCTCTGGCTCTGAAAATGGCAGATGCTGCCTCCAAGCTGCGACTGAACAAACTCCTTGTAAGGGACAGTTATTCTTCTAGGGGTGCATGGAGAAGTTGGCGATAGACCTTGGGGAGGCTCACCCAGAGGGACTCCTCGACAACAGGCCTAGAGATGCTAGGAGTGCCTTTCGTAGAGCTGTGCATGGAGTCTGGAGATGCTCTCGGACTATTAGGAGTTCAGGTAGGGCTTTAGGTCGCGGCCCATGAAGGGGCAGTCCTTTTAGGGCTCTCAGCTTGCTTGAATCTCCACTAAAGTTCCATCCAGAGCCAGTAAACCTGAAGTGAGATCTAGAGGTTCCCTTCCAAGGGGCAGCTGGATGGGGGCTGCTTTTGCTATTTTCTCAGAGATGACCCATATGATGCAAGATCAATGTGTCCTTGAGGTCCTCAATCAGGCTAACACACTGAGGTTGGAAGAGCCTCTATGAGACTTCTTTGTGGAATATCCCTGCAGATTCCCACTTAAGCAAGTGATTATTCAGGATTCTGTATAATGCCTTCTACTATTACTAATACTGATCATTTGTATAGTGCTACAAGGCATATGCAGCGCTATACAGACACATGTAAAAGATGGTCTCTGCTCATCACAGCTTACATTCTAGTCAAGACAGCAGAACAGCTGAGGACAAGGATACATCTAGGGGAATGGTAAAGAAACACATCGGAGACTAAGCGGATCAGGATCCAAAAGCAGTCTTGAAGAGGTGAGTTTTCAGCCTGGATTTGAAAAGGGCCAGAGATGAAGCAGGCATAAGAAGCAGCAAGGTGAAAGGAGTGAAGTCTGGAGTTAGCAGTAGAAGATAAGGGCACAGATAGAAGCGTTCTACCAGAAGAGCAGAGTTCCCGAGAGGGGATGTAAGGAGAGATAAGAGAGGAAAGCAGTGAGGAGCAGCAGAATGAGCACACTTATAGTTCAGTAGGAGAGGTTTGAACTGCAGTCATAGACTATTTTACCCATGCTGTCCACAGAGCGAGGCCAGGGGCAGTATTCCATCTGCTTCATGGTGCCCAAGGAGGGAGGTTCCTTCCGACCTGTGCTGTATCTGAAGGATAATGCCAAATCCTGAGGCCTCCATATCTGCATGTTGCATTGGGTTGGTATAGTATAAGTGGGCCATAGAGATTTTTGTATTTTGGTGCTCTCTGTCTTTGATAGACTGCGATGTGGATATATTTCTCACTCATGATGTGGACTTTATATAGTCATCTGTTTTTTGATTAATTTATGTGATTTTCTTAAGCATATGCTTCTGTATTTTCAATTGTAAATTTATTGAAATGCTGATTAAAAAAAATACTTTCCTGAATAGTCTTTCTGCGGCGGAGAGATCTTTTAAACCTCAGCATTAACTCAGAGCATTTGGCTCCCAGTGAGCTCCACGAGCCTGGGACTGTATCCTAATTCTTGGGTCTATGATGGCATTGACCCTGGAGCTGGTTCCAAGGGCCAGGGTGCACTTGTATCATGCTCAAACATACTGGCTAGACCTCCGGTCCTCCCTGTTCTAAGTTGTTTGACCAAATCCTTCCTCTCCCCCAGGACATCAAGGAGCAGTTGATATGGGGATTGCCCAGTGCCTTCATTTTATTTCAGGAGTCATGTTTTGTTCATTTCATTTCACATTTTTCTTTGATTCATTTTGGAAATGGCATTTGTTCTTTCTGAAATTAAATTGAATGAATTTCATCTGTTCCTTTTCTGAAATTTGTTTTGAAATGTAGCAAGTCTGTTTGGTTGAGAGCTTCAATTTGTTTCAAAATGGGTGTGCAGCCCTAACTTGTCTTTTCTCGGTCTGAATAGGATAGTGAAAGAGTTTGGAGGGTGATTGTCGAGTATGTGGCAAGGGGAGATTTGAAGGAGCGGGATGGTTGCAGTCAGAAGCAGTGCTAGTTCAGTAGCTAAATTAAACAGGATATTTGTGGAATATTTATATATTTTTATTGCATTTTATTGCAGTGTTAATTGCTATAGATGATGTATTGCCAGTGTGGCAGTATATAACATTTTTAATACCGTTAAATAAATGAAATAATGGAAATCAATGAACTGTTTTTAAAAAAAATGATTTCAATGTATGCCACAGTTCCCTTAAGAATTTTATTTTTAAATAAAATTCTGGTATAAATACATGTAATGCCATCTGTGGAAGAAAGTATACAATGTTATGGATGGGGAGGGCAATAGTATGTCTAACACTCAGGGCTGGTGCAAGGAATGGAGACGCCTTGGGCAGGATCTCCATCTTGTCCCCTCCCCCCCCCCCCGTCCCCACCCACCATTGCCACTGCTGCTGCCGCCTCTCTCTGGGGCCTGCAGCGGCAGCTATGGCTGAAAACCCGTAGTGCTTACCTAAAGACTTCGGCACAGCGTCGTGGTTTCCATGTCCTACCTGCCGCGTCTGCCCCCCCTCCCCCGACACAGAGTTAAAGTTTATCACAAATCCTCAACACGAGTGCCCCGCAACCTATTGTTTGCGTGGAGATTTTCTACCATTTGACCCCTGAAATATGAGACTATCTGACCGTAATTGCATAACATTAAGTTGAATTGCATGTGTACGGGCTCTTAGTTAAATCCGCCTTTGTAAGCATCCTATCAGCCTCACCAAGTTGCAATTATACTACCGAAATGGGAAACATAAACTACCTCCTGCTCCCAATGATAATTTTGTTATCAAGTATACAGCATTTCTACTGTTGACCCAAGCCAACAAAGGGTCAAAGAGACCTTTGATCTGCTGTGCAGGGATTTATGCTTCATTTATTTTGGTAAGAACATTATCAGACACATAGCAACAGAAAAAAACACCCGTGAATGGCAGCAGCATGGTCTGTCTAGTGCACCCAATTGGTCAGAGTTGTAAATGCTCTCATGCAGGTTATTCGCCTCTCATGCTTTTCTTTAGGGTTGTACTGCTGCTCCATGCCCGATGGTCTATGCCTTTTTTGAAATGTGAAAGCCATGTGAGTTTGTTCTGAACAGGAATGCTCTACGTGGAGATTCTATCCTCTTGCCATCTAGAGATCCTCTGTGTTTATCCCCCACATTTTTGAATCAGGAGATACTTTTTTGTGGAAAGAGCGGTAAATTCCTAGAAATTTCCCCCAGTGGAGATGGGGGAGACAAAATCTTCAGACACCTTCCATTAATATTCATGAACAATCATCTAGAATCAGTGTCCAATCGACTTTAATCTGCTCTTTTATTTAGTTTGCACTATATTAAGATCGTTTACTCCACACACTGGCAGTGGAATTGCAATGAAGAACATGTATGTTTAATCTGTCTACTTGAGTTCCTGATCAAATTCGTCATATAGGGTTCAGTTAAGCCAAATTCTCTTTTTTAGCCTTTAGCAAACAAATAAGGGAACAAATCCAAGGAGAAATAGTTGAAAACACATCCAGACGTGCAACTGTGTTAGTTTTCAGTAACACAAAGGACACCAAGGCTGGAAGCCTGATATAGACTAATAGATTTATTGAGACATTGGCTTTAATGGGCAAAAGTTCAACCTGACAGATTAAACAAAGTGTTGTGGAGGAGTTAGGAATGCATAAAGTACATAGATGTGGGAGGAAAGGATACAATGTACAGAACACTACTGGGTAACGATATTATCATCTTAGCAAAGTTAGCTAAAGGTACAATGTGCAGGCAAGGAAATGACACAAAAAGGTCAGAATAGTTAAGTTAATTATCAACTGTAGTGGATCAGGAAACCACTGACAATCATTTTAGCAGAGTTTGAATTTGGGTTTTAGATTTAGTATTCATCTTTTTGAAACCTCAGCTCGAAGTATATTCAGGCACACGTGTTCTTTCTCTGGCAAAGCGGACTCACAGTCACTGCTTCCCAAATTTTTATCAAGTATGACCTTAGTTTAACACCTGAAAATGCACATGATCACAGATGATGATGAAAAAAATAGCAGACCTCCATTTCCCTCCCCTCTCTCATCCAACCCCCCCCCCCCCCATTTATCCAAAGCATGAAGGTGGCAGCAGTAACAGCAGCACAGATCCTTTTGCATCACTACGCACTCACACCCCCAGTGCTCTCTGTAACTGCCATTTTTAATCTGAATATATCATTTCCCTGTTTTGTTTTATTGTCTCTGCATTGCAGCTGCTCAGTAAAGTTTTACTTGGTTGTTGAAGACTGTCTGCAGAGAGATTATCTCAAGGGTCACAAGTATATTGAGCTGTGGGGTATGCCCTTGGGCAATTGGGGCAATTTCATTCTTGGGATGAAGGCCTTCCAGCTGCTCTGGAACTAGTTATCACTGCAGAAATGACAATGGAGCCACATGGCACCCATCCCCTGGCCACTCAGCAGAAGTGCCCTATAAACTATTGTGCCTGGTCAGTGGCCTGCTTATAGCACTATAGATCTAGTTCTGCCCCCAAGGGCTGGCTTTGGTCCCATTCTGAGAATCTGATATCCAAGCCCTAGGGCTGTAAGCAGAAGGGAACCCTAGTCACCTGAAGGTATAGGGGGTCATATATTTGTCAAATATGTGTGTTGGGGTGTGGGGTGCTCCCGGTAGGTGGAGAGGGTCTTTACAAATTCCCTATAGCATTATGCTGTTGGAAATGTAACTTGTGTAACTCCTGCCTGTCTGAGAGTCCCTTGCAGCAGCGATTTACAACAATTTGGCAAACTGGAGGTACAACTTCAGGGAGATAACACTGTCCTTGATGGATTGACGAAGGTAATTCGAGGGTTCCGGATCTGAACCACTAAAACTGTGAGGCCTTTGGCATCTTAGATCCACTCAATTCAGTCCTCACTCACTTCAGTAACTTAGTCCAGGCCAGAATTTGGTTGTTCTGCATCAAGAGTTTACTGAAAATATTGAAGGATCACTGATGATAACAAAAAATAGTATAATGGCAGAGTAAAAAATCAGTAGTAGCTGCCCATGGTTGGAGCAGTGGCCTGGTGACCACGAGATCAGGGTTTGATCTCCACTAGCACTCTTTGTGGCCTTGGGCAAATCACTTTACCTTCCACTGCCTCAGAAGAAAGGCCTGGCAATCTACTTCTGGTTACACCTTGCTGAGAAAGTCCAGGGGCTTCTGGGTTGCCAGGGGTCAGCATTGACTCAACACCTTTCATTGTATACGTTTACTCAGTGGAGAACTGGACTCTCACTTCCAGGTGGAGAACTCCTCTCCTCACTGGTTCCTTTTCCCAGAACTGGATGCTGGACTTGGATGCAATTGCAGAGCTTGTACCCTTTAGGCCTGGTCCTCTGTATCCTCTCCTTTCTGTTTCAAGATCAGGGCACCATGCTTCTTCTGCCATCTCCAAAGCTCCTCTGCTGCTTTCTCCTTCACTCCTTAATGTGTAGTGCAATGCCCTCATCACTGTTTTTGCTGGTTGGCTGGCTCCCTGGTTGTGCTAACCAGGTGCATCTCCTCCTTCCCCCTTATGATGCCTGGGTGGTAGCTAGAGGCATCTGCTGCTGTGGTATAGTGGCTATGCCAGCCAAAGACAGAAAACTGCCTTTGGGCTTGGTATATATGCCAGTGCTAGTCAGGCTTCCCTCCAAGTGAGGTCTCCTTGCACCATTACTTCACTTGTCAGGAGAGCCCTCTCATGTTCTGGAAATGCTGGGTGGCATAAAAAGGTTACTATGTGATATTTTAGTAGAGCTACCAGAGGTCCTAGCTGCTCAGATAAAACAGAACCTGAATAGGTGTCTACACTTGTTAATAGTTTTGAGTTAATAAAAATAAAAAGAGACTAAATTAGTTAGTCCTAATTAAGAATAAACTGAGGAAGGGGATAGTTCCATTTGCCATTATTCCTAACAGAGATGGTTTTATTAAGTCTAGATATTTGTTCTGAAACTCAGCCAATAACCGTTGTCATAGTGGTTGGCACTTAGAATATGTGAAGGTCATTGTCAATAAAAATAGTTTCTTTATAATGTTGCATTGTTTCCGTTTGAAAAAAAAATGTGAATTTCCTAGAGTTAAGCTGACAGCCTTTGAATACAGTGTGCTGGTAAATGCCCCTGTCTATAGAGTTACTCGGCAAGGCTCCTCTTATGCTTTCTTTCCCTTCGCTGGCTATTGAACTGTTGGCAGAAGTAATGGAATCTGTGTCTGAGAAGGCGTAGGTGCTGACATTAATAGACACATACGCTTTTGTTTGCTTTGAACAGTGGCAGTCGTAGGCTGTTTGCACTTAATTCAGACATCAATACTCAAGATAATTGAAACGGTTCATTGATTTGGTGAGGAGTTTGGTTATAAGATTAATTACTCCGGCCTAAAAGCTTGCCTCGCAGTTTTTCTAACTTTTTTCTAAGTTGTGAATTAAACGATTGGGTAAATTTTCAATGACTTGGAGGGGGTAGGGGGAATCTATGTACTAAGCTGCGTTATGCCATCATGCACACTAACCAATGCTAAAACACATATAGGCTGGTTACGCTTGTTCCTTCCTTTAGCAATTCTTTCTAGTGCCTTCACAATTGCTTTGCATCTGGTTCTGGGTGGAGAATGATGTCAGTGTCTGCCCATGGATTGCTTGCAGAATGTTAGCATCATTGGGGCCTCCACCCTTCTTGTTCCTAGCTGGAGGTTCCTAGCTTGAGGACCTCCAGATAGTCAGATTGAAGATATTCCAGTTTCAGTAGGGAAGAAACTCACACAAACATGCTCTTGCTGTTTCAGTGGTTCCTTTTAGCATGCAAAACTATGTGCTTACTTTTGGAAAGTCAAAATCATGTGCATCAGTGCACTGCTTGCCCCAACCTTGCCCATAGGAACATCTCCCTGATACACAGGTGCAATTGTGTGTATTTGACCATATGCACATACTTGTATCCACATATGTGGTAGGCAGTTTTCAGTTTCTGAGCATAAGTGCTACTTTATGTGCATACTTGCCTTTGAAAATTGCTCTCAGAATACATTTCCATGCTGTTCGATTATTTCATAGCCCAGCATAGCACAATAACACCAAATGGTGGCAGAAAAAGACCAACATTGCCCATCCAGTCTGCTCAGTAAGGTTGTTAGGGTTGTAACTACTGTTCTCTGTTGGGGGAAGAGGGTTGAGAGAGAGAGGGAGATTCTGGATGGAAGGGGGGGGGTTAAGGAGGGGAGATAGAGGACAGTCTGGATGGAAGCGGGGCAGAGAGAGTGAAAAAATGGCTAGCTCTAGATTAGTAAGGTAAGATTCTAGATTGACTAGTATTTTCCCCCCAGTTTGAGCAGACTATGTTTTCTGAAGTCCTTATGGCTCTCTTCACTCTCTAAGGAACATCACAAGAGTTTGAATGGGGAGGTCAGTAAGGAGAAAATCTTGAAAGACATTTTGTTATTGCTGTTGTTGTTAAGTGCCCTCAAGTCGGTGTCAACTCATGGCTAAACAGTCAGGCAGCTCATTGTTGACAGAGTGGCATCCACAGCTGCTGTTACTGTATCGATTCATCTCATTACTGGCCTTCCACTTTTGCACTGAAGGAGAAGTTTGAATTGGATACGGGAACTGAAGGGGAGCCAATGAAGAGGGGTGAAATGAGCATATCGGAAGATTAACTGCACAGCTGAGTTTTGAACAGATTGAAGGGAATGTTTTTAAAGCTCTAAAGTTGAGTAGTACTTAGGAACATAAAACAACAACTCAGAAAATAGAATGCAAATGGAGAAGAACAAAATGACCAGAAGACAAAGCAAATTACATGCCACAAGCTAAACAAATACCGCAACCAAATCAACCCCAAAAAAAGCAAAACCATACTAAGCTGATTTGAAGATCTCTGAATCATCCAAGGGAACTATTTGACATAATTTGCTCCCTAACAAAAGTCCCCCCAATGATAATCTAGACGTCACACCCTGCCCACAAACTCTAGCTAACTTCTTTCAAAGAAAGACCAATTACAAGGGATCTGCACCACAAACAACAAATCTAACATGACAAACACACAGGGGCATACCTTTAACCCAATCACAAGAGAAACATAGAAACATGACGACAGAAAAAGACCATATGGCCTATCTAGTCTGTCCTTCCAAATCAACAACTACAACACTCCCCTTTTTTCCATGACAAAATCCACAAGATCACACTCCAATTCCCCATGAGGTCAGCTACTTCCCATCCTCCCCCTCTTCACTTCCAACTTTCCCCCTCTACCTCTGCTACCCTTTCTTCCTTTTCTATCATCTGAGGAGGAAACCACACATCTTCTTCCTCCTCTAAACCTGCTCCTCTGATCCTATTCCTGTTGTTGCTGTTAAGTGCCGTCGAGTCGGAGTCGACTCATGGCGACCCTCTGGATAGCTATCCTAAATTGTGTTCGGTCTTGAGTCAAGCGGCTCATTGTTGACAGACTGGTACCCGTAGCTACTGTTATTGTATCGATCCATCTCATTGCTGGCCTTCCTCTTTTGCGTTGACAGTTTATCAAGCCAAGCATGATGTCTTTCTCTAATGATCTCTTCGCATGATGTGTTCAAAGTATGAAAGTTGAAGTCTTGTCATCTGAGCTTATAAAGAAAGCTCAGGTTTGATCTCCTCTAGTACCGACTGGTTTGTTCTTTGGGCATTCCATGGTATACACAGTATTCGCCGCCAGCACCATAATTCAAAGGCATCAATTTTCTTCCTGTCTATCTTTTTCACTGTCCAGTTTTCACATCCATATGATGTTATTGAAAATACCATGGCTTGAACAAGTCAAATCTTTGTATGGAGAGAGACATCTCTGCTCTTGAGAATCTTATCTAGGTCTTTCATAGCCATTCTGCCAAAAGCAATGCATCATCTGATTTCTTGTCTGCTTGTTGCTTCTTTGTTGATAGTTGATCCAAGTAGGTTAAAGTTGTTCACAATTTCAATGTCTTCTCTTTCAATGATGAACCTGTTGATTATGCCAGTTGTCATGATCTTTGTCTTCTTTAAATTAAGGTGCAGGCCCATTTTGAGACTATGTTCTTTGATTGTGAGACGCAAATGTTTCAGATCATCTTCACTTTCAGCCAGTAATGTGGTATCATCAGCATAGCGAAGGTTGTTGATGAGTCTTCCACCAATCTTCACACCTCTGTTGTCTTCATACAATTCTGCTTCTCTGATAATTTGTTCTGCATATAAATTAAACAGGTAGGGGGAAAGTATGCAGCCTTGTCTTACACCTTTGCTTATTTTAAACCATTCTGTTTCTCCTTGTTCCGTTCGAACTGTTGCTTCTTGATCAATGTACAGATTGTGCAAGAGTACGATCAGGTGTTCTGGTATAGCCATGCTTCTTAATGTGGCCCAGAGTTTCTCATGGTTTACACAGTCAAAAGCCTTGCTATAGTCGATAAAGCACAAATAGATATCCTTGTGGTATTCTTTAGTCTTTTCAAGGATCCATCTCACATCCGCAATGATGTCTCTCGTTCCTTGCCCTTTCCTCAACCCTGCTTGCACTTCAGGTAGTTCTTGTTCCAGGTATGGTTGTAGTCTCTTTTGAATAATCTTCAGTAGAATCTTGCTGGCATGATTCCTACCCAATTCCTACCCTACCAACTCCTAAGTCCCATCTCCTCCAGTTGTCCCTTCCATCTCTCATATTCTCCACCTATCGCTCTCCACTGCAACTTTTCCTGCAGCCTTCAAGCATGCTGTGGTTACACCTTTCCTCAAGAAACCCTCACTAGATTTACCTGTCCCTCTAACTATTGACTCACCCCCCTCCTCCCCTTCATTTCTAAACTACTTGAACCTGCAGTTCACCACCGTAGCCCCGATTGTCTCTCCTCTCAAGCCCTCCTGGATCCTTTACAATCTGACTTTTGTTCTTTACATCAGGGGTGTCAAACTCCAGTCCTGGAGGGCTGCAAACCAGTCAGGTTTTCAGGGTATCCCTAATGAATAGTCTGGGGGCCCCTGTGAAGTCTATAGCTCTTCATAATGTTCCTGAAAAGCTATTTCCTGACGAAACTCCATTACCTAAATCAGCTCAATACAAGCTTGCACCCTAGCCCCTCAAATTTGATGAGTCAGCAGATCCCCCCACCTGCTTATCCCCCTTTGCAAAGAATAACCATGTTCTCTTCAGAAAATCAGTTTTATCCTGCCTGCTCCAATAATTTGCTGAAATCCATTTAAACTTCAATTTTTCCATGCCTCTTATGCTCTTTCTCCTTTTCTTTAACCTCTTCTACCACCTGTATATATCTCCTCTCTCTCACTTCCTTCTCCTGTGCATTCACAATGCTATGAAATACCATCGGAGGGTCGCCTTCTCCGCATCTCATAAAGTAGCAACATCAGCCTTAGGAGTATCATTGAAATCAAGATACTTCACCCACTTTCCAGAAATGCAAGAATGACTGATACATCTCACATGAATGTGAATATGTTAGACTCCCCCTGTTGATGGCATACTCCTTCCCTATTGTAAATTCGATTAACCCTGTTTGATGTATTCCCTTGTTGACTGTAAACCGCTTTGACCCGGTGAAAAGCGGTATATAAACCCAGCTAATTAAATAAATAAATAATCACAAACCCCTGTGCTCTTTATCACTGACTCATTAAGCCTGTGGCGGGGTGGGGGAGGTAAGGGGGATGACTGTGTATGGTGCTAAAAAAAAAAAGAAAAATGCTGTTGGAGGGAAAAGGAAGGTGGTGGGGAGGGAGTAAGACAAAAGGACTTGCTGCCTGAATGTGTAGAGGGATTGAGAAGACATGCTGGTTGTGCGCTTCTGGGGTGCAGAGAGAGGGACATGTTGGATGTATGTGTGTGTTGGGGGTCAGAGAAAGGGACATGTTGGCTGTATATGTGTGGAGGGGCGGTAGGCAAACCAAGGGATGTGCTGTGTGTGTCTGGGGCAGAGAGAGAGACCTGTTGGCTGTGTGTGGAGCAGAGGGACCTTCTGGCTATGCTTGTATGTGCATGAGAACAAAGAGGGAAGAACTTGCTGGCCATGAAAAGAGGGTGAAATTTGGCTTGGTTGCCATGAGGGTCAAGCCAACTTGAAAGTATGCTCTGAAATAAAACAGTTGAGAAGCACTGGTCTAGACAACAGCCTCTCAGAGACTATGATGATAATAAATTCTCACTCATTATCAAAGCCTCTTGAGTCTCCTTTCTTGAATATCTCCACTCCCGGAAATTATTTTCCAGTTCTTTTTAAAAGCACTCTATCAGCATACATTGGACTCACTAATAAAATCTTCTGATGCTGCTCTTCTTACATGGAAGAAGAAATGACAAATGGTAGCAGGACACACAGAAGGTAGCCCTCATCCAAGCAATAGCGTTAGAGGAAGACCACGGTGCAGTGGCTGGAGGTGGCAGAGCTCTTGGCTGGGCCCATTATTATCATGGCTTGTAGCTGGGGGTAATGGGCGTGCACATGTGCTGCCAGCATTCGTATATTGCGTCCAGTGTCACAACTTTGGATTAGCTTCCGAAAAGTAGTCAGGAAAAGTATGAAGCTAGTCAAATTAAAATCTATCACCTTATATATTTTTTCTTTTTATTTATTAACTTTTCCTTCTGTGCATTCTGTAGACTCACGAGTCACCACACCACACTACATCTATGATAAAGCATTGTCAGTATTTTAAGCTCAGTTTATGCTGCCGAGCACAGCTACTCAACTACTTCTTTTTTATAGTGTGACTAGCATATGTAGAGCTGTATGTCTACATGCAAGGGACAGCCCCTGCTCAACAGAGTTTGCAATACAAGAGAGACAAACAGAACAAACACGGGATTAGGGAATATTATAGGAAATGATTAAAAATACATATGGGTATTAAAGAGGAGAATATGGGGTTAGGATATAAAAACAGCCTTGAAAAGGTGACGAACATGTTTTGCTTTTTAGCCATTATAAACCTCAGGTTTTAGAGAAGCGTGAGTACCAAGGCATTCTTTGACCTACAGAATATTCTATGGTTTAAAATATAAACAAATACTTAAATGAAGTAGGTGTGATAGGGAAGGTGACGGGCTGCTGGCAAGAGAGAGATGCTTGTAGGCAGAGCTGCAGTGATGGAGCTCTTGAGTATGATTAATAAGTCTCTAGTGCCCCTAGTCTCCTTTCCCTTCCTGGAGAGGAGAGGTGTGGGTTCAGAGCGGAGAATAAAGAATGTGTGATGATGAAAAAAGGGTAAGGTCTGGCCATGTGCTGGCCTTGCCTGCCATCAGTTCTTCATACTGTATGCTTTGCTAAGGCATTGGTGGTTTGTTATCAAACCGGACCACACCCACATGAGGATTAAAGAGTATAGTGCCCTGTAGAAACAAATAAGAGATGAATGAATAAAAATTCATGATAAATAGTGCTATCATATGCAGTTGCAGTTGAAAATGAATTGTGACTTGAAGCAGTTATTAGAAATTAATTTCTCAATTACCTTATTTTTAAATTTAGTTATTTTTATTTATCTACGTGATATCTATACCGTCTAATCTTAAAGTCTAGGCGGTTTATAGCGAACTAACAAGGCTTATACACAGAACACTGGTGCAAGGTCGAAGGCAAATAATGTACATGGAACAACAATCAGAACATTATGAACATGGAACAACGATCAGAACTGTAGAGCATATTTACAGTACATAACTGAATCAGCTGTTTCAAGAAGACTTCAGCACCATAACTCCCTTGATTTAGAACAAATTGATTAGGTATATTAGAAAACATGAATACTCAAAATCAAATTACAACTTTTTCACAGGAGAGCTTTGTGGACTGCTTTCATTTAAGGACAACAGCACTTTTTGTGAACATATTTCTGGAATCAATTCAATTGATGATTTGAAAGTTTTGTTAAAAAAAAAAGAAATCACCATGCTTTTTTTTAAATTAAGAAATATAGAAACACAACGGCAGAAAAAGACCACATGACCTATCTAGTCTGCCCTTCCTTCAACTACAATAATGCCCTTTTATCCTTTAGAGATCCTCTGATAGAAACATGATGGCAGAAAAAGACTACATGGCCTATGCTATGCTCACATGCTAGAAAAGGCAGCACTGAAGCCCACGCCCACTTTACTTCCACTGCAGAAGCAACAGCCACAGCATGCCATGGAGAATGTGGGCCTCGCAGGGCCGGCCCGTCCATTGAGCGAGAATGTTTTTTGCACAGGGCCCCGCGTTTCAGGGGGCCCCGCGCAAAAAACATTCTTTTGAAAAGTAAAATTGGAAAAAAAAACCCCACCTGTCTGCTGCCGCGGTCGGGGCCGCCGCGGCAGAATCGAGCATGCCGCGGGGCCCCCCTGTGCACGGCAGAGCCTGCCCTCCCCTGTAGCAGCTCTCTCTTTGGAGCTGAAGTCAGACGCGCCGGCTTGCAGAGCGCGAGGGAGGAGTTTCTCCCTCGCTGCTCCCATCAGCCCCCGGGGGTTTAACCGCGCCGCGTGGGAGAAACTCTTCCCTCGGGCTCTGCTCTGCACGCCGGCGCGTCTGACTTCAGCTCCAAAGATATCGCTGCTACAGGGGAGGGCAGGCTCTGCCGTGCACAGGGGGGCCCCGCGGCACGCTCGATTCTGCCGCGGCGGCCCCGACCACGGCAGCAGACAGGGTTTCTTTTTTTTTAATTGTGGCTTGGGGGGGGGGGGTTGTTAGGACTGCTAATGGGCTGGGCTGGGCGGGGCTGGGGGGGGGGGTGTTAGGACTGCTAATGGGCTGGGCTGGGCTGGGCTGGGGGGGGTTGTTAGGACTGCTAATGGGCTGGGCTGGGCTGGGCTGGGGGGGGTTGTTAGGACTGCTAATGGGCTGGGCTGGGCTGGGGGGGGGTTGTTAGGACTGCTAATGGGCTGGGCTGGGCTGGGCTGGGGGCGGGGTTGTTAGGACCGCTAATGGGCTGGGCTGGGGGGGTTGTTAGGACTGCTAATGGGCTGGGCTGGGCTGGGCTGGGGGGGGTTGTTAGGACTGCTAATGGGCTGGGCTGGGCTGGGGGGGGGTTGTTAGGACTGCTAATGGGCTGGGCTGGGCTGGGCTGGGGGGGTTGTTAGGACTGCTGCTGGGCTGGGCTGGGCTGGGCTGGGGGGGTTGTTAGGACTGCTAATGGGCTGGGCTGGGCTGGGCTGGGGGGGTTGTTAGGACTGCTAATGGGCTGGGCTGGGCTGGGGGGGGTTTGTTAGGACTGCTAATGGGCTGGGCTGGGGGTTGTTAGGACTGCTAATGGGCTGGGCTGGGCTGGGCTGGGCTGGGGGGGGTTGTTAGGACTGCTAATGGGCTGGGCTGGGCTGGGGGGGTTGTTAGGACTGCTAATGGGCTGGGGGGGTTGTTAGGACTGCTAATGGGCTGGGGGGGTGGGGTGGGTTGTTAGGACTGGTGGGGGTGGGTTGTTAGGACTGCTAATGGGCTGGGGGGGTGTTAGGACTGCTAATGGGCTGGGGGGTGGGGTGGGTTAGGACTGCTAAGGGGCTGATGGGGAGGGGTTAGGACTGCTAATGGGCTGTGGGGGTGGGTTAGGACTGCTAATGGGCTGATGGGGAGGGGTTAGGACTTGAGGTGGGCTGATGTGGTTAGGACTGGTAATGGACTGTGGGCTGATGGGGGGGGGTTTAGGACTGGCAATGGGCTGATGGGGTTAAGACTGGAAGTGGGCTGATGGGGGGGTTAGGACTGGTAATGGGTTATAGGGGGGGCTTAAACTAAAAATGGGGTGATGGGGGTTTAGGACTGGAAGTGGGGTGATGGGGGGCTAGGACTGGTAATGGGTTGGGTGGTTGCTATGACTGGAAATGGGCTGAGTGGAAGGGGAGGCTTGAACTGCAAATAGCTGATGGGGAGGGAGCTTGGAATGGAAATGGGCTGTGAGGGAAGGGAGCTAGGACTGAAAATGGGCTGATGGAGCAGCTAGGATAGGACTGGAAATGGGCTGTTGGGGGAGCTAAGATTGGAAATGGGCTGTGGGGGGGGCTTGAATTGAAATAGACTCATGGAGGGGCTAGAACTGAAAGTAGGCTCATGGGGGGGGGGGGGCTTGGACTGGAATTGGACTGAGTGGAGGGGAGCTATGATTTGACATGGGCTGATGATGGGGCTAGGAAATGACTAGAAATGGGCTGATGGGGGGCTAGGATTGGAAATGAGCTGATGAAGGGACTCAGACTGAAAATGGATGGGGGAGCTAGGACTGGAAATGGGTTGATGGTGGGCTAGGACTGGAAATGGGCTGATGCAGGGACTAGAAGGGAATGGATGGTGGGTGAGACTGGAACTAGAAGGGAGCTGATGTTGGGGGAGGATTAGAATGGGATGGGGCTGGGAGAGTAAAATGGAGAGGGGACAAATATTTTGTGTGGAAGGGATGAAAAATCTACAATTGGCCTGGTATTGGGAGAATAAGTGGGGATTGAGGATGGAGGGGTAAAATTTGTGTGGATGAAATAGGAATGAGGAAAGAGCAAAAGGAGAAAGATTAGTATGTTAAAGCAGATGTAGAGAGAGAGAATGGAAAAAAAAACTAGAAGAGAGAAGAAAGAACAAATGGACAGCAGACGATGGACAGTTAGCAGAAAACATGAAGAAACCAGAAGAAAGTGGCTGGAACAATTGCAACTGAAAAAAAATGCACAAAAGGTAGAAATATCTCTTTATTTTGAATTTATTAACTGGAATATGAAACCTCTAGGAAATGTGCATCATTAACGTCTGTGCTTTGTTTGGTACAAGAGGAAATTAATTTATAGTTTTATTTCTACAGTGTTGTTGTACTTCCAAGTTTGGCTTTTGGGGTTCCCAGTTTAATTATTGCCTTCCTGTTTCTAAATTGTGATTCCTTGTTTGGTGATGGTCTATGTTCTGCATGTGTAACTGAGCTGAGGTATTCTGTTTATGTAATTCCTATTTGACATTGCCACTTGTTCTCTTTCCCCAGTATTCTCTGAAATGTATTGGTTTAATATTTGCAGTGTTGCCTTTTGATAGGTAGGGTATGGTGCTTTGTGAGTCCTGGTAATGCTGTCAGGATACGGTGGGTTTGCTATGGGTTCTAAATGGGCAGCGTTTGTAGTGGTTCCTAATGTGCCTGGCGGTTGGCACTGGATTATAGTAATGTAGAAATCTTTTAGTCTTTCTTTATCCATACACTCATTAAGAGACATGTTTACTAAAAGTTAGTGTATGGTAACATTATGCAAATATTTATGCAAATAAGGCCACTTATGCAAATGAGGCCCCGCACTGAGTCTCCGCACATGGCCCCGCACCCCCCTTGGGCCGCCCCTGGGGCCTCGATCCTACTATCTCTCACATGCAAAACAAGCACTCTACCATTTGAGCTAACTTCACTGCTGCCTAGCACTGGGGAGATGGAAACTGGCACTTGGCTGACCACCATAGAATTGCTTTACCATGCAATGCCTGCATACCTGTCAAGACTGCGTGTTTTACTTTGACAGAAATTTCAGGTCCAGTGATTCCATCTTGTCAGCATGATGACTGTGCTTCTTCCGTATGGCGCGTGCCTTTTGCACTTTTACTGAAAGGAGCACGAGACTTACAGAAGTACAATTCTCCCCTCTCAGCAAACACTGAGAAAGCACTTTATGGCCTTATTGGTTAGTGGAACCCCATTTGTAGCATGACCTTTAAACATTCCAAATGCTCCTTGAAGGTCAGCCTCCCTCTCAAAAGCTGCCTTACAAGCAGACTAGGTCATTAGCACCATACGAGATTCCCTTGATTCATCCCAGTTGTTTTGATCTGTGTAATACCAGAAAAGCTAGATGGAGAACATGGGCATCGATCCCACTGCCTCTCGCATGCTAAGCAAGCGCTCTACCACTTGAGCTAATTCCCCTCACTTTGCAATGCTTGCTTTCCAATGAAAGCAGATGCATCATTGATGATAGCCCAGCCGCTGTTTACCACATGAGCCTCAGTAGCGTTTCTGGTCCCAGCGTCAGCCAAAGACATATCCAAGTTGTCTTCCAGGGCCTCATTCCGATCCTCTGTCTCTGTCAAATCCCAAGCGAGTCTTTCAAAAGGGGTGGCTTTCCTCTCTGTACATAACTAGCCCTTCTGGTCTTTCCTTCACTGGAGTTTCCTGTGTTTAAAGTGCTGCACGGAGAATGTGGGGGGCATGCATCCTGCACATCTCACATGCTAAGCCAGCACATTTCTCCCTTCTTCTTAGCAGGTCAGACCCCCCCTTGATTAATGACATTTCCCCATTTGAGACTCTTCCCGCAGGTCAAGTCCCTTTCAACCAATGCCTTAAAGGCAGCAAAAGCAAAACCACCTTCCTTCCAACCACAGAAGTAACAGCAACAGCAACAGCAACAACATAGTATGGAGAACATGGGCATTGATCCCATTACCTCTTGCCTGCAAAGCAAGCACTTTACCATTTGAGCTAATTTCTCTGCCTCATGTTTTGGTGACTAACAAGACATTATAAGCAATCACTACTATCTCTGGTCAATTTTATTGTATATAACTTGTGTTAACTTTCTTTACCACAATTCTTGCTTTGTTATTTTATAGGTCTTCTAGTCCTTCTACCTTAAAGTCTCAACGTTAAATGTAAACTGCACCTTTTAATTATGTTTGAATGCACTGAGTTCCTGTAAACCATCTTGACTTCTAGAAAGACAGTATAAAAAAGATGTTAAATAAATATATATACAGTTGCATGGTTTTGATAAAGGAGGATTTGAAGTTTTCTTTTTTTACCAGTTGAGCTCCCTGAGACAAGCACAGCAAGTGCGCACACATGGCCATGTTGGGGTTGTTTTAAGGTTATATAATTTTATGAAAGACTTTTTTAGTTTTGAAAAACCATCAATGAGTATCTTTTATTTTTCCATTCACTTATTTTTGGGTGTAATGATGTTACCTAGGGGCATGTTTACTAAACTGCGTTAACATAGCAGCAGCTATGTTAAGGCGCGTTTTGTGCCGTTAAGGCGCCTTAACGTTACATTTTGTAACGTTAAGGCGCCTTAACGGCACATAACGCACCTTAACGTTCCCGGCCGCGTTAAGGCCAGAAAAGGGTGGAGAGAGGGCGGAGAGAAGGGGTCAATGGGCAGTGAATGGGCGGGGAGAGGCCCCTTCACACTAACATAGAGAAATTAAGGGCTGAATCCTAACGCAACTGAACACCTGGCGTTAGCACACATTTGTAAGAGAGAGAAACCATTTCAGTGTCAGCAATGTACAGCATAGGCAGGGAGCCCAAGAAAGGTGATAGTTGTGCTTCATTTGCAGCAACAGCATAGTGCCCTGGTATGAAAGGCCACTATGGTGATGGGGCATGGGGGCTGCAGGCGGGACCTGCAGTGGAGGCTACTGGGCATAGGGTGGACTAGGTGGTTGCCGAGGTGGCACATAGGAATGCAGAAAATGGAAACCAGCAAGACAGCAACTGGCCAGGGTCAGCCATGCCCATCAGTCTGTGTCCCACAGTGTCCCATCCAGGGGACATCACCCAGCAGGCACCCCAAGGGGTGCATAATATTGACAGGCGGTGCCAGGGGAAGCGTGGACATCTATGTAGGCACCCCTACTCCAGATCCCACACCATAGGCAGCCGCCTACCTGCCCCCTGGATGGCTTGGGATGGCGCACCACCATCACCAACAGCATATGGTCATGGCGGCATGGCAGAGGGGGTGGGTGATTGTGCTGGAGGGAGCAGTGGCACTCGCCTGCAGTGGACCTAGGCGATGCCCTGTACCAGTACGTGTTGTGCAGTGCAACAGAAGAGGTCTGGCCGAGGAACATAAGGGTAGCCCCAGGGACCACTGTGCTGCAGTACACTCAGCCAGCATGTCCAAGGTCAGAGGTTCAGGTCCCATCTGTGGATCCTACAGAGCATCTCTCCATAGTTTTAGCCCACATTGCAGCCACAACAACAACATGGGCAAACCCCAATGCAGTGGTGCACAGGGGTACGGACACTCACTCACAAGGGCTCCACTATCCACAGCTTCATGGAGTGCACGTTAGATAGGCACCTTATTAGGCGCAGTAGAAGGCACGTTAGAAGGCACCTTATTAGGCGCAGTAGAAGGCACGTTAGAAGGCACCTTATTAGGTGCAGTAGAAGGCACGTTAAAAGGCACCTTATTAGGCGCGTGCCTTGTACTGCGCCTAATAAGGTGCTTTCTAACGTGCCTTATAATGCGCCTTATCTGACACAGCTTTAATGCTGCCCCGCCCACTCCTTTATATGGGCATCTGTATCATCAACGCGGAACCTAACGTGAATGGCATTACTGCAGTTTAGTAAACAAACCCCCTAGTTTCAGGTTTTGAATGAAAACCAATTTTATGAGGTCTCAAGCATAAACATTCGACAAGCTGTTTCTGAATGATGGCCTTATTAGTCTATTTTTGTTAATTTGTTCTTCGTCAGTAGAGACTGCACTTTGTTTCATTAACACTGGGGTTTTCCCACTGAATCCTAGGAAGATGAGCCAAATAAGTGTTTTCATGAATATATGAATGAGACAATGTAGAAATGGAAGCGTGGGAACGTATTCTAAACTTCCTGCTAATAATATCATGGCCTGTGTGATTTATCTGCTCTTTACTGAGGCGACTGATTTACCCAATGTGAATCTGTATGCCCACAAGGGGGTAAATAGACTCAGGAATAATCTAATAAGCAACTAATGCATTCTGTAGCTTGGAGCTAGGCGGGCCTAAAATTCTTCATGACATACTCATTATCGCCCATTGCCGCTGCTTCAGCTGTGTATAGTATTTTTTTATTTTGACAGTTCTCTCAAATAACTGCATAATATGGCCTTTAAATCTCAAACTGGCTGAATCCAACCTTAGTTTTTCACTTTTCTATCAGATCTTTTTTGTACTTTAGCCTTCTATCTACTTCACTTTTATTGCCTTTCCAGATTGTTTTTGATAGTAGCTCAGAGACATCAGCTCTAAGTGGTTAAAATGGAGATCTGCATAATTTATTTAGTACCAATTTCAAGCTCCAATGAATTAGTTGCAAAAGGACACGAAATCTACCTTGCCTATCTACAGGGGCAGCCCAAGGGGGGTGCAGGGCCATGTGCGGAGACTCAGTGCGGGGCCTCTTTTGCATAAGGGGCCTCATTTGCATAAATATTTGCATAATGTTACCATACACTAACTTTTAGTAAAAATGTCTCTTAATGAGTGTATGGATAAAGAAAGACTAAAAGATTTCTACATTACTATAATCCAGTGCCAACCACCAGACACATTAGGAACTACTACAAACACTGCCCATTTAGAACCCGTAGCAAACCCGCCGTATCCTAACAGCACTACCAGGACTCACAAAGCACCAGACCCTACTTATCAAAAGGCAACACTGCAAATATTAAACCAATACATTTCAGAGAATAACAATACCTGACCTACTGGGGGAAAGAGAACAAGTGGCAAAATGTCAAATAGGAATTGCATAAACAGAATACCTCAGCTCAGTTACACATGCAGAACATAGACTATCACCAAACAAGGATTCACAATTTAGAAACAGGAAGACAATAATTAAATTGGGAACCCCAAAAGCCAAACTTGGAATGTACAACAACACTGTAGAAATAAAACTATAAATTAATTTCCTCTTGTACTAAACAAAGCACAGACGTTAATGATGCACATTTCCCAGAGCTGACATACTCCAGTTAATAAATTCAAAATAAAGAGATATTTTTCTACCTTTTGTGCATTTCTTTTTCAGTTGCAATTGCTCCAGCCACTTTCTTCTGGTTTCTTTGTGTCTTCTGCTAACTCTCCATCATCTGCTGTCCATTTGTCCTTTCTTCTCCCTTCTAGTTTTTTTCCATTCTCTCTCTACATCTGCTTTAACATACTAATCTTTCTCCTTTTGCTCTTTCCTCATTCCTATTTCATCCACTCAAATTTTACCCCTCCATCCTCAATCTCGATTTACTCTCCCAATACCCGGCCAATTGTAGATTTGTCTTCCCTCCAACACAAAATATTTTTTCCCTCTCCATTTCACTCTCCCAGCTACATCCTATTCTAATCCTCCCCCAACATCAGCTCCTTTCTAGTTCCAGCCCCACCCAGCATCCACTCCCTTCTAGTCCCCACATCAGCCCATTTCCAGTCCTAGCCCCACATAAGCCCATTTCCAGTCCTAGCCCCCCATAAGCCAATTTCCAATCCTATCCTAGCCCCACCATCAGCCAATTTCCAGTCCTAGCTCCCCCATCCATTTCCAGTCCTATCCGAGTCCCTCCATCAGCTCATTTCCAATTCCAGCCCCCCACTAGCCCATTTATTTATTTATTTATTTATTTTAGCTGTATTTATATCCCGCTTTTCACCGGGTCAAAGCGATCAATTGGGAGATACATTTAACACGAGGGGATATGACACACATAAGCTAATACTTACAGGGAACATGGGCAATGGAGGGTTAAGTGGCTTGCCCAAGACCACAAGGAGTGCCTATAGGACTAGAAATCCCAGTCCCTCCGGCCTGAGATTGCTGTCCCCAGGTGGGACTTGAACCCCCGGCCCTCCGGCCTGAAGTACCTTGTCCTAACCACTAGGCCACTCCTCCCCCTTTCTAGTCCTTTCCTAGCCCCACCATCAGCCCATGTTAAATCCTAGCTCCCCTCCACACAGCCCATTTCCAATCCAAGCCCCCCATGAGCCTACTTCCACTTCTAGCCCCTCCATGAGTCCATTTCAATCCAAGCCCCCACCACAGCCCATTTCCAATCTTAGAACACCCAACAGCCCATTTCCAGTCCTATCCTAGCCCCTCCATCAGCCAATTTCCTGTCCTAGCCCCCCCTACTCAGCCCATTTCCATTCCTAGCTTCGTCCCCTCACAGCCCATTTCCATTCCAAGCCCCCTCCCCATCAGCTATTTGCAGTTCAAGCCCCCTTCCACTCAGCCCATTTCCATTCCAAGCCCCCGTCCCCATCAGCTATTTGCAGTTCAAGCCCTCCTTCCACTCAGCCCATTACCAGTCCTAGCCCCCCCATAGCCCATTACCAGTCCTAACCCTCCCCATCAGCCCACTTCCAGTCCTAACCCCCCCATCAGCCCATTTCCAGTCCTAGCCCCCCATCAGCCCTTTTCCAGTCTTAGCCCCAACCCTAGCCTATTACGTCCTACCCCCCATCAGCCCAGTTCCAGTCTTATCTCCCCCATCAGCCCATTACCAGTCCTAACCCCCCATCAGCCCATTTTCAGTCCTAGCCCCCCCATAACCCATTACTAGTCCTAACCCCCCCATCAGACCACTTTCAGTCTTAGCCCATTACCACTCCTAACCCCTCTCCCCCATCAGCCCAGATAGATTTAAAAACAAACAAACTGGCTGTGGCTACTGCTGCCATTGCCGCTGAGGCAGTGGCAGAATCAAGCGTCCCGTGGGGCCCCCCCTGCCCGGCAGAGCTTCCCTGCAGCATCAGCACCCGAGTCCCAAAGCGTGGGCTTTCAGAGCCGCGAGAGTTTCCCTTTCTCGCGGCTCTGTTAATCCCGCCAGGGCTGATGGGATTTCCCCGGGCGGGATTAACAGAGCCGCGAGAAGTCAGAGAAGCTCTTGCGGCTCTGAAAGCCCACGCTAATTGGGACTCAGGAGCTGATGCTACAGGGAGGCTCTGGCGGGCAGGGGGGCCCCGCGGGATGCTTGATTTTGCCGCTGCCATGGCGGCGGCAGCAGCAGCAGCCAGTTTGTTTTTTTAAAATATACTTGGGCAAATGCAGAATGTTTTTTTGCGTGGGGCCCCCTGAAACGCGGGGCCCTGTGCAAAAAACATTCTTGCTCAATGGACGGGCCGGCCCTGCCTATCCTACTGCACCTATTCCTTTGTTCACAAAGAAAAATAAAAACATGATGCCAGATAAAGGCTATATGGCCTATCCAATCTGCCCTTCCATTCCAACTACTAAGCTCTACAGTCTGTAACTTTAGAGATGTTCTCTGTTTGTCCCATGCTTTCTTGAATTCAGATACAGTCTTTATCTCTACTGCCTCCACTGCATCTACCAGTCTTTCCGTAAAGAAATAGTTCCGCAAATTACTCCTGAGTCTATCTTCTCTCACTGACTCCTATGCCTTAGGCCTTTTAGCAAGAACTTAGCATTAGTCACCAAAATACAATAATTTTCAATTAATTTGGGCGTTTTTCCTGATTTTTCAAAAAAAAATTTCAGTTTGTTTCAAAAATTATTTTTAACAACATTTTTTAACGTTAGAATTTTCTCATATGTGCTAATTAACTTAACATGTTAATTCTTAGGTCAACATGTGTTAAATTGATTTTGTGCACACTATGGGAGTTATTGTAACACCTTATTTGTGATTTACACAGCCAGTTTAGAAAGGGTCCCATTTGCACGTGGATATCCTTCATTTGAGGAAGTTTTGAGGGGGGGGGGGTGTCGGAGGCGTTGCCCAGGTGAGACAAAAATCTACCCGTCTATTCCCCGTTTCATATAGGGAATGCGTGTGTAAGGCCAAAATTCTTTGTTAGATTTACAGCAACTCCATAGCACATGTAGATAATTAAAAAGCGTGCGATTTGGCCAGCCCTTAACAGGTGGGATTAAGGGGGGTAATCCTCTTTAATCCCCCCTAGTTTACTGCCCCTTCCAAACTGAAATAAGTTAATGATAGCATCCTCTATAGTTAACTAGCAGCCTCTAGACATCTAAATCTGTGAAATGGCTGACATGCACATGCAACTGTGCAAGCTGGGAAATGTCAGCGTTACATATGCAAGTTGCCAGGTCTTCTCCGTTGTTTTTTTCTCGTGTACATCTGTAAAATGGGTCCTCCTGCTGCTTGTGGACGTCAGTCCACATGTGTTCTTTCACTTCCTTCTATGTATTTTCTACAAACAGGTCCATGTTTAGCAGAGCTATTTCAAAAATACTGTCGGGATTAAGTACATCTCCACTGCAGAGTCTCAATTCCGATTTCCACGTACTACTATCTAAAATGTGCCTTCGCATATTTTAACAGGTCAATTTTCCCAATGATAGGGTTGTATTGTAACAATCAAATCCAATGAACCCTATCGTATATAGTTAATTTGTTTCTCTTCTCTTTTAAAGTTATCAGAAAATCATTCATCCAGTAATGATATTCATCCAAAAATTAGTTTTTCAAAAATTATTTTTTGTCAGACTCCACATATGAAGGCGCACACTACATAAGCTGGCACCCACCCTAGAGGAGTACTTTTTACTTTATTTAATGAATTCGATCCATTTTCTTTCTTCAATAAGCTTGAAACAATTAATCAATAAATTCCAAAAAAGACTTAGCTCAGTCAGTGTGACTCCGGATGCTCTCCGCTCTCCCAGTATAGCTCAAAGTGTCTATTGCATGCATCATGTTTCGAGAAATTCTATCTCATGGGAAAAATCACTGATCTGACTTAATACACTTAGACCATCAAAAAGCTCACTCAATTGATTAAGCAAAAAGTACCCCTCTAGAGTGGGTGCCAGCTTATGTGGCTTTGCACCTTCATAGTCTGGGGTCTGACAAAAAGTCATTTTTGGATGATTACCATTGCTGGATGAATAATTTTCTAATAACATTAAAAGAGAAGAGAAATGAATGAGCTATAGAAGATAGGGTTCACTGGATTTATTTACATATTTTAAGATGTTTGAATGAACTGAATGTGTGCTAATGAATGCACATTCCTAATGCCTTTTATTGTGGAACACTAGGAAAAGAGCCAACTATGAGAACAGATGACTGAACTTGAAGCCCTATGGGAATGCTACAAGATAATTAAACTTGCCAACAAACTGTTCTAATAAACCTCTGTAAGGTTCCACCACTGGCCTGGTAGGGTCTTGCGTGGATTAACTTCTGACCTCTGGCCTGTAGGTGTCAGAAGGCTCCATTAGGCTGATGCAGACTTGGACCACTCTATGTCTCTGACTTGCTCTCAGTGACCATTTGCTGCCTTGTAGATTTGCATCTAAAACTAGTCCTTAACTGGCTTCTTTGCCCCAGAGGGGGTTCTGCTTCTCTGTCAGTGCTGCCTCGTGTTTGGATTCCTTGTTGCTCTTTTCTGCACTTTGGATTATTCTACTCCATAGAAGCCTCCATTATGCCATATCAGTACCTCTGCTGGCCTCTAGCCTTGCTTCTAGGTCATCATTGGCTCTTAATCCCTGAGTTTTCCTTCATGGTTTCCTATTGTCCAGTACTCCCCATTTGCCTCTGGGTCTCATGCAGCTAAAGCTTAGAAAGGAACAAAGGGACTATAGAGCTTCGTAATTGGTATGGAAGGACAGATTGGATAGGTCATATGGTCTTTATTTGCTGTCGTGTATATATATTTTTCTATTTTTTCGATGTAGACAAAGGAATAGGTGCAGTAGATAGGCAAGGAAGGTAGGTTTCGTATCCTTTTGCAACTAGTTGCTTGGAGCTTCAAACTGGTACCAAATAAATTGGGAAGATCTCTAACCACTTATAGGTGATGTCTCTGAGCTACTACCAAAAACAATCCAGAAAAAGTAGAAAAAAGATCTGATAGAACAGTGAAAACCTAAGGTTGGATTCAGCTAGTTTGAGACTAGAAAGAAGCCCATATTATGCCAGCACTAGATGGCTGAACCCAAATGGAAGGTGATGAAACTCTCAGTGGATATCAGCTTGCTCTTTTCTCCTAGGTCTTTCTAGCTGATGAGATCCGTCACTGCCTGGATAACAGTTTAACAGATTTCAGTTGAAGTGCCTTGAGAGAGAAGGCCCATTATCTTGGAGAAAAGAATTGGTCAAACACAGGTTTTTTATTTGGACTATTCTAAGGCAATCGGGGTCAAGTTGGTTTTCTCTTTCACTGTTTCTTGATTTTCTTGTTTAGATGTGGTAATATGGCTAGAGTTCAAACACAAATAAAATTCCTTAGGCTCTAAAGCCTGTGATTTGAAGATAACTTCTCTAGGATGTTAACAGTCTGAGATACGTTTATTTGAAAACATCCCTGGTCAGATCACACTATGGGGGTTATTCCATGCTATGAATAGCAGGAATGGATGGCCTGATGGGATGTCCATTCCCATCATTTGTGCCGGCTCCTGCCCCCGACTAACTTCTCCACCAATTGTGTGGGGAAGTTAGACAGGGGTGGGGAATGGGCAGCCCAGGGGTGGGGAATGGGAAGCTCAGAGGGAGAGTCTGGGCAGGCAGTGGGCAGTTGCTGGCCCTGGACATACAGGGCCAATTCTATTTATTTATTTATATTCTCCTTTATGCCATGCTATTCAGCATCAGTGTGGTTTACATTGAACAAACTGAAATTACATTGAACAGGGCATTATAACTTGGAGATAACTATTTTACAGGGAACATGGGCTATGGAGGGTTAAGTGGCTTGCCCAAGACCACAAGGAGCACCTGTGGGACTAGAAACCCCAGTCCTTCCGGCCCAAGGTTGCTGTCCTCTAGTGGGATTTGAACCCCTGACCTTCCAGCCTGAAGTACCTTGTCCCAAACACTAGGCCACTCCTCCACTTCAGGGCCAGTGACATGTGTGGGGAAGTTATTCCACCTACGAGGTTTAATAACTTCCCTGGACTTGCTTTTTTTCAGTGCCTGGGGCTCAGATGGGGCGGGGGGGGGGGGGGAGCAGGGGATATTCCCTCCACCCGATCCTGGGCTTAGGAGGCCAGATCGTGGATCGGGCTGTGGGGAATAAACTCTTTTTTAATGGGGCTGGCATCGCGGCTCTTCAATGGAGCTGTGGTGCCATGGCAACATGATGCCATGGTGCTGCAGCTCCATTGAGGAGCCTTGACTGAGTTAGCAAGGGGGTAGTCCTGCACGTGCAGGCCGGACTGAATCGCAGTCCCGGCCTGCATGTGCAGGATTGTTCACGATTCTAATCCCATGGGGCTAGATGTGCCCCGTGGGATGAGAATCGCGATCCCCTCTGTGCATCTGGTTCAAATCGGACGCACAGAGGTGGAATTGGGCCCTATATGTGCTTTCTCCTGGAAGGTGATAGCTTGTTTGAGAAAGTGGGTTACAGTTGCCTGAAGGTACACTTAGTGAAAAGGTGCACCTCCAGCTACTGAAAGCAGATTAGACAGAGATCTCATAGAAATATAGAAACCTAACAGCAGAAAAAGACCACATGGCCTCTCTAATCTGCGTTTCCATATCAACTACAATAGCCTCCACTTTGCCTTTAGAGATCTTCTGTGTTTGTCGAATGCTTTCTTGAATTCAGATACTGTCCTCGTCTCTGCTACCTCCACTGTGAGACTACGTATTTCACAAATCTGCCACTCTTTCTATACAGAGGTACTCCTTTCTTCTGCTGGCCATTCCTCTCCCTATGCACCCAAGCATCCTTCTGGCTTTTGCCATTGTCTTTTCTACTGTTTAGCCACTTTAAGATCATCAGAAACAATCACGCCCAGGTCCTGCTCTTCTTTCATGGACAGAAGTACTTCACCCTTTACACTGTACCTCTCCTTTGGTTTTTTGCAGCCCAAATGGATGACCATACATTTTTTAGCATTAAATCTCAGCTGCCAAATTCTTGACCATTCTTCAAGCTTAGCTAGATCCCTCCTCGTGTTATCTACATCTTCCTGCATATCTATTTTATTGCACATTTTGGTATTGTCAACAAAGAGGCAAACCTACCCATTGGCCCTTCCTCAATATCACTAACAAATATGTTAAAAAGAATCTGACTAAGGGCAGCTCCCTGAAGCACTTATAACATCCTCCTTAGAGTGAGCTCCATTTCCCTGTACCCTTTATCACCTCCCATTCACCAATTTCTAACCCAGTCATTCACTTTAGGATCCATCCCTGGGATGCTCAATTTGTTTATAAGTTGCCTGTGCAGAACAGTGTTAAAGACTTTACTTAAATCCAAGTTAACCACATCTAGGGCTCTCCCCTTGGTCCAACTCCATGGTCACCCAGTCAAAGAAATCAATCAGATTTGTCTGACAAGATCTGCCTCTGGTAAACCCCTGATGCCTCAGATTCTGCAATTCACTGGACTCTAGAAACCTCACTATTCTGTCTTTTAGCAGCATTTCCAAAACTTTACTCACCACAGAGGTTAGACTAACCAGCCTGTAGTTTTCAACCTCATCCTTACTTCTGCTTTTGTGTAAAGGGACCACATGTGCCAGTCTCCAGTCCTCTGGGACCACTCCCAACTCCAAAGAAGAATTGAAAAGGGCAGTCAGTGGAGCTGCTAGAATGTCTGAATTTCTTTCAATATTCTCAAATGTATCCCATCCGGTCCCATCGCTTTGTCTACTTTTAGTTTAGCTAGTTCCTCACGAACTCAGTCTCCTGAAAATCGTTCAGGATCCCCGCCACTTCTGTTCTTATTTGTGGATGTTTCTGATGTCCTGCTCCTGGCCCTCCATTTGTGAACACAGAACAGAAATATTTGTTAAGCAATTCTGCTTTATCCACATCAGCTTCTACATATTTCTCCCCTTCACCCTTGAGTCTGACAATAACACTTTTGCACTTCCTCCTCTCACTAACAGATCTAAAAAAAGTCTTATTTCCCCATTTTATTGTATTGGCTATTTCTTCTTCTTTTTGTATCTTTGATTTCCTGACTACTTTGCTAGCTTCTCTATGTTTTCCAAATATAGATGCTTGTCTTCCTCTCTCTGTGATCTCTTGCATTTTATGAAGGCCACCCTCTTTTTTTTTCACCTTTTCAGCTACTTCATTCGAGAACCATAGTGGAGTACTTTTCCTTTTACATTATTTTACCTTTCTTACAAAAAGGTTTGTTGCCCTTAAAATATCTCTTTTCAGTTTTGCCCTTTGCCTTTCTATATCCCCTAGCTGTTCCCATCCCGCTAACGACTCCTTGAAGTATTGTCCCATCTTGGCAAATTTAGTTTTCCTAAAGTCTAAGGCTCTCGCTTTTGAATGGATTTTATCTGCTGCCCTAGTCCTAATATTGAACCATACCATCCAGTGATCACTGGACGTGAGATGATCTCCCTCTATGACATCAGAAACACTTTCCCCATTGATAAGCACCAAGTTCAGTATGACCTCTTCACATGCGGGTTCTGTTAGTTATTTGTCCAGATGACAGTATAAATGTGATTTCAGTTAGCTTGATCAAACTTTTGAGAAGACGATGCATCTTTCTCACTAACAAGAGTTAACAGAAGAGAGATACTTGTAAATCGAAAAAAGCAGAATATATGTTTCAAGATTAAATTTAAAAATTAAATCCATCTACTCATAAAGGAATGATAATGGACAAGTAGAAACTGAAGCAGAGACCACAAAGGAAGATGATACATATATAGACAGGCAAGGAAATGTTCTATGAGATTATTCCCCTCAAAAGAGTGAGTGGGGCATCCAATTGTATTCTTTCTTTTGTAACAGTATGCAAAGTTCCTACTGCATAATCCCCATTCACATATGCAATTTTATTTTGACAATAGCCACACTTGTAGCTGCTGTTGGATATTTGTTAAATTCAAATGTGTTTTGTCTCCCCTGGCAAAAATGATTACCTGTCTTAATGAAAGCAGTTATATGTTTCAGATAGTAAATGGTCTGTGCTTTCATGCCTGTGTACTGCCTGCCATGGAAAGGTAAATAAGTAATTCTTGCATAGTTTGACGTGGCAGTCCCTCTAAGTAGAAATAATGATGTGCCTAAACCACAGGAAGGTATCTGGGTTGCAAAGGAAATATCAAGCCATTACTTATAAGAATATAAAATAAGAACATAAGATATGCCATACTGGGTCAGACCAAGGTCCATCAAGCCCAGTATCCTGTTTCCAACAGTGGCCAATCTAGGTCATACATACCTAGCAGTTTCCCCAAAAGACACAAGTTTCACAATGCTTGTACTGGGTCAAGCATTGATATCCTGGGTCCCTTCTTAATAATAGTTTATGGACCTTTCCTGCAGGAGCTTGTCCAAACCTTTTTTAAACCCAGCTACACTAACAGCCTTTACTACATGCTCCGGTAACAAATTCCAGAGTTTGATTACACGTTGAGTGAAAAAATATTTTATTTTATTAGTCTTAAATAGTTTACCCTGTAGCTTCATTGCATGTCCCCTAGTCTTTCTATATTCTGATAACGTAAACAATCGATCTACGTTTACCCGTTCCACTCTGTTCATTCATTTATAGACTTCTATCATATCTCCCCTCAGCCATCTCTTTTCCAGGTTAAAGAGCCCTAACCATTTTAGCCTTTCTTCATAGGAGTATCCTTCCATCCTCTTTACCATTTTGGCAGCTCTTCTCTGAACCTTTTCTAATAACGCTATATCCTTTTTAAGATACGGCGACCAGAATTGCACACAATATTCAAGGTGTGGTCTCACCATGGAACGGTATAGAGGCATTATAATATCTTTTGTTTTATTTTCCATTCCTTTCCTTATGATACCTAGCATTCTATTTGCTCTCTTGGCCGCCGCTGCACACTGGGCTGATGGTTTTAACATGTTATCCACAATGACGCCTAAATCTTTTTCCTGGGTGGTGGTTCCTAATGTGGAACCTTGCATCGTGTAACCACAGTTTGGGTTGTTCTTCCCTAGGTGCATTACTTTGCACTTGTCCACATTAAATTTCATCTGCCATTTTGATGCCCAGTCTTCCAATTTATCAAGATCCTCATGCAATTTTCCACAATCCTCTTGGGTTTTAACAACTTTAAATAGTTTTGTGTCATCTGCAAATTTGATAACCTCACTCGTTATTCCCCTTTCCAGGTCATTTATGAATATGTCAAAAAGCAGCAGACCCGGAGGCGGAGCCAGCTGGACTCCAATATGGCTGCTTGAGAATTTTCTCCTCCAGACCCCACCTACCATTCACTTACATCTCCGGGATTATCCCTCGATTTTAAGGGTGTACCTCGATTCGGTGTGTCTAAATATGGCTGGGAGCAAGCAAACATGGCTGGAGTTTAGTACTCCACCTACTTCAGGCTCAAAACGGTCCAAAACGGACCCGCTCTCTCCTCAGAAGCAGGCCTCTTCGCAAGATAAACCGGAAGGTTTGCTGGAGCTGCTACAAGAAGTACGGGCGATTCGAACGCGGATGGACCTGAACGGGGACACTCTGGCTGAGATGCAGGCCGACATGAAAGAGATGCGGTCTCAAATGCAAACACTCTCTTGCCGGCTGGAAAAGGCCGAAGCGGCGATTACCAAGTGTGAGGAAGGAGCCTTACAGTTTGCAAAATCGTCCCGGAAGGTGGAATACCTGGAGAGGTCTATAGAGGACATGAACAATAGAGCTAGACGCAATAACCTCCGTCTAGTTGGGCTCCCGGAGGGTCTGGAAGGGAAGGACCCGATCCGGTACTTGGAATCTTGGTTACCGGGGTTCCTACATCTCGACTTTGCCCGGCCTTTGGAGATAGAGCGGGCGCATCGAATACCGACCTTTGCCAATGTACAAAGCAGTAGACCGCGACCGCTGATCTTTTGTCTTCTGCGCCATCAACATGCAGTGCAGATTCTGGCGTCGGCAAAAGGGAAACAACTCCTGCTACCTGAAGGTCAAAAAATATTTTTCTTCCCAGACTACAGCAAGCCCACGGTGGAGAAGAGGAAGGCCTTCCTCGCGCTCAGACCCCGTCTACAGCATCTACAGGCCCGATATGGCCTTGTGAACCCAGCGAAGTTTAAAGTTACCTTGAACAATGTGACCAGGACATTCGAAGACCCGCAGGCTCTTCAACGATACGTAGAAGAGCAGGAATCTCTCATGATGCATCAGAATTAGCCGTGTGCGGGACCTGTATTGTAACGGCGCAGCTGACGGAGTGAAGAGGAACATTGAACGTCAGGTGCTTTCTTCCCCTATTTTAGGCCTCATCGCAGGGTGGATGGCCAGGCCTGTCCTCAGAGTGTAAACTGGGCTTTGGCCGACTGTGCCTGTTGATCGTTGCCTCTTCGAGCTCCTAGCCCTCCTCGAGGGATAACTGGATTACTGTGTGCTGTGTGTAGTGTTTTCTCAGGGATGTTATGTCTTAAGTTATTATATTTAGTCTGTTGTATAGGTAGGGTGGTGGGTTCCGAGTCAGCCATGTGTTCTAGTTAAGCTGACTTACCTATCTATTTGGGAATGGGTGTGGGTACTGTATGTAGGTTCTCTGAGGTCAATGGGGCTGATGTGTTGGGGATATATGTTCAGCAGTTCTTTGTATATGCTGGGAGTCGTTTTACTTTTTGTTTTAAGATGCAATGGCTACTAGTCTAAAATTGTTGTCCCTCAACGTCAAGGGTCTCAAGTCCCCGGCCAAACGACAGAAAATCCTGTCTTATTGTGGGAGGCAAAAGGCCGACATATGTCTTTTGCAGGAAACTCACCTTATCCCCGCGGAAGTGCGCAAATTAGAAAATAAGCAATTTACTGTCATAGGCTTCTCTCCTGCTACTCACAAGAAAAACGGGGTGGTTACGTTAATGAGGAAAACGCTGGGGGCCAAGGTTGTCAGTTCATCCCATGACGAAGGGGGAAGATGGGCAAACTCCCTCATTCAGATTGGAAACCAGTCTCTCCTAATTTCTAATGTTTACAGTCCTAATTGCGATGATCCTTTCTTTTTCCGCGCTCTCTCGGGTAGCCTACAGATGGAAACAATGGCTCCTATTATCGTAGGGGGCGACTTTAACACAGTGGGAGACTCACTTGTAGATCGTCTCCCTGGGAGAGTTGAAAAACCTTCTAAAGCATCTTTAGCTCTTCAGGCTCTCTGCGAGTCTTCTGGTTTGGTGGATGTATGGAGAGTACTCCACCCAACGGGTAGAGATTTTACCTACTTCTCCCCTTTCCATAAGTCTTCCTCGCGTATCGACTATTTTTTGGTCTCAAAATCTTTGGTATCTTTGGGTTGTGCTGCCGGCATTGAAAGTATTTGTATCTCTGACCATGCCGCAGTCTCTTTGCAATTTGACTTACATGGATTAGAGCGACCAGCGATCGTTTAACAGGGCTTGGTTAGCTGTACCTTCATTTCAGGCAGAAATCCGGGAGGCTAAAAGACTCTATTTTGATACCAATAAGGTGGGAGACACAACAATATGGGCCTGGTGGGAGGCGTTTAAGGCTACCCTTCGGGCTGCAATTACTAGCTATGCGATTCGGGAGCGTAAAAAAAATAAAGCCCACTTACTGGCCCTTGAAAGTCAGATTAAGGTGGGGGAAAGATTATGGGTTAAACATCCTGACCCTGGTGTCCTACTTAGACTCCAAAGGCTAAGATATCAATATAATGAGGTAGTATCTTCAGAGGTAGAACAAACTCTGTTACAGCAATCGGCCAGATTTCATATTGAGCGAAATAGAGCAAGTAAAGCTCTGGCTACGGCATTGAGAGGGAAGCACGAAAAGAAAAGAATTGTGTCCCTGCTGGACGATAACTCAGTACAGCAAATGGCGAGTGAGCGCATATTAGACGAATTCTCTAAGTATTATGGGAAGCTATACTCCTCAGATATTAGCCCAGATCTAAATGCTTTCACATCTTTCTTGGGAGACCTTACTCACCCTTCTGCGTCTACACGACAAGTGGGGGATCTGGGTGTCGCTTTTTCTTGTAAAGAATTACATGCGGCTATCAAAGGAATGCCCAGGGGCAAAGCCACCGGTCCCGATGGAATTCCAGCTGATCTTTACCAGATATTTTGTGAAGACTTACTCCCTTATCTCCTGATCTATTATACATAGTTAATCAGGGGACAGGGCACTACTGGGAATTTCTCTGAGGCTATTATTGTGGTTTTGGAGAAGCCTGGGAAGGATCCCGAGCTTGTGACGAATTACCGGCTGATTTCCCTATTAAATTCCGACTATAAGATTTATGCAAGCGTCCTGGCTCAGAGGCTCACCAAGGTTATTGGTGATCTCATTCATCCGGATCAGTGTGGTTTTGTTCCTGGGAGAGCTACGTCGGACAATGCTCGGCTGCTGTGTAACTTATTTGAGAGGGCCTCTAGTAGTCCTTTGCCTTATATCGGTCTCTCACTCGACGCGGAGAAAGCATTTGATAGGCTGGAGTGGGCCTTTCTTTTCCAGGTACTACATTGGTTCGGTCTTGGGTCCGAGTTTATTAAGATGGTTAAAGTCTTATATGTGGATACCAGCGCTCGTATCTTCGCTAATGGCATTCTTTCTAATTCGTTTTCGCTTTATAGAGGAACTAGGCAGGGTTGTCCCCTCTCTCCCCTTCTGTTCAACCTCGCATTGGAACCGCTAGCTATAGCTCTTAGGCAGCATAAGGAGATCATAGGCTTTAGATTAGGGGACTTGCAGGTGAAGCTCTCTGCTTACGCGGACGATCTCCTGCTTTTCACCCAGCCGGCAGAGGTTCCTGCAATTTTATCGTTAATCGAGAGCTACTCCGCGATTTCTGGGTATAAAATAAACTGGTCTAAATCTGTTGCTTTTCCACTGAATAAAGTCTCTAATTCGAGCTTAATGGCGGAGTTCCCTTTTCGGTGGGTCGCAGACAAAATTACTTATTTGGGTACCCAGTATTGCGCCTCCCGGGAAGATACTATTACTTTCAACTTGACGGACCTTCTCTTGCTGATCCGCAAACGATCTCTTTCTTGGTCCCCCTTGCACCTTTCATGGTGGGGTAGATTGGAGACCATCAAAATGACTCTCACTCCCAAAATAAATTATCTGTTGGGCATGTTGCCCTTCGCTCTCCCCCGTGGCGCCTATGGTGAAATAGAGCGTTCGTTATTGGCCTTCCTATGGAACGGGAAACGCCCAAGAATAGCTACTAAGAAGCTTAAGGCATCCAAAGAGGAGGGGGGCGTGCTATTTCCTGATTTCCAAAGGTACCATCAAGCCCTTTTGTTAAAGCAAGGGGCCATGTGGTTAGAGGCTGAGGATCTTGAGCATAGACCTATCTGGCTGGCAGTAGAGGAACAGCTGGCGGCCCCTTATCCCCTGCGGCATTTGCTAGGTATGCAATTTCCAAGGGACTCTGTGTCAGGGGGGGTCATTTTGGCTACACAGGAAGCTTTTTTGCAGCTTGTTCGGCTCAAGGGTGCCCAAGATGTCCTTTCTAAGCAAACACCTCTGTGGTGGAATCCATTGTTTAAGATCCGGAACCGAGTATTTGCTTGGCGCAGGTGGATGAGCTGTGGCATCTGGGTGTTAGGGCAGATGTACGATGAACAGGGATGGAAAGACTTTTCAGTTTTACAGAGGGAGTTTGCCCTTCCCTTCTCCTGCCATTTCCAGTGGTTACAACTCAAGCACTGTTTAAACGCTAAGGGTGTGCGGGGCGGGGATTTGGCCTCTGTTGGGTTTCCTTATCCTATCCTTCAGGGGTCGCTTGGTCTTCGGGGTGCCATGTCTTTCCTTTATAGATCAATTCGAGAGTGTACCCCAATAACCAACCGGGGACTAGTTAAGACTTGGGAGTCGGACATGGTTGCTGGGACCACTTCTGCTACTTGGAGGTCCCTGTGGGGTCCTGTCACTAGGGTGTCACGTTCAGCGGCACTTACTCAATCCATGTTTTTTTTCTTACACAGGGCTTATATTACCCCTGTTAAATTATCAAAATGGGACAAGTTGTCGGCTGGCAGATGCTGGTCCTGCCAATTTGAGTTAGGTACTTACAGACACATGTTTTTTGACTGTCCCTTGCTCCAAGGTTTTTGGCTAGAGGTGTGGGCTCGGATACAGAGTATTTTAGATATCTCCTACCCTTTTTCAAGCACCATGGTGCTGTTAAGATCTGTGGAGCCCTCCTTGGACCTTTCCAAGGAGTAGGCGTTTTTGCTTAACTTCATGATAGCCATTGCACTTAGGCTCACTGGTCTGTAACATAGTAACATAGAAACATAGTAAATGACGGCAGATAAAGACCAGTATGGTCCATCTAGTCTGCCCATTAGATAGTTACGTTTATTTTGATTTTATCCTGTTGCTGTAAAGGGATCCACTGTGTCTGTTCCATGCCATTTTGAATTCTGTCACTATATTTGCCCCCACCACTTCCATCAGGAGGACATTCCAAGCATCCACCACCCTTTCAGTAAAAAAGTGTTTCCTGACATTGCCTTTCAATTTACCCCCTTGCAGCTTCATGTTATGCCCTCTAGTTTTACAGCTTTCCCGTCTTTGGAAGAGGTTTGTTTGTTCATTATTTCTCTTTAAGTATTTAAAGGTTTGAATCATATCTCCCCTATCCCTTGTAGGCAGGGTCCACCTACAAAGGTTTCCCCAATATTACCAAATACCAATGAATTGCTCAGACAACTTCTGCTTAGATGCAAAGCTCTTTATTTGGTATACCAAAGCAAAATAAATCACAAATGCAGATAGCAAAAGACTTCTGTTTGAGAGTGTGACAGGCAACCTACTCTCTGTACCAGAATTAGAGAGCAGATTGCCCACGAGCTAGAGAGCTTCTCTCTTATATACCTTTTTTGCTCTGTCACAAAGTTCTAGAAAACCCTACATCGCTTCTGATGTCATATGCAGGGTTTTTTCTATGGAGTACGTGCAGCTTTCTGCAAAGTCTGCAAAAGTTTCTACTTGGGGAGGGGGCCTCCCATGATCATTTGGGCCAGCAATTAGTTCAGTTCTCTTCAAGGTCTCTGCTTATCGGTATGCTGTGAAGCATTTCTTTCCTTTGCCTTCCTGTGTGGGGCCTGTGTTCTTTCTAGTTCCTGGCACCAAACGTTATCTTCAAGGCTGAAAGTATTTCTACTAATTAGTTTTAGCTTGACCTGTATTTTGTAGTAGGCTCATATCCTGAGCACTTCTGCCCAAAACATGGTTTCCAGACTGTAGCAGGCCTCATGTTTATGTTTATGTTTATTAAATTTGATAGAACCGCCTTTCTACTGGAATCAAGGCGGTGTACAATTTTCAAAAAACAAAGGAAAATCAAGGCCAAGGCCAAAAGAAATAGGAAAAGAAATTACAATTCTTCGACAGAAAAGAAAGAGGGAGAGGAGGGGTAAGACGAGACAGTAGAACATATACTCCAGGGTAGAGACAATGGGAGGAGCGAGAGAGATCAGACGAAAGGGGAGGGAAGGTCAAACGCCAGGGAAAACAGGTGGGTCTTCAGGTTTTGCTTGAAAGTGGTGTGGTTGGTTTCTAAACGCAAGGAGGAGGGGAGAGCATTCCAAAGAGCAGGGCCGGCGAAGAAAAAGGCAGAGGAGCGAGTGGATTGTAGGTGGGCAGATGAAGGGGAAGGAAGGGTGAGTCGGTTAAGGTGGAAGGAACGTGGGGTGTACCTGGGAGAGTGCAAGTGAATGAGGTCTGCTAAATACTGAGGGGTGCTGGTGTAGAGAACTTCGTGGACCAGGGTAAGTAGTTTGTATTGGGAGCGGACTGAGATAGGTAACCAGTGGAGGCGGAAAAGTAGCGGAGTTATATGGTCGTGGAGGGTGGCGTGTGTGATGAGACGGGCTGCAGTGCTTTGGATTCATAACATATACTTTCTCTTATAGCCCATGTGCTTGTCTTCCTGTGCCATAAACAGGGTGCTTGAGTGCATTGCAGGCCAGCAAGAGTGTAGACATAGAAGGCATATGAAGCAGAGCAGAGCAGAACTATCCCTAAGCCAAAATATCCCAACAGCATCCTCTCCTCCAGAGTGTACATATTTAGGTCTTCAAGTCTCTTCTCATAAGTCTTCTGACGCAGGCTACAAATCATTTTGGTTGCCTTCCTCTGAACAGTTTCCAGTCTTTTTCACCCCTGAAACCCCTTTTTTTTAAATCTTATCTCTACTTTAAACCTTTTTATTAATAACCACAGCTGCAGCAAATTAAGAACATTACATTATACATAAAGAAACATTGTAAAGATCACAATATACATAAAGAAACATGCAAACAGCAGTATTCCATCCCACTACAGGGTATAATTATTACTTTTCCCCTCCCCCCCTCCCTCCACCACCCTTACCACCTCCCCCTCTCCAATCCCACCTCCTCCCTCCTCCCCTCCACCAACCTCCTTCTCTACTCCCCTCCTCACATCCTCCCATCTCCCCAGCCCCTCTTTCAAACCCCCACCCTAACCACAATCCCCGTTTCTTCCATACTCTAGTCCTAATTAAGCCAACTTAAACTGTTAAGATATCATTCCTAGCCTTAGCCGATAACCCTTCAAGATATGGAGACCAAATATTCAAAAAACAAGCTCTACTACCAGGCTGCTGGCATTAACCTTAAAAAAGGAGATAGAGCAGCTTTTAAATTAGATTATAGGGGAAAGCTGACAGTCGCTCAAGAGCGCATTGTTCAGAAGCGGCACACTTTGACATTGGAGTGGGATGCCATCATATCCCTTTTGGGTCACCCCAGCAGTGCAGAAACAACTGAAATGCCTCCTGACTAAACCCTCACTCTCCTGGAAGCAGAGTGCTGGCTGAGAAAATCCACTACCACAGTATCCACCTCGGCAATATGCAGAGCCAACAACTAGGAGGTTCTTTACCACCCAGGTAAACAAGAGAGCCAACTCCATGACTACCCTGGCACGCCTTGTGCCACCTTGCTGATTGCCATAAGTCACCATTGTGGCATTGACCGGGAATACTTAAACCACTCGGCCCTTGACCGGGGGCCAGAAACACAGAAGAGTCACCCTGATGGCCCTCACCTCAAGGCAGTTGATGGACTACTCTGCCTCCCTACAGTTCCAATGGCCCTGGGCCATTGAGCTGCCTCTGAACCGCTTCAAGTCTTTTTATATCTTTTGTAAGGTATGGTCTCCAAAACTGAACAGTATTCCAAGTGAAGCCTCACCAATGACTTGTACAGGGGCATTAATACCTCCTCCTTTCTGCTAGTTATTTCTCTCTGTATGCAGCCCAGCATCCTTCTGGCCACTGCCCTGTCACATTGTTTTGCCACCTTAAGATCCTCAGAAACAGTCACTCCGAGGTCCTTCTCCTGGTCTGTGCACACCAACCTCTCGCCCCATATCACATACATTTCCCTTGGATTTCTGCATCCCAAGTGCATGACTGTACCTCTTCGCATTACATCTTAACTGCCAAGCATTAGACCATTCTTTCAGTGATGTAGATCTTTCCTCATGTTGTCCACTCCCTCGGAGGAGTCCACTCAGTTGCAAGTTTCTGTGTCATCTGCAAAAGGCAGACTTTTCCCTTCAATCCTTCCGTAATATCACTCACAAATGTATTAAACAGGATTGGTCCCAGGACCGATCCCTGAGGCACACCGCTACGCACCTCCCTTTCTTCTGAGTGAGTGAGTTCTGTTTACCACTGCCTTCTATCATCTGTCAGGCATCCTGCTCAGTTTATTGATCTTCCCCCACCCCGTCCCCTCTTCCCCGCCCCCCCGGTGACATCTCTCATTCTGCCTGACCCTTGACTTCTCCTCTAGTTCTCTAACCTCCTCTTGTCTGTCCTATAATATAATTGGCGTTCCTTTCCTTTTTCCAATGCAGCTTTTATGTACCTTGTAAACAGCTCAGATGCTGTCGCATTGAGCAGTATATTGTCTCCTAATAAAACATAAAGATAAAGATAAAAGCCTCCTATGAGGAACAGTATCAAAGGCTTTGCTGAAATCTAGGTCTTTTACATCCATCACATGTCCTTGATCTAGTTCTCTGGTCACCCAATCATAGAACTCAATCACATTTGTTTGGCATGATCTTCCCCTGGTAAAATCATGTTGCCTCAGATCATGCAATCCATTGATTTCCAGAAAGTCCACAATTCTCTTTCAAGAGTGCCTCCATTACTTTTCCTGACACAAGGATAAGGCTTACTGGCCACTAATTTGTCACCTCTTTCCTATTACCACTTTTGTGAAGAGGTACCACATCAGCCCTTCTCCAGTCCTGCTTAACCTTTTCTGTCTCCAAGAATCTATTAAAAACATCTTTTAAAGGCCCTGCCAGAACCTCTCTGAGCTCCTTCAGTATCCTGGGATGTATCCCATCTGGTCCCATGGCCTTGTCGACTTGAGTTTTTCAAGCTTCATTCCCATTTGTATATTTGTCAATCATACATGGTCCTTCTTCAGGATTTTCTTTCGTGAATACAGAACAGAAGTATTTGTTTAGCATTTTCGCTTTTTCAATGTCACTTTCCACAACTCTATCCTCAGCACTTTTGAGTCTTGCAATCCACTTCTGATCTTCCATTTCTCCCGAATATACCTAAAAAAGTCTTGTCACCACACTTCACATCTTTAGCCATCTTTTCTTCCACCTTTGCTTTTGCTATCCTTATTTCTCTCTTTCTCTCTTTTAGCTTTATACTGTATTCTTTTTTGTGTTCCTCTGTTTGTGATCTTCTGAAATTTAAGAAAGCTGTTTTTTGCCTTTATTTTTGCAGCCACTTCTTTGAGAACCATATAGGTTTCCTTTTCCTCTTGTTTTTATTTACTTTCCTTACATATATATCTGTTTCCCCTTTTATTACCTTTTTTAGTTTAGCCCACTGCAGTTCCACTTCCCTTATTTCCTCCCTCCCTGCCAACTCCTCCTTCAGGCACTTCGCCATTTTACTGACGTCAATGTTTTTGAAGTCTGGACTTTGAGTTTGCTGTGATTGGATTCTGCCTTGGCTTTTACCTCAAACCACACATGTGATGATTGCTGCTACTCATGTGGGCACCCACCCAGACATTTCACATGCTATCTCCATTGGTGAGTACTAGAGCCAGCGTTGAACTTTCCCTGATTGGTTCCATCACCATTTGTCTGAGCAATGCTTCTTGGAAGGCAACCACAATCTTTTTACTTCTTTCCAGATTTGCAGAAGGAATGCTCCAATCCACATCCTATAGATCAAAGTCACCCAATATGATCACTTCTCCCTTAATGGCTACCTTTGCAGTATCAATGATCAAGTCTCTATCCATTTCTTCCATTTGATCTGGAGGCCTGCAGACTACATCACTATGGATGATAGTGCCATCTCCTCTTTCCAACACAATCCGCAGTGCTTCTTCTTTTCCCCATGTCCCCTGCATTTCAGCAGCTTTAATATTGCTTTTGATATATAGGGCTACTCCTCTTCCTTTTCTGATTTCTGTACATAAATTATAACCAGCTGTGGCTATATCCCATTCATGCGACTCGTTAAACCATGTTTCTGTAATGGCCACAATGTCCAAGTCCATTTCCACCATCATGGCTTCCAGGTCAGGAACTTTGTTGGCTAGACTTCGAGCATTTGTGCTCCTTGCCTTCTAGCAATTGTTGGTTGGCTTGCTTGTATTTTGCATGACTTTTATTCTAGATTCCTCTTCCCACTTGTCATTGATATGTGTATCAATTTGACGACTATTACCAATGTTATTTTGTTTTTACTGGGAGTGACACCCTAAACTTGTTCTTTTCCATCCATCACCCTCTTTCCCTAGTTTAAATGCTTGCCTGAATTTATCACTTAGGATCCTTTTTCCAGCCATAGAGAAATGCGGTCCATCAACACAGTATAGCCTGTTGTTCCATCTATTGCCTCAGTTGCCTATATATCTAAATCCTTCTTGTTTACACCAGGTTTGGGGTCACATATTAAAGTTGGTTATGTGATGCCTGGTGATGATATTTGCCCCAGACTGGCCTTTGAAGGCCATGGTATGTGGATTTTGTGAATCTGTTGCCATGGCCTGGTGGTGCTATTGCCCCAGACTGGCCTTTGAAGGCCATGGTATATGGATCTTGTGAACCTGTTGCCATGGCCCCTTCTCTTGTTTCCTCAAGAGAAGGACTTCCTATGTCAAAGGCTTCTGGTAAGGGAGGATCCCAGTCCCTTCTTGCTTATGGCCTGGCCCTTGAGGGGCATAGGTGCTCCAAGAAAGGGCTACTTTGAACTGATATTATACTCCATGTACATCCTTAGCTTATGTGCGAGTCTGGAGAGTTTTCAAGAGATGATGTTCCTCTCAATCCATAGAGGTCAGGAAGGCACACATTGTTGCTATTTTGTCCTCCTTGCAGTTTGATCTGGCCCTTAACTCTCCAAGTTCAGGTGGTAGTCGTGTCATGCTTCAGGAGTTGAATCCAAGGGATTTTTTTGGCAGTGCTCCTTAATGTCTCCCACTTTCTCAAGGGAGTGAAGCAGTTCTGTCTGCTTGTATTCCTAGTTTTGCCTCAATGGAGTCTCTCACTGGGGTTGGTACTGAAAGGGCATTCTTTGAGCCCATTCTTAAAAGAAAACAAGCCGCCTTCAAGAATTTGACCCTTAAGGTGGTTACCGATTGGCTGTAGTGTCCCCCAGGTAGGTGCACGACCTGCAGAGCTTGTCTGGCAGGGAACCTTTATTGGTCATCTTGATGGCTTCTATCTCTGTGCGGACTGTGCTGTCCTTTCTCACAAAGGTGCTTTCATCCTTACATCTTAACCAGGCTGCCATTCTGCTTTCCTTCCCAGAGGAGGATCTACAGAAAGATCCTCACTGCATCTGGTGGACTGTGGAAGGTGTTGATCAGATGCCTGGAAATTACAAATTCCTTCTTCTGACTGAGTCATCTTTTAGTCTTCCTAAGCAGCCCCAGGAAGGGACTGGCAGAAGCCAAGTCTTCTATTGCTAGTTGGATTCAGGAGAACATTGGGTCAAACTACAGTTTGGCGGGTAAGTACTACATCTCATTCCACTAGGGCACAAGCCTCCTTCTGGGTGGAGTCCGCCTTGGAGTTTCCAGAGGATGTTTGTAAGGCGGTTACTTGGTCTTTGCTCAGCACCTTTGTGAAGCACTATAGGTTGCTTTGGGAGTTGGTACAGATGGCGCCTTTGGCAGGGCAGTCCTATCCATAGTGTTGGGTAGGGCCCACTCATCTGGGCTGGTCTAGCAGGATGCTAATTTAGTTAAGGAGAAATTTTTCATACTTAACAATTTTCTTTCCTTGAATCCTGCAGGACCTGGACTCGAAGACTTACCTCTTAATTGCCTTGTCAGTCTCTATGTGTGATGCAGAGTTATTTACAGTAAGAGACAAATACTTGCCAAAAATGTTTATTGCAATTTATGGTTGGTTATTAAAACTGGCATCTTTCCTGAGCTTTTCAGTCTTGCTTACTGCTTGAACTTTCTTACTCTCAGTGCTGCATCAGCAGATATACCAAGTGATGTCACTGAAAGTTGCCTCCAACAACTAGCGAGGGAGCATAACCCACTTGTCTGGATGAGCTTAGCAGGATTCAAGGAAAGAAAATTACCATGTATGTAAAACTTCTCTCTGTGTGACAATATTTCTGAGCCTAAATAAAACTAAGCACAAAAATAGCACATTTGGAAGTAGAGATTGTGGTTTCTTAGGACATTTGTTTTAGCAATCAAGAAAGGGAAGATTTTTTGAGAACAAACACCTACAAATTAAATGATCCCCAACTACCATAATTTTCCTAGCATTTCCTGTAGCAGCAGTGCAATGAATCGTTTACGTAATCCTGTGCATGCAGAGTAGCACTTTGAAAAGTCACTTTGCTAAAGAGCTGGAGACCCTGTGGTGCAAAAATCTAAACTAGCAGCAAGGACATCAGAGAACAGATGCGTTGGTATAGAAACTGGAGGCTTTATTTTTAACAGATTGTGATACTTTTTATTGGACGTTGTGTAATAAATTATCTCAGGTGACCTAAAGGATGAGTTTTTTTAGACCACATAGGTTTCTTCCTTTGTGTCCTTTTTAGAACACTGCATTTCAGAAATATATTGAGACTAAATAAATGTGTACCTTAGCACACATAAAAGGTAATTTTAAAAGGAACTTCCTAAAGGTATGCGCTTTCAATGCACGTAAGTCACAGTATTTTGTACATTGCATGCATAACTGGGCATTTATCATGTAAATGATATAGCCACTATTTTATAAGTACGCACATTTTCTCTATGGTGCATGCTTTTAGTGTGTGCATGGGTGGAGCGCACAATTATGCATGCAGGGGTGGCGTAATGCTGTTTTTGTTGGGGGGGCCAAGCAGGGCCATATCGAATGTAAATCGCGGCCCGTGCAACTTGCACATCGGGTGCGCGCCTCCCCTCCCCCCCCCCCCGCAGAGGGAGAGAAGAAGCGCGCCCGATGTGCAAGTAACTGGCATGCTAAGCAGATCTGTCCCTCCCTGCAAGAGAGACAAGGGAGGGACAGATCTGCTTAGCATGCCGGCAAGAAGGCTTAAGGGGCACATTTTAGCTGTCTGTCGTTGCCTGCCTGCCGCCGCTGAGAGAAGAAAAAGTGGCGGTGGCAGGCAATGGCAGACAGCTAAAATGCACCTCTTAAGCCTTTGCACCCTGTGTGACCGCACCGCTCGCACAGGGCTAGGTATGTGCCTGGGGCCAAACTCTGCCCCTCAGCTAGCCACACTTAGTGCGGCTGCAATTGCCGGCCTTCCCCTCCTGTCTGCCTGCAGGGATCCAATCCCAGCAGGCAGATGGGGGGATGTTTGCCGTTCTTCTGCCTGTGGGGTACAGGATCCATGCAGGCAACCCGCTGCCTGCCGGTTTGCGATCGCAGCATTCCCCTCCTGCTGCTTGTGGGAGATTGGATCCCTGCGGGCAGACAGAAGGCGAATGCCAGCACTCATGGCAGCAAGGTTTTGATGGGACCAGGGCCCCTCTGGCCTACCTGTTTCTGACGCCTGTGTATGCATGTGAATGATAAAATAATTTATGCATGTTCTTTGCAGATCTATGCCTGGGCATTTGCACCAGCTCTAGAGCTGGTGTAAATGATTGCACCTTACATTAATGCACATATGTTTGCATTTATGCCATAAATAGCCATTAGGTCCGCATGCAAAAACATGCATTAACTAGGCACCAGTTTATAAAATGACCCTCTCAAGACCTTATTTCAAAAGGATGTTTTCTATTTCTAAGTCAGTGGGCAAAAAATCTTGTTATCGAATAAGGCCCATTGCCTTATTTTCTTATTGTTTATCAGAGAAACATTTTTAAGCTTCAGTGGCAAATAAGACATTTTAATATTTAGGTTGCTGCCCAAATCCATTTATCTTTTCTCTCTGATTTTGCTCTATGATTACATTTTACTGCTCACAGAATTTCACAACACTGGTTTCTATGGCAGCCTAACACGGTTTGTAGTTCACCTAATAAATATTTTGACCTTGAGCATTTAGATCATTTTTTCCCTTTTGGCAAAGCCTGAGAATGAATAATTGAATAAATGTGATTGTCATGCTAATTTGACAGATAAATTTGATTGTGGAGTTACTTCATGGAGGAGGTGTGGTCTAATCATTGACATAAGAAACTTGAGTGGCAGTGCTGTTTACTGTCATGTGGAAGACTTGTATCCAGTTCCTGAGCAAGACCTGTCCTGGGCTGGCCGAAGATGCTGTCAAGGCAGAATTCACAGTCCCTGCAGAGGAAGCTTTAGCTGTTGCTCACTGGGGACATCTAGTGGCCAGACTAAGGGTACATGGTGGAGAGAGTCTTGGGGGGAAAAAAATCCCTTATAGACAATTGTGTATTAAGGATTTTGCCATTATAACCCTGATTGAACTAGAAGCTGAAAGGAGCAGGAACCAACACAAAGAAATGAGAAACTTACTCTCTAACTACAGTGTATAGGTCTTGAGAAGAGTCTGATCCTTTTAAGCAAACTATATTTATTTATTTAACAGGTTTTTATATACCATCTTTAATCCAAGGCGGTTTACATAGAACAACAGTATACAAGCTCAAGAGAGCTGTGTTACATAGAACATGGACAAGTAAACTTGGAGTTAAATATAGGGGTTATACATAAATCAAAAATGTGTGGCTGGTTATATTAATAGACATCCATTTACTGACAATAAAACTAGTAGGTCTAAACCAGAAAGATTACAGCAGTATAAGAAGTACAGTCGGTAGCTTTATATACTTCTTTCTTTCCCTCCGCTTCTTCTTTCTCTCTCTTTCCTCATCCTGTTCCTTTGCTTCATTTTTCATTCATTTGCTTTCTTCATGTGGTTCCTTTTCTCTTTCTTCCTTCTCTTTCTTGAGCCCTGCTGCTCATTGATGAGGGAAGGGAATCCTTGGCCCCACTGCTTCTCCCTGCGTCCTTCTCGTTAACTCTTACAAATCTGATACTGGACTCCTTTTACTAAAGTATGTTGAGCCATTGATGTGGGAATCTGCTTGTGCTACAGTTAACGTATTTTGTAACAGAGTACATAAGTTAATAGGGCAGGAAGGTGTCTATTTAGAAACAAAGAAACATGACGGCAGATAAGGCCCATATGGCTTATCCAGTCTGTCCTTCCATACCAACTAAGCTTTACAGTTTCTTTTTTCCTTTAGAGATCTTCTGTGTTTGTCCCATGCTTTCTTGAATTCAGATACAGTCCTTGTCTCTGCTACCTCCACTAGGAAACTATTCCATGCATCTACCACTCTACGTAAAGAAATATTTCTGCAAATTGTTCCTGAGTCTATCCCCTTTCACCTTCATATAATGCCCCACTCATAATAGAGCTTTCTTTCAATTGAGAGAGGCTCTCTTCATGTGCGTTTATGCCATGGATATATTTAAATCTCTCTATCATATCTCCCCTCTCCCACGTTTCCTCTAAAGTATTCATACTGAGATCTTTAAGTCTGTCCCCATATGGTTTAAAATGAAGACAACTGACGATTTTAGTAGTCACCCTCTCCACCGACTCCATCCTGTTATATACTTTTAAAGGTATGGTCTCCAGAATTGCACACAAGACTCTAAATGAGGTCGCACCAAAGACTTATACAGAGGCACTATCACCTCCTTCCTGCTGGCCATTCCTCTCCCTATACACTTAAGCATCCTTCTGGTTTTCGCTGTCATTTTACCTACCTCTTCAGCCACCTTAAGATTTTACACCTGTTTTATAAAGACACAAGTGCCTGTGTGTCTTTGCAAAAATATCAGCCCAAATTGTGCCGTAATTGCATCTAAACTGAGGGTATAAGCATTCCATTTGCTGAAGAGCAGTATTATCACATACTTAACACTTGTTCATACATTTTATAAAATATGCAGGTAAATCTTGAATCAGCCCCCCTTTTGCTCAAACCTCCCCCCCCCCCCCCCGAGCATGCCTGCTGTACAGGTAAGTACGGGCTTGCACCGTCTGTACTTTTAAGTGTGACTTAATTTAATGAGGCTTTTCATATGTGAAAAACAACATCTTATGTGTGAAGAAGGTTTGTAAAATTACCCTCTTAACATGTGCTATTTCTGACCTTAACTGCCAGAAGCGGAATGGGGCGGCAATTCAATAGGGACTACGCCTTACACTTAACGAGAGCAATTTTATAAGTGGCACTTACAGTGGCAGAAGTTCAAATTAAGGGCTCCCAAGCAAAATATCAAAGGGCCCCCAGAGCATGGAGGATTCACCTCAGAAGAAATGGAAGTGGCAGTAAGTGGAATCTGTCTTTCCTAGGCCTCCCCCTCCCTCCTCCAGGGGCTGCTTGGCTGAAATTGATGCCACTGGTGCCTAGTTATAGCACATTTTTTTAATTTTCTTTTTATTAAATTTAAACAAACAAATCAAGAATACATCTTGAAACGGAAATAGAGATGGATACCATGAAAACACTCAATATTTCAAAGAAACAATATGTACATCAAAACACATTTGTCCTCAAAAGGAAATTATACTCATGGTCCCCCTCACTCTAGCCCTCTAAAAAAGGAGAGTCAATAATTCGATAATATAACAATAAGAATATACAGTGAAGAACTAGGATGAGCTAAACAAAGGCATATATATTTCACTCAACAGGAACCGGCAGGGTAGCCACCCCCGCTTCAGAGACCCTAGCATTAATGAAACAAATCAATTGGGAGGGTTCATAAAATATGTACGAATTAGAATGATATTTAATCAGACATTTACATGGAAACTTAAGGAAAAATAAGCCCCCCAATCCCAGAGCGCAACAAAAGGAATTCTCGTCTCCTCCTCTGGGTCTCCCTAGATAAATTCGGAAACATCCGGACCGCCAGACCCTTAAACAAAGTATGACGCTTTTTAAAAAATAATTTCATAAGCCATTCCTTATCTGATATTAATGCTAAGGTAATCAATAAAGTAGATGATGTAACCTTTTCCTCTAAAGAAGTCTCCAATATGTCAGTAACATTTAATACATCCATCTGAGATACACCACTAACACTAACTTGCCCCACTTCTTTTTTACCAGAAGGCAAATAATAAATTTTAACTAATGGGGGATGCTATTCAGGAGGAATACCTAAAATTTCAATTAAATAATTATGAAACATATCTCTTGCTGATATTAATGAGACTCTAGGGAAATTAACTAAACAAATATTCGGCATACGCACTGCATTTTCCAAGACTTCCAATTTTGACAAAATAGGTAACGAAACTTTTTTTAAAGAGTCAACTTCATTTTCAAGAACCAAAACCTTAGTCTGATTTTGAGAAGCAACCGTCTGTAAAGCAGCAACTGTAGTCGTGACATCCTTCAAGCCCTCTGAATTAATAGAAACCTGCACATCCAAGGCAGCCATTCGTGGAACCAACTCCTCTCGTAATTTCATAATAGCAGCCCAGATTAACTCCAATGTCACCGCCTCTGGTGGATCCATAGATGCAGGCAAGGAGACCTCCACCGAAGGAGCCAAAACCTCAACGCCGGGCCTCAATGAAGTGGGGGCATGCAGACTTGACGCTATACCAGCGCCTACCTCTTCCATTCCAGTCAGAGCCTCAGCCTTCTCTTGCTGATCACCAGTAGCCGCAGAGCCCAAGTCGCTCATCGCTCCCAGGCTCCGTCCACTAGCGGAGTCCACCGACTCCACACTTTCGCACTGACTTCCTGGTCCGCTGCTGGATTGTCGAGGCACCTTCAAGGTTCGAGTTGAGTCAGGGGATAGGAGATCAGCCCCAGAAGCGGAGGATGAGGACACCTCCTCCAAACGCCGCCTAGCCTGGTCACTCTCCCCCGCCGCCAACTGCCGTGGCACTGGCGAAAAATAAGAATCAAGGGGCCCTACCACCTCCACAGGTAATGGCGTTGAAGCTAGTGGGGCAGTAGACTGTTTTGCCCCCCTGGCTTTCCGCTTTCATCCCATAGGCAAAAAACGCCATGCCGATCAGCTCTCCACTATCGCCGCCATCTTGACTCTTCTTTTGTCTGGCTCGGCTGTCCTGTTATAGCACATTTTAAGTCACTTAGGTTAAGACTGTTTTATAGAGGCTGTTTATAGAGACAAGTAGGCTCCGTCTTTATACAATATATGGCGGAAACTGATTGCGCACATATAAAGACCTGGTTGCTAAATCACACTCACCATTAACCCAAGGTTAAGTGTGCAGTAAGTGCACTGCGCTAAAAGTTAGCCAAGGGCCCAGTGCTAACAGGTTAACGCATGATTGGGCTGTGACAGTGCAGATTGGGGGTGGAGCTTGGCTGTTGATGGTGTATAGGTTAGCATCAGCATTAGGGACATGTACCCCACCTCAGTCGGTGGCATTAAGTGCACCTGTATGCCAGGTTCTGCAGTATCACAGGCTAGCAATGCAGCAATGGCGGGGGGGGGGGGGGGGTCGAGGCACATGCCCTATGAAATTGGTATGGGCCTCCGTGCTGGTTTCATGGACCGATCTTGTGTGAATGGTACACTTTTTAGTACACATGTCCCACAGTCTCTGCAATGTGTGTGTGCATAATCAGTTGTCCCCAAAACTGATGGAAACTGAGCAATGTCATAAAGTTCTGTCATGGTTTTCTGTCAGTGCTGTATGTCTTCAGGAAAAAAATATTGATTGGTTCTCCTGAAAATACAGTAGCACTCGCTATAATGCCAGTTTGATATAATGATCTTTCAGTCCATCTGCATGACTGTCTTAGAGCAATAGTCAGCAAATTTGCTTTACAGGGTAGCTAAATCACAATAAACTGATTCATGAAGACATTAGATTTGTAAGAAGTCTGCTTCTGCTTGACTCTTTCTGTGCTGAACTGAAACATCTTTTGAGATCATCAGATTTGAAATTGAATGTTACCATAGCTCACTCTAAAAACATTTTGCAATATTAATTTTTCTTGTATATGATGCTATTGCATAGCATTATAATCTTTTATAATTAAAAACAATTTTTTAAAATTCAAATTCTTCCCTATTTGTATGCATCTGATAGATGCTTATAGAGGTGTTGGGTCCCTGCATAACTCGTTAGATACATTATCATTTGTGAATATATTAGAGATGCACATTTAATTAATGCACATTTGAGTATGTTAGCACAATTTAACAAATTAGAGCTTGCAAAATCCATTTAACTCCCATTAACCTATTTTATTTTAAATGATTAAAACTTTACAAAATGCTACATTTATGGGAGAATGTCAACAGAGCCTACTTTATGACAGATTTGCTATTTATTTACTTTAAGAATATGCACATTCACAGATGGACGCATACCGTTCTGGATGAGAATGCATGTTTTCTGTATTGAATGGTGTGGTCCTTAGGCAGGGACCTGACAGACTGACATACTGAAAAAAGCACCGTATTTCCAACATAACAAATGTAACTTTCACAACTTTTATCATTACCACAGCTACTACTTAAAAGTTATTAAATCACTTTTGAACCCACTGCAGCTCACACACTGATGTACCCCACTGTATATCAAATATCGCTACAAATTATTACAGCTTGGACACTGCTGCATCTTTTATAGCTCGAGCACCATCATATCTCACTGCCTTCTCAAGCACTGCTTTACCTCCATGTTTACTTAACACAACTCTACCTACATGTACAAAACACACCATTTCCTTTCATGTTATCACCTGCATCCCTCAAGACTTCCTCCAAACAACATCAAACAATCATGCCACTCTTTTCAGATGGCTAGCACCCCTATACCTCTCCTCCCTCCTTATTCATAGCATCTCAACCCACCTCACCCTCCCTTCTCCCATCCCAATTATCCACCTCCTGAGGCCTATCGCACGATCTGCTGTATCTCAACAACACACTCACCAATACAGAAGACCTACTCGCCTCCTATACATCCCTACCTCACCACAATCTCAGTTAACCAACCCCTTTCCCCCACACCACGTACCCTGTCCACATAATTAAATGCAGCTTGATCAATGCTCGCTCCGCCCGCAATAAACTCCAAACTCTTTCTGACCACATCACTGATGATCTCCTCTGTATCACAGAAACCTGGTTTACCGAAACGGGCAACGTCCTGCTTAACCAACTTAACACCAGCACTCATGACATCCATAATTGCTCATGATTGAACAGTTGAGGTGGGGGAGCCTGTATTCTATCCAACAAACAACTTAACTTCACAACCACGAGCGCAACATACTCCAATGGTCTTGATACCATCATTATAAGCAATAAGCAATTCATCATTTGCCTTGTTTATAGAGCACCCCATCACAATGCTGATCAACTTGACGCACTCCTCTAAGCTGCATGCTCTCACACTTCCCACCAACAGTACCTTATCCTCTGTGGTGACTTTAATCTCCCTTCAGCCAATGTTAACCAAAGCAATGCCTTCCTTCAAGCCATGGATGATCTGCAATTCACACAACTGATCAACGCCTCAACTTACCTAAAAGGTGGCGCCCTTGATCTACTCTTCGCTCCTAATAACCTACTCGCCCCATCACGCCCCATGCCCCCAAACCTCCCACTGTGAGAAGATTTAGAAGCTTCAATGAGATATCATTCATCCAACAAATCATCCCCACTCTGAAGCAAGCATTTCTCCACTCAGACCTAGATACGCTCATTCATTCTTCAAACACCATCATCTCTGTAGCCGCCAAAACTCCTCTGCGCACCTCATCTAAAACTCATCGCCCTTATGCATCTTGGTACTCAACTCACCTCAGAGATCAAAAACATTCTCTCCGAAGACTTGAGCGATGATGGAGAAAATCTAAAGACCCACAACTTCAAGTTATCTATCTAGAACATTGGATAGCATACTCCAAGAACACCCTCAAAGCCAAGCATGAACATCATAAAAACATTCTATTATGCTCTATAAATAAGCCAAGAGAACTATTCAACCTCATCAAATCCTTCACAAATGACCCATCTCAACCCCAACACAGTGGCACCATCCACCCTCAACTAATAGCTGACTTCCTAATATCCAAGCACAAGCTTCCTGGCTCTTCCACCATAATTATATCCCCACCCCTCCTCCACCATTTTTTTATTTTATTTATATTCTCTTATATACCATGCTATTCTGCATCAGTGTGGTTTACATTGAACAAACTGAAATTACATTGAACAGGACATTATAACTTGGAGATAACTATTTTACAGGGAACATGGGCTATGGAGGGTTAAGTGGCTTGCCCAAGACCACAAGGAGCACCTGTGGGACTAGAAACCCCAGTCCTTCTGGCCCAAGGTTGCTGTCCTCTAGTGGGATTTGAACCCCTGACCTTCTGGCCTGAAGTACCTTGCCCCAACCACTAGGCCACTCCTCCATCATGACCCCATGGACAACCTTCAGAGATGTTCCCCATGAAGAAATATTAATCATCATCAACTACATCAACACCACCACTTCCCCCCTTGACCCCTGTCCGGTGACCTGGATCAAGCAGACAAAAACTACTATGTTACCATTTATCTCTACCATCCTTCAAATGTCACTCAACCAATCCTATCTCCCTCCTGCTCTTAAACAAGCCTCTGTGAGACCCAAACTCAAGAAACTCAACCTTGATCCCAACTCTCCTGCATCCTACAGACCTATAGCCAGTGTACCTTACCTCTCAAAAATTATTGAAAAAGCAGTTCAAATTTAACTCCAGGAACATGTGGACAGATTTGCCGTACTTGACCACAGGCAACATGGTTTTCATCCCTTTCATAGTGCTGAAACCCTTCTCATATCCCTTTTAAATACACTCATCATTGGAACTGAAAAACCCCTCTCTGTTTCATACTGTTATTCTTGGACATTTCCGCCGCATTTGACACTGTATTCTGACATATTTTGCTCAACCAACTTGATACCATCGGAGTCTAAGGTGCCCCACTCAAATGAATTCATTCCTACCTCTCCCAGTAACCAATCATCAGCGTTTTACAGGGTCCCTCAAGGTTCCTCCCTTTCCTCCCTCCTTTTCAACATTTACATCAGGCCACTATGCCACATCATACAAAACTTCAAGGTCAGCTACAAACTCTATGCTGACGATATAATGATCTTCACCTCATTTCATACTTCCTCCCCTGACTATTCCCGTCTTAAAGATTGTTTCAAGGAAATTGTCCTATGGCTACAGCATCACAACCTTGCACTAAACTTCAACAAGACAGAGATCCTTCATGTCTCCAAAGATCTCAACTTCACACCTCCCCCAAGTATCAAACTTGGAGATGCAAGCATACACACTTAAACTTCCAACATCACATCAAGAATGTCACAAAAAACATCTACTTCAAACTCCGAACCCTCTGCAACCTTTGACCCCTCCTATCACCGGACAGCTTTCATACAATCTGCCAAGCCTCCATCACTCCACTTCTCGACTATTGTAACTCTGTCCTCCATGGGCTCCCTAAGATCACCATTTCTCCTCTCCAGCTTGCTCAGAACACTGCAGCTCGCATTATAGCCAGTGTCCCAAGACATTCTCATATCGCTCCCACCTTAAAATCCCTGCATTGACTCCCTGTTTCATCCCAAATCAAGTTCAAGATATTCTCCATCATTCATAGAGCTTTTTTCAATACCTCGGCTGAACAGCTCCAATCTCTAATCAAGCAACCTAATAACAGAGTCCGCTGACAGAATGCATCCGATCTTCTTCTCCCATCACTGCAAAGCTGCAAGAAACCTCAACGCATCTGCACTAGAGCATTTGAATTCTACGCTCCCACTAAATGGAACCAACTCCCCCCCACCCCACATTACTCTGCATATCATCCCACATCACCTTCAAGAAGCACCTCAAAACATTCCTCTTTGAAGAATATTATGGCACATCAACTGCAACCAACCCCCAGCAAGAACATCCCCCACTCTCTCAAACCATCCCTTTCTCCCCTCCACCATAACCCCTTTTCCTACTTATCTTTTCTACACCTAATACAGACAGTTCATGCTTCCCTTTAGAACTTGCAACATTCCCCCTCTCACCCCTCGTACCCTACCCTCCCAATATAACACTCTATTCTCTGGATTCCAATTCAGATACACTCAACACTACCTCCATTCTCCTATCAACTCTGCCATTTAACTACCAGCTACCTCTTCATAGCTATTTGTATATAGTTGCCCAAACTGGTGTTTGTATATAGTTACCTACATTATATTATAAATTACCTGTACTGTTATTAACTTGCTCCATGTAAACCGTTTTGTCTCATAGAAAAATGGTATAGTAAATTCAGTTAAATAAATAAAATAATATGGTAACACTAATATCTGAAGGTGCAGGGCTCGGAGGATCTGAAGAGGAGCTTTGCATACCATAGATGGAAAGGACTATAAGATGTATCTCACCAGTGTTGCAGCTGTTTGGGTGGAGATTGCCTGATGAAGATCTGTGTACAGTTGAGACCCCCTCCTCTTGGCCAGTGTCTTTACTAGCAGTTGGTATTCTGGATAAAACTGGAAGGAAGTTGTGTTACATGGGCATGCATCCAAAGGGGCATGTCCAAAGAGGTTCGCCCCATTGAATCCCCTTCAGAGTCACCTCAAAGCTGAGTGGAGTGGACAGAATTCAAAGGGTAAGCTTCTTGTGAAGCAGATATTCCTCTAGTATAAGGGAAAGGAAAGGGAATATAAGAGATCCACTAGAGATGAAAGCTCATGACCACATGGATTCATTTGTGATCTTTGAGAGCAAGCAAAAAACTCCTATGGCCTCTCCTATAGTGGAAATATCAAAGGATAGTTCAGTGATGTTTCACTTAATCTTCTACTATTCACCACCCCTTAAGGTTACCTTTACATTGTTAATGCTGTGTTTGGAGCACAAGTGGTTCTTTGATGAAAAACATTTAGAACCTGATTCTATCTTCCAATGACCCAGGTCAACATGGCTTAGGAGAAGAACATCAGAGTTATACTAATTTTGTTTTGGGGCTTAGGGGAGGGCCCATGCATCCTTAAATGTCAGAGATATTCAGAATGGGATTCAGCTCACAACTTTCGTAGAAGTTCAAGGTGAGTTAAAGTCAGGTATGATAGGAGTTTTCCTGTCCCCAGAGGGCTTACAATCTAGGTTTGTACCTGAGGATTAAGTGACAATGAGCAGCAGCAAGATTTGAACCTGGCTTTCCTGATGCTCTAACCATTAGGCTACTTCTCCCCTTCTGATATCTCTTGTGGGGACTAGTGAATGGGAAAAGGATCTTCCTGAGGGTTCTACTCCCCCCCCCCCCCCCACACTTCTTCCCCAGCTGACAGTTCCAGCTCTGTTCAGGTGAATTCTGTCAAATCAGTAGCTTTTCCTTTTCTGGTGGCAGTATGGGTGGCCCTTAGTGCCTCCTACTCTGTCCAAAGAAGGATCCAATTTGGCTACTACATCTGGCTGCCGTTCTCAATTACGTCAGTTTATGGGTGAGACTGCATTTAAATTTTCAGTCCTGAATGGAGCTGAGGCCAAATGCAAAGAGAAGGTTCATAATTAGAAGATCAGGACTGAAACACTGCTATCATCTAATAAGGCTTTGTGGAAACACAATTGAGGGGCTGGAAAATACTCTTAAATATTTGTGCTTTTTACATTTTCCTATTTGCAAAATGATACTTTATTGACACTTCAAATAGACCCAGGTTTTTTGAAAGGTAACTGAAGAGCTTATTATATTCCTAACTTAAAGGCCAATTCAAAAAGTTGGTGCTGAAGTTGTGTGCTATTAGCTGTGAGACTTCCGCACCAGTATGCAGCAAAGGGGATGTATGCAAATGAACTGTGCACAAAACGTTGGTGTAAAGTTGAAAGGAGGGGAGCCAATGCATATGCAAACAACAGATGCACTACAAGTGGCTGTGTGCTCATGCACGCAAATGTCAAATACTCACTCTATGCGCACAGGACATGCAAGTTCTATTGGTGCTCCGCCTGCAATAATCAACACCAGTTCTCTCAAAAACATTTTTTTAAGAAATCACAACAAAGAGACCTAACAGTAAACGGAGAATGATATAAGTGAGTCCAAAAGACCACACAAGGATAAGAAACACATGTCTTCTTGAACACCGAACTTTCGCTTATATGCTGAATGATACATGCAGAAAATTTTCAACAGTGCATACCCTGAAACAGTCTTTCCCTACACGCACAAGAAGTTTAGCTCATCTCAGACCAGGCATAGAGATGTTGCACTCCTGCAGATTATGTAATCCTCTACGCATTTCTCTTTATTGGGCGCAGACCTTATTAGCATTCCATTTGCGTATTATGTAAACACACTTGGGAGGGCAGTGGCTCCGATAACGATCGGAAACCGCTACCGCGGCTTTGTAAACAAGCCCCTTGGTGTTGCTGTGTGTGCATATTTTTGCTGTTTATATGAGCATCAATCTTTTTTCTGCATTTGATGTGGCAGAATTTGTGCATATAAGATGAGTTATCTGTGCGCAAAGGGCGCACTAGCCTTTCTGCATCGGCCCGTTACTGCATTGTGGTGATGAAGCAGGTGACATGAATCAGTTAGAAATGAATAACTTAATGGCCTTATTGGAGACCTTTATGGGAGAGGTCACTAATAAGGCTAATTTAGTGGCTTTCTTGTTCCAGACCTTGGAGAGGGATTTAGTACTACAGCTGTTGTTTAAATAGAGACTATCTTTATAGTCATTGAATTAATGTCTTTCCAGATGTTTCCGCCACAACAGAGGAAGTCAGGAAGGAATTTCTTCACCTGTATCCCCGGCTTCTTCTTGCTTTGGGGATAGGATATTTTTTGAAGCATTGCAGGAAATGTGTGATAAAACTTAATGGTTGAATAAATATCTTTGTGGCGTCTTTTCAGTTGGATAGTTTCCTACATAGCATGTCTAATTGAAAATTTATTTTTCTTGTATACATTTTGTTATCCTACCAATGATATTTTTGCATAGGGGTGTTATAATGAAGCCTGGAATTTTTCCTTTCTTATATTTTTGAATTATTTTAAACTCTCTCCTATAGTATGGTCTTGTGGAAGTTGTTAGTGTTACATATTAGATTTCATTTTTGTTTGAAGTGAGTAATAGTCTGTGACTACATTTTCTGCATTTATGGGGCGATAAAATTTTATGTGTGAATGCCTAGTTGAAGACAGATTGCACTATTTTAATAAATAGTAAATAAAAAACAGTGTGGTTACGCATTCTTCCAAGGCAAAACTCCATATAGATCACGTAAGATTGAAAAGTGTCCATGTAAGAAACTGAGTGGTTCTGGATTAATTGTTCCCGTTCAGAGCGATTCTCTCTCGCTCTTAATTATCATACAGCAGAGGAGAGCAGGTGACACCACCTGCCGGGCAGCGCCATCGCCTTCATTATCTTCCTGTAGCATCAGCTTTTTTGAAGAGAAGATGTAGTCATGGGAATTGGTGAGAAAAATGAAACCTGCTGTTATTTCATTATGTCAAATGACTGGGAATATAAAATGGTAAAAACAGACCTCCCCCCCCCCCCCCCAGTACCAACTGGATAAAATGCTGTTTAACTGTAAGAATACCAATTCTGCATTAAAATGAATGTCTGTTCCAGGGGCCAGGGCCAGTGCGACCCACTGTGCAAACCATGTACTAGCACAGAGCAGTATGTTGGCACAGTGAGCTGACTAGGACAAGCAAGCAGAGAGTGGCAGATAGGCTCCAAAGCCTTGCACTGCTTTTTACTGCCTATGAGCTTCAAAGCTCCATGCTGCTTTTTAGGGGCCCGTACTGATCAGGAAGTTTGCATTGATCTCGCAGTCTGAGAGATCAGTTCAAATTTCTTCTCTTGCGAGGTTCAGTGAATTAAACAGCCGATCGTGGTGCAGGAAGCTGAAAGCATAACGGATAAGCAATCGATCATAGGAGGATAAGCATAACGGGAAAGCGATCGATCATGGGTGAAAGCACAATGGGTAAGCAATCAATCAAGGGAGAAGTCTTAGAGTGAAGAGTTAGAGAGAGAGAGACACTGGGTGAAACTTGATGGGGACTTGAGAGGGAGAAAGGTGAGGGAGGGAGGGAGAGAGACAGACTGGGGGAAGTCGAGAGGGGGAGGTATGAGAGAGAGCGAGAGAAGCAGTCTAGAGGATCATGAGAGAGAGGAAGAAACAGACTGGGGGAAGGCTGGGTATTTATGAGGGAGAGAAGCCTCAGTGGCTGGGGTTAGCAGAGAGAGACACTGGGTGAAGTCTGAAGGGGCCTTAAGGGAGAGAGAGACAGACTAAGGGGGGGGAGGGTTGGGGCATATGAGAGGAAGAAACAGACTGGGGGAAGGCTGGGTATTTATGAGGGAGAGAAGCCTCAGTGGCTGGGGTTAGCAGAGAGAGACACTGGGTGAAGCCTGAAGGGGCCTTAAGGGAGAGAGAGACAGACTAAAGGGGGGGGGGGTTGGGGGATATGAGAGAGATAGAAACAGACTGGGGAAGGCTGGAGGATTATGAGAGAGAGAGAGACAGAAAGACAGACTGGATGAAACCTGTAAAGGAGGTGATGAGAGAGAGAAACAGACTAGAGAAAGCCTAAAACAGGGATCATGAGAGAGAGAGAGAAAAAAGAAACTGGAGGAAGTCTGGGAGGGGTTCATGAGAGAGACGCGCGCACACACACACCCTGACATTCCCTATGACAGACAGATGCATGCATGCCGTCCCCGACACTACTATGGTGCACACACATGCACATAGTCTCTGACACTCTGCTTCACACACACACAGATATGTGTGCACACATGAAGCCCTCAACACTCCCCATGACTCACATACATGCACGAAGCCCTTGAAATTCCCCATGTTCTTATGTACATGCATACTTGAAGCCTTTGACATTCCTCGTATGTACCTCCTGTACTCCTCATGACACGCACAAAGACAGATGCATGCACCTCTTGACACTCCCAATAAAACACACACACACACACACACACACACACACACACACACACACACACACACACACACCCTGTATGCACCCTTCAATACACCACCATGCACCCCCCCACCACATACACATACACAGCCCCTGATACTTCCCATGACACACCCACACATGCACCCATTTAACTCCTGAAACCAACTGATACTTCCTCTTAGACACACAGATGAATACCCCACATGGAGAGGGAGATACTGGACTGAGAGGTGGACAGAGAGAGAAATTCTGGACACTCTGAGGAGTGGAAAGATGGTAAAATTTGAATGGATAGCCACCTGACTGTAGATGGGACACAGTTTAGGACGACTATCCACAGGGTCGTCATGAGCCAATATTGACTCAATGGAACTTAACAACAACAACAACAGAGATAGTAAAAAAAGATATGGTGGAAGAAGCTAAAAGGGAAAGAGCAGTATGTCAGATATAGATATAGAAAGGAAATGGAAGAAGACAGGAGGAGCAAGGAGAAATGGCAAATGGACAGCAGACACTTGAAAGAGGGTTAAGAGAAGAGAGACTAAGGCCATTGTGACAGAAAAAATAAAATGCCCAGACAACAAAAGTAGAAAAGAAAATGATTTTATTTTGAATTTATAAGCTGGAATATGTTAGCTTTGGGAAATATACATTGCTTTGTCTATATTTTGTTCAGTATAAGCGGGAATGCATTTCTCTTTTTATTTCTCCAGTGTTGCCATAAATGTGGAGTTTGACTTCTTGCAGTTCCCTGTTCAGTTATTGTCTTTCAATTTCTAATTCATGGTCCTTTGTTTTGCAATTGGTTCGCTTCTGTCTGTGTTTTGTATGTGTGACTGAGGTATGGTATTCTGTTAGCATGTTGTTTCTGTGGAGAGATCAGTAGCAGTCCCACTTGTTCTGTTTTCCCAGTAGGAAAGGTACTGATGTGATTTAATATTGGTAATATTGCCTTTTCATAGGTGGGACTGGTGCTGTGAGAGTCCTGGTATTATGTTATGGCAGGTTTGCTTTGGACTCTGACTGGTCTTTTTGCAGGGTTTTATAGTACTTCCCCATGTATATGGTAGTTGGTGCTGGAGGGAATGCAGATAGAAGAAATCTTGTAGCCTTTCTCTAATTCTACTGCACATGTAAATGATGTTCAGACACTCATGAACTTACGTAAAATAGTTATCTCCAAGTTATAATGCCCTGTTCAATGTAATTTCAGTTTGTTCAATGTAAACCGCACTGATGCAGAATAGCGCGGTATATAAGAGAATGTAAATAAAATAAAAAATAAATAAAAATTAAGTTATTGTCGGGACAAAATGACAGAGGCAAATGGCATCTTATGGATGGAACCTTATGGACTAAGCTAAACTGGTCAGTCTGTGAGGTGTCACCTGGCTCTGTCATTTTGCTACTCCAGACTAACATAACTAACCCTCAGAAAATTGTGATCATGTTGGGACAAAAGAGACGCTTGCGAAGGGCTACATTAGAATCCACTGGGGTGGGAGTGGGGGGGAGCATAGTAATCACTTGCACCGGGCAGCAAAACAGGTAGAACCGGCCCTGCCAGGGGCCAGAGTTGAAATTAGGGCAGGGGTGCATACGTTCAGTCCTCAAGGGCTGCAAACAGGCCAGGTGTTCAGGATATTCCTAATGAATATATATGAGATAGATCTGCATACATACTACTCCACTGAATGCAAATCTATCTCATGCATATTTATTAGGGGTATGCTGAAATCTGGCCTTTTGTGACCTTGAGATCCTGAACATGTGCACCCTTATGTAAGAGTAATGTGGTAAGTAGGATCTTGCTATTTGTGAAAAGTGAACAAAAGGGGGTAATTTTATAACAGGGAACCTATAAATTATTTGAAAAATACACATATTGTATAAAAGCTGCAGTGTACCTTTATAAAATAGGCTCGTAGGGTCAGTACAGGGGAGTTGCAAGATGGCGACGGGTTGCTCTGACCTGTGAGGCGGCGTTCCTGGGTTCATGTGCCTTCGTGATTCGACACATCGTTGTGATGGGCTGAAGGAAGAGGAAGCAGGCTGTGGGTCCTCCCAGACCACACCTGGCTGGAACATCGGCACAACGGACTCTTAGGGACTGTGGCTTCGTGGCTGGAGCTGGAGCTGCGTCTTCGGCGGCGCCGGTAGGAGAGATGTTGGCGCTGTCTGCATCGGGGGTCTGGTTATCGCCGGAGCTCCGTTCCCCCCACTGTGACCCGGAAGTGAAGCCAGGCCTGACGCTGGTTCCTTTGCCGGCTTGGCTGTGAGCACGCTGTCGAAAGGGGCCTCGGGAGGAGTGTTGATTTCTCGGGGGAGGAGAATGCAGAGCAGCGGAGGATGACTGGGAGCAGTATACCTTCGGAGGGAGAGTCGGTGGTTACACCTGCTCAGGAGGAGAACTTCTCGTCTAAGCTGTTGCTGGAAAGACCGGCGGTGATAACATTGGAAGCAGTGTGGGACGGTGTGGCCTCACTTAACTCTTCCCTTAAAAGTATTTTGGCTGTGGTATCTACTGAGTTTGGCGGGGTTAAGACTTTGTGTGGAAATTTTTCTGGCGCTCAGGCTGAACACACGGAGAGACTTACTAAGTTGGAGCATGAAGTTGGGCATTTACGTGAGTTAGTGAATGCCCAGGTTCAGGACAGTAATGTGTCTTCTAGGAAATTGGAATATTTGGAAAACCAGGTTAAGAGGTGTAACCTTCGTTTTCTGAATTTTCCACGTTCCCCTCTATTGTCATCATTAGAGATGGTGAGAAAGTATTTTGGGGAGGTCTTGAAGATTCCCCAGGATCATTTTCCCCCTTTGGTTTGGGCACAATACTTGTCCTTGGGAATAGGGGACAGGGTTTCTGATCCCCTTGATACTCCTACTGGGGAGGGTGACCTGACAGGGTTTTTAGAATCTTCCCTGGAGGTCATTACCGGAAAGTCTACTTTGTTGGTAACCCTAGTGCTAGAATCAGATAAATATTATATACTTCGATTGTATTTTAAGAATATCAATGTAGTTTTCTTAGGTTCAAATTGTGCATTTTTCCTGATATTTCACGAGTTACGCAGTTGAGGAGGAGGGGATTTTTGGCCCTTTGCCCTAGGGTTTCAGCTCTAGGGGCTACTTTTCAACTAAAATTTCCTGCCAAATGTTGTGTAGTATTTAAACAAAAAGGTTATATTTTCTTTGAACCTAGGCAGCTTCATGAGTTCTTATTGGTTAGGGAGGAAGTGATAGTGGAGGTTGCTGGACATTCCCACCCGGCTGACGCTTAAGTCTCAACCCATTGTACATATTAAATGTACTGGATGGTTTAGGGCTGTTCAGTCCTGTGCCTTCTGATTTATTTCCTAGTACTACCCATTGTTTCCTAGGTATTGTGGTCTGAATGTATGGGTGAAATGATTTAGTTTTTGTTTGAGGGTTTTTTTCTTTTTTCCTTATTTGCTTCTTTTTTCCTTGTTTCATGTATGCTCATTGTTTCTTTCATTCATGATTATGCTTGGATGTAAAAGTTATAATTGATAAATAAAAAATGAAAAAAAAAATAGGCTCGTAGAACATGGGTTGCACAACTTCAGTCTTTGAGGGCCTCAAACAGGCCATGTTTTCAGGGTATCTTTCACAAATATGCATAAGATAAATTTGCATACAGTGGAGATAGCATGCATACCGCTCTCTCTCTCATGCATACTCAAAAGGGATATCCTGAAAACCTGGCCTGTTTGTGACCCTTGAATATTGAGCTTGCGCATCCCTGTCCTAGAATCACCCCCAGAAGCAGGCAAATGCTCTTGCATGCTGTTGCACCTACATCGAGGCAAGTGTTTACAGTATATGCAAGTGCTCTATCCAGGTATGCGTGAATTTAATAAAATACATGTCTCGCAGCTCCTCCCTAGCTCTGTCCAAACACCATCCCCTGAAATCTGTATGTGCAGACCATATAAAGCGACTCAGTCTGTTGTCAGCACTGTTATTTGTATGTGTGATGCAATTTTACAGTAGTTTAATTTATTAAAGGAGTGGAGGAGTAGCCTATTGGTTAGAGCACTGGCTTGGTAACCAAGAGAGCAGTGTTTGATTTCCACTAGCACTCCTTGTGGCCTTGGAAGAAAGGCCCGATAATCTACTTCTGGCCAAGAAACCCCAGGAGATGCTGGGTCACCAGGAATCAGCGCTGACTTGAAAACATAAAAAAAGAAAAAGGTTTATTTAAATTTGATATATTGCTCCTCGTAAACAGCAAAGCAGTTTACAATAACTAAAATTAATAGAAAATAATTTCATTGATGATAGGAAAGACAAAACAAGCATTAGACATGGACAAACAGAGCAGTGGACATAAAGGTATCCCAGGAAGGGAGACACAAAGAAGGGACAAGAATCTGACTGGGCATAGTAGGGCAAAGGACAATCATGAGTAAGGGAAGAGGTGAAAAGCTGCCTCGAATAAAGGAGTTTTGAGTAAAGTTTTGAATTTAACATAGAAGAGTCTAGGCGGAGATCTGGAGGAAAGTTGTTCCATAGATTTGGTGCAAGGAAGTAGTAAGCGTATCATCTAGTGGGTTTGTATCTGTTTGAGAAGCAGAGGGAAGGAAGAGGCAATTGGTGTGGATTAAACGAAGAGCTCTTTGAGAGGTGCGGGGAATGGTTAAGGATGACAAATAATAAGGTATGCCACAGTAAAGGGCTCTGTGCACTATTACCAAGGTCTTACATCGCATAGGCAACCAATGACGATGAATGAGCAGAGGTGTAATGTGATCATGCTTTGAAGCATTGGTCAGCGGTTTGACAACAGAATTCTGGATAATCTGTAGTCATTTTCTGCTAGTAAAAATAAAATAACCCTCAAATTAGGCAGTGGGGTCCATGATGACAAAGCTGTTGGCTGCAGAAATGTCCACTTGCAAACGAGAGCAATAGTTTTTGTGGGGGTTTAGCTTTATATGGAATACCACTTGGAATGCCTGTTTCCCATGATAGGTAAAGTTTGAATAGATGCAATGATTTTTTCCTTCTCTTTCTTTGATTTCTTTTTATTTTGTGATTTCTTAAAAGCTGGAACTTATCAACCAATCCTGCTCATAATTCTTTAAAGAGTTCAGTAAAATGGAACTAAGATCTCATTAACATGGACTATAGACTCTAATGACATATTTCTGGGAAACAGATGCTCAGCACCTATAGATAAAAGCTGGTATAGCATAAAAGCATAGAGTGCCAGGACTACATATCTGACCCCCCCCCTCACTCAAATAAACTCCTGTGGCAGACTCACTCACTCTTCTAATATCAACAGTCCCATTTTACAGTATACAGGACTTGTCAGTGTCGCCCAGATTAGCTCATTTAGCACAAACAGCAACTGTCAGCATAGCCACCATATGCACTCTTGTTGTTCTCAAATGTCTTTAGGGGTAGTTATTAATGCCGCTTAGCTTACAAGATTCTCTCACCCTTGATTTCTGTCCACTATGCATGCATCTAGTTGTGTTTTACAGATTGTAGCCACAGCAGTTTGAAGCATACTTGTCACTATCTCTATACAAGCACAGCAGAAATATTTCAAAGTACTGGCCTTATTCCACGTTTCTTCAGAAATAACAAGCATGTCTGTGCAGAACACAGAAAACGTACACGGGCCTTTCCCGAATACGCTTTATATGTCTCCGTGGCTGACCATGTCCCCGGTTCCACACCTCCTGGGCACATTCTGAGATGCCCTTGCTAGTGCTTTGGACATACATGGGCACAAGGTTTCAGAATACGGCCGTAGACATTTTCACAAGAAAAACATCTCCTGCACACGTCCAAATGGCCTATTCATGTTATGGAATGACCTCCATAATGTCTAAAGCTAAGTGCTCAATAGTTAAGTGTTACAATTGTTTTATTCATTCACTTATTTGGCATCTGTTCCTTGGGTGAGAAATTTGAAATAGCTCTGGCACCATTATGAGCGATGATGAGTTAATGGGACTGGCGGGCAGATACTTAGATCGCCAGTAAGACCATCCTTTATTCTTTATTCTTTATTCAAAGTATTTGATAGACCGCCCTGGAAAATAAAGAGAGAAAGGAACGCCAAAAATGATAGGAAAGAAAAGGGAGATAAAGGAGGAAGGATAGAACAGGACAGGTATCGACACAGACAAGAAAAGAGAGGTAAAGGAGAGTGGGTGAAATGTGGGGTGAAGGGGTGGGGATAGGTAAGGGCTAGATGGTTGGAACAGAAAATATCCAGGAGCCATAGAAGATTACGGGGGGTAGGGGATCAAGGACCTTGTAAATGATGGGAAATAGCGGAAGACCTGGTTGACGATATGTGGATGACCAGTGGATGGCATGTGGATGGCTAGGAGGGGTCGGGGAGGTTGAAAGCCTGGTGGAAAAGATAGGTCTTAAGGAGGGTCTTGAACCGGGGGAAGGACATTTCAGTACGGAGGGAATGCGGGAGAGAGTTCCAAAGGGCAGGGCTTGCAAAAAAGAAGGCGGCACGGCGGGTCGACTCAAGGTGTGCTTTGGTGGGGGAGGGTAAGAAGAGACGATTGCCATGGGAGGAACAAAGAAGGCGAGGTACGGGTTGAAGATAGATGAGATCCTGTTTGCTGATTGCCATTCTTCACCTCCAAAAAGATGCTTGGCCTTTTTAATTTCAACATTCTAAAGCAGTGGTTCTCAGCCCAGTCCTCTAGGACCCCCAAGCCAGTCAGGTTTTCAGGACATCCACAATGAATATGCATGAGATAGATCTGCATACAATGGAAGCAATGCATGCAGATCTTCTCATGTATATTCATTGTGGATATCCTGAAAACCTGACTGGTCTGGTGATCCCAAAGGACTGGTATGAGAATCATTGTTATAAAGAAATTATTTTACATATTTATTTTAAATTATAGTTGCAGCAGATGGGAAGAAAGGAGGCATTACCCTTGGTTATCTTGAAAAGTGGAGATGATATTTCTTTACAAACCTCCAGTACAGGTAGAAGAGTTGGGACAAAGACTGAGAATAAGACTAAATGAAGAGGGAGATTTTATTATGCTAGGTATTGCCATTTTCCGTTTGCCGAAACAGAACTAATATCTGAACTCCTTTAAGGAACTATCTTCAGGTAAATGGTAACAGAGCCCAATAGATCGGGGGCAGTACTGGACTTAGAACTTACAAACAGAGAAAATGTTTCTAATGTCACAGTAGGTGGTCACTTGATCTTCAGGTAGCAGATAATAAGAGCAAAAGCAGAGTTGGGTCCCACAAAAGTCGGAGTCCTTGAATTCAATAATATCAATTGTGTTAAGACAGAGGATACCTTATGGACACATTGCCAGGGTGGGGTCTTCTTAAACTACTTATATTATTTATTTGGCTTAAGCTTCTGTCTTTTCCTTGGTAGCTCAAGGTGAGTTGCATTCAGATATAGTATGTACTTCCCTGTCCGCAGAGAATTTACAATATAAGGCTCCTATTTATTAACCCATTGTAAAATAGTGCGGTGTTCTATTTTGTCATGCAAATATTTATCATGAGATTCTGATACCATGATACCTTAGTACCGCAGTTTAGTAAAAGTAGTGCATTTATTTGGGGGGGGGGTTTGCGTTGGTGCAGCTGGGAATATCGCACATTCTTGGCTGCCATTACACAAAGAGAGCAGACCCCAAGTTGGGTCTACCATCTTTTAAAGGGATCAGGCTGGTGATGTAAAAAGAAAAATCCCCCACCCCTGATCCCTTTTCCAATAACCTTGAACTCACCCTGATCCATTTTCCAATAAAAGCCCTTTTCTATCCCCCTGGTGGTAGCTAGTGGGGTAGAGGAGTGATCTCTAGGGGCTCCTTCCCCTCTCACAGTCAAAACAGCAGTCTCAACACCCCTAGCAGTAGTCTTGCAGCACTACCACTAGTGGTCAGGCAGACAAATAAGGGAGACCTCTTTGGGGTGTAGTTTGGGTGGAGAAAAGGCAAAATTGTATGTATGCACACATTTTATAAAATACACATGCACATACATACGGTGCATACACGAGCCTATTTTACAAACAGAGAGGGTCTTGTTATAGATTGTTCCATATGTAAACGTAAGAATGTCCATATGCACATACACATCAATTCTGCCTCTATTCCGCCCAAACTATGCCCCTCAGGAACTCCTATGTGCAGATGGCAGAAAAGTAAGTGCAATATTTTGGTGTGCCTACTTTTTTACAGTGCCTGTGCATGCCCCAGCACAATTTCATAATAGCCATTTTTCATGTCTAAAACATGCTTTACCTGGGGGAAATACTTTATACTTTCTAACATTACTTTCACACTTCATAGTTGTAATTCGCCTTCAACTCCTCATGAAAGGCAGAATAGATAAGAAAGTTAAGTAAACAATAAGCAAAGCGGTCTCCGAAAAAAAGATGACAGGGATCTGGAAATGCTGAGAGAAGCAAGGAAGGCAGTTAGGACAGTAAAGATAAAAGCAGAGACTAAATAGTTACGAGTGAAAGAAGGTAAGAAGCCTTTTTTCCCCAAGATATCTTGATAAAACAAGATAGTGCGGAGGTGATATTGTCAGACTGAAAGATGAAAAAGAGGAAGGTGTTGAGAGTGACAGAGAAAACAGACACACAAAAAGGTTGGATTAGCATAAGTTTGAAACTTATGAGTAGTGGAATCAAAGCTGAAATACCAAACAAATATGTTTGTTGATTCTTCACCAAAGAAGGGAGCTAGCAGAGGTAGATGTTACTGGGTAGATATTACATTATTTATACAGTAGCATGGAACCAGAGAAAGTGGGATACATTCATAGATATTAATATAGTTCAGAGAGGTTCTGGCAGAAAGAACATAAGAGCATAAGAAGAATTGTGCTGAGTCAAATCAAGGTTCATCGAGCCCAGCACTCTGTCTCCAATTCCAGGTCTCAAGTACCTGGAAGATTCCAAAAATTGGATCAATTTCTCATTGTTCAGGAATGGCCAGTGGCTTTCCTAACTCTATCTGACTAATAATTATTTATGGAATTTTCCTCCAGGAACTTGTTCAAATCTCTTTTGACCATGGTACGTTAGTCTCCTTCCCCATATCCTCTAGCATTAGACTCTACAGCCCAATTGTGTGCTGAATGAAAATAAATGTTCTAGGATTTGTTTTCAGTTTGCTGGTCATATGTTTTATGGAGTGTCCTCTTGTATTTGTGTCCATTTGATCGCTCTTTGTAGATAGGAGTGGTTTCAGAGTACTGAAGAAAGGTAGATGTTGTCCTGCTTCATAAAACAGGAAATAGAAAGGAGGTTGGTAATTCTAGACCAATTAGTCTAGACCTGAATGGAGTCTAAATGATTAGATGGACTATTAAAGCAAAGGATAACAGAGTATCTAGTGGACTGCAAGTGGGGTAGCATGGGTTTACAATAGGAAGGTTATAGGTTATATAAAATTAATCTGATCAATGGTTTTGTGAACAAGAAGTAACAGAGGGGCGAGCACTGGGTGTAACATCGTGAACTTCTATAAAGCTTTTGACATTGTCCCACATAGGCAACTATTAAATAAGTTAAGCAATCTAGGAATAGACTTCAAAGCCGTTGAGGTGGTTGGAAACCAATTGAGTGATAGACAGGAGATGTTTGTGGTAAATGGACTTAATTTCAATTTCTTTGACGTAATCAATACAGTGCTTCGGGGATTAGTGCTACGGCTGATTCTGTTCAATATTTTCTTAAGTAATACTGTAGAGAGGTTAGTAGAAGAGAGTAGTAGTCTTTTTGCAAATGATACTAAGATCAGCAACAGGGTGGACTCTCCTAATAGAGTGGACACATTGAGGCAGGATCCAGAAAGTATGAGGAATGGTTGAGTTCTTGGCAGCTAAGATAAAGTGCAAAATAATGTGTTGTGCATTTGGAATTCAGAAATCCAAACTAGCAGAATAAAGTGGAATGGGGGAAGCAATTAAATGAAAAGGATTCAAAACAATGTGACAAGGCAATGGATGAAACCAGAAGGATGCTATGGTGCAAGAGAGATAAGAACAGAACAAAAGAATTGCAATATTGGGACAGACCAAAGGTCCACTTGTCCACATGTGTCGTGTTTCCAACAGTGGCTTATCAAAGTTATAAGTACCTGGCAGAATCCCAGTAAAAGTAGCAAGATTCCATGCTGCTTATCAATAGGAATAAGTAGTGGCTTTCTCAAGTCTACCATAATAACAGTTTACGGACTTTTCCTCCAGGAATTTGTCCAAACCTTTTTTTAAACATAGCTGTGCTAAACATTTCTTAGCCTTTCCTTGTAGGGAATTTGTTCCAACCCTTATTTTGGCTGCACTTCTCTGTACCTTTCCTAATTCTGCCACATCTTGTTTGAGATGTGGTTACCAGAATTGCACTCAAGGTGCAGTCGCAGCATGGAGTGATAGATTATAATGTTCTTTGTTTTATTCTCTATCCTTTTCTAAATAATTCCTAACATTCTGTTTGCTTTTTTGGCCGCTGCAGAACAGAGTATTTCAGCGTATTATCTAAAATGATGCCTAGATTATTTTCCTGTTTGGTGACTCCCAATGTGGAACCTAGCATTGTTTAGCTATAATTTGGGCTATTCTTCCTTATATTCATCATTTAAACACTTGTCCACATGAAATTTCATCTGCCCTTGAATGTTCAGCCTTCCAGTCTCACAAGGCCTTTCTGCAGTTTCTCACTATTCGCATGCGTAAGAACAGATGTGAAGGCGCATTTTAGATAGTACATGATGATCAGAATTGACATGTTGAGGTCGGGATGAATTCAATTCTGGTTGTATTTTAGAAAATCTCTGATGATCGTGGAACCTTTTCTAAAATAGTACAGAAGTGCACGTGACTTGCTGATAACATGGGGCTGGAGAAGATATTTTACAAATTATATATGGAAAAAATTTACCTAGTAAACATGCCAACTTTATACACGTAAACTGGTATTTCAGAACTTACACATGTATGTTGGCCATTTTGCAAACCTATACATATAAATGCTGTCAATTATCTACAGAGGCCGCCTCCTGAAAAGGGCTTGCTAAAACGAGCACTTTAAAAAAAATTATACTTGCCAGGGAGCAGCTGTAAATCCAGGTTGGATAATTTTGGTCATACATGTGCATTCCCTATGTTAAATGTTTATGTACTTTTTTGACCCATCCAGCCACTCCCTAACCATGCCCCCTACAATTTCTATGCATTATGAGCATCCATGTGTAAATTTAGCTCCCATTGCCACTCCTGGAATTTGTTCAAAAACTTCAAAATTAAATCAAAAGTAGTTCCTTTTCAGAACTGACTTTGCAAGCTCTAATAAAATCAAATAGTACAAGAAGGAGCACTGATTTTGCTTCAGCTTGAGCATTTTAATCTTTTACTCGCAGTCCTTGGGTTCTCTCTGGAATGGTCTGGCATCTCTCTCTCTCTCTTTTACAGTGCTCCTGGATTGGGAAGGTTTGTTAGTCCCTCTGCTCTGATCTCCTCTCCCAGTATGTAGCTGGTACCTGTGTTGGGCTATCTCCTCTCCAGTAATTTGTTGCTGAGGACCCAGGATAGGTCCTCTTCACTTCTCATCCTCCATGCAGTTAAATATGTATAGCAACAACTCTCTTGCCCTTCCCATCAAGAATACATTCACTTCACAGTTGAAGTTACAAAGACCCCTCTTGATCAATGCTAATAGGATGCACCCAGGCCTCTGGTCCCACCTTTTCAACACCAGGTCATCCATTGGACTCTTTCCCATCCTGCATCTCCTAGAAATCTTCCCCTTAGATCCCTGTCAAGCTTCCTCTCACACAGGGGACTTTCTGTCAAACTGGATTGCAGCCCATGTTCTCTGTAATTTTAACTCTGTTCCACAGCGAAGCCCCACTAACTGTTCTCCTCCCTTCCTTCTCCTTGTGGTCCTCTATGAAGGATTGCAATTTGACACTTCCCACATATTATTGTATACTTCCCTCCATTTTGAAGAATACTCCCAGACTAGACTGTCCCTCATTACTTTTGAGTGGCATTACTGTAGAGAAGGGATCCAGAAAATTCCTCCTGTTGAAACCAAGGCAGGAACATTGTGTTGTCCTGTTACACCTCAATGACATGGTCTCCACCTGGAATGACACTCTAAAGCTGTACGCTCACCAGCCTCCATCAACCTATCATGCCACGCCCAAAAACAATGCCGCCAAAAGGCAATCAGCCCCCTGGTTCTCTCCTGAACTAAAGAAGTCCCTACTTCACCTGAGGAAACTTGAGAGAAACTGGAGGCACACCCATAACACAGATGATCAAGCTACCTATTTAGCCTATTTGAAAGTTCATCGAGAAGCAATTTGGAACAAGAGGAAGGAATTCCACTCTGAACTCCTCAGTCATTCTCTAAACAAGCCACGAGAGCTCTTCAATCTGGTAAAATCATTAACAAAAGAACCTTCCCCACCACAGAATGAGCAAATACAACCCCAAGCATATGCCAACTATATGCAATCCAAAACTGTCAAATCAACTAAGGCCACCAGTCTAGGAACACCTCAATCTTCCCCGCTTCTGAAGCCACACGTCAAGTTCTCTCCCCCATCAGCGACTAACATCGAAGAGATTATTACCAGCATCAACACCACCACGGCTCCAAATGACCCCTGCCCTGCACACTCGATTAAAGCAATGCGGTCAGAACTCAGTCCAATTATAGCAGAAATCGTAAATCAATCCTTCACAACAGGAAAGTTCCCAACAACCCTCAAGCAGACCTCCATTCGACCCCTGTTAAAAAACAACCAGCTTGACCCAGATAAAGTAGAGTCCTACCGGCCGATTTCCAGCATCCCACTGCTAGCTAAAATACTAGAGAAAGCAGCTCTGAAGCAAATCCAACAACATATTGACACCTCATCCCCCTAGACCCCTGCCAACACGGTTTTAGAGAAGCTCATGGTGTCGAAACACTTCTCACCTCACTAATTAACACTCTCGTTTGTGGCTTAGACAACATCAAAGCTGGTTTTGTGCTGATCTTCCTGGACATCGCCGCAGCATTTGACTCCGTTGACCATGATCATCTACTAGCTCGGCTCCACGAGAAGGGGATTCAGGGTCTAGCCTGGGATTGGTGCAATCTTGTCTTGAAGACCGATGGCAGCAAGTCAGGATTGGCTCTAGTAGTACATCAGAACCGTTCCAACAAAAGCAGGGAGTACCCCAGGGTTCCTCCCTCTCCGCGCTGCTTTTCAACATATACATGCAGCCAATCTGCGAAATCACTCGAGCCTTCGGAATATCATGCCTTATCTACGCAGACGACGTACTGATGTATTCACATTTCAACGTCACACTTCCAGATTACACGACTCTAGTTGATTGTTTCAACGCAGTAACAGACTGGCTCCTCAACTAGAACCTAAGGATAAATCGCAAAAAAACCGAGGTCCTAACCATCACCAGAAACAAAAACTTCTCTCCTCCAACATCCCTAATGGTGAGAGATACTGAACTACCAATCAAGTCAGCCATACGCTACTTGGGTGTGACACTAGATCAGCAACTAAACTTCAAAGAGCACATAAGCCGCACAGTAAGGTCTGTCTATTACAAGATCAAGACCCTTCGCTACCTAAGACCTATGCTAGATCCTGACAGCTTCCACACAATATTCCAGGCTCTTGTCATACCTCATTTTGACTACGCATTTTGTCATACGCATTTTGACTACGCAAATCAGAGCAATACCTAATCTAAGTCAGTTCAGAAAGGCTTTAAAGCATTTCCTCTTCCTTAAATATCTCAATGACAGCTCCGAACATAACCCCCAGGTGAATAGCAGAAGTGGTCAAACAGATAGACCCCGCAACAGACCAACTTCACAATGTAGATAACAAGTTGTTCCATATACTATTGTACCGCTGTTGTATATAGTTAACCAGGATATCCTTTATCAGATAACCCTGCATTGTATTTAGTTTCCCCTATTTCGCCAAGTTATATTTCCTGTTAAATGTAAAGACCAGACATGTGTAAACTGTCGGATGTTTTCTGTTCAATGTAAACCGCGCTGATGTCTAATAGTGCGGTATATAAGAATTGTTAATAAATAAATAAATAAATACGCAAACGTTATACTTCAAGGCCTCCCCAAAAACACACTTAATCCTCTGCAATTAGCGATGAATGCTGCTGCCCGTGTATTGTGTGGGACCTCAAGACGAGATCACATATCCCCCGTCCTAAGAGATCTACACTGGCTCCCGATAAGCTGTAGGATCTCCTTCAAGGCCCTGCTAATCACTTTCAAGGCCATAAACAACATTGCGCCCCCCTCAATCTCCATGCTCATCTCCCAACCTCCCAACAACAGATCCAAGAGGATGCACTCCTCCAATACACTCATTACGTCAAAAGTATCCACAAAGTGGGCACAATCAACCAACAATCGGGCATTCGTGTCCTACGCACCCAGATCATGGAACAACCTCCCACATGACATCAGAGCAATCAAGGACATCACTCAATTTAGAAAGGCCCTCAAGCACCATTTGTTCATTACGTACTTTTCACAACACAACAATCCCCCTCACGCCTCACGCCTCACACCCATACACATACCATCCCTCAACCTGATAGCTTAACAGCATGCACAAGTTTGATAAGAGGAAGTGGCCCGTAAATGGAACACGGTCCACACTGGTTCTCACTCCCTATTCTACCCTTGTAAGATTATTCCCTGTTCTACCCTTGTAACATTATTGACACAGCAGTATGTAAATTGTACATAGTTTTCCCTGTTTTCTCCAAGTTGTTTTCCCTGTTCGATGTAAACTCGGGAGTCCCCTGCGGTCCTCGAGTCGTTCTGTTAACTGTAAACCGCACTGATGATAAAGAGCGCGGTATAAAAGAAATGTTAAATAAATAAATAAAAATAAAATACACATGTTTATTCTCACCTTCAAAAAAATTTAGCAGATTGGAGTTACAAAACTTCCCTTGGCAAAATCTCTGTTGGCTTGGTCCCATTAAACCATGACTTTTTGTGTTTAGTAATTTTGTTCTTTATAATATCTACAATTTAGCCTGGCATTGACATGAGGGTCACTGGCCTGTAGTTTCTGGATCCCTTTTTAAAAACTGCCTTTGTTGACCACCCTCCAGTCTTCAGATATCATAAGTGATCTTAATAGTTATGATTAATAATAGATCTGTAAGTTCATTTTTGAGTATTTTGTTAATAAGCTGGGATGTATACCATTCATCCAGATGATTTGCTATTCTTTTGTTTGTCAATTTGCCAATTACATTTTCTTAAATGAGTTACTAAAATGGTGGAGTATAAGCCCAAAACCTTGCTAAGTGAGAGTCAAAAGCTCTAGAGGAGATAGATAGGAATATGGTAGAGATATTTATTCAAAATAAATTGAGGTCTTAAATGTGTGCCCTGTATTCAGCCAGACTTAAGATTCTAAGTTTTGAGTTGAAAATGCATCTTGATTTAGGAGCTTAAGTTAAGGGGTGGCTATTCAAAACTGAAAGACTACCCCCAAGAGGAACAACCTGAACACTATTGGCTTCAGCGGGGGATGTTTTTCCAGGCTCAAGGAAATGCATAGCCTTCCAGAAGCAAGCACTTTCTTGGAAAAAAAGAAGAAAGTAGACATCACAGAAGGTCCGAAAACTCAGAAAGATGAGAAGAAGAAGCCAATCATGTCATGCTGCTAAGGACTTGGTGAATCTTAGAGCAGATGCTGGATCTGGTAAGGTTAGTTAGAACTGGGCATATGGCAGTGTTGATTACCAAATCTGGGTATCACAAGTAGAACAAGGGCACTTATCAGTTCACTTGTAAATGTGTGCTGCTTCCAATCGGTTGAGGCATTATAGATTTCTTGCCACCTTAGCAAAGCAGCTTGTTTGTAAACTGTGTTGGTGATGAGAGTGTTTATGACACAGTAGTAAGTGCACACAGGAAGAGCCTGGGCCTGGCCTAGGGGTTTTCATCTTCTGCACGTATGCTAACAATATTAGGATTAAAAAGAATAGAACAAAAAACGTTACTCGTGCTACTTTGTTAGTAATGTTTTCATTAGAGCGGGATAAGGAGTTGATCTTGCGATCCTATTTTAAACATAGACAGGAAAAGTTTTTCGGGCAGTTGATACGGGTTTTCCCTGATGTGTGTCGTACTACTCAATTGAAGAGGAAGGCCTTTCTTTTGCTTCGTCCTCGTGTTGTAGCTTTAGGGGCCTCCTTTATACTTAAATATCCTTGTAAATGTGTTATCACACATCAGGGTAAATCCTATATCTTTTTTGATTCAACTCAACTAGGAACTTTCTTACATAGTGTTGGTTGATAGTTGGCTTTATGCTTAGTATAAAGGGGTTTTTGTTTAAATGTCTCCATCTCAGTTTTGGATTTAGTGATTAATTTTTTCTTTTCACACTCCATATTGTGGGCTGGGAGTAAATAATTTGTGTAAATCAGTTTGGATTATGTATTATTGCCTTATATTTCTTATATATTTCTTGTATGTAAAGGATTGAAATTTCAATAAAAAAAAAAAAGAATAGAACAGTAGTTCTCAAATTGTGGTCTGCAAACCCATAGGAGTTCATGAGACCATTACAGGGAGTCCATAGGACATAGAAAAGAGAAACAATGAGAGAGGTTGGTAGAGACAGGTTGAGGTTGAGGAAAGAGAGAGAAGATAAAGCAACTGATGTAGGCAAAAAACGGTAAAGCCACCCAGGGCTAAAGTGGCCGCAACCTTCCGGATAAATTTAGGATAGGTGAGATCTTCGGTGGAGGGGGGCTGGCTCTCTGCGTCCAGGGAGGGGCCCTCCTCAGAGGTTGGTAGGGTGGTTGAAGCGGAGCCTACTACCGCCCCAATCTCCTGTCCATTTGCCATGCTGTCCGGGGAGTGAGACTGGGGAGATAGGGAGGCGGAGCGCGAGCTTCCTTGGTTTTTGTGTCCCGAGAGATCCTGTCCACTGTGCACTGATGTCTTACGCCTCAGGGTGTTTTGTCCGAGGTGCACGGGGAAGGAACTTGCTGTATCTAGTCCAGTTGCAGTGGGTGGAGGGGCTGACCGGACAACCAGGCGCGTAAGAAGGCTGAGGATGGCAGAAGAATTAGTCCTGCTCCTCTCCCTGCGCCTCGAGTTTGTTTTGCTCCTGCCCCTGCATTTCTTATGGCTGGGGCTGCAACAGGAGTCAGAAGAGCTTGTCCTGAAACTGTTTCTCTGCCTTTTATGATAAAGGCGGAGACAGGGGCTGGAGGAGGAGGAGGAGGAATCCGTTTGGCGGATATGCCTGGAACGGTTCCTCCTCTTGCTCTCTCATTGGCTGCGTTTACCTTTCTGGTGCTTTGAGTTGTGCCACCAACTCTCCCCGCGGTCCTGATGCCTTTGGCTGCTGCCTCTCTGTATGGTGCTCCCGCCGCTGCTGCTTGGGCTGGAAGAGGGACGGCGCTGAGAACGGGCTCGATCGGCGCTGCGTGGAGCCGCGCCGAGAGACCGCTGCTCTGCGCTGAAGGGGGAGGCGGTCCTGTGTCACTGGAGAAGCGCGTCATCGCGTCTGTCCGCGCGATCACGCGTTGTTCCCGGGCTGCTCCGTGCTGCTCTGATCACAGAAAGGTGGGCAGAGTCAGAAGCCATGTTGGAGGCACCATGATGGAAGGTGTGCTCACTCTGCCAGGCCCGACCATGGGAGCTGGAAGCGGCCGGGGTCGTGGGGCCTCGCTCTGCAGCACCGGGCGTTTTGGCAGAAGTCGGAGGAGGAAGGCAGAAGACTGATGCTGTGGGCTCTGCGGGAGCCGGGAGATCAATGGCCTCACGGCCGGGGATGGAGGCCCTGTCGGGCACATCCCGTGCCGGAGTAGATGATGTCGGTGGAGCCGGCTCCGTCGGAGGGGCCTTTTGAGAGGTAGAGGAAGTTGCCAGGAACTCTTTTAACTTATGTCCTCTGTGTTTCCTGGCCCGTGGAGACATCCAAGCGTAATGGATGCAGTCCTCGATCCTGTGGCCGGCTCCCAAGCTTTGGACACACAGATCATGTGTATCAGTGCAGTTCATGTTCCTCTTGCAGTGAACATTTCTTGAATCCTGGTTTGGGCATATTCTTGTAGATTGGATTTCTTCTGAAATTCTGTATTGAAGTGTAGCTGGAGAGCAGATCCGTCTTGCTGGCAAGGCGGAAGAAAAAAAGACTGACCAGGCGGGGGGTGGGCCGGTGAGGTGGGGTCTACCTGTACATGCTCAGAAAGGTTTCTGAGCTCTGGAGAGCACTTCCGTATATCTGGCGCCGCCCGGAGGACGACACCAGGTGTGGCTGATGCAATCCTGCTTGTCCATGGAGAATGATGTTAACTGTTTGAGCCAAAAGTTAGTTACTCCATCTGAGCCAGGACTCTTCCAGTTTGGGGCTTGTTTTATCCTGTTCCCCAGATCATTTGCAGGCCATTCCATAGGTGTGATGTTTGCTTTTTCTAAATGCTCCTCTATGCAGGGTAACCATTCTGCTTCTTGATTGAATCTTTATAGGGTCCTTGTATAGTTTTCTCCAGAAGGTTTCTGATTCGGCTTTGATTGGTGGTGCTTTTATTATCTTAATGCTCTTTCCCAAGTCCCTATAAAATTGTTTGGGTTCTCTCTAAATAGCTTATTTTGATATCTTTATTTTTGGTTTTCTTCATATCTTTGCAGTTGTTGCGCTTCTGCTGCTACTTTCTATTTATTGTTGGAACACATAAATTTCAGGTCTTCTGTTAATACAGCATGCTGCATCTTGATCTTGGATTTTCCTTAATATCTTTGATGATCTTAATCTTTTCACCCATCTATCAGGGAGATCTCTGCATGCAATGACTGTATTTTTCCCTCAATATGCTTTTTCCAAGGAGGAAATGTTATTGTTTTCTTTTTCTTCTGGCCCTGCATTGTAGCTGGTATTATTCTTGCAGTAATAATTTTAGCTGCACAGTACTGTATTTGATTTATTTTAGTTATGTCAATAAATGGTCCCTTTATACTGGATATGGCCTTGTTCATCTTTATAATCATACTTTTAACATTAGGTGTTAAATTTAACTTGGCAATCTTTCCCCGCCTAAAATCCATCATATTCATCTTTTTCCATATAGACTAGGAGTTTGATCTTGAATTCTTCCACATTTGGGTCTTTCTCCTCTCTTTCTTCCTCCTCTTTAGTTGATTGGTTGACCTGTCCTGTAGTTACCTTATAAGAACATAAGATATGCCATACTGGGTCAGATCAAGGTCCATCAAGCCCAGTATCCTGTTTCCAACAGTGGCCAATCTAGGTCACAAGTACCTAGCAGTTTCTCCAGAAGACACAGGTTCACACAATGCTTGTAATGGATTTCCTGGGTCCCCTTTAATAATGGTTTATGGATCTTTCCTCCAGGAACTTGACAAACATTTTTTAAACCTAGCTACACTAACAGTTTTTACTACATCTTTCGGTAATGAATTCCAGAGTTTGATTACGCGTTGAGTGAAAAAATATTTTCTTTTATTAGTCTTATATGGGTTACACTGTAGCTTTACTGCATGTTCCCTAGTCTTTCTACAGTTTGATGGCATAAAGAATAGTTACTCACCTGTAACAGGTGCTCTCCAGGGACAGCAGGAATCAGTCCTCACATATGGGTGATGTTAGTGCTGACAGAGCCTGCGCGAAGCATTTCCCCAGCTTTCAAAGAAAACCTTTGGGACATGCTACCATGCATGTGTGGTTCCCTTCCTGCCCAAGGGTGCCATCTTGCTCAGTCAGATGACATAACTAGGACGGCAGTAAAATCTAAAACAAGGTAGGAAGGCAACTCCTAGGGGAGGA